>VBSM01000272.1:86936634-86971106 GCA_008086735.1 Cheirogaleus medius | reverse complement strand
GCATTTCCCTGATGATTAGAGATGTTGAACATTTTTTCATAGGTTTGTTGGCCATTATTCTGTCTTCTATTTATGCTGATATAGTACACCCATGCTTCAGTGTTTCTCATTTATCATTTCACGTGTTAGGTAGTAAGTTCTTTATTTTATATATACCTACAGGCTAGCAAGAGAACATTTTAATCTAAATTTAGTAAAAAGCAAGAATATAGAAAGGATAAAAATTATTTCTATGCTTAAGGAGAATTTTACTAATATTGATTATAACTCCATGTCATATTAGCTAGGGACATAGTCCCTCATTAATGTCTCTTGACAGGATTCTGTTTGGTCCAGCATCCACTCTTTTCAGTATCTATATCATATGCCATAACCTTTTATTCAAGCTAACTTAATACTATAAGAAAAAACATATACATGTAGCCCCCTCCAAGAAACATGAAAAGATCTTCACCCTGTGTGCTGCTTTAAATACTTTCAGGAGGAGTCTCTTGAGCCTGCTTTGAAAAATAGATGTCACTTGTTTTTTTCTGAGAAAAGGCTATATATACATCTCTGCCTTTTTCTAAAATGTTTTCAAAGGTAAGGGTTGATACCTGTACTAAAGTAAAACTGTCTAGAACACAGGTTACATTCAAAATTCTGCTTTTTATATATTGTTGAAATAAAACAGCATATTATTGCCTTGACGTGCCCAATGTACAGTAACTATAATTATATATTTTTAAAAAAAGCAAACTACAAACAAAATTCTGCTTTTTTACTAGTTCACCATATTAAGTTCCCTTTCATCCCACCAGGCCAAAACATGGATAGTGGAAAGATTATGAAATGTCACTCATAAGATTTGGTTTGCATCTCAACTGTTCCTCTCCAGCTACATCACCTTGAGCAAGTGAAACCCTTTCCTACTCCTGTCCATTAATTATAACATTGTAAAATAAGCCCTGTTTTGTTCTGTGTGTGTTTTTTTTTTTTAATCACCAGGGGCTGCAAAGAGAATGAAATGGCCTAATACATGTGGACCTGCTTTGTAAACTTCAAATGTTACATAAACAGTTGTAGTTTTTCCTAGAAAGGACTTTGCAGTCACTGGGAAGTTAATGAATAAACAGATAATGTTGGAACTGTTTAGGTCTTCTTTCGGGAAAAAATAAGTACCAAGACTCTAACTCCTATGCGGATGGCTCTTAGAGTGATTCTGTAAGATTAGTTATCTTGGGCTGATGTTATGTTGCTTGGACTAATAATTTGTGGTTATGCAGAGGGATTTTGATCTTTCATATATATAAAACAAAAGTACATTGAGTTATGACAATTTTGAATTGCACTGGTGGTTTAGATGGAACACATCCTTTATATAAGGGGAGCCAGCCTTTGAGATTTTTTTGCACAAATTTTCTAACAAATATTTTTCCAAAAAATGTTTACTCAGAAAATCTCTGGTTATGTGATAATGAAAACTCATATATCTTTGAAATGTCTTATGATGACATTTGGCAAGGATCAGTGAGAGTCTTTTCAAATATTAGAAAAACCAAAATAAATGTGTGAGAGCAAATTCTAAAGGATGTTTTATTTTCTTGTTATTTAGCAGTTTTCTAAACCTCAAAGTGATAGCTACTACTTATTATTCTTAGACACAAAATGTATGATATTAATATTCTTTCTGACCATTGTATTTCACTTTTGACAACAATATATTTATCTTTTGACTAGCAAATATTGAATCTGGTATATGTTCTGTGTCTCATAACATTTTGTATTTAAATTATAATGGTAGCACAATACCATTAAAATTAAATTATTTTATTTCACATTAAAATATGAGGGAAACTTATGAAATATTATTAAGTTTAATATGTTAGAAAGTTTCCAGATTTTATTAATTAAAAAACTTAAGCACATGTAAAATCATTGCCAGAGAATTAAGCCATTATCAAAACCGCAGACTCAAGGAAGAATATGAACTTTATCCCAAAAGATTTTGAAGAATTTCAATCATGGAAGAAAATTATAATATTGATCATTTTACAAGATTACCATCTACACACTGAAGAAAACTCAGGAGGAGAAGAGACGAGAAGTAGATGGAAATTATAAGGATGGCAGGAGAGGGGCATAGAAGATAAGAGATGAAAGAGATTTTTATGAGGTAAAGTTCATAATGACTGGAAATCAGAATAGGAAGAGAGAGGAGCCAAGAATGTATCTAGGAATGCTAGCTTTCCAAGAAAATAATTGTTTATTTAAATCTGCCACTTTCAAGAAAATATATGGCTGGAGAAATAAATTTGTAAGGCAAAAGGATATGTTGGTATTAGAAAGTCAGGACTGGATGAGCCTACAAAATAAAAGCGTATAGGAGGAGAAGAGAGAAGTACCAAGAAGAAAATCCTTGTGAGAAGAAAGGAGCCCACAAAACAGGTGGAGAAGTAGCAGCCAGAGAGGATACGACAACATGAGAGGAGGGAGTGGTTGAAATGTGAAATGATGTTATTGGGTCAAGGAAAATAAAGACAAGAACTTCGACTGAATAAAAAGACAGAGCAATAGAGTGTCATAAGAGAAAAATCGAAGGCTTCACATTTTGTTTAACTATAAATCATTTGAAATGCTTACTAGACATCCATGAGGATGATACTGAGTGGGTGTTGGACAAGTATGGAATTCCTGGGAGAGTTAATTTCTCTTGCTTTCTCCTCACTCTGCTTTTCATTTCTCAATAGCTCTTATCACTATCTGCCATACTATATATTTACATGTCATTTATTAACAGTCTTACACACACACATACACATACACGCACTAAATGAAAGCTTCATAAAGACAAGGAATGTATTTTAACTGCTCTATTCTCAGTAACTAATATAGTATCTGACACTAGTAGATGCTCATTAAGTATTCATTTTTAAAAATGACTTTGAGGTGTTCTACCTTTCTCATGGACTGTTTATATATTCTGGGACCCTTTTATAAAATCAAGAAAGGGTTAGGTCTCCATGTAATTCCTGACAAAAAAATATTCCGTCATTCCTTTCTCCTGATTCTTTCAGGACTAAAGCCCTCTCTGCTACTTTTAAGCAATGACCAGTGACTCAATTTTTCTACTACCTTAAAAGTATTGCAAGACCATCTTCAAAGCCCTTTAGGGACCATTAGCCAATACACATCAGGCATCCATTCAAACTCTGAGCCCTACCTCCTGACTAGTGATATCCCAAGAAAGAGAACGAGGACTGTTTTCTCCCTTCCTTCCTTCTACTGTCTCTCTTCTAAGCCTATGGATACTTTTTTTATAGTCATGTAATGAATGGACCAGAAGACAGGGTGCAATTAAGGCATATGTGGTTCCCTTTTTCAAAATTTTCCCTACATTTCCTCAATGTCTTTCCTAAATAATTTTTTATGTCCTAAATCCTCTAAATATTTCAAAAGACTAAAACTTCTAAGATACCCAAACCAGAGACTCACACATTTTTTCTGCTTTCTATTTCATCATATCCTTTTAATGGCAATGAACCTCAGTAACATAATCCATGGGATTGAAAGGGCAAAAAAGAAATGTGAAAATAGTAGAAAACAAAAAGAACATAGGTTAAAATCTTTAAAAATGGTATTCTGATACATGTTTATATAGATTTTTTTCTATTTCAAAAACGAGTGAATCTTATATTTTAGTAAGACTTTTAAAAGGGGGATTTTATATAAGATTTTAAAACAAGCCCAGTGATCCAGAAAATAACACACTGGACACCAGCATTCGTGGTACTTCCTCTCTGATTCATATCGTTAGGGCAGAAGTTCAAGTATAGTTTCCTTAGGTCCTCTGCTTAGAGTTTCAGAAGGCTGTGATCCAGGTATATTCCAGCTGGGACTACAGGCTCATCAGAGTCTCAGCTGGTAAAAGATTTTCCAAGCTCCCTCAGGTTGTTGACAGAATACATCTCCTTGCAGTTGTGAAACTAAAGTCCCCATTTTCTTGCTGGTATCTGCTCCTAGAAGCTTTCTGCAGTTCTTCATGGCTCTCTCCATAGGCCCTCTCACAACTTTGTACCTCACTTCTCCAAAGCCAGCATGTTTCTAAGTTTACTCTGCTAAGGCAGAGACTTATATAATATATGGCAATCACACGAGTGACATTCATCACCTTTGCGATATTTTCTTATCAGAAGCCAGCCACAGGCCACACTCACACTCAAGGGAAGGGGATTATGCAATAGCATAACCACTAAGAGTCAGGGATCACCAGGGTTCACTTAGGTTCTGTCTGCCTCAAAATGTGACAGTTTGCATTAGTTTTCTATTGCTATATATCATATGACCCAAATTAGCAGCTTAAAACATAAACTTATCTCACAGATTCCATGGGTCAGGATTTTGGCATGTTGTCACTGGGTTCTCTGCTCAGGAATTTACATGGCAGATATCGAGGTATCCTTTGGGGATGCTATCTCATCTAAAGCTCAGACTCTCTTCCAAGCTCATTCAGGGCATTGACAGAATCTAGTTTCCTGTGGTTGTAGGACTGATATTCTTCTTTACTTACTGGCTATTGAACAGGACTTTTCTCTTCTCCTGGAGACCTATCATTGCCTGCCATGTGGTCCTCTCCATACCATGTCAGTTGCTCCTACAAGGCCAGGCTCCTTTGAATCTTTGACCTTTTCTGTCATTGACTTCTAGACCCAGATTTAAAGGAGTCATGTGGTCAGATCCAGATTACCCAAACAATCTCCCTTTAATTATATCCCCAAAATCCTTTTTGCCATGGATGATGCAGTATAATCCCTGGAGTTATATCCTACCATATCCACATGTTTTGACCATACTCAAGGATAGTATTTCTATAAGGCATGTATCCTAGGGAGCAGATATCTTGGGGGCCACCATAGAATTCATAGAGACTAGAGATTAGAAATAGGGCAAAAAATGAATGTGTCAGGAATTTGCTTTAAAAAAATCTTTGAATTGATTTTATTGAAATAAGCCACATTTAAAGTGCACTGCAGAAATTATAGCCTTTGTCCTGTTATCTAGAAAGACAATTTTGTGGTATCCATTTTTGTGCAGTCCTCTCTTTTCTTCTTTTGTTGGTAAGAGTGCAAAATCTGATGATTCGAACATTACTACTGACTTCGTATTTTTTCTAAGAGAAAGATTTGCTTCCTTTATAGTAGCTCTGAAGAAGAAAGATTGGTAATAAATGGGTTTTATAAGGAATAAGAACCTAAACTCTGTGCATTGCTAAAATAGGAAATTATCTGCTCTCACCTTAAAAATAGCAAGATAAATGAAAGCAATCATGTCATGAGAGAGAGATCACTTGACTCAAAGGCAATCCAATGTCCCAAGCAAGCTAGACATTTTTGGCAGAATCTTAAAGTGGGTTTCAATATTCTCATGTATAAAATTATAAGTTTTAACCACTTGGTTATGAATTCTCACCAAGTTATAAAATTTTATGATTTTGTAGTTTCAAAGTGAAGTAACTAGGCACGCAGAAGTTTTCACAAAACATTGTCATTATAAAATGCACAGTCTCATGAATAATATAACAATAGTTTTATCTATAACTTCTCACATTGACATTTGAGTTCAAAATTTTATTTTGAGTTACTGTTACTTTTAGCAAAAAATTATTGGATTAAATTGTAATTTTTTATTTCTGTATATGTAAATCTAGATGAATTAAACAAATTAGAAAAACTGCCAAAACATATAAAGATATGTGATTTTTAAACATAAAAGGTGATCTAAATAACTCTCCTAAACATTTCAATATCTTAATTAATGAGGTATTTTTGTACTTATTCAAATATAAGAAAAATATACCTGAAAACAAAAAGTCTTTTAATAAACATATTTTCTTAAAGGTTTTCAAAATGTACACATTAGGACATGACTCAAAATGAGTATTTCAAAAATAAAATAATTATATATTATTTGTCCTGCTCATCTGTGTTTATCCTAAGCTGCTTTTTTGTATTATTTTAAAATCATGGTCTCCTAAATCATGGTCTCCTAAATGCTTTCCTAAAATATAAGCTTTTGCTTGAGTTATGCCCACATTTTCTGATACAAAGATTTTTTTTGTTACACATTCTTTTCTTCCTTCCAGGTCCTTCTTTTTATAAAGAAAGAAATTATTTATCTCTTTTTTCTCAGAACTAAAGGATGGATCTCCATCACTAGAATAAAAGAAAATCAGGATTGATGCCCATCCTTACTGTCACAACCTAAAACACTTCTCAGTGGGACTGCATGACACTATTGATTCAATTGCAGATCAATGTGGAACACTTTTGGCAGAGTTAGCTATGGAATCAATAGTCTACTCTTCCCTTGGTCCAATGGGACCCCAATAGTTCTGATTTTTATAAGTCTGTTTGGTTTCCTAGTCTTTATAGGGTCTATTGTTACTAAGTTTTAATAGCAAAGCAAAATACTTATCATTTTATACAAAGACAAAACACATTTTGCCAGGAGAAAGCACTAAACTGCATTCAATAATAATTTTAAAGTGTTTATGATTTGTTCAGGACTGTAAGAAATGACAAAAGAATACTCCTTGCAACCTAATATAACTCTATGTTAACATTGTTCATGGAATAAGAACAGACATTTTTGATAATTTTTTTAATTTAAAAAATGCAATTCTAAACTTGATGAAGTCCCAGAATGAGCACCACAGACTGGGACTGTCAGATTTAAGGGCAGAGAGAGTTGGAATGGCAATGGCATTAGAGTGTGTGTGTATGTGTGTGTGTGTGTGTGTTTTGGGCATTATATGGCTTATGTTCTGTGGTCTAATTTTGATTCAGAGTTTTTGAAAGTTTAAGAATCAGTAGGTTGAAAACAACAGAAAAATAAAAGAAGATTGAATAGAATAACTGTCCTAATTAAACTGCAAATATTATATAATTAATTCATTTGGTCCTCAATAAAAAATAATTTTGAAGATAAACTTATATGCACCATTGATAAATATTCATGTATGGTACTTATCAGCTATAGCAGCATGTGATCTCCTTTATCCTATTCAATACCCAACCTTCCCCTCCTCTGCTAAATTTGCACTTGCATGCACATACACTCACACAATCTGATATAAATACAAAGTGGTTAACAATTAAGGGCAAGATGAGTGAGAGAGATTGAGTTATCAAAGGAACTTGGAAGTTACTGGAGAATTAGCTGCTTTGGGTGTGAAATATAGAATGAATTAGAGGAAAAAAACATCAGAAAAGTGCTGCTTTGTATTGACTCTTTCAAGCAACACCTGGTATATATGACATTAAACAGAATGATAGTCTACCTTTGTAACTTTGTATTGTCTTTGCTTAGGCATTATTATATTAAAATATTATACTTACATTGAAAAATTTTTCAAGAAAATGTATTCATTAAAGCCATCTATTACTTCCTCCTAGAAGAAGAATCCAAGCTTCCAGATTATGACATTCTTATATTCTCCCCTCTTTTTCTTCTCAGTACTTTGTCAGTTGTAGACCTGGAGACTGGAAATAAAATTAAATAAAACAAAAAATTTAACTTATGTTGTTAGCTGTTAGTACTCAATCATAAAAGTGGTTTTAATTTTTGGCTATATTAGACTTTTTTAATTACCTGGAAATTTTATCAATCTAGTCTCAATATTTATTATTGAAAATAGATAAGAATTAGCCACATTTATCAAAACAATCCTACCTGGTATATTAAAGATATTAAATATAAACTGTTTATTTGTTCATTCCTCTAGACCATGAATGTTCTTTCATAGACTTTGCCCATGGTCCATCTGCTTCTTAGGGCAGTGTTGAAAAATTATTTTTAAGGTCATTCTTCATTTCAGGTTTCCAGGAAACATACTGCATATGGTCTGTCTCAGATGGCAAAAGTGTCACAGACAACAACTCTGACATTTAGTTTCCAAAAGGGCACAAAGAAAAAAAGAAAGAAGGGAAAAATAATGAACTCAATTATTTTGTTTCTGAGTTTTACTGTCATATGGTAGAACTTTTCGATGTCTTACTCTTTTTACCTGATTCATATCCATCTTTCTATAGGATTTAGCCATAGCCATTTAATATAGACAGCTTTCTTTTTAGAGTAAATAGAGGATCCCTATTCAAATAACTTTGATTTTCTGACCTATTATCCACCTTTTACCACTAAAATGACAAACACAACATAAAGGACATAATTGAATAACTTCTTCATATTTTACAGTGACAATATAATGATTTTCTAATAATTTTAAATAGTACTTTTATAAGTGGATATAATCACATAATTATAATTTTATAATTTAATTTTAACATTTCTATACTTTTGTTATAATTTAATTAGGAATTTTTAATTACTTAATTGTAAAATACATTGCTTCACAGATGAAGTATTTGCATTCATTCAAAAGGAAAGAACACATTCAAAACAGAAAAAGGAAATAAAATAGAATGGCATGTTTGGGGCATGCATTTACACAAATGCATACTATTGTGACTGTCTCAATATTTACACCTGGGTAAGATCCTTTTGACTGTTGCCGTCAACCACAGCACTTTCCTCCTCTCTTTTGTTTCCTTGGATATTTTCAAGTTGCTAAGCCTGCCCATCAACACAAGTCTTCTTGACACTTGGAGCTATTTTGTCTCTCTCACTCTGAAACAAACCAGTGATGTTAATATATCTTAGCACTTGAACTCAAAACATATAGACAAAAAATAATAATTTTATACATATAAAAGATTATAGTTTTCTATATACGTATATCAGTACAAAAATTTTATCCAATGAAATACTTGTTGAGTCTAAGGTATCAAAGTATCAAAAAATATCTTCAGCCTGTCATTTTAGTCTTATTTCTCTATGCCCTATTTTGGGGGGAAAGTGCATAGTCTTCCACTAAATATGAAAACATATTGTTGTTTCATGTATGTTTCCTTGCATTTCAAATTTCATATTCTTTATTATTACATCTTACATCATTTGAAGCCTTCAATTTTTCTCTTTATGACACTCCTTCACACTTTTTTCCTTTACTATATCAATTTCCACTCCAAAATTGGTAAAGCTGTTAGAGCACAAGTTTCCATTGCTAGCCCTGCCCCCCCTTGTTAAAGCAAGCTTCATCTTTTGCCTCTGTAAATGAATTTCCTCTTTCTTCTCAAATTTGAAGCTGTTGTAGAGGATTTCTATAGCAGAAGATAATTTTTCATTCTTTTCCTTTATTTTTTATAAAGAAATTAATTTCTTGAATTTGTCCTACAAATGAATGAATCCAGAATATTGAGATACTTAACACAAAATCAAGGGTAAATCTGCTTTTAAAAGTACATGTCTAAGATCCAGCAATTCCACTCCCAGGTATGTGCCCCAAACAATTGAAAACAGGTAAAAATATGTGTATATGAATGTTCATCGGAGCACTATTCACAGCAGCTAAAAGGTAGAAACAACTCATATATCCATCAATAAGTGAATGGGCAAACTAAATGTGGTATATACACACACAATGGAATATTATTCCAACAGAAGAAGGAAGAAGGTACTGATTACATGTACAGGAGAGGCAAAAGTATACCTTTGCCCACTTAGAATTTTTCAGCTGAGCCTGAGAAATAAACCGACATAAGATATACTAACAGGAGAAAAGCACACAATTCTATGCAATACAAGTTTTACATAACACACAAGTCTTCATAATGAGTCTTCATAATGAAGACCCAAAGAGGTAGCAAAATCTAAGTGCTTTTATACTCAATGAACAAACAGAGGCAACTATGAAAAAGCAACTAAACTATTAATACATGAGAAGGCTAAAAGAAGGTAAGAATTGTTTTAATAAGTTATATTTGTACAGAATTCTCTCAACTCAACTCCTCATCCCTGATGATAAGAATGTTACTTTTCTTGTGATACAGGGAGGACATCTTCCACAGGGTGGTTTTATGTCTTGCTTTCAAGAATAAAAAGGAGAGAGTCCAACTGTCCTTCTTGTACCTGCTGGGTTTTTTTTAAGTGTCTTTGGCTCAAAAAAATACTGATGCCAAATTGGCATAAGTTGGAGTGGCATATTCTGCCCCCTCGTCACATACTACAATGTAGAAAAAAACTCAAAACCATTATGCTAAGTGAAAGAAGCCAGACACACACACAAAATACTGTATGATTACATTTATATGAAATGTCCAGAATAGTTGAATTCATAAAGACAGAAGACAGCTTGGTGCTGCCAAGATCTGGAGAGAGTAGACAATGCGGAGTGACTTCTCAATGCATACAGAATTTTCTTCTGGGGTGAAAAAATATTTTGGAACTAGATATTGGTGGTGGCTTTCCAATATTGTGAATGTACTAAATACCAATGTATTGTACACTTTAAAATGGTTAATCCTATGCTATGTGAATTTCAATTGAATATTTTTAAAAAGGAGGGCATACTCCCACATATGTGTTTGGAGTTAACATTTATAAATAGATAACGTCAAATATAATAATAGACTATGGAATCTTCTCTTTAGTATACCCTTCATTTTCTTTATTTAATAGTGTTTTGCATTTGTTTTCATTTCCTCTTTTTTTCTTTTTCATCTGATTCTAGAGTTTAAGGCACACAAAAAAATATAATAGCCCTCAGTTGCCCTGGGTTATGTTTTATGGGTTAATTAATATACGCTTTAAGTGGCTGAAGATATTTGAGTGTGCCTGAGTTGTGTATTAATGGAGTACTAAAACACACCCTGTCATGTCTTAATGCCGCCAGACAGCCTTACATTCAATAAGTGAAAAGTGATTAAAACTTAAAATGTCTTACCACTAAAATACTAACTTAGATATGATTAAATGATTAATCATTAGTTCACTGACAATCATACATCTTTCTCCATTCTGTGTTACTTATAATATTTTTTCTGGATCATTTAGGTCGTAGCCTATTTTCTAGTTTTCTTTTGATTGTATGTGCTCTGTTCTTTCTTTTAGAGCATCATCAGACATATGGAACAAACATATGGCCAACCAGTTATGTTATAAAAGTCCTTGAAAATTGGGTGAAAATGTTCACATAATGGGGTTTTACAGCAGGTCTCTTACGTAATGAGGAACACCAATGTTATCAAAATACAAAATATGAAATTCATGTGTGAACTAAATTCAGTATCAGGCTGTGTTTTACTTTTACATCAAGAATTTAGAAAAGCTATGGGTATTTCTTACTATAATTATTCATGATTTTATGTTTCTATGGAATTAGAGTGTTTCATGAAATGTATGCCTATTAATATTTTATAATGAATTCAGTTAACAGTTATATTGTAAAGTCCCTGAGGTCTACAAAGTAACATTGTATAATGGAAGCATTTCCAAAATGGTCTGTGGAGCCTGCCTTCAGGCAAAATATTATATGACTTTGATCAAACTACTTTACCTCACCAGGCCCCCAGTTTTCTTTATCTGTAAAATGAGGATAATTTTCATATCCAAGGTTGTCGTAATAGTTAGATAAATTCATATATAAAAAGTGCCTGGCATACTGTCTAACCTCTCACCCACTTCAACATGCTCACATGAAAAATACCACTCTCCATTCTTTAAGTTCTAATTTTAATTCTTAAATTTAATTCTTTTAGTTCCATTTTAAGAGCAAAAATGAATAGATGGATGAAAAAACCAGAATGATTATAATTAATCTATAAATTTCGTGAAGTTTCAATTAAAATAAAAAAAATTTGGACCTTAACAATGTTTCTAAATTCATCTAGAAAAACAAATGATTTGTGAATGTCTCAGATTCTGTTCTTTGATCTATTACCTTTTAAGTCCCTAGATAATTTCATATGGTACTAAAGGCTTATTTACTTCTACATTTTGACAGCTGCTAAATTTACTTCTGTTCCCAAGACTCTCATATCCAGCTGCCTACTTTATTTCCCAATATGGATATCTAATAAGCATCTTGAAGATAAACTCAACATACTCTAAGCTGAAACCTTGATTCCCCAGAATCTTCTCCAGTTTCCCTCATCTTAGTGAAAGGCATTACCATTCATCCCATTGCTGAGGCCCAAAACCTTAAAATTTTTGATTCCCCTATTGCTTTTATAACCCTTACCTGAGGCATCAGCAAATCTTGTGGCCTGTTTTCCAAATATGTCCAGAAGATGGGCACGTCTCACCTTCAAAACTGTTACATGGCATCCCAATCTACCATCATGGCATTGCAACAGACTTATGCCTTGTCCTCCAGCTTCCACTCTGGCTCCTTTATGGTCTATTCATTATATAATAGTCAGAATGAAGTTTTAAATAGCTGAGTCAGGTCTTGCAATGTATTGCTCAAAACTCTACATGAATTCCTGTGCTTTTAAAATAAATAACAAAGTCCTTTGCTGCTTCTTTACTTATCTTCTCTCTCCCTGGAACACTGCACTACAGCTATAGTGAACATCATATGGGTGTTCGTCAAACACTGCTTTATACTCCTTCCCCAGGGATTTTGCATATATTCTTTCCTTTGCTTGGAAAGAGATTCCTCCAGGTATTCTCAAGGCTCATTCTCTCACTTCTTTCATGCCTCTGCTTAAATGTCCCATTTTTAAAGAAACTAATATCTCTCGTCTCTCTTTTGATGATTAATTTTATGTGTCAACTTGGCTAGGCTATGATGCAGTTGTTTGATCAAACACCAGTCTAGATGTTGCCATGAAGGTATTTTTTAGAGGCAATTAACATTTAAATCAGATTTTGAGTAAAGCAGACTACAATTTGTAATGTGGGTGATCATCATCTAATCAGTTGAAGGTCCTGACAGAAAAGACTTAGGTTCCCCAAAAAGAAAGGAATTCCTCCCACAAACTACTATGGATTCAAGAATACAACATTAACTCTTGCCAGAATTTCTAGCTTGCTGGCTTGCCTTGCGAAGTTTGCACTTGCCAGCCCCCACAATCATGTAAGCCAATTCCTTACTCCTTAACCTGCTTTATTTATCTCCATAGTTGTTCACTCCTTCGCATTATATTGTACATCTCTTTGCTTACTCATTCCTTCTTCTTCAATTTGAAGGTAAATTTCAAAGAGGAAAAGTTTTCAATGTTATGTTCAGCATTGTAATTCTAGCACCTAGAAAATTCATGACACATATTTTTTTTTAAAAAGTGTATATTCCAAACATATTCGTTAATGAATGAGTGATCAGGAACAAGAGTTTTTTTTGTTTTTGTTTTTGTTTTTTTATCTTTTGAGACAGAGTCTCACTTTGTTGCCCAGGCTAGAGTGCCGTGGCGTCAGCCTAGCTCACAGCAACCTCAAACTCCTGGGCTCAAGTGATCCTCCTGCCTCAGCCTCCCAAGCAGCTGGGACTACAGGCATGTGCCACCATGCCCGGCTAATTTTTTCTTTCATTTTTAGTTGACTGGCTATTTTTTTCTATTTTTAGTAGAGACAGGGTCTTGCTCTTGCTCTGGCTGGTCTAGAACTCCTGAGCTCAAGCAATCCTCCCACCTCACCCTCCCAGAGCTAGGATTAGAGGCATGAGCCACCGTGTCTGGCAGGAACAAAAGTTTTGAAATGCTATAACTTGTAATTATTTGGAACAAATGTTGTTCTACCAATGTATTTGTATGGTTGTTACCAGGGCCTTTGTGGGGAGTCATGTTGTTGGGGAGATGTTTGTCAAAGGATAGAGAATTTTGGTTATTTAGGAACAAGTTCAATTGGTTTATAATACAACATGTTAACTGTGGTTAATAACAACATATTGCATTCTCAAAAATCACTAAAAGAGTAGATTTTGTGTTGTCACCACAAAGAACAGTAAGTATGTGAAGTACTGCATATGTTAACTAGCTCTTAGCCATTCCATAATGTGTGCTTATTTCAATATATCATTTAGTACATTATCAATATATATAATTTGTTCTTGCCAATTAAAAATTTAATTAAATAAAAAAAAAACTTTGACTTTAAACTTTGGGAAAAAAATGCATTTATAACCAAACATACCTCTGTTGCCCCTTCCAGATGATAGTTCAGGAAATGAAAGAAATTTGTCTAATTTCCATGCATGGATCTGTATAAACCCTATACACTTAAACTTATCCAGTTCTTCTTTCTGTGGTTCATAGGTCAGCCTAGGATTTACCTTACTTCTGCCCATCACCCGGAACTCCAGAACTAAACCTGTCCTTAGTAAGACGCTATCACTGACCCTTGACCTTATTGTAGGGCTGATATGGAGAAGATCACACCTGCCTTACTTCCCTTTCCCTCAATTTTCCCCCAACCTAAAGCTTTGTATATGTAATGTCCTTTACTGAAAAGTAGGAAAAAATATGGTATAGAAGGAAAAACACTTAAATATGAATGCTAAATATGATTGTTCCTAGATTCCAATAAAATGAGAGGGGGAAAAAAGATATCCTTTATAGGAGGCCTTTTATTGACACTCTTGGTCCTAAGCTTCTATCAGTCTTATATCCCAAAGTCCAACCTCCTCCTCTTCATTGGCTTGAGAATACACTCCACTTACTACTCAAAGAATACACACCTTGACTCTCAGTAGTACACTTCTCAAGTCCTAAGTTATTCATGCTGGGAAATCATTATGGAGATGACAAGCAGCTGTAGGCTTTGATCACCTAATTAGTCTCTTTTGCGATCTTTTTACCAGTTTAAAATGCATAGAAACCTTGGTCATCCTTCCTACAGCCATCTTCTCATGGGTAACTGTTAAGCCAGACACTGAATGAAAGGGATCAGAGTAAAAAATGCATGTGCGCACATGCACATAATTAAAAAGTATGCATTGATGAAGAGAAACAATTTTCTAAAATCAAAATCATCTCCAAAAATTTCCCCTAAGAGCCACAATGCAGACAATTTTATGTTGTTGTGGACTACGAATTTTTTTTCTTTTTTTTACTATGTCTTCCAAGCCAGCCTATGTGCCTATACCAATAAATATGACCGATTACCATACCTTATCAAAGAAGAGAGACACAATGGTATGTCCAACCTTATTTGCATAAAGACCTGGCCAAATATTTCAAAATTCAGCATTTTTTGTTTTCCCATTAATTCGGGAAAGAGAGTCAAACACTGAAACATTAGAAAAAAATTACTTTAAAAATCAGAAGAGGGAGCAGTAAAAATAGTTAATTTTAAAGGAAAATATGGAAGATATTATATAGCCATACTAAGACAGGTGTGAAGTGATTTCCGAAGTGCCAAAAGTACCATAGAGCTAACAGGGAGCGACTTTGGAAAACCAAGTCAACATGGAAGTCCCTAATTTCCATAAAGTCTAAGCTCCTCTGCAGTCAAGAGACAGATGAAGGGGACTACATATGTTATGTTCTTCACAAAGGCAGTCACATTTGTTTTGTATGAGAGAATGGCAGCTCTGGAAAGCTCTGTGCATGATTCAAAAATCTATGAGATAAAAGGTAATTTTTATTTTATTAAAGTCAGTTCTGGAATATAAAGTTGGGAGTTGGATATCTTTGCATGGTGATTGCCTGGTTCAAAGTTTTCTAAGATCCTTTTTAATTTTGAAGAAAGAAAGAATAAAAACAGTATGTTGTTTAATAAAATCATAGCTATCCAAGACAGTATTCTTCAAAAGAAATTCTGTTTCTTAGGAGCTTTGAATCATCTCTTGACATGTCCCATATACAGCAGCTTCCAGGCTGAGTCATAATTCTAGCAGGCCTGCCAGTGGTAGGGAGGTTTGGGAAACATATTTCTCATAAGACTCATAATTTATCCTGCTAAATATCAGAAAGCTGGAAATGAGTTCTTAAAAAGCTCTTATTGCACCTATTTATACATTGTTCACTCTATTATGATATATCAGAATCAGTGTTTATTTTAAAGTAGATTTTTTTCAATTTGAAGGTTAATTTTGGAAAGGGACGTGAACTATTTCTCGTAAGGTTCTTTCAAAGTTTGAGAGGGATTGTTTATTTTGCATTTTACTTCAGAAAAATATCTACTGTTAGCTTGTCTTCTTAAAGATGGGAATCAAAGACTCTGCTACATATAATAATGGACCCAAATGCTCCAATACTAATAAATTTCATCCCATTATATAATCCTAATCTGCTACTGTAGAAAGTAAAGGAGATGTGGAGAATCAAAGTCAGAAAGGGCTGTAATACAAAGAAGTTTTCAAATACTGCTAAATTTTTCCAAGAGCTAATTATTCACTCATTCTTTCACTCAACAGGTATTTTTAAGTGTTTAATGTATGTCATCTATATAGAATAGGAGTGGACAAGATAGCCCCAAATCTAATTCTGTGATAATTTTTTCATGTTGAATCAAGTCACCTAGCTAGTAGGTGATAGAAACAGAATTTGAACCCAGGTCTGTCAAGAATTCAGAGCCTGCATATTACTTTGTTTCTTTATCCCAAATTATATTTCCTCTTAATGAATGGGAAATATTTAATTATATACGCTCAAATCCCTGAATTAAATATAGGGCTTTTGTTTTCCTAATATTTTATCTTAACAGGGCACAGAAGAGTTATACCGAGTTAAGTCTACTCAAGAGGGTGGAAATGGCTTATGTCTAACACCATTACTCCTAGCTTTTCTTACACTATAATTTTTATACAGATAGAAATAACTCTGAATAATGTATGCTGCTTGACTTACTGTGTCTTTAAAGGAAGCTATTAATTTTATAGTTTCTAGAAGAGACTTGAAAGAAACCAACTATTGTGAAATGAATTTGAAAGTCTTCAAAATAACTCATTTTGCCACTGAGAATACTTTTAAAATATATCCCTATAATCTTCAATGTATTCAGAATAAGTATTTGACCATTTATGACAATAAATATATTCTTAAAAGCATATATTATGTGGTGATAATTTTAAAATGCTCATGACATCAATTATGTTTTATTATGATGAAATATATAATATATCAGGCTTTGTTAGGACAATGCAGAGAGACAGCCCAGAATCATGAAGGTGGAAGTAAAGATGATTTTCTTCTGCCTTAATAGCTTTAATTGCAGGATACAATAGAATACAGCTGCTCCTCTCTTCAAAGTTTCGTTTCATTGTCTGTCTATAAGCTGTCACACCATGCCTGCCACTCGACTGTTATGTCACTCAGTCCCGTTCCACCTGAACAAATTTGTGGCAATATGCACTGAATGCTTCACTTCTTTGCTCTAAGGTAGAAATTCACTGTGCACTACTGAATCAGGAATAGTTTAAGCTTATTGGTGTAAACTTATTTACCATAATTGTAATAAGTGTTTCATCTGTATAAATAAAACCTAAAGTTTAGAATTGACATTTTACTTAAAAAAAAAAAAACTAAGGATTTGCTTCATAAATTTCCAAAAAACAATGTGATGCTTTGAACAAGATAGCAGATTTAAGTGTAAAAAGAATCAAACCTTCATTTGTTAGGTACATAAGATTTCCAAACAACAAAAACAACAAAATAACTTAAATCAACCCTTAAGAAATGGCAAGTTTAGCCAGTAAAATGTAGATGATTTGTTGTAAGGTATTAGCTAAAAGTTCCATTAAAATTTTTAGCTTTCAAAGAACTACCATGGGATCCCACTACTGGGTATATATCTAAGAAAATGAAATCAGTATATTAAAGAGATATTTGTACTCCCCTCCCGTGTTCATCACAGCATTATTCACAATAGCCAAGATATGGAAGCATGTTAATTGTCCATCGACAGATGAATAGAAAAAGAAAATGTGGTTTATATATACAATGGAGTACTATTTAGCCTTAAAAAATGAAATCCTGACATTTTTGACAACATGGATAAACCTGGAGGACATTTTGTTAAGTGAAATAAGCCAGGCACAGAAAGACACACACCTCATGATCTCGCTTATATGTGGAATCTAAAAAGTTGAAATCATAGAAACAGAGAGTAACATGGTGACTATTAGAGGCTGGAAGACAGGGATATTGGGGAGATAGTCAAAGAACACAAAATTTCAATTAGACAAGAGGAATAAGTTCAAGAGATCTATTTTTAAATTTTTAACTTTCAGATAATTTACTTAACACATCTAGTTTTTATTACTCAGTTCTTTCTGTATTTAAATACATCATGAAAATCATTATGTAGATAACTAGAGTTAAGCTCATAGTTACTATTTCTTGTATAAAATAAGTGATTATGATTTGCTATGGTTTATAAACAAATAGTCCTTTTTAAAATATCATTCTGTCTCTTTATCCACTAACCTGGTAAATGACAATGATTTAAATTATTGATAGAATGGTAGATAATGAAAAATATGCATAACAAAAACACTTTGCCCTACAAGGTTTTGCCACTAAGAACACTTTTAAAATATATGTAAAATAATGTTTCCTTTATAATGCTTATAATGTTAACTATACAGTTGTATACCTACAGGAGTGCACTACTTCTTTGGCAACAAAAAAAAATTAACTGTGACTTGAGAAGAGACATAAATAAGAATTTGTTTAGAAAATGAGAGACAGAAAATGATGCAGAAAGCAATGGTCAGCACCTAATGACTGTGAAGAACTATGAGACCCATCAAATTAATCTACTCTCATTTAAGAGTGACAGTTCTATTAATAATATATTGAAACTTGGTAGGCATAATTTGTCATCACTTCTGATTATTCCTTCACTAAATGCCATCAATAAGCTTAGAAAATACTGTTTAAACTGTGAAAACAGGTTGCTTAGTGCAGGTCTGACTATTAGCATTAGGCTATTGATGATATAGTCTTTACTGCTGGGTGCCAAGAGTCATATCGTTTCACATGTCATCATTGACTTGGATCTTCATCTGGAAAACCACACATATTTATTATGTTTTTAGGTGACACTAAGCTTTATCTTCATATGTGGTAAATGAGCGGGTGTAGGGAAATGGGATAATCATTGGAAAGTAGGAAAAAAGGAAATTAGAGACAAATCGGCTTTGAAGAAACAGTATTGATAAAAGAATTGACAACTATTTTTGAAAAATATAATCAATGATCTTTTCCTAGATTATGACTAACTGTCTTAAACAACGTGCCATTCAGCTCAATTTAAAAAGAGTAGAACTGATGATTTGATCTTTTCAGTAAAATGTAGCACAGATGAGTTAGACCTTCTGAAAAAACCATAACAAATTGTCTGTTGTTTCCTCAATGAAGAGCGCTGGCTTCCATGGCTCCACTAGCTTCCAACAGCTAAAGATAGTTCAGTATTTTTCACTATAGAAGTTTCTGAATAGTACATTTTAAAATGTTATTAGTATATGTTGTTGGTTGAATTATGTCCTCCAAAAAATGTATTCAAGTGCTAACCCCTGGTATCTATGAATGTGTCTTTATTCAGAAATAAAGTCATACACATTACATTGCACATGTAATCAAGTTAAGATGAGGTCAAGCCGGAGCAGAGTAGG
The DNA here is from genome assembly GCA_008086735.1 of Cheirogaleus medius. NCBI lineage: Eukaryota > Metazoa > Chordata > Mammalia > Primates > Cheirogaleidae > Cheirogaleus > Cheirogaleus medius. Next base: position 86,951,674 of record VBSM01000272.1, on the reverse strand, counting down.
CCCTACATCCATTATAACTGGTGTCCTTGTAAGAAGAAGAGAAGAAACACAGACACAGAAAAGAGTAGAACATCATGTAATGACAGAGACAGAAACTGGAGTGAAGCAAGGAAATCAAGTATTGCAGACAACCACCAAATCTAGAAAGAGGCAAGGAAGAATCCTCTCCCAGAGCCTTGATCCTGACAACACTTTGATTTCAGACTTCTATCCTACAGGAATATGAGAGACTAAATTTCCATTGTTTTAGGCCATGCACTTAACGGCATTTTATTGTGGTACCCAAATAAACTAATATAATATGTCATCCATTAAAAAAAGACCTATAGAAGTTGTTTACTGTCCAATGGATCTAAATGAATATTTACATTTGGTATGTTATTCATTCATAGGTAAACTCTGGGAGCTGTGATAGTAAGTCATGGAAACAGAAATTCCATTTGAAAGGCACTGATGAAGAAACCACCAAGTGACTAGATAGAGATACTGACTCACCTGAATGTGAGCACATCCATTCTTCACTGTCATCAATGTTATCTTGACAAAACATAGCTCTGCCAGTATCTCTGTATGATCCAACAGCTCTTGGTGATTTCCTTTTACTTACAAAGAGTGACTCTATTCTTAAGCTGGGCACACATATATTTTCCCAATGTGATCTCTTCCCCCCGCCACCTCATTTATACACAATAGAAATTTATTTCTCATGACTCTGGAGTCTGGGAAGTCTAAGATCAGGGCACTGACAAGATTGGTGTCTAGTGAGGGCTGCTCTCTGCTTCCAAGATGGCACCTTGACCTCTTTCTAATATTCTAGTCTCATATTGTGCTGTGCCCAAGTGACACCAATGTTCCAGCTACACTAGATTACATGTCATTCCTCAATACATCTTGTTCTTTCTTGCCCTCAGGTATTAATTTCTGCTGTTTCTTTTGTTCTCTAGTAACCAAGACCCTATCCTAGTTATTTAAGGACTAACTTAAATGCTGCTTTTCCTCATGAAGGCTTCCCAATCTTCCTCATTTTATTATTTTTTCTATCCCTATTTCCATTATATTCTGTACCCTTATTAGAGCATTTAATAAGATATTCTATGTGTGACTCTTACCCTCATTTTATCAGATAAAGTGGTGCTTATGATATTATTTTAGAAATCACTCTTAAAATACACTGGCTACCTAAAAACAATTAAACATGGAATGTTATTTGATCCACAGAGGGCTTTAAAATATGAAGTGCCCAGCCCTGTTCAATGAGGTATGATCATTGAATAAGCTTCATGAATAAGTGAATTATTGAATGAAAAATCAGTATAAATCTTAATGTGTTGTTTCTTTAAAATATATCTAAAAATAAGGAATTGGCTGATCTATTTTATTAATAATTTTTGGTAATTATAGTAAAAAAATCCTAATAAAGGTTATGATATTAAGATTTATAAACTTTTTTAAAATATAAATTTCAAATTTCAGTCTGGTTTTGGGGAAATGTTAATATCAATTTTAACAAATTATTAATGTAGGTTGTTTGCTGTGGACAAAGTCTTGGGTAACATGTTTATATCACTTTTACTGATTAATAAATCAACAAAATAATTGCAATCAACACAAATCCAAAATTTGTATACAATGCATAAATTAAATAGACTTAAATGTTTTGTATCAGAAGAGAATTATTTAATGGAAATAGGATCCTGTCTCAAGTTCTGAGAACATAATAAGTTTTAAATTTATGAAAAATCTACATGCAAATAACGCAAAGAATGGGAGGCTATTTATAAAATTTGATTAGATTTTGTTAATTTTAATGATTATCCTATGGAATTGGACAACATTGTGTTAAGTGAAATAAACCAAGCACCGAAAGACAAATCTCAGATGTTCTCACTCGTATGTGGGAGCTAAACAATTGATTTCGGCTGAGCATGGTGGCTCATGCCTGTAATCCTAGCACTCTGGGAGGCCGAGGCAGGAGGATCACTTGAGGTCAGGAGTTTGAGGTTGCAGTGAGCTTTGATGATGCCACAACACTCTAGCCCAGTTGAGAGAGCAAGATTCTGTCTCAAAAAAAAAATTTTGATTTCATGGAGACAGAGAGTAGAATGACATTTACCAGAGGCTGGTAAGAACAGTGGGGAGGTGGGGATAAAGTGGGGAAGGCGAATGGGTGCAAATATATAGTTAGATAGAATGAACAATATTGGATAGCACAATTAAGGGGCTGTAATTAACAATAAGATAGGGTATACTTTAAAATAACTAAAAGAGTGGAATTGGAATATTACTAACATAAAGAAATGTTAAATGCCTAAAGTGATGAATACTCCAATTACCCTGATTTGATTAATTCATTAATTCATTTGATACATGATATGTCTGTATGAAACATCACAGGTACCCTATAAAAATATGCAACTATTATGTACCCATAAAAATTAAAAATAAAAAATCCTATCCATGTAACTCTTACTCCTTTATGTAATGACTAGATATGAATTTATGAGTTCTCCATGAGAAAAACATTTATTAATAAATTAAACATATCACTTGGTTTTCAAAGAAGAGTCTAGTACTTTGAGATAGAAAATATTAAATCTTAGAGACACTGAAATACAGAATTTCCCTTTTCAGATTCATTCTATTAAAATGGAATCTTTAGATCCTGCCATAAAAGAGCATAATAGTAATAATATCAACTAACACTTAAATAGCACGATATATACCAAGCATTGTTTTAAGTATTTTGAGTACAGTGTATTGAATTATGTAATCCTCAAAATAACACTATGAGATAGGTACTATTACCCATATTTTACAAAAGGACAAACTGTTATTTACTTACTGCATATTAACTCACCATGGTCATATACCCAGTATACAGTGGGTCTAGAATCCATTCTCTTTACCATTCTTCTCTAGAGTTTTCTTATTTCTAGGAGAACTACTCTCTGATCCCTCTCTTTCATAGGAATTCGAAGTTGTTGGCATGCATATGTTTTAAACCTTCAATAGTACACAGCACTCCAAAGGAACAATTTACAAACGGTTGTGTAATGGACACTTTCTGGGATGCCTTCTTCTTCATAGGTATATGTGTGTTTAATTTACCTAGAGTAAAGGATGGCATCTTGAATAAAAGTCATGTTATTATGTAGTCACAGTAGGTCCACAATCCTACACATTTCCAAGTACTGTGTAAATTTCAGTTCATCAAAGTAAAGCATGTATACACACAGTACACAAACATTTAATCATTAATTTTAGTTACTTCTGATTCTCTTAACATGTTAAATATGCTATCCTTAAAATGATCATTTTTTAATATTCCTGTAAATGTACTAATCAACAAATTATAGAAGAACTAATTAGAACGAAGCTCAAATCTAAATCCACCATAAATTATTCTTGTGACCATTGACAACATGAGCTGCTTTTTGAAATTGAGATTCCCTTATTTGGAAAATAGGGATTGTGTATCTATTTGAGGGCTGTGGTAAAAAAGTAAGATTAAATACATAATGTGTTCCCTGAAACAATTTGGACCTATTTAGTAAATTCTATTTTCTTTTCTTGTTTCCTTATCCTTGTGACAAATAGAAATTTGTCTGCTTTACTAATGAAAAATCGTTCTGAATTTTATTTTAAGAAATATCAACGAGGTAGATGAAGCATTCATATCTATGCTTCAAGAATACTCAAATAATCATTAATCTACTTGTTTTATTAATAGTACAAATGTAGTAACCCTGGGTTACCCTTGGGTTGACATATTTTCTTATGCAATAAGTTGGTGAAGCAAATCTATCTTGCCACTATTCAAAAAACTTGATGTTATCTCATATTATTCCTGCGAATGTTTTGGAAAGTTCAGAACATTCTGGGAATTCATCAGAAACCAAACTATCTCAGTAATTTTTTTCCAAAGTGTATTGCTGCTTTAAATCCTCTCTATGAATTACTTTTTGTTACACTGATCTGATTTTACTAATAGAGTAAGTTAGTGGCAGATTTCTAACTGAGGTCATATTGGTCCTGTCTGGATTCCATATTCCTTACCCTTGGGACAAAATGACCCTTTTATATACAATGAATATGTGCATATGTGAACCTGAACAAGCTCTAGTTTTTTCTATTAAGGCCTTCATCAAAGTCATATGCATGCCCACATTGTGAATTGGGCTCGGGGTCTATTTCTGTTTTTGTTTTTGTTTTTCACGTGTTGATGAGTTTAATATCAGAAAATCACCTTTGTTATTCTTGAGAAGAAAGTTACTTCTGTCAAAATAAAGGTAGCTTTTCTAGAAAAAGAGGATATGGGGGGTGAGGAGGTGTCATCACAGGGCTTCTTCTGTTTGAACAGCTGACTCTCAGCAGTGGATATCTCTATGTTCTGAGAAAGGAGATTCAATCACATGCATTATGTTTCGAATTTTTGCAGAGAAATTCTACCCACCCCTGATGGAGTCTAGCCAGGGAGAGAGAAAGAGGTAGAGTTTCAAAGGATGCCAGACTTGGTTCTGACAGCACTCATAGAAGGCAGCTTAACCTCAGATGATACCTGCTTATGGGTCCCAAATAAACAGTAATATGCAGTCCTGGAACTCCAAATAAGAGGACACCCTTGGTCAAATTTTCACTGAAAAAGGAAGCTCATCCTATTCAATGGCACATGGTAGCATGTTTACATAGCACCTCTAGGGAGAATTAGGAGTAATGGATGGAAAGTAGAACAAGAAACATTCAACCAAATATTGAGGCAGCACTTTCCAACAATTGCTGCAGTACAGCAATGGAATACATACTTCATAATGCTGTGAGTGCCTTATCACAAGAATTATTTTAGCAAAACCCAAGTAAGTATCTGCCATAAATGCTTTTGCTTCGATTTCAAAATTCATTTTCAGCAAGTATTTCAGTATCTAACACAGGTTGAACATCCTTAATCTGAAAATCTGACATAAAAAATGCTACAAAAATCAAAACCTTTTTGCATACTGAAATAATTCCTCAAGTGAAAATTCCACACCTGACCTCATGTAACAGGTCATTTTCAAAATGCAGGCTGACAGTACACAGTTTCTTCAGTGTCCCAAAGGGGAAAAGACCCTCCAGCCCACTTCAGCTGTGATGTATCTTTTCTGCATGTGCCAAGATTCTTCCATGCAAGCACACCCACAAAGGCATGTGTGCAGGGCAGATGCACCAAGGGCTGGTTTACCACAATGCCCCATGTGGGACCAAGACCAAGGTGTATTACAGTGATTTTTGCTTATTCTCTGCTCTGCAGTGTAAAGAGATTGTTTAAAATGCCAAAAAGGCCTGCAGATACCACTATATGTAAAAGTGATAAGAAAAAGAGAAAGCATTTATGTTTATCTATAGCACAGAAAATCAAGCTGTTGGAGAAACTGGATTTACTGCATTGTAAGCAGTAAATGCCTTACAGGATGACTGCCACTACCATATATAACCTGAAGAAACAGAAGGATTGATTGTTAAAGTACTATGGTAAAAGTGATAAACAGAAGTTAATAAAAATAGAAAAACACTGCATAAATCTAAAATTGAAGATCTTGATTGTGTATTGAAAGAATGGATCTGTCAGCATTGCAGTGAACACATGCCCACTTAATCGTAGGCTGATCATGAGACAAAAAAAATCTACCATGATGAACTTAAAATTGAAGGGAACTGCGAATATTCAACAAACTTGTTGCAGAAATTTAAGAAAAGGCACAGTATTAGATTTTTAAAGATTTGTCATGATAAAGCATCTACTGATCATGAAGCAGCAAAGGAAACTATTAACAAGTTTGCCATGGTCATTACTGATGAAAATCTGATATGGGAACAAGTTTATAATGCTGATGAAAATATCACCATTTTCGAGTTTTGGTGTTTTGAAATGACACTGGCTGCAGCTGATGAGACAGTCCTTTCAGGAATTAAGGGTGCCAGGAACAGAATAACTGTGCTGGGATCTGCTAATGCTGCAGGCACCAATAAGTGTAAAATTGCTGTGATAGGCAAAAACTTGCATCCTCACCACTTTCCAAGTGTGAATTTCTTACCAGTCCATTATTATGCTAATAAAAAGGCATGGATCACCAGAGATGTCATTTCTGACTGGTTTCACAAATATTGTGTACCAGTGGTTTGTGCTCACTGCAGGGAAGCTGGATTGAATTATGACTGCAAGATCTTGCTATTCCTTGACAACTGTTTTCTTCATCCTCCAGCTGACTTTCCCATCAAAATAGTATTTACATCATGTACTTTCCCTAAAATGAAACTTCATTAATTCAGCTATATGGCCAAGGTATCTTTATATCAATGAGGAGTAAATATAAAAACACTCTTGAACAGAATACTAGCAGCAGTGAACAGAGGTGTTTTCAAAAGGACTTTAGCATGAATGCTGCTGAATATGCTGTTGCCAATATTTGGAACACAGTGACTAAAGATATAACTGTGAATACCTGGTATAGCCTCTGTTCTGTGACTGTGCTCAGTGATGATAATGAACAAGGTGGTGACTTTGAAGAATTCCATGTCAAATGAGAAAAAAATGATGTCAGGTCTCTGCACACATGCAAAAAATATACCTTCAGAGTCCATTATTAAGTGGTAAGAGGTGTATATCAAAGAAGATTTTAAGATCTATAATGAGAGTCTAGTTTTTCATTCATTGATTAATGGTAAAATAGCCAAAATGGTTCTGAATCAACATAACATAATAGTTGCAATGAAGATGATATTATCACTGTAGAAAACATGCTATAGATGACATGATGAAAACATATGATGAGTTTATTGAAGGACAAGAGCAGCATGCATTCATAACAGAACAAGAAATCATGTCAGTTTATGAAATCAAAGAGAAACTTCTAAGAGAAAAACATTGTTAATGAGACAGATGACTCTGGAGGAAACATTTTTAACCACTTCGGTACAAGCATCGACTATAGTCGACAGCCACAGATGAACGCTCACAGCCAAGCTTCGACTTTAGTCGACAGCCAAAAGCTTCTTACTTTTACCGCTTTTATCTCTGCAGTTGCAGTGTGTACGTTCAGCTAATAAGTTACTATGAATCTGTGACCTTTTAACAAGTCCTTAGTAGGAGTTATAGTTATTTTCCTAAAGCTGCTGGTAAAGTAAAACAAGCTTTCAGTGCTTTAAAGCTTTCCTCATCACACAAGAGCAAAACAGATACATCGTCAATGCACAGCACAAACTATTGTGCGGACTATGAGTGCCGGCTGTGGGCAAGGTTTCGTGGCTGGTGGGCGTGGTACCAAAGTGGTTAAAAGACTTCCACCAGAATTTCTCCTCTTTCCTAGAAGACCCACTTCCTGGTCCCTCAACTTTTCACCTAAAAATAAAAATACAGTGTACAGTACCTGCTTAATCAAAACATAGCATCATAGGTAGATACTAAAAGCCTACTATTGTTTGTTGCTGCTATTGTTTGACAGCTGATACAGGTATTCTGGTGATGCTACTGTGCTGCCTAGTAACCCTGAACACATTGTTTTTTCATGTATTAATGATGTCATAATTTTTATTGTTACATACTTATGTGTGACTATATGTAAGAAAATGCTTATTTATTGGTGGCCTATAAATTCAGAGATGGGACTGATGGTGATGACAATCACAGATATTCCACATGGTTGGCTGAGATAGTGACACCTTTATTTTGTGATGGTTCAACATAAACAAACGGTTTTATGCACAAAATTATTAAAAAATATTGTATAAAATTACATTCACGCTATGTGTACAAGGTATGTATGAAACATACTTGAATTTTGTGTTTAGACTTGCATTCCATCCCCAAGATATTTCATTATGTATATGCAAATATTCCAAAATCCAAAACACATCTGGTCCCAACATTTCCAATAAAGGGTTTTCAACCTGTATGTGCTAACTCCTATTCTAAGTGCTAGCATCACAGCTATGAAAAATATAAAATACTGTCATCATGAATACTACATTCTAGAGGGAAAAAGTAAAATTCATAAACACAGAAATACATAATTTAATTGAAGGATAAGTGCTTTAAAGAAAAATAAAGCCTGATAAGGTAATTGAGAGTAATGCTGCCACCACTTTAGAAAGTATGAATGAACAAGGAAGGGTTCTCTGACAATTTGAGCAATAGCCAGGGGTAGGTCATAAGTCCTTGTAAGCCATCAAGAGTGATATGAATTTTATGCAAATAAAAACTTGAAAGCACATGGTGAGGAGGCAGGCCTTATGGTTTTAACATCTCTTTAAACTCTGTACAACTTTCCTGGTTTCAATCCTCAAACCTTACCTTCCTCAAAATACAGGAAAAAAATGTTCAAATTATTATGGATATTTAAAATGGGAAAAGATGAAAGATTAAATACAAATCAAATATCTGAATACAATTTTATATGTCATGAGTTGCTTTACTAATTTCATATAGTTTACGATAACAATTTTTTTATTTATAACATTTTCAAATATGTTTAAAAATGTAGAGAGATTGGTGTAATGAACTTCACATACACACTACCCATCTTAAACGACTATCGAACTGTGCCAATTTTTTTTTTATTTCTGCATATTATGGCGGTACAAATGTTTAGGTTACATTGGCCTTACCCCTCCTCCCCCACAGTCAGAGCTTCAAGCATGTCCGTCCCCCAGATGGTGAGCATAGCACTCATTATGTATGTATATACGCATCCCCTCCTTCCCCCTCCCATCTGCCCAACGCCCAATAAATGTTATTCCTATATGTGCACTTAGGTGTTGATCAGTGAAACCAATTTTGTGGTGAGTACATGTGGTGCTTATTTTTCCATTCTTGGGATACTTCACTTAGTAGAATGGGTTCCAACTCTATCCAGGAAAATACAAGAGGTGCTATATCACCGTTGTTTGTTATAGCTGAATAGTACTCTGTGGTATACATATACCACATTTTATTAATCCACTCATATATTGATGGGCACTTGGGTAACAACCCATCCACATCTTTGCAATTATGAATTGTGCTGCTATGAACATTCTAGTGCAGATGTCTTTTTTATAGAACTTCTTTTGTTCTTTTGGGTAGATGCCCAGTAATGGGATTGCTGGACCAAATGGTCATTCTACTTGTAGCTCTTTGAGGTATCTCCATATTACTTTCCACAGAGGTTGTACTAGTTTGCATTCCCACCAGCAGTGTATGAGTATTACTGTCTCTCTACATCCATGCCAACATTTATTGTTTTGGGACTTTTTGACAAAGGCCATTCTCAGTGGAGATAAGTGATATCTCATTGTGGTTGTGATTTGCATTTCCCTGATGATTAAAGATGTTGAGCATTTTTTCGTATGTTTGTTAGCCATTAGGCTATCTTCTATTGAAAAGTTTCTGTTCAGGTCCTTTGTCTACTTTTTGATAGGGTTATTTGATTTTTTTCCTGCTGATTTTCTTGAGTTCTATATAGATTCGAGTTATCAGCCCTTTATCGGATGTGTAACATGTGAATATTTTCTCCTATTCCGTCAGCTGTCTGTTTGCTCTCATGATAGTTTCCTTGGCTGTGCAGAACCTTTTTAATTTGATCAGGTCCCATTTATTTATTTTTGTTGTTGCTGTGATTGCCTTTGGGGTCTTCTTCATAAATTCTTTGCCTAAGCCAATGTCTATAAGAGTTTTTCTAACATTTTCTTCTAGAACTCTTATGCTTTCATGCCTTAGGTTTAAGTCTGTTATCCACTGTGAGTTGATTTTTGTGAGAGGCAACAGGTGTGGATCCTGTTTCAGTCTTTTACATGTGGCTATCCAATTTTCCCAGCACCATTTATTGAATAAGAATTATTTTCCCCAATGTATGTTTCTGTCTGCTTTGTCAAAGATTAGATGGCTATATGAGGATGATTTTATATCTAGGGTCTCAGTTCTGTTCCATTGGTCTATGTCTTTGTTCTTTTTTATTAATATCAATTTATTTGTTGAAAAAATGTTGGCATTCATCTATTATTATTATTCCCCCACATTCTAGATATTGATAATTGGATCCCCATGGTATCATTTAACATGTTCCCATGTTTCCTATATTTTCTTTTTTTATTATTTGTATAAATCTATAAGGTAAAAGTTCAATTTTGTTACATGCACAGGTTGTGTAGTGGTGAAGTCAGGGCTTTCTGTTTCCTAGGCTACACACTAAGGACTTGTTCCCTACCCTTCCTATATTTTCTATGAACTGTAAGTTACTTCTAGAAGTTTGATCATATTTGTATCAAGATTTACTCTCAGTCTAACAGGCAGTATCAAGTTAAGACTCTCTCCTTTAACCCACTCCTGCTCTCCCCTGAACTCTGCCACCTCCTCAACCTTAAGAATTGCATAGGATATGGAATTTGAAAAGCTATATTAATATAAAAGAATTACTAGAAGTTTATAGTAATTTTTAAGGCCCCAGATAGATAAACTTCTTCAAGTCACTGTGGTTTTTTTGTTTGTTTTGTTTAAATTTTATTAAGGTAAGTTTATTTTTTTATTTTATTTATTCAGGATATTATGGGGGTACAAACATTTTGGTTACATGTAATGTGTTTGGACCACCCAAGCCAGGGCTACAAGCATGTCCCTCCCCACTACAGTGTGTTATGCTTCCATTAGTTGTGGGTTTACCCCCACCCCCGTCCCACCCCTACTGGTACCCAGTGAGTATAAGTACCATGTGAACACCTTAGTGTTGGTCAGTTAGTACCAATTTAATAGCGAGTACATGTGGCGCATGTTTTTCCCTCCTTGTGATACCTCACTTAGAAGAATGGGCTCATTCTCTATCCCAGATAATATAAGAGGTGCTAGATCACCGTTGTTTCTTATAGCTGAATAGTATTCCATGGTATACATATACCACATTTTATTAATGCACTCATGTATTGATGGGCACTTGGGTTGCCTCCACATCCTTGCAATTGTGAATTGTGCTGCCATAAATATTCGAGTGCAGATATCTTTATTGTAGAATGTCTTTTTATTTTTTTCCTTTGGATAGATGCCTAGTAGTGGGATTGCTGGATCAAATAGTATTTCTATTTTTAGCTCTTTGAGGTATCTCCAAATTACTTTAATCTCAAGCCTGAGAATAAACTATGCTAAAATTCACAGAGCAGCTGAGAATTGTCCTTAATTCAGCTAACTCTGCAGAAAAGCCCAGTAATTGAGTTTAATTGGTGTGTCAATATGTTCTTCATTATCCCAACCAATACTCATCTGGAAATTTTTATTAAAATGATAGCAGTGAAGATATTGGATAAATACATTGTTAAAGAAATGTTGTCTTTGTACTTGTTTTTATTTTAGAATATTACGGGGGTACAAATGCTTTGGTTACATATATTGCCTTTGTACCACCGGAGTCAGAGCTACAAGCATGCCCTTGCTCCAGACAGTGCACACCACACCCATTAGGTGTGGATTTACCTACCCCCTCCCCCTCCCTCTTGCCCCACATTGTACTTTTAATCTCTATTATTATAAAGTCCTAGATGATTGTTGTTAAAACTTTTAGGGTTCTGTTTCATTTTCTTAAGGTCTTATTTCTTTTTTTTAACCCCACTTCTAAATGTAAATCTTCCCTGAGATCTCACGTTTAACTCAATTTCTCCAACCATAATAATGACTTACAAAACCTTTCGTCCTTCACGAAGGGAACATTTTAAAATATCTTTTTGTTATTAGTGAGGAAATGCAGAGTATAGATAAATGAGTATCTGAATCGACTATTCACCTTCCTTTTTTTCTCCTTTCCTTAATGTTGTCAAATATCAACTGCTGACTCATGACAGCAAACACCAGCCCTCAGTTTGAGACACATACAAGTCAGAGGTGGTTTACATATTTTTTTCTAAGAAAATAGTAGGGATATAATCACCTAAATTCTGCCTTTTCTCTCTCTTCCTGTGGTTTATTCATTTTTAACTTATTTCAGAATCACCTTTCCACTGTGGTATTCCTCTCTCCCTGACCTTCTCTTCTACAATAATAAACACTTCTAATAGCTAATCTGTGTTCTGTGACATCAGCTATTTCTAATTTGGGATGCTTAAATAAGTGGTTTTCCTTAATTTTCAGCTAATTATAGTTCTTTTCTTAACCTAATTTTAAATTTAGTTCCTTTATAACTTCTCACATTCCCCCTCTGAGAATTTCTATTGTTCAGTAATCTCTGCAATTTAACACAGCATTCAGATGAAAGGAAAAAACTGAAGTTTATTTTATTTGTTTCCATATTTTGGGAACTATTTTGACTTTATGTTTATTATTTTATTCTTAGATGTATTATATATTTCTATTGTTTCCCAATCACATATGCACACACAAAAAAAGAATATTTCTTTTTTCAAAATAAGATTGGATATTGGTATTTTATTATTATTTCTCACATGCCTACAAAATATTTTCTTGGTGGTACTAAAAAAAATGACTCTGGTACTCTAAACTTATTCAACCAAAAGTGTATACATAGTTTTTTCTCTATTGTGTACATTTGCACATGAAACCTAAGCTTTCCTTTGCCCCTATATTAACAACACATAAAAATATCTATTACAAATATGTTCTATGTCCGACACTGTGTTATATGTTAGGAATACGGTGCGGGAGGAGCAAATTTTGTTTTTAATATTATTGAACTCTAGAAAGGGTTAATTGAATGGATAGCCCACTCTTTGTCAAACATTCATTCCCTCTTCAACAATGAACATAATTTATTACTAGTGTCACTCACAGAAAAACTAAACTGTTTTCAAAGGAACATGTATAGTTTCTTGATTCTTCATTTATGTTCCATTTCCTCCCAGATTCACTTACAAGTTTTATATTGACCAATGACATGCAATCCTAAGAGCTGCAAGGCATTAAAGAGTGTAAAAAGTCAAAACTACATAAACCTGCTATGAGAAAGTCAGAGATAAAAAGCTAGATTTAGACACCTAGTGGACCTTGGTTTATTTGATGTTTTCCCTGCAATATGTTTGAAATGTCAACAGACTTCATCCTTAAGGGTCAAAATTTCATTTTTACAATTTGCATGAAGTAGGGAATTAAACCTTTACAATCTCGATTTGGGCTGATAAATGTATGTGTCATGGTAGGAGAATATAACTGGAACCCTATGAATAATAGAGAGCTGTGAGAAGACTCTCTCTTCTCCATCGGATGCCCCCAAACTGTCCTTTTCTCTCATTCTATCTCCATGTCCATACATGCTGCTGTTGTTCATAACAAAAATGAATCTACAAAGGTGCAGAGTGTGGGTATACTTTTGATGACTTTCCCACAGCTTTCAGAAGCTTCCACAAAAGTTGCATCACTCATTTTGAAGTTCAAAATGTGACACCAAACACATTCTCATATTCTATTGTAGATTCCCTTTCATTACTGAAGAGACCGTAATATAAAGGAATGTGATGTATTACAAGATTTTTCTCCACGTGTCAGTGGGCCATGAACTTGGCTTTTCTCCCACATCGGAATTTACCAGTGTTCTCTTGTGTACTTTCTCTCCTTTCACCTCGCCCCCAAACATTTCTAGAAAAACAAATCTCCAGGGAACCATAAAATTGTAGAAAATTATAAATAGAAGCGATCAGAGAGATTACTTTTTCCAATCCCTTGACTTTAGGGAAGGAACCGAGACCCAATTTTCTATAATTTGACAAGTATTCTGACCTAAAAACAGTTTCTTATTCGTAAGAAACATAAATGTTACTAGGATAATGGTCTGCAAGTTCCTGAAGGTAATTAGGTAGTTGGTTTATTGTTTTATCCTCAAGTTCAGGTTTTCTTTCCTTTTATTAAAAAAGAACGTTACTCTAAAGAGACAGAGTTTACTTTACACAGTTGAAGAAATGGAGATGAGAACTGTAGAATCCCTTTTCAATAAGGTTATGTGTCAACTTTGAACTAGGCAGTTTGGGACACAAAATAGCTAAGTACATGAAATTATATATATATATTTATGTGCATACATATCATGTGCTTATCTTCAATTTATCTGTTATAAATTGTTCACACAGTGTGATTGGCAAGTATACATTTATTGATGGGCACGAATGCATGTGAATATATATATTTGTTTTTACCTGTGTACCTACATATACGTGTGTGTAAAGAATGCATTTGCTCACTGGGTAAATTCCACCTCATTCTGACAGTATAGTTGCCTATTTAGAAGGGGAAAAATTAGCAGTAACTAAGGGAAAAAGAATAAAGTAACGGGTGACAATTTGTTAAGGGCTTACTAAGGGCCAGGAAGTGAGCCAGTGGCTTTACATGTATCTTAATTAATCTTCACAATAGCACTACTAGGTCAATATTTCTGTCTTCATCTTAGAAATAAGAAAATGTTGAGGCCTCAGAGAAGTTAAGTGACTTTCCCTGGGTCATAGATAGCAAGTAGTAGAACACAGATCCCTACCCAAATGCAATTGGTGGAGGGGGGAAAAAAAACTAAAAATAAATGGTGTTTATCATGCCTAAGTATTTTACATATATTAACCCACTTTATCATCACAAGACGGAATTCTTACTGTTTTCCTGTTTGATACATGGGAAAACAGAAACACTGGGAGTGAAAGTAACTTGCTAACGGGCATCCATAGCTAAACTGACACAGGCAGAACACAAACACAGGTGGTCTGGCTCAACTCTGTACTTAAAATCACTTGCCTACATTGCTCTCCAAAGTGCTGCCAACCCTTTTCCCCTGTTGTGGTTAACTTTCTGCAAAATGTGTTTGAGGCACAAAAGCATCAACAATCACCAATTTTGCCAAAATATCGAGCCAAGAGTCAAAACAGACTAATTCCTAAGTGGTTTTATACAATCTGTATGTATTTTGTTCTCCTCCTATGGCAAATACCCTAAATTGTTGCCTGAAATGGGAAACAGTATTAATAGAGAGAAGGGAAAAAGCCATGTTCACATTTTACATCTCATTTTTTTTTTAATTTTTTTTTTATTTCAGCATATTATGGGGGTACAAATATT
>VBSM01000272.1:86918506-86936534 GCA_008086735.1 Cheirogaleus medius | reverse complement strand
TGGAAAGCAATATGGAGATACCTTAAAGCGATACTAGTAGATCTACCATTTGATGCAGCAATCCCATTACTGGGCATATACCCAAAAGTACATCTCATTTTAAATGTAAATAATCTTAAAAATTGTATTTTATATAAAATTAATTACTGTCATTTGGAAATTCCTATCACTCATTCTAGAATGATAAATAAGGTAAACACGATGTTTATCTTCTTTATCATTCTAGAAGGAGTTCCCTTTTTTAAAATCTTCTTTATCACTCATCCGGGGTTCTCTTTTGTTTCTACAGGTAGTAAAGATACAAATTAGAATAAGATTTAGAATACATTGAAATTACTTAATGTGAAATGGGATAGACATCAGTTTATAAGTTAGATAGAGTTGGGTAGGTTTCTGTAACAGAGAGAAGAAATAACAATGATGCATAAAATAATTTTTGAGGAAGGCAGTCTGCAAGAAGCATGAAAGTGTCAACATAGCATCAAAGATCCAGGCACTTTCTACATTTCTGCTCCAAGATGTCCACTTGGGGTTGACTTATGATTTCTACATTCCAGAAGAAATAAAAAAGAAGATAGGAAAGGCAAGAACATTCTCTTCCCAGCTGGTCAGGTCTCCTTAAGAAGCCTCCCTAGATGTTCCATACATTTTTTATTCATGTATTATTGGCCAGGAATTAATAATATGACAGTACTTAGTTAAAAGGCAAGTTGGGCAATAGTTATTTATCTGAGGTCATATGTTGATTTGACATCTTTAAATTTCCTATGTATTATAAAAGCAAATATATTCTATGGCTATGGTAGCAGTTTACATCTTACTTAAATGTTAATTTTTAAAAATATAAACAAACAAATTGTATTTATGTCATCATGTTCTGTTTGAATTTAAAAAGATCAGATTATCTTATAAATTAGAAAAATAACAAACTTAAACTCCCTAATGTGTATTGTTGAACAAACACTTATTGAATACTTACTTACAAGCTAAAGTCAGTCATTGGCCACAGAAATAAAAGATGAATAATAGTTTATCTTTCTCTCAAAAACCTATACTTTGATGAAGAAGAAATGCATGTAAACTCATAGTACACAATGTGAAATATATCTATGAGGCGATAGCTATACAAAGAGGGAATAACTGACTCTGTGAGTCAAGGATGGCCATGAAAAGAGGTTAGAAAAACTTCCCAGGTGATATGCTGTTTGATTTGGACTCAAAGAGTTGGGTAGGATTTCAATGTAAAGCAAGGAAAAAAACAACCCAGACAGGTGTCATAGGTTTCCCAAACCTGATTACATATTCAATTATGTTCAACATAAAATAATAGTTTAATTCTAGAAGATATGACACAAATGTATTGCCAGAAATCCAGAGATTTAGATTTGGGGTCATCAAACTACAACCTGTCACCAAATCTGACCTGAGGCATATTTTTGTAAATAAGGTTTTATTAGAACACAGCCATACCTATTTGTTTACATACTGTTTACGGCTGCTTTCATGCTACAACAGCAGAGATAAGTAGTTTTAAGAGAGGCAGTATGGATTGCAAAGCTGAAAATATTTACAAAAGAAGTTTGCTGACCCCGATCTAGGGTAAAGATATTTGCACAGGTGTAAAGAATGTTCTGAGGGTTTGGGGAATTAATTGAAATGTACATGGTCAAACCTTTCCAAACTATCCACCTGCAACTACACAGCAAAGCAACATAGAGGGTTAAAGGTGGGTAAGTACATTACAACCAGAGAGTAAGTTTAATAGACCATTTTGACATCTTTAAGGAAACAGCCACTGTTATATCTTATATAAAAGTGTCAAATGCCCCAGATTTTAACTTTCTCACTTTTATGTACCAGGGAATTTGCATAATAGGACATTAGCAACTGCTAAAATGATGGACAGGAAGTGCATCCTCTTACTAGAAGAGCTATAAGGCAGAAACAGAAATAAAGAGAGGAAAAAGGAATCGAGTTGCAAAATATATATTTCCATTTAAGGCTTTTTTTTTTTTTACTTTAAAGTTTCTGGCTTAAGGTTTCAGTATCTTTGATCTGAATCAATCTTTCCCTTTTCCCTAGTGCTCTGATACATTGATGCACTTGACAAGATCAGTGCATCTTGAATGGAGGAGGAGAATCAAGAAACTTATATTTCCCAAATAAGTAGGTCAGCCCAAAAGCATAAGAACAGACTCAGAGCGCCCAAGGGCTAATTTAAAGAAGGACACTTTATTCCTTTATAATCACAATATAAATATTAATACATCTCCAGTCTCTCTCCACATCAGATGATAGTAGAGAAACTGGAAATGGCTTCCTCTCTTTGTTTATTACATGTTCTGATCAACCCGCAATAAGCTGGATCATTGATCACCAGCACATCAGAAGGATTTATGTTGCTATTATATGATGATAAATGGTATAGCATAGTATAAATAATATTGGGCTGAGAATCAGGACACTTACATTCACTGGATTTTATAACTGTAAAGAATGTTACAAGTCATCTAATTCAACTACTCACTTTACTCTGGAGGAAACTCATGTCGAGATTACTAATGTGACCAAAATATTGGTCTGGACATTCCACTGTGAATTAGCACCTCTAATTCTCATTAACCTCTGCTTTTGTAATGCAAATCTCATAATCAAATAATCCCAAGAAACCTCTGTCTTACAGGATGCTAACAGTCCAAATCTTGCAAAACAAACAAACCAGCTACAATAAAAACAAAACACTATTAAAATTTAAGAAAGGTCTTTCTGATTTTTATTAATAGCATCAAAGTTCAGAATGTAAACTTTCAGATCTGGACTGTGGTACCACTTTGATAAGATGAGTCCCCACAATAATACAAAAAATGTTGCAATCTGCCATTTATGTACGTATGTATGTTGCTTCTCAGCCCATTTTTTATCTAGAAGCTTGATAGTAAGAAACAGTTGACTAACAATTGCTTTTCCCATGGCATTATTACATTGGAAGGTCCTAGACAGTGGGCCATCCCTGCCAATCAAGTTGTCAACCACTGGCAAGGCCCAAGGAGAACAGCTGAGTAGGGGAAGGCAGGGCAGGAGTAAGGGGAAGCAAAGTTTGAAAACAGACTTCTTGGGGTCCAAATATGGAAGCTTTTACTTATTAATTATCTTGTTTAGGATAAGCTTCTCAATCTCTGCAAGCTTCAACTTCCTCATTGGGAAAATAACAGTAGTAATGCCTACATTGTTTCAAGGGCTAAATATAGTGAGTGTCAAAACATAAGTGCCATACTCAATATATAATAAATGCTGGAAAAATGGTAGCTTAATATATGTATTTTCTTTTTTCCTTGCCTTCTTTGCATTTCTTCATCATTGACCTTGAAAAATATTCCTCTCTCTCAACTTGTATTATTTTATATAGAGTTATTACCAATATGATACAACCTACTTTTACATCTTTTATTTGTAGAGTAGGAAAAATTATCGATCAATGTTTATAAGCCATATAATTCACTCTTACCTTGACTATACCTGCATCAAATTTGAAGTTAACTGTTTGGTGATCACTTCAGTACAAAGAAGTCAATTTAACTTTCTTTCAAGAATTTTGATTAATTCTTCATATGAGTTTAAGAAATTGACCAGTTTTGTGATAATGCAGACAAAGCTCTAATTATGGCATTTTGCACTGTGGATTATACACACACACACACAAAAATGTTCTTCCCTCTGTATCCAGTGTGTTTATAGGCTCCTCCTCACCCCAACAGTTGGTGTATGCCAAGGGAATGCAAAATCATTTCAGTATTGGCCCAAATGCAACATTGAGTAATTAGAGAAGTAAATCTATTTTCTACAACTCATTGTGTGCATTCAAGAGCCAAATGAAATTTTCCTTGTAATTACTCTATGTTTGGGGATTATTCACACCATCATTTATTTTCCGACTCCAACTGTTGGCCTGTGTGTCTGCCTATCACTCTCTGTCTCTTTTCATCTAACCAATATAATATTGCTGACAAAAAATGAAAATCAAGGCAATGTTTGTAAAAATTAAATTCATTTGAAAAATAAAACTTCAAGTTTGAAAATATAATCAGGCAAACTTTTTTCTTGTTGATAAGAGTGCTAAATTCAAGGAGAGTTACACAGTGTTTTAAAGTGCAAGACAAACAAGCAAAAAGTCACTCTGATTTGCACAATCTAGAAGAAACTATGAGTTTAGATAAAAAATTACATTCCTGGAATATTGAACTAAGATTCTATTGAATGCCCTATCTCCATTTTGCTGGGACAACTCATCTATCTATGTTCCACTCACTAAACTACTTACCAGCATAAGTAAAACTAGTGAGCTGCAGGAATTGATTAACAATTATCTTTCTCTTGCTCTAAACCTCTGTCTCCAATTTTATCCTGATAGGAACTAAATTGAATATCATCAGATGAAGACTAGAGGTCAGATCCCCATTATTTCCATTTTGGTTTATCTTATATGCAATTATCTTTTTAGAATATATCTTTCTTTATTCTGGACTTAGCCTTCACCTAGTACTACAAGGGTAAAATTTTGGTTTCTTTTTCCCTTAAAGATGACCAGCTCCAAGCACACTAAATTTGTCTAGCCTTTACAGAATTCTAGGATGTAATAATACACTACTTCTATCTTAATTATACCCTGCTTTTTGTGTATGAGTGTATGATATGCCTATTTAAGGAGAAGACTAAATGATTACTAGTTTAATTTAATAAAATTATTACTTTTAATAATTTTAATAATTTAATAATTTTAATAATTTTAATTTAATAAAATTATTACTATTAATGATTACTAGTTTAATTTAATAAAATAATTTTATTTTTGATGATGACCAATTGCTGATAAAGTACAGGCTTTTAAATCACTTTTCACATATTCTTTTTAATTTTATGTCTTTTTCCTTTCTTCTGTTCTTGAACATTCCTTAAATTTTTGCCTTTTCCTTTGTTCTTCCTTCTGGGAATACCCTTCAAAGGTACTGAACGTTTCCTTATAAACATGAAGAAACTTTTTGCTGGAGAAATTCAATGGCTGGCCCCAGGTCACATAAAGAGTATCAGCCACCTGCCATCTCTATGGCTGCATCTCCAGCTTCTCTGATTCAGCATTCCGCTTCTCCATAGAGCTCCTTCACTATGGTTTTCCACTCTCCAACACACTAGACCCTTTTGTGTGGCTTCCACATTCTCTCATCATCTCACTCTTCTTTCTACCTTGATGCTTTCTCTAAGTTGGTTATTTTTGGATCTATTTTCTGGCTATAGGAATAATGTTCCTACCAAGAAGTGATCTAATAGAGAGATTAATATCCATTGTGAGAAATGCTGCCAATGCTAAATAGAAGATCTTTTAGTTATCAGTGAAGAGGCTAAAAATATAAGATGGATGATTACAATAATGACATTTAGTATGGAAAAGAAAACAGGCAAATGGCAAAAGTAATATAATCAGAGACAGAATTGTTTACCATAGAGAAGGAACAATCTGGGAAACACTGACTCCAAGCCTGTGAATAAAAATGGGGAGAAAATGGTTAGTGAATATGCCATGAGTGTGTGTGCATATGTGTGTATATATCTTCACATGTGTGTGAAGAATCTCAGAAAAATCTAAAGATAATGAAAAACCATGTCCAGGTTTAAAGTCTTACTAAGAAACTTTAATTGTAATAGATAAGCAACACCAATAAAATTAGAAAATGATCATAAGGAATGACTATGGAACTTTTGGATTTGTGTAGAAACCTTGTTTATGTTCCATTTCACTTGGCAGCAGAAGATGAAGATCTAAATACATTAGAAAAACAGAGCATGCAAAATATCCTATATTTGGAAACATATATATAAGAGCAGAGATATGATTATTGGTTAAAACGAGAACACAGATTATGGAAACTACTCTAATGCTATAAAAGTGGGGTTGCTGAAATGACAAATAACATTCCAAGACAGATATTTGACATATGCCCTATGGGTCACTTAAAACTAGATACATTGACAAATTAGAAAGTCTGTTATAGATAATAAATGCTTTAAGGTAAGGATGACAATTTTTACGTACCCAGATACTTACTATAACTGTTTGAGTTAACCTCCTAATACCTATAATTTAGAGATTATGGGGCACTTTTCAATGGAATTAAATGATTTCAATCCATTATGACTGCCATTTATTAAAAATGAGTGGATTTCTCCTATCTAGTGTATATGGTTTATGATCCATTAAAATAACATGTGTATTGAAAATTGTAGGCTGTCATCCAATTGTTTTCATTCTCTATGAAATGTTATTTGCCTCAGTTTTGAAATGGTAGCACTTTGAAATATGCCAGGCTTCCTAGTAGAGGAGTTTCTTAGAAACCTATGAGCCTCTTATTTCTAAAAAATAAGTAAAGTTGAATAAATCAGTAACTTGATTTCTTCTCCTCAAGTTGGATTCATAGAAATCCCTCAAGTTAGGGATCTATGTAAATGAATTTATAATGAGCAAAACAAGGGAATTCATAGAAAAAAAAATGAGGCCGAAAGACAAAGAGAGAAAAATATTTATTGTTTATGTGGTCTAATCATGAACTGTCACTTTGTTTTTACAACTCTGTTTTTCTCTGCTAGACTATGAACTCCTTAAGGGTGGCGGGATTATTTTACCCATTTTTCTAATTCCCAGCACTAGCAAGTAGAAGGCATTTAATAAATGCATGAAAGAAAAAGAGGAAAGAGAGTGAGTATCAGAGACAGATATTTTGAAATCAAAAACACTTGAAACAGACAATGAATAAATGTCTTTTAATATTTCCATAGATGATAAGGTGAAGGAAGATTTTTGTGGTTTTATTTTTCAAATATATTTCTTCTAAATGGTTTATAAAACATGTTTTTAAAAAAGCAAAGCTCCCATGATATAAATTTGTGTCTGACAATAATGAATGAGCTCTTTAAAAGTGGGTTACCTTAGGCTTAGTGGCAAGAATGTAAGCATTGTGTCAAGTAAAGATGCCTTCTCTATGTAAGTAATTCATCTTTTTCCTTCCTCTTTTAAAGTGAAAAAAAATTGTTTTATTCCAGAATCCCACTTTTCTGAGTCACTTGAAATGTTTTCTCAACCAACGTGGGCAAATTGTGCTGTTATATTAGAAATGCATTCAAAAAAGTGGTGCTTCATTTCTCTTATCTCTTCCAGACAGACTGTAATTAGAATTAGCCAGGGTTTTACTTAATTTTGCAGGAGTTCTTGTGTACAGCATTCATATCCTTAGTATAATTAACATTGTATCACTCCCATTAGTGTTTTTAAGCACTTAAATTGTGCCATAATGGTCATAGCTAAAGTTGCCATTAAAGGACAATTGCTATTTATTATGCTCATAAACTAGACACTTAACTACAGAAAAAATATATATTGTCAGGTTCCATTTAAAAGCAGAAACAGACAGTGCCATTAGTTATGGCACCCTTGGGCTGAAAGGGCTGTCTCAAATTTATCCTATTCTTATGTTATTCAGTAGGCACAGGGGAAATCTAAAATCAGATAACAAATGATTCAAACCATTGCTTCTTTAAAAAAAAAAAAAAAAGTCTTGATTATCTGAGTGCCTGTATAGACTCACAGAATTTTGGTGTTAGGACAAACCTACAAATTAAGAGTCCAGCCTTCTCATTCTATGGATGAGAAAACTGTGAGAGGAGGAGTTCTGATGTCAATCTCACGGTTACAGAATCATAGTGGAGCCAGGGTTAGAAGTCAGATCATAAGACTTGCAGTTCTCGTGCACATTTCACATTAAATTTACCATTAGATTTTCTATTCTTTTGTTCCCAGCAAATGATTGACACCCATTTAATTATATTTAGCTTCATTGACTTGAAAGGTGTATTATGTTTCATTTACAAGATATCTTACCTGATTTTGAATTCAGACATATCATATAGATATTAGACAGGGTTTGTTTTCACATGTTTGCTGATTATATATATTATGCATGATTTTGTTGTTTTGTTTTATTTTGTTTTTCAAGATTCCTTTTATTGAAGGCAACAGGAATATCCTCAATGTCATTGGCCCTTGTCATTAAAAAGAGAATAACTCTATAAGATTTTAGTTTTTCTATTATTCATATTATGCATTCAGTTTTTTGTTTCCTCTATCTATAAGTTAATTTTCTTTCCCACCTGAGGGTGGTGGAAGATATATTTTATTCGGCTGAATAGTTGAAACTCAACACAAACCATTTATAAGAGTAAACAATTATCACTGAAATGAGAACAATTTAGTGGTCTTGCATGATTAATATCCTACATAAATTCTTTATGACACTGAATTGAAAGATGATGTTATGAATGTATAATGGGAAGTTAACAGAATGTGTTCACCTTTTGATTAGTTTCTGAGAAGATAGGGCTTGCAATCAGTGATTTTCCAATGGTCAGAGGCCTATAAAACTACCATATTTGTTCCTTGTAAATTGAAATTTAGAAGCCATAATGATGTTTGTCCTTAGACTGGCTGGGGAAAAATACCTAGAAGAGGAGACTGCTTTATAATTTTTTTCTGATAAACTCCAGCTGCTTGTGCGTGTGTAGTTTTATTTTTTTTTCTTTTATATCATCATTACTTTGGAAAGTTTAACAGCAAAATTTATAATTTTTTTATAATTGTTTACATTTAGGGAAAAGAACTTAAAAAATGCTACATTGCCTGTAATCCTGACAAAAGCCAGACTAATATAGATACATAAGACTTAAGTAATTATAAACATCTATTTTCTTAAACAAGACAAGAAAATGGATTATAGAATCTCCCATGAAAATAAAAAAAACAAATCAGAGATGAAAAGGATCATATAGATAATCTTACTCAATTTTTATCTGTAGATAAAGCTGTTGAAATTTACAAAGTACAAGGAGTATTTTAAGATGATGTACTCCATTTGTGGCAATATTAGGAGTAATATTTGAGTGTATTTAATTCCATTTTATCTTACAGAGTTCAGAAGTTATTCTTTTCCATCTGCTGCTCCTCAGTGACCCAAACCAGGCCTTTTGCATATTATTTTGATTGAATCTCTCATTAAATCAACATATGATTTTTGAGCACCTACTCTATTCCAGACACCCTTTTCTAGGCATTGAGAGAAAAGAAATGAACAAATGAGATGAAAATACCCACTACTTTTGCATTTATATTTGAGAATTTGGGACCAGAGATTTTATTTAAAAATAAAATAAGAAAAACATACAGCATATTGCATAATGATAAATATTATGTAGACAATGAAGCACAGAAAAAAAGGAATGGCTAGTTATTAGAGTTTTTGATAAGATGCTTAGGAAAGTATTCACAAATGCTTTTACCAAAGAAAGATAGCAAGGGAACCATGGAGCTATCTGTGGAAGAGCATTTCAGACAGAAGAAATGGCCAGTCTTCCAGTCCTGAGGCAAGAGGGTACCTGCTGGATTTGGGGAATACCCTGTCTAGCCAGAAGGAGGGAAGTGGAGAGAAGTTAGAGATGAAATGAGGGTGTGGGGTGCAGAATGTTAAAGCCTCATAGTCTACAGTGAAGACCTCAGCTTTTACTTTAAGTGATATGGGCATTTATTCCTTCATTCTTAATTCATCCAATAAATATTTAGTGACTTCCTCCTAGATTCCAGGCACTGTTCCAAGTCATTAGAAATAAAAAAAAAGAAAACTGAACTCAAGACTTCAGTTTTCACTCTGAAATCAATGAAGAGTTTTGAGCAGAGGAATGACTGAACATGACTTGCCTGGAATGGAAGCCCTGTGAGTGAGGTTCAGCATGAGATATGTGTGAGGTCATATTTAGGAACAATTTCAATAACCTGGGAAAGGATGATAGTGGCTTGGGTCAAGTAGTTAGAATTGCAGGTGGTAGAAAGAGTTTAAATAATGAATATTTTGAATACAGATAACCTCCTGATGATGGAATGTGTGTCTGAGAAAAACAGGAGTCAAGGATGACTCTAAGTGGTTTTCCTGAGCAACTGGAAAAAATCAGCTGACAACTATTGAATTGAGCAGGCTGCAAGAAGAGAACGATTAGAAAGATAAAGAGTTCAGGTTTAGATATGTTAAATTTAAGACACCTATTGAACATCCAACTGGAAAAGTCAAGCAGATAGTTGGATTTATAAATTTTGGAGTTCAAGAGACAGATTGGGCTGCATATGTAGGTTTTCATTAGCATATAGATGGCATTTAAAGATATGAGACCAGATGCAATCACCAAAGGAAGGAGGAGAGAAAGTATAAGAGATTCGAGGACTGAATCCTAGGGACTCTTACTTTTACAGATTAGGGAAATGAGAAGAAACAGCTGGAGATATTTAGATGCAGCAGTTAGAGACAGAGACAAAACCAGAAAAGTATAGTATCCTGGAAGCTTAGTAAAAAAAGTATTTCAAGAAAAGGTCAACATACCCATATTCCCAATAGGCTAAGTAAGAAGAGAGCTGAGAAGTAACTATTGGATTTACAAAATGAAGGTCACTGGTGACCTAGAGAAGAACAGTCTGTGTAGTGTGGTGATGGTAAAAGGCTTGACTAGAATAGGTTCAAGAGAGAATGAGAAAAAAGGAATTGTTGATAGTGCTTTTGAAAGAAAGCATGTCATTGCTCTTGGTGTGTTCCAGGCTGGATTGGAGTATTTGGTTCCCCTACTTGCAGTTGTGGTTAAGTTAGAGGTAGTGATTGTGTACATCAACATCTTTTATTTCCTCAACTTCTCTTTCTAAAACAACAACAACAACAATGTACCACCTACTGAGCTACAGACCTAAGCCCCACTGAGAAAGCTCTGCAGTGTGAGGTATAGTTAAAAGAAAAGGAGGTTCTTTTTGTGGTTCCAAAATGTGCATGAATTAAGATGGAAATGAGATGTTGTTTGTGATTATTATTTATAACTTAAATTCGTCATTGAAGTCCCCATTCATACTACTAATGATAAGAGGAAAAACTTGATAATATAATATATCAGTGGGTTTCTCTTGTAAAGCATATTATCTTTCAGTTAACTCAATTAGCCAAATCTTATTCCCCTTTTCCACTTCTATTCTCCCCTACAACATGAGGGGAGACTTGCTTAAAATCCTGGTGGTAAGATATGTAGAAGTGTCTTGTCCCCATAATTTTCGGATAATTGCTAGCATCCACTGGTGATATATTTGGTCCATGATCCCTGAGGTGGCCTCTATGTATAAGATCTCCTCACTTTGCTCTCTCCTTTCCTGATGCTAGGACCTTCTTGTCTGTGTCCTCTTAGCACTTTCACAAAGCAGTCACTCTACCATCTGGATTTCCCATTAGCAGTGTCCTGGCCACAAATAAACTAGTCATAACATCCCAGGACCCTATTTCTGCCCCTGCATATCTACCTTACTTTCATCCTCACGTCCACCACTTATCCAGAGCTTGCATGAGGCTACCAGGAAGCATTGGGGGGCATTTTGTAATGATTCAGGATTTCTTACAAAGTAGTTTCCCCCTAGAACCACCTAGAAATAGAGCAAAATCCAAACATGATTGTGGATTTCCCTGATTTGTTTCATTATACATTCTCACTCAGACTTCTCTGCCCCGAATTTAGGCCTTAGAGTTTGGAGACACTGACTCTATTACCAGGTAGGCAGACAGCAACTTAATCCTAGTCTTGTTCCTCTGAATTGTTCCTGCTTCTCCAACTGAGAACAGAAACCTATTTTCTCTTACCTGTGTGATGACAACTTCCCGTGTCATGTCCTACCTTCTTTCCCACCCTTCCATCTCTAATTTATACCATGGTCAACCTCCATAGAAATTGTAAATCTTAAAACCTCTTTTCTTCTCAATAACATAGCTCCTGTACTTTAAAGTGATCCTTAGTTTGGAGACATACAAAGCCCTATCTTTCTAAATGAAGCTCACTTTGACATCTTTTTTTTTTTTTCTCTGGACTCTAACTATCCTATCTCCAGTGAAATATATGCATAAATTTAGGAAAGTAGAGAGCTTTGGAAATGATAATTATTGGGAGTGAAATACATAACAAATACTCTTTCAAAAAATATTTTCCTGCTTCCTGTGTAATGAGAGTAACAGAGCTGGCTATGGTATTACTATAAAGTACACCAACCTCCCTCTCTTCCATCAGTTCCTATACTTATATTTCCCACCTATATGCTGCTCCTTCTTTATTATACACGCTTATAAATTCAGTTGTAATGAGATATAAATAACTGCTAAAGCATAAAGTTTTGCCTTCTAATAGAATTTGGGTTTTTGTAACAAATATGGTCTTAAATATTCTAGTGAACATGAGATAGGACATGTATTTGTTTTTTGCCCTACCCTGTAGAAAAAGAATTAGATATATATCAAGTGGTCCTGGAAAACTTGAGACATTATAAAAATAATAAAAGAATCTATTGAGAATGAATGAAAATTCACTTTAAAATGAGAACTCTATTATTTTTACCATTTATTAATTGAACCAAATGCATATATAGCATAGCATGAATATTTTAGAGTGATCTTCTGATAACAGCATTTTTCAATTCCTTTTACTAAGGATTTAGTGATAAGAGATTTTGATCTGGTTTGAACTTCTCTTCCTTTAGGTTTAGTGGATACATTTTGATGTTCCCTGCCTTCTAATCTCATTCAAAGCCAAATTCTTTAGAAGACATAAATATTAAAATTATTGGCCAGGCACAGTGGCTCACGCCTGTAATCCTAGCACTCTGGGAGGCCAAGGCAGGTGGATCGCTCGAGGACAGGAGTTTGAAACCAGCCTGAGCAAGAGTGAGACCCCGTCTCTACTAAAAATAGACAAATTAATTGGCCAACTAAAAATATATAGAGAAAAAATTAGCTGGGCATGGTGGCGCATGCCTGTAGTCCCAGCTACTCGGGAGGTTGAGGCAGAAAGATGGCTCGATCCCAGGAGTTTGAGGTTGCTGTGAGCTAGGCTGATGCCACGGCACTCGAACTGGGGCAACAGAGTGAGACTCTGTCTCAAAAAAAAAAAAAAATTAAAATATTATGTTTCTTCCAGTATATTTTTCAATGAACTAATTTATAATATGATTTTATTTTTAAATATGATATAAAACTTACATCATGAAAAAGGTGAAACAGCTGCCTTATATTATCTCTCTCTTTTTTGATTTTTGTTTTGTTTTGTTTGTTTTGTGTTGTTCTTTTTTGGTACCCTAAGCACATGCTTATTCTGTCCATTGGGTAATTCAGCAGTGATCCAATGAAATTGTTGCATAGTGTATCAGAGATTTTACTTCAATTTTTAGAGGAATAAAAACAGTTTCATTAGGTTTTGGATATGCTTAAAGTTTGATTTAACAATAAACATCCAAGCTACCACCTACTGAATGCATACTATGCACTAAGACTATGTAGTACACTTTACCCTCATTATCATATTTAATTTTCTGCCAACTTGCAAGACAAGTTTATCCATTTTACAGATGAGGAAAATGAAGATTGAAGAATTACTTTGCCCAAAGACACATATCTAGTAAGGTCTGGGCGAGAGTTAACCCCATTTCTCTCTGACACTACAACCTAAGCTCTTAGCAGACAGAGCACTGTTTCTTTCTTTTTTTTTTTTTTTAGAGACGGGGTCTCACTCTTGGTCAGGCTGGTTTTGAACTCCTGACCTTGAGCTATCCACCCGCCTCGGCCTCCCAGAGTGCTAGGATTACAGGCGTGAGCCACCACGCCCGGCCAGAGCACTGTTTCTTCTAACCCACTGCCTCTCCTGGCCTCATAATCAGGACATCGCTTTGTCTACACATGTGTCCTATTCCACTACCTTCCTCCTCTCAACTAAGCCTCTTATTCCTCTCTTTTCTTCTCTGCAACCAGCTTCTCTGCCTAGTAGCTGAATGCTGAATTCATAATCTTCTCTTTTGGTAAAAAGTGATACTACCTAATTTTTGAATTAGTTGAAAACAAATGGTCACAAAGCATAAAACTATGACCCATCCAGTGTAGTCATGACATATCTCCTCAGCAGCCTTAGAAACACAGAGTCCTTTTCTTCACACATGTGCTTTTGCAGGTTGTCCTAGTAAACTGACCATCATCATCAGAGTGAGCAACAAGTAGTTTGTTTTCAGTGCTGTGATTTTACATGCCCTAAACTGTTCCTTAGTATGATCAAAATAGCAAGAATTTATCATTAAAGTTTTTTCAGTAACACGTTAAGTTTTCCCAACTGATATAGACAATTTGCCTTATAAGTAAAACATACCATTGTGACCTTGTCACTTTATATTCTCTGTCAGCAGTGACAGGTGATTTTCCTCACCTCAAATTAGGCAACCATTCTAGCAACTCAAAGTAATTTTTGTGATATGACTGACATGTGAAAAATGATATATCTTTTTAGTTAAAAAGACACATCTTCTAAGCAAGGAGGTCTCTGTGCACCCATAAAAAGAAAGAAAAAAAAAAGAAAAGAAACTTTTCATTGATCATTCTGAGAAAGAAAGCCAGAAAAACCTATTCTCATTCTGTCTCCACCAACAATATTATAAACTTTGAGAATAGTAAAGTCATTTCTATATCAGGTCTTCAGAATAAAGATACAGTTGATGCAATTTTAAATATGCAATATACATTTGAGAAACTAAGAAGCCATTGAAAATTTTAGGTATGAGTTGAAAGAAAATAATCCATCCTATTCATCTAGAAGATATCCAGTTACTTTCATCTTGTTTTATATTAAATAATGTTTTGAAGAAATAGTCAAAATCTCCTAAAAGAGGATTTCATCAAAGAGGAGGGTATTAAATAATGAATTGTCATGCTTTTAAATTTATGCACGCCTTTAAATAAAATAACTTTTTAGAGGCACAAATCTCTTTAGCCCATACGGATGCCACAAAATTTAGACATGGGTATAGAGAAATGCCAATTTCTTGGGATGTGTGGATTAAACACAATGCATGCCAGGCATTGTGAATGCAAGAGGATGTTTTGTTTTATTTTTCTTCTTGTTAATTAATACTTCTGTGAAGATAACTTTCCTACCCAGCATGCAAGTAACATTTGGAGTAATACACATCTCTTAAAATAGGCCTTAAACCAATTATTTGTTGTTCTTAATTATTTTTTCTTTTGAGGACCTACAACAAGTATATAAATTTAGGTGTTGAAAGTGCTCACATGACAGATGCACATCATGTTACTATTTTATTTTATGCTTAATAGATTATAAAAACAGAGCCACATCATCCAGACTTGAGCATAATTAAAACAAAGCATCCAAAAGGGGAAGACAAACACAGATAAACCCACGCACACACACACGCACACACACCGCATACATGCCTACACATATGGGTAAGCATATGTATGTAGAAAAGGGAAAATAAGAATTCTGGTTTAACTATGTACAAACTCAAAGAATAACAATAGTTTTCTATGTTTCTTTTTCCCTATCCCTTGTGTTTTCTATGTAGGCAATTCCCATTTTTCAGCAAGATTATAACTTCCACAACGAAGCTGTGTTTAAAATTTTTGGTCCATGCTCATTTTTTCTTTACCTAAATTAATAATATTAAACACCTGTACCACTCAATTAGGATTTTAATTACATACAAGTTAAAAGAGGTATGCATTATTAGCCCCTACCATTATTTAACTGTGGTTGCTGTCATCTAGAAAGGCATGCATAAAACCTGGCTCGTGCATGGCACTATCAGCTCCTTGGTGTGAAAACCAATCTTATACCTTTTTGTATCTATAATGCATCTACTAGGGTGCCAAAGTGCTGTCAATAAAAATACTGCATTGTGTATCATTCATGGATACAAGGCCACAAAATTCAAGACTAAACAAATCAAGTAACATTTTCATACAATTTTTCCCCGATACAAAAATGTTTGAATTGTGTTATTAATCCTGCCTAAGAAGTAAAAATATAAAGCTTAAATATTTAAACCTTTAGAAAAAAGTAGAATTATCTAGTTTTGTTCCTTGTTCAAAGAATGTGAAATAAAGGAATTCTACTAGAAATAGTCTATAAAAAATGTCTAAATATAAAGACAGACTAGTAGGTCAGACAGTAACAGGATTTGCCTATTCTCATTCTTCTTTATTGAGGCTTTTCCTTTCTAATGTCAGAAAGCTAATAGCATTTAAATTTAACCAATAGAAATTTTTCCTGACAGAGTTTCAGTAAGCAGGCCAATGATCCAGAAGATGATAAGAGAATACTGCTTCTAGGTGAGAAAAGAGGAACATTTGGTGTAAGGCATTCAAGCAAATGCCCAACTGTAATGAAAAGCATTATGACAAATTGAATATACCTGAGGAGATCTGTACCCAGTTTTTGGACCCTGCTGGGGAGCAGCTAACCTTGCATTTCAGCCAAGATTATTAATATAGATATTTCCCTTTAAACTACACCCTAAGCATCATAAGCTCTAATGGTATCATAAGCATCATAAGCATCATAAGCTCCTATTTGCCTGCAAAGGCATCTGGTAACATGGAGTTGAGTTTGTATAAGGAAACAAAAAATGTATGTTGGAAGATATGAGAATTGAGTGGGATGTCAGGAACCTTAGAGATGAGGAAGAATATGGATTAGAAAAGGCCAAGGGAAATGGCTTCTGGTGTGGTGACTACAAGGGATAATGAGAGCTTCCCTTGGTAACTGGAGCAAAATTGTGTTTTGTAAATGTGCAACAAATGGGATTAGATAGGCAGGATGGTGCTGGATTAAATAAAGGAGTCTGAACTTAATGCAGAATTATTTTATTTTTATGAACCTAGTAGTGCTACAGTCTAACTGACTTACTCGTTCCAGCCTTTTGTTCATTGATAGATATTAAACTATTTTTTACAATTAACTGCTTCCATTGCAGAAATACTAGGACATACAGATAAGCAAAAATGTGAAAATTAAAAGCCCCATAAACATACCATCCAGAGACTAGACTATTTTTAATTTTTAAGAATATATCCTTCATAAGTAAAACTTCTGCTCAACAAATGATTAAACATTGAGTTGGGAGCTCATAGGAAATCCATACAGTGGCCACTATTCTTCCCTTGTCATTTTCCTTATTCTCTTTGAATTTTGAAATTCACAGAAAGAAGGAGCATGGGATTGGGTATAATAAATAGAAAATTTCATTATCCTTAATATTTTAATTCAAATTTCCCTTTAATTTAATTGAATAATTATATATTAAATGTCAGTCCTCTTCCTGGCACTGAGGTTGATTCATTCCTGGGGATTCATTCCTTCAACAAATAATTACTGAATAACTACTTCTGATTAGGCTTGATAACCAAGACATCCTGTTTCCAAAAGAGGCTTCTTTTTAATTTAAATTATTTTAATGATTTTTATATTTTTCTCCTGACACATTGAAATTTTTTTGTTAAAAGACAAAATAGTTACAAAGAACAAAATCAAAATTGTAAAGCAAGAGAGTATATTCAATGTTTTAAAAATTTATCATAATAATAGTTAATATGTTTGTATTGATAACCTATTTGTAGTTTTCTTTTTTAATTTCAGAGTGTTATGGGGGTACAAACATTGTACCCCCTTGGCACAGCCCAAGCCAGAGCTACTAGTGTGCCCATCCCCCAGACAGTGTGCTCCTCACCCATTAGTTGTGAATTTACCCATCCCCTCCACCCACCTCCCACCTGTCCTGCACCTGATGAATATTACTTCCATGTGTTCACATAAGTGTTGATCAGTTAGTACCAATTTGATGGTGTGTACATGCGGTGCTATTTTTCCATTTTTCTGATAATTCATTTGAGGAATGGGCTCCAGCTCCATCCAGGATGATACACGAGATGCTAGTTCACCATTATTTTTTATGGCTGAGTAGTACTCCATGGCATACATATACCACATTTTATTAATCCACTCATGTATCGATGGGCATTTGTGTTGTTTCCACATCTTTGCAATTGTGAATTCTGCTACTATAAACATCTGAGTGCAGATGTCCTTTTTT
>VBSM01000272.1:86906561-86918406 GCA_008086735.1 Cheirogaleus medius | reverse complement strand
TTATTATAGAATGACTTTTTTTTCTCTGGGTAGATGCCCAGTAGTGGGATTGCTGTATAGAATGGTAATTCTATTTTTAGTTCTTTGAGGTATCTCCATATTACTTTCCAAAAGAGGTTAATGTCTAAATCTCTTGAAATTGGTTTCCATTTGAGAACTTTATCAAACACACATGGAGTGTGGCGCAGCTCTGCTTTGTCTTTCTCAGACTAAAATGATAAACATATACTAATCTTCTGATTCCTATACCAAAGGTATTCTCAGTATTCATTTTCCACATATCTAAAACACATGAATTTCTTTCATTGCTGAAGAGGTGTTTATTCATTCATTGTTATTTCACCTACCCATGCCATGTGCTAGTCTGCGCCAGGCAGGCCCTACGAGAAAGGCCACCATGTAAAGTGGGCATTTGATGTAGGAAAGCCCACAGCCTTCCAATGGTGGCACAGAGCAGTAAATCAAATGTTCTTGGGACCCACTGATGGTGTGGCACAGGCACGAGAGACATAGCCTCCTGGAGGAAGTGGTTTCAGACCTGGGTTTAAAAAGTTGGGAAGGTATTATGAAATTGACACAGTTTGGGATTAGAAACTATGGTTTCTTTTTTTCCCCTGGTATTATCTTGGTTTTGATTTTAATCTTATTTTTTTTTTGTCACTATATCCTTACCTTGCTCATTTTAACAACCTTATAAAAAATAGTCTTCAGGCTCCTTGAGCCACTTCATCTATGGCACACTAATACTATCTCAGGGGAATACTCTGCCACCTTCTTAAGAAAATAAAGACCACAAGACACAAAGTTCCTCAACTTCTCTTCTCTCCCTTGAACTCAACATTTACCTTCACCAACTGCTCCTGTCCTTCTTCCCTCCTCTTTATAGCTGCATCACCCACCCGAGTGCCAAATCTACTTCCATCAGTTTTCTCAAGAGCTTCAGGGGATTTCTTTTCTATCTAAAAATATGTTCAAGTCTACAAATGTGTTTAGGTTCCTTCTATATTAAAGAGAAGTGAAGTAACAACTTTTTGGCTTATGTGCTAGGCTAAGGCTCTGAGATTTCTTATAGGGCCCAATGTTGCAGGTGTGCATGAGTGATCAGGACTTACTTGTTTATACAGACATAGGGAGAACCTTTCTGTATGGGTTTTCCTCTCCCAATCCCCACCCCACTCTCTGCAACACCACTCTGAGCCTTAACCTGTAAAGATATTGAGTCCAGGCCTTGGGCTTCTCTTGCCTGACAGATTCTTCACTCTATAGCAAGTATTTAGATGCATCAGAGGAGAGCTGAATATACCCACTTTGACCTTATGTATGGATATCTTGGCACTGCTTTTTATTGACTGAGCAGAAATTCTATGAAAAAGTAATATAAGGCTGAGGCCTAGCTTTAATTCTCTCTCATCCTGAGCCTGGACAAGCTTTCATGGACAAGATCAGCTGACCTTATATCTGTCTTCTTCAGGCTGCTTCCTATCTTTCTTCTTTCCTTTCACTCCCAAAGTTCTTGAAAGGGGGTAGTCCATACTTACCATACCTAATTCCTCATCTCCTATTTACTTCTCTGTCCAATGTTATATGCCTTTTCACCTAACTACTCTACTGATAATGTACTTGATAAGATCATTAAACTCTCCCAAATTGCCAAATTAAATGACATTTTAAATTCTCACTGTACTTGACTTCCTTGCAGTATTTAGAGCTGTTGAAAGCTCCACAAGTCATTAAATTCACTCCTTCCCTGACATTGATTTATCTTAATTTGTCTACTATTAATATATCTCATTTTCCTTTGCTTTCTTCTCTTTTTGTCCTTCCCTCTAAAGGTGTCTTAGGATTTTTTGTTTGCCTTGATTGACTTCTTACTTCATATTCTTCTTAGGTGGAATTATCCATGTTTTTCACAAATCTAAATTTCTGTTCTAAATTTTTCTATTAGTATTGTATTTCTAACTCTGCACTAGACATACTAATCTAATAGTTCTGTGGTCACTGTTATAGATTAAATTGTGTGTCCCCAAAACTCATATGTTAAAGTGTTAATCCCCAATGTGACTGTATTTCAAGTTAGAGCCTTTAAAGAGGTATTTAAGGTTACATGAGATCATAAGTGTGGGACTCTAATGCAATAGAACTGATATCCTTTTAAGAAAAGGAAGAGGCACCAGACCTGCACACACACAGAGGAAAGGCCATCTGAGGACAAAGTAAGCCTCACCATTCATTTAATGTAAAAAAATCAGAAACCCTAGAGCCATCTCTTTTCCTTGTTCCTACATCTAATAGGAGGAAAGATATAGCACTGTGGTAGAGAGTGCAGGGTCAGAGATAAACAGCCGGCATTTCAATTTTAGCAGTGCTATTTCCTAGCTCTATAACTATTAGGAATTATTTAACTTTTGTATCTAATCTATAAAAATGGTGGCAATAAAAATATCTACCTCATAGAGTCGTTGGGAGGAATAGACTACCTAACGGAGTGTGCATTTATAAAGTTAACTCTTATCATCACCATCAGCTTTATTAAATATTACCACATCATCTGAGTTGTACCTTGGAATATCTGAATCTATATGATCTTTTTCTTCTATATCTGCTGTCATTGTCAAGCACTCATCATAACTCCCCTTGACTATCCTCTCAGATCTCTTCTATCTTCTTCTTTGCACAAACCTTTTCATCCCCCTCAATGTATCTTTGGGAAAAAATGCTAGAATAATCTTTGGAAGAATTTGAACACATTCTCTTCATTTTCTTCTAATACTCCTCCCACTGCTTTTGAGTTAAAAAAAGAATCCAAATTTCTTAGCACTATGTTTTTTTCTTTTCTTTTCTTTTTAAAGACAGAGTCTCACTCTGTTGCCTGGGCTAGAGTGCTGTGGCATCAGCCTAGCACCCAGCAACCTCAAACTCCTGGGCTCAAGTGATCCTCCTGCCTCAGCCTCCTTGAGTAGCTGGGACTACAGGCATGCACCACAATGCTAGGTTAATTTTTTTTTTCTATTATTAGTTGCCCAGCTAATTTCTTTCTATTTTTAGTAGAGATGGAGTCTCACTCTTGCTCAGGCTGGTCTCGAACTCCTGACCTCAAGTGATCCTCTAACTTTGGCCTCCCAGAGTGCTAAGATTACAGGCCTGAGCCACCGTGCCTGGCCAAATTTCTTAGCATTATGTACATGATTTTTAAAAATCTCATTGCTACAGCAGTCTCTCACACATCTGCAGACACAATGCCACTTTGCAGAGAAGACGGAAAGCTATTCTCCTTCCTGCGAATATGCTCTATTTCTTCATGCTCTAAGAGTCAGTAGCTGTTTACCAACATCCTTCCCATTTTTCTTCACCTGGTTAAACAATTTCAAAAATTCACTTAAATCAATTCTTACTGGTAAACGTTGATAGGGTGCTCTTGTCTATGATCTTTAAAAGGCTTCTTTCGCTCCATGTTGCTCCATCTATATTGAATCTTTTAAAAAATGAAAATATGTACCTATTTGAAAGTCAAAGATCATTGGTTTGACCATTTATTTATATTAAAATACATCTATTTTGACTATAATTTTGTAATATTATCTAAGTTGAATTAGCATGTCATTTAAAATTTTTCCTCCAACCATTTCTTTGTTTGGCTTCCTAAATTGAAGTGTATACTATCATTCTTTATACATCTCTATCCTTCTACATATCAAAATGATGTTATGTAGTTGAAAATAGTCATTTTTGTAGGATGGTTCTGTTCACACAGTTGCTGGCATTAACACATCATGAGAAAGGGCATCATGGACTCTGGAGTCAAACTTTCTAGATTCAAATCCCAGCTTTACCACTTGAGAGCTGGGTCATCACAACAAACAATTCAATCTCCTGTGCCTTTGTTTCCTCATCAGCAACCTCATAGTGTCATGGTAACCATTAAGTCAGTCAAAGGCTATAAAGCTCTTAGAAGAGTGGCTGGTACATAGTAATAACTAGATAAATATTGGCTACTTAATTAGTTTAAAAGTCTTTGCTGCCACCCTTTTGTTGACTCAAGCAATTTTTTTCAATTTTGGTTCTGACTCCCTATACACAATTGTACAAGTCTCCACATGCCTGTCCTACATATCCTATACATTCTGTACACGCCAGTGACCAGGCCTAAATTTACATAGAAAAGGGAATCAAAGAAACTGGATATTTCCATTCCATACTATGTCAAATAATAAAATTGACAGAACTTACCTACCTGCTATTTCTGTTCAGTATTGCCATCACAGGAGTCTATGACAGAGAGACACAATTTAAGTGAATGCTTTGATCTTGTTTAGGGCACCGGGGCTTGTAAAATGATTGAGCAACATATGTGTACAGTTTACATCTATGTGGTTCATTGAGAAGTAAAGTGAAATTCAAGGTCTGTTTTTATCTAGATAGGACAAATAAAGGCCTGACTTGGATTTAGTTATAGAAAATCTTTGTGCTACATACCTGTTGTCAGTTAAGCCATCACCTGAAAGTTTTAAATAAAAGAGTTTTTCATGTTTCTGTCAAAGTGATATACATTTT
Organism: Cheirogaleus medius; assembly: GCA_008086735.1. NCBI lineage: Eukaryota > Metazoa > Chordata > Mammalia > Primates > Cheirogaleidae > Cheirogaleus > Cheirogaleus medius. The sequence continues at coordinate 86,913,855 of VBSM01000272.1, read as the reverse complement.
CCTTTAAAAATGTGGAAGTTTTCTTAAGATAAGGCTTATAAGTAATTACAGGTGAAACTGAAATGATTCTCCTTGAGCCTTAAGAATTATGTGTGCTGTCTTCAACAGTCCTCCTGTTAATGATTCTAACATTGTTAATTTTTTATATTCTAATTGTGTTCAGTTATAGCCTTAACTTTACTCTAGTGAAATATAGTCCTACAAAATATCTATCATCATAAATTGAAATTCATAATAGAAATGATTTCAATTATCCAAGGTTATGCTGATCTCTTTTCTTGAGTATGTTTTGCATTTTCCAATTTATCTTATACTTTGCCAAAAAGTTTAATTTTATTCTAAATTTTTTCTTCTTTCAAGTTAATGTCTATCTACTAATATATTAGTGATATCTGTGCATGTGCTTAATTACTTATTGTTCAACCTAAATCCTTTAGATTAAGGGAAGATTCAGTTTATTATAAAAGCAATACGCTTTCATGTTCTGAGAGGGCTTTAAGGTGACTTACAAACACTTATATTAGAGAAGGGTATTTTTGTTGTTGTTGTTCCTGACTTTTCACCATGTGAATTGAATGACAATGGCTAAGTCCCCCTCCATAGTTCTATTGTAAAGATAATAAACATTGTGGCCCAATTGGACATATGTAGAAGTTCCATGGTAGAATGTTTCCAAATTCTGAACTAGGTGTATTTTTCAAGAGTGGTTTATCTACAAAGATATAAATAGCATAAAACTGAAAATATCTTACTCTTCTACAAGAAATCTAAATAGTTATTAGACAATCATTAGTTTTATGCAAATTTAATTACCTATAATTCTACAATTTAGGAATGGAATTTAATTTAGCAATTATGGAATTTAGTTCAATAAAAAATGAATGTATTGTTTTCTATCACAAAGCAAAATCAATGAAATAATGAATTCTTCCCTATTCATCCAGTGATTTTTGGCAATACCACCTGTGGTGCACAGTATAAGGGCTACCCAAAGATGTCTATATCTTAACACTTAGAACCTGTGAATATATTAGGTTACATGGCAAAGGGAAACTAAAATTATAAATGAAACCAAGATTGCTAATCAGCTGACCTGAACTTAGAAATATTATCTGGGGTTATCCAGGTGAGCCCAATGTAATCTGAATGATACTTAATAAGGGAAGAAGTAGCAGAAGGGAGCCAAATAGATGGCAGTGTGAACCTGCTGTTTCTATGTTAGAAAATGGAGCAATCTGAAGGAATTGGGTCATGAGCCATGAGTATGGGTGGACTTTAGAATCTGAAAAAAGCAAGAAAATGGATTCTTCCCTAGAGCCTCCTCAGAAGGAATGCAGCCCTACTGACACTTTGATGTTAGCCCAGGGAGATGCATTTAGGACTTTTGACTTCCAGAACTATGGTAATAAATCTGTGTTGTTTTAAGCCCCTAAATTTGTGGTAATTTCTTACAATACCAATGAGAAATTAATATGCTACCCAACTCTACATCACCACCATCTTTAGTGCTTGGCAGTAAATTATTTTCATTTCTACTACAAGGAAGTCTAACACTTAATTTTACTCTACATAAAATTTCACATGGCTGTCTTCATGTCTTTGGTATATTGACCTAGACCAAATCCAAACTACTGAGAAGGTGATGTTTCCATCTCAAGAACTGGTCCCGTGGGCCAAGCAATGCTTAGATTCACACTTTTGAAAATTAGCTACCTCATATTTAAGCAATCCAGTTTAGGAGCAAAACCTAATTACTAAATTACTCTAGAGAGTCTTCAAAGTTCGATGCACAGAAGCAGTTAGGTTAATTTTCAGAAATCAGAATATATTCCTTCCAATTTACTTGGTACAATTCAACTAATATAAACTTGATTTCTTATTTCATATTTTACTAAAACACATTTAAAATTGTACTAAAAAATAGAAATTATATTTAATAGAAAATTCCATAATTTACTTGTACTAAAAATAAATGGTCTGCTGCTTCGGCATTTTGCAAAGTCTGACAACATATTTATTTTTCCCCTATGTACAAACTTCCAAATAAACTTTGTTTCATTTAAAGCACTATTTTAATTCACTGAACTCATGATAAAAAAACATGTGACTTTTCCCTAAAGCGTATGTATTTTCATTTGTATAATACTGCATGTTTTACAAAACATGTTTTTTTTTTAAGCCATGGAGTTATGGCTGGGGTAGTAAAATTTATTTTTATGCTTACTGACTATAAAAAATATTCGTATAGAAAAAGAGAAAGAAGATATTAAAATCATACTGAAATTTAAAGTTATAATTGTAAAGTTATCATTCTATTGTGTTTTTTAATTGCAGATTACTCTGAATACATTCCTTTACTTGAGCTATGCTGGGTTACAAAAGGCCAGTAATCAATAAGCTAGCTAATTATTTGTGATACCTCTAATTACCCCTATGTTAGCACTGATGCTATGGTTTAACCAATGCATATAGAAAAAAAATTGCTAACAGGATCTTGTTACCATCCTAATTTTTGCTGGGGAATTTTATTAGAAAATCATGTTACTCATCTGAACTGCCACAACAACATTATCTCTAGGGTACTTTTTTTATATCAAGGTTAATTTAAAGTGATTAGCATAAGCATTACAGATGTTGCTATGGGGATAAGAATTGCACATCTTCTCTGATGGACATCATATGATTGCTGTTACAGTCCTGGTAAGATTGGATTATTTGTTTTAATGTCATGCCAAACAAGTCACATGATAAAGATCAGTATCTTTTTAATAGCATTCCATATTCCTAAATCAATCACCTTTTCACTTCTTCAGAATGGTGTGCATATAAAACTCACTACTTTATTATTGGCTGAGGTAAATTTATCATGATGTGTTCGGATGTTCAGAATATTTCTTTTAATTAGTATTGATTCTTCCATCTCCCAGGGGGAAAGGAACAATAGTTAAAAGGAGAGTGTTTATTCATTCTCAATTCATTCAACAAACACTTATTGAGAGTTTGCTATGAGTGTGGCATTTTCTATATGTTGACAAATAAATAAAATAAAAATTTGTAGTAAATATTTGTTCTTGATTTTTTTTCTAATTGAATCTGAACAAAAATAGCTTCCAGCCCTGGAAGTAGAATAAAATGTGAGAGAGGATTGAGAGACAGAGATTAAGAATTTGAATGCAGAATCAGACTGCACCCTGTCTTTAAGAATGGGTAAAAGAACACCATGGGAAAATAGAAATGACAAATGAGAATCACGGATGTCTACTAGTGGCAGTGGTGAAGAGTGGGCATTTTGAAAGAAAAGACTGAGAAATAAATATTGAAATATTAAGAAAAATATGGAAAGATATTTTATCATTCATCACTTTTACTGCTGGAAACTACAGGGAGGATTTTGCAAAACTGAGGGGAAGCAGTCAAGGAGAAAGCAACAAAGTTGACAAATAGATGGGAGAGGTAACTCTTGTTTCTCCACCATAGCCAAAACTTTGGTGTTTACTTACATTGAGAAATCAGATGTGGTGGGTTAGGGAAGGACATTAATGACAAAGGAAAGATGAACAAAAGAGCATTCAGTTACCAGAGAAATGTATGATCATGGAAGCAGTTCATAAGCAGTGCCCCTCACACCCCCATTACGGATTAGCGTGAAGATTGTGGAGACAAATAGTTTGTGCAATTCCATTTCCTGATGCCTAAAAAGACCAGTAACAATTTAAAGTAGTATATAATTACCAACGTTGTAATAGAGCAACATACCAATGAATTTAAAAAATTCTCTGAAAGTTTTACAGATGTTTATGACAGTGCTGATCACTAACATATCTCAAAATATTTGGAGTTGGGGTGGAAGAGAAATATTTAAAGATAAGAATTTGATAATTAGGATATTTAATAATGTCAAATTATCTACAAATGCCATTTTTTATTGTTAGAAATTTTCATGAAATGCAAAATTTACTTCAACTCTGAAATTTCATATGAATGAGTGTACCAAGTTCTTATAATGTAAGTATGAACCCCTTGTGGGAAACCCTTTTCCCCAAAGTCTTTTATCAGGATCCCTATCATTTCCTATAATCTTGATTCCAAAGAGCAGATCACAGTGGCTATGGTGTAAAATGTTACTGCCTCTTTACATATAACTATTAGGAAAGTATTTCAATACCATAGTCTCTACTGAGATTTTTCCTGAGTCAATGCCCAGTTTAACAGCAGGGAGGAAGTCAATAGCTCTCCTCTGAGAAGGCTCTGTTTGTTGATAAAATTTTTAAAGTATTTAGTGATTGTAATCAAGTTGCTATTTCAATGTAACAAGTAGAGCAGAAAATATGCTTGTACCTCAGAATATTCCATCAATACACACTTTCCTATAGCTTATCCTATTTCCTGTGCATCAACCTTGATGTGTGACCACCAATAATGTACTGAAGCATCTACAGTGACAGTAGATTCGCCTCCCCCAGCAGCAGCCTATTTCGTTTTCAAATCAATTCATTTATAGGAATTCTTTTCCACAGGTTCAACTGGCATTTGCCAGCTTAAAACTTCCACCTGTTAGTCCTAGATGTGGTCCATCTGTTTATCTAGCAGGTTTCAAATATTCAAAAACACACCAAATCCCACCATTATTTCAAACTCAGTGTATGTAAAAGTAAACTCATTCTTCTTGTTCTAAAGATGATTTTTACTTCCTTCTTTTTCTCTTTTTTATAGTTTTAGAATGTTCCCTGCCATCAAGCAGCTGAAAATCTGAATATTTTTAAATATTAAATATAAGTAATCAACATATGACAATTATAATTATTACAAATTTCTTGATATGCCTCACTAGGTCTTTTTATTGTTTTACTTTCTTTGTATCACACAATGTGTCTTCACCAGAGTAGCTGATAAATATTTATCATCTGTTTCCTTATTATTAATAAATTACCACTGTAGCATCTCTCCATTTTGCTAACTCCTCATTTGTCACATGTTTAACATACACAATCTTTTAAGAATTCATCCACTGCATATAGGAAAACATATGTGATAATATGTTTATAATAATAAACAAAAATATGTGATAATATCTTCTAAATATTTCCTGTTACTGTGTAATCAATAAAAGTCAGCTCTCTGCATCAGTGGGTTCTACATTCATGGACTCAATGAACATTGGTTTAAAAATATTTTTTTGTGGCTGGGCATGGTGACTCCCGCCTGTAATGCTAGCACTCTGGGAGGCTGAGGCGGGAGGATTGCTTGAGCTCAGGAGTTCGAGACAAGCCTGAACAAGAGTGAGACCCCATCTCTACTATAAATAGAAAGAAATTAGCCAAAACAACTAAAAATAGAAAAAATTAGCCGGGTATGGTGGCACGTGCCTGTAGTTCCAGCTACCTGGGAGGCTGAGGCAAGAGGATCACTTGAGCCCAGGAGTTTGAGGTTGCTGTGAGCTAGGCAGATGCCATGGCACTCTAGCCTAGGCAAGAGAGTGAGACTGTCTCAAAAAAAATTTTTTTTTAAATTGCATCTGTACTGAACATGTACAGACTTTTTTCTTGCCATTTCCTAAACAATATAGTATAACCATTATTTATACAGCATTTACATTTTATTAACTATTGTAAGTAATCTAGATAACATTTAAAGTATATGGGAGGATATGCGTACGTTATATGCAAATATTATACTATTTTATATCAGGGACTTGAGAATCCCAGGATTTTAGTATCTGTGGGAGCTCCTGGAACCAATCCCCCATGGATACCAAGGGACGACTCTAATTGATGAAGAGCAATCCCAGATTCAAAAGACCATTAGCTAGAATTCACTTTTATGCTGACCCTTAAACTAGCCCTACTATACACATGGAACAATTTATATAGAAGTTACCAGCTTAGAGGAAGTAGCCAAAGACTGTTACAGGGTGCTGAGTTTCAGCTTCAACTTTCTTCTTCATATGATTAATCCACAACTAAAACCTAACAATGTGGAATAATAGATGCTAAGGGCAGTTGACTGTCAAGGAGAGAGTGGACCATACCATCACATGCTACCCATATTTTAATGAGAATTTTATTTTGTTTGTTTTGGGGTGTTTTATTTTGTTTTGCTTTGTTTTTTGAGACAGAGTCTCGCTCTATCACACAGGCTGGAGAGCAGTGGTGTCATCATAGAGCACAGCAACCTCTCAAAGTCCTTGGCTCAAGAGATCCTCCTGCCTCAGCTTCCCAAGTACCTGGGACAACAGTTGTATGCCACCACACTTGGTTTATTTTTCAATTTTTTTATGAAGACCAGGTCTCACTATGTTGCTCAGGCTGGTGGTGAACTCCTGGCCTCAAGTGATCCTTCTTCCTTGGCCTCCCAAAGTGCTAGGATTACAGGTGTGAGCCACCACACTCACCCTTAATGAGAATTTTAGAGGGCCAAGTGTATTTAATGACCAGAAAGATCACTGTGATCTTGGAGTTCTAGTGAACTAATGGGATCAAAAGCAAGATGTCTCTGACTAGAAGAAAGAGATATTGGATATTAAGCTCTACTTTACGAATTAGCTCTTTGACATTGGCCAGGATTCTTAAAACCTAAGGTCTTATTACCCTTATGTGAAATAAAAAAATGTTAAAATTATACATCAATATATGTCCTTATACATTTAAAATTATCGGAATAAATCTATGACCTTCATTCTGTAGATTTCTTTCCTTAAGAGCTTTCTGCTTTAATGTAAATGTGTGGGTATTTATCATGTTTATAATGATGGATTAGATGCAGGTGGTTGTATTAAATCTTGTTGAACTTTCTGAACATCGTAAAAGTTGAATTTTCTATTCATCTGAGCAATGAAATTCTATATCACACTAGCATATATTAAAATGCTTGATAATATTCATTATTACCATGGATGTGGGAGACAAGCACTGGAGTACAGTGGAGGCAATTATGCCTTCTCTCTTAGTGCAAGAAATTGGATATATTCAGCAAAGTTTGAAACACACATGCCACGAGATACAGGAATTTTACTGTGAGAAATTTAACTTATAGGAAAAACATGAAGATACACTTACACAAAAGTGAAATTATACTAGATATCTATGTAGAGAGGCTACCAAAACAATTTTTGATAAAGCCATATGATGAAATATTTTATAACTTGTTTAAAAGAATGAGCTAAATTTATAGATATAATATGGGGAACTATTTGAGAAAAAGGAAAATTGCTGAAAAGCATGAGTAGCTTTTATTTAAGAAAAAATTGTATACATGTATCACGGCAAATGTCAGGAAGAAAACTGCTAATAGTAAT
>VBSM01000272.1:86890138-86906429 GCA_008086735.1 Cheirogaleus medius | reverse complement strand
AAACAGAAGGTATGTATCTCATGACATACGCTTTTATTTAAACACTCTAATAAATTCTCAGTGCTCCCTGTTCTGTGTCCCACTTTGCTGCCCTACATTGCAATTGTGTGTCGAAAGGCAAACAGCCCTGTGTAAACTGCTTATATGCAGCTTTCTTATCTTCCTCTACTTTACTGCATGCCCCACTTTTCTTAGGCTCCATCATCCAATGTTCACCTGAAATAAGATTGACAACCATGCAGTGAAATTTCTTTTATAGAATGATAGGCTTTGAGTATTTAATTGATTTAATTTTATTTTAAAATGAGCAGGGCCTTGATCTTATGCACATCTTTATATCAAAAGGCACATTCCTTAGTGCCTGCTCTGTATACTTTAGCTGCTTCCTTCAGTTATAATTCCATAGTTGGGAATCAGGGTGAAATCACATTACTGAAAAAAGGCAAGTGTACGTTTCCAAGGCATGAGTATATACAGCATGATGAACTGTGAATTTGATGTTGATGCTTGCGCACAACAAGCAGGTGGTTAAAATCTAATTTTGTCACTGGAAAAAAATGAACTATATTTAAAAGTGTAAAATGTTTTTTTTTACAGAAAATCTTTACCCAAAATGAATGATAAATATATCAAGGCCAGTACTATTAAATTCTCTATGAAATAGAGTAAACTTAATTGAAGTGATATGAAAATACCTAAGTCCATTCCAACCAAACAATTTGAAGGAGAGCAAAGTAGAATAGGATAACACATGGCTGCAACTTTTCCAGAGCACTTTTTAATAATGATATATCCAGGGATTATGGGTTTTCCAAGGTAAGAACATGGAAAAGATTTATGGAGAGGTACTCAAGAGCATATCATCAAAAAGATAGAGATTCCTCACATCTTGGGTTGAAAATCATCAAAAACAAGGCTACAATTTACAAAGTATGTTTATATCAATTGGCATAAGACTCTTTGTGGAGGGGTAACATCAAGATTAAAGTTTATTAAGATGGCTCTGTAATTTTCCCATTACCTAAATTTAGAACTGAAGTAAAGTTTACATTGACTTTTTTTGAACGTAAGAGACTACTAATTTTCTAAACATAATTACAAAATCAATTTGATAAGGGGAGCAAGTGATTCATTAAGGGATTCTCAAATGAAAAGGTAGTTTAACGCCCTCACAGAAAACTCCATGGGTTGTAGTCCTCATGTGATAGTAGTGTCTCATTTAAGGAATTTTCATCACTGTAATTAGTAGCACATTTCCAAGCTATAGGTATTAAATAGGAAGTTCAGCCTCCATATGTTTTCTACCTCAGGCATGAAGATATTGGAGGGCAAGTCAGTATGTAACCTAGTAAGTCTTAACCCTCAGAAGAGAAAGAGGATTATGTATTTTACAAAGACAATGAATACACAAAATAATAAGAAATACCAGTATATTGTTCTTCATAAAAGGCAGGAGTTGTTGGATTTGAAGGAAAGAAGGCAAAATATATGTAAGTTGTTCAGCAAACATATAGGCATTGTAACAATTGATACATATGAATATTATAAGCCTAAACAAAGAGAATGGATCGTACTTGATTTAGGGTTTAGTTATTTAACTAAGCACTTCTAATTGAAATATTTTTTTGTGAATTTAGTCATTTCTATGATAATATGATCTCATGTGACTAATCACTTCTGTTCATTTATTTCAAAAGCCTTCTTTATCGCAAAAGAAAAAGCAAACAGTGACTTTGGTAGTTGTGGAATACTCATGTGTATTATGTATCAGTATTGTAATAGAATTTGTACCAATTCAATTTATTATGCATTTTTACATTTTTGTCAAAGAAAACCATTAACAGGTAAATAAATAGGTTGTACAACAGCCTGACCTAACCATCCCATCATACTTCCCAGTAGAAACCATTTTTTCACCTTTTTTATTTTTTGTTGTTTTCATTCATTTCCTTAATTCTATACAATATGCTCTGCTTTTATTATTTGATTTATGATCTTTAGACTCTTTTACTTTTTGTATTAAAAGATAAGCATTTAGCTATTTACAATGCCACCTTTCATTTGCCACCCAACTTTAGATAGTTATATTAATATTTTGGCCTATCCATTAATTATTTTAGGGCTTTAAATATACATTAGTGACTCTACATTTTGTCCCTTTAATTTTTAGCTGTGTCTGAAAGTGCTTACAGTATGACACTATTATCATCCTGTCATTCCAGCTATCTCACAACTTCTCCCCCTCTTTTTAAATTTGTGGAACACTCTTGTTTTTATATTGTCAAGGATGATAACACTTTATAGTTTATAAAATCATAGTCACGATTAAGCTTTCACTGTTTGACCTAAAGGTTGTCTAAAAATTAAAATCTATCAAAAAGTCTCTAGTGAGTTATAACCATTTAAATATTGCCTCTGCAGAGCAAGTTAGTCTGCTAAAATTTTGTTTCTCTGTGGGTTCAATACCATAATCTCTGTACCATTCAAAGTATCTAACACAAAGGTCAAATGGATTATCTTTCTTATATACCATCAGTTGTTTAAATTATACCTCAATTGGTTTAGTTCCTATCTGGAAACTGATTTCCTTGGGAAGCTTTTGATTTTTATTTTAAGTTAGTAATTGGTACCATTTTCTTACTTTAAGAAGAAGCATTCTCCACTTTTGCTTCTAAACTTACATCTTCAACTCAAACCTAATACATGGAATCTCTTTGATTCTCTTCTCAGTGTTAACTGATTTCTTATTCTGGTTTGAATTGATAGTATTCTAGACTTTTGCTTGGTTCTCCTTGTCGCATGAAATTTCATTTTAAAGAATTCCTGTTTTAGTCCTACCATTTATTATATCCTATGCCTTCCTCTTTCTTGATTTTCAGCTTTATTTTGCTTGAATTACTTTTTTTAATCTACTGTTTTACTTTGGTTAAATATAGCAATGGACCTTCTAAATTTCAAAATAGTTGGTATGCTGATAATGGGGAGGTGTACAACTATGTTCGACTGATTTTTGTCAGAGTTGATAACAATTACCCTAAAAATACCAAAAAAAGGGAAGGAATATGTCCCTTTTTGTTGTTTAAGATAATGTATTCAAGATAAACCCAGCTAAGAAGATCAACTCTCTCTGTTGTGATAGTTGCATTTCATGCTAAATAGATCAATGATAACATTTTTGGCAAGTAGAATTCACATTCTCATGTGAACTGGAAATGATAAATTGTTAATAGCTTTCCTAGGGTTTTATTTCTCTTCTGACACTTCTCAATGATTTCATAATAGTTTCAGAATAAAGAATATAATTTATTCCAAGAAGCACAAAAATCCTCAATTACTATTCAGAGTTTTGAAATCTCTTAAGTTAGAAAAATATATTTTGCCTGTGTTTTGAGGAAGAAATATCATAATGAAGTTATAAGCTGCTTCAAGCTATGGAATCTTAATTTTGAAACATTTTATAATATAATAATAGCACACTGAGCCATTAGAATAATGATGCCTCTTCTTTTAAAACAAGTTCTTGCAAGTATGTGATTCTTTTTCCCTCTTCTCAATAACTTACACTTTATACAAAATAAAACAAGTCATATTTATAATTTTGAATTTATACTTCTATTTTCCTCCAAAAAACTGCATTTAAAAAAGAATTTGGTACAGAATGGATTGCATCTTTCCCAACTATATGAGGGTTCATGCAACTAAATTTTTCATTTTAAATAAGCAATACCTGCAAGATGACTATAAGATATATTAAAATACTTTGAAACATTGAAAATGATAAATATTACACAGATATAGACATAATGCTTAACAGAATAAATGAAAGTCTGGAATAAAAAAACTTAACTTGTAAGAACATCTCTGCCAATGATATTGAGATTCTTCCTAAACACTTATAGAGATGGGCTCACTTCAACAAATGTTCATTTTGGTATTCAGCATCTTTGATATCCCAGACTCTGCACTATTAGCAAAAGATATGAAGTACAAAATGCAAGATATCTACCCTTAAAGACCATATATACAGGGTAGTATCCTCAATCCTTATTTCTAAACACAACACACAAAACATATGATTTTACATATACCCTTCCCTAATCTTGTACATTTCTGAACTTTTCCTCTTTTCCCACCCATCAATACAAGACACAGGGACATAAAGCCACCAGAAATTCTTCTTTGATGCTGCTGAATGGTGTGTGAATTTTGTATGTCAATGAATGATAGTCACATGGTGAGAGGGATCACAGTAAATCTGTGAATCTCTTGTTTTCTCCTTACAAATAATTTTAAAACTTTTAAAAAGTCAATAACCATTGGCTGTAACAGAATGTTTACTTCGTCTTCTACTCTTCCCAATTCTTTGGCCAAAAGCAGCTGGATGCTGGTAAGGGCAGAACAAGCAATGTAAGCAGAGGCTGTAATAATTTCTCCTGTTCCAAGCTCACTGGTACCAGGCACCAGAACATCTGGGGTTCCTGGGATTTCCTTCTAGGAAGAAATGTAACACAGTAGAACAGGAGATATAATGTGGATAAGTAACTATGGATTTATTACCTACATTGACCTGACCTTTTTAAGTAGTACTTTTTATACATAATTTTAAACTTCACTGTATATTTCTGTTACTTCCATGAGCCAAATCTTCCTTCAAGTCCTCTGGAGACTTGTAACGCTATTACCATGAGGAGTGCTCTCATTGCAAGAGCATCTGGGAATGGGCTGTGTGCAGTTGTCCAAAACCTCAGTTCCACATTTTAAAGGCCTTAAGGCAATGCAATGCAGTCCATGGTTGACTTGCTTTCTTTCCTTTTCTCTCCTATTCTCCTCTCTATAAGAACTACATAACCTCTCCTGAATTTAAAATTTGGCTTCTACTTTATTTTTCTATGAGCTAAAATAGATGCCTTTCCCTCTTATTATACAATGCACTTTTCTCTGAATTTCCCATCTAATCAATATTGTCCATCCAATGCACCTATACCAATTGATCACAATGTACCATTGTGCTGCAACACATGATCTAAATTACTACTTTTGAACAAAAAATAATTTATTTTCACAAAAGAGGCAGTTGTCAGAATATTCCTTATATTGAACCCAAATCCATCTTCCTCTACTACACTGCATCAGACCTAGTTCTGAAGGTTCAGATGATACATGTTTACATGATTAGCCTTCAACTATAATCTGAAAAGAAGCCATCATGGATTCTCTTAATTACATTCTAAACTCCTCAAAGCCTTCTTTTGAGGTATTAAATGAAATGTAAACAGCTCAGCACAATGCCTGACACAAGGAAAACACTCAGTAATGGTAGCTATTGTTATTGTGGTCATTATTTTTTATTACTATCATCATTACTATTACTACTATTACTAATAGTACTCTGGTTGCATTTGCTTTCAGAAAAAAAATCTCACATTGACTCCAGTAAGCTCAGAGTCAAGAAGAACCTTTTCCCCACCCCACATATGTTGCTGCTTCATTTGAAGGCCTTTCTTCAAATAAAAATGCCTGCCATTGCACTCAATTTATTAGCATATTTTTTTAAAAATCTGTCAAACTATTTTTGGTACATGCACCAAACTAACAGATTTATCAATTCTATATGGAATGAGTTGTTTGACATTTTGGAGGTATCATGAGCTTGAATATCTCATTCTATCTCCTCCTTTATTTTCTAAAAGTGTTATATCTCACTGCTTTCATGGTATGTCTAGAAAAAAACTGAAAATATATATGTGTATGTGTGTGTATAAAACTATATCCACACAGCCATCATGCTCTAACCTTAACTAGGTAAAGTGTTTTCTTAAACAGATTATTTTTAGCATGTTTACACACCATTAATATAAATAATTGGTTCAACTCTAAAACAAGTTAATTTAGTCAATGGGGATTAAAGAGAGGTTGACAGGAGAAAGCAGTCAAATGTAGAAACTTAGCTAGCCTTAGAAACATAAAATTAGAAAATGTAAGCAATGTGAATCATATTTCCCTTAAACTGTTATTGTCTGAATCTTACATAACCTTTAAGAAATATCTCATATCAACAGACATTGTGCAAACACCTTTCCTTTATGCCTTAATAACATCAACCTGAACTAAAAATCATAGTCATAAATACCCGATTATTGTTAAGTGCCTATATATGCAAAACTAGGAATATTTTTTAAATACAAGATATAATACCTGATTGGTTGCCATCGAAAGGCATCCAAAGATAGGATAAGGAAACATTTGTGTGCTGAGTAAGTGGTAGACGCAGGAAGTACTTCAGCTCAGAGAATAAAAGAATTCTGATGTGGCTGAGATGAGACAAACATTCAGAAAGTAAGCAAGAATTTGATTTACATTCAAAATTTCCTGCCTACTCTTTAACTGTTATTTTTATTACTTTTAGATGCAATCCTTCTTATCCAAAAAAGGCAAATGTTCTTTCACTCCCCCTGTAATGACTTAAGTCTTTTCTCCATCCTATTCATCCACCTGAATATTTACATGAGCCAATCTTCACTTCCCCTCATTCTGACAGAACTTCTCCATAATTCAGGACCACACGCATCCCTTTCAGGAAACTTCATATGGAAGTCTGCTGGCATTTTCCTCTCATATTTCAGTGAGAGGGCAACATCTGCACTTGTCATTTACATCTAGAATGTGAGTCTCTTGAGATTTAATGTCATGCCATATTTATCCCTTGAGCCCAGCACCTAACTGATTACCTGAGAAATCTAGTCAAAGTACAGACTGGTAGGTCCTATCATGGGGAAGGCAGACCACATTTCCAATTCTAGATTCACCTTTTCATGGTCTTTGCATGGATGGCTATGTAACTTCTTTAAGGCTTAGTCTCTCATCTATAAAATGAGCATAATTTTGTTTTCACTGTGGGATTCTTAGAAAAATTGAAAATAACACATGTGAAATACTTCCTATAATGCCTGGCTTATAGCAGATACTCAATAATTACCATTGATACTGTGATTAGAATGAATGAATAAACTCTCTGATGTTAGTCATAAATATTTTAGAATTATTTTTCGAACTTCCTACTGATATATGTATCTTATAAGGTACCTCTCCCCCCACTCCTTTCTCTCTCTCTCTCTCTCTCTCTCTGTGTGTGTGTAATGTTTTACATTCTCCTCATTGTGCTTGTTGCCAAGATCAGCGTAATGTGGACTGTCTCTTTGGTCAGATCCCTTCTTCAGACTCAGCTGTTCCTTTTCATTCAACTGCTCTTTATACTTACAAAACAAGCAGTGGAAATTAAAAGTCACCATCCTCAACCTAAATGATTTTGATTAAGCAGATTTATTTTGTCTGGCAGACTATAGCTTCCACTATTCGTTTTATCCAGTATATCATACCTGAAATAACACTTTTTTCATGTCTTGTTGGTACTCTTCACTAAGAATAAGGTCTTTGATTGAAAATATTTTTCTAATTACACCTATATTTTGTATGTTATGAAATACATATTCCCAATGAAAACTTTCAATTTAATGAGTGTGTATTGTTAATGGAAAACCTGATTAGCACTGTGATCAGCGTTCCTGGGTCCTCCCCCCTCAACTATCTGTTTATTTTTCTGTTCAGACTTGAATCAATGTTTTCTTGGATACATGATTATAAAGGAAGGAGTAAGGAAAAACTTGGCATGATCTCTGAAAGTTTGCCTGCTCTTCCTTCATCTAAAAGATCTCTGATTAAGCTGTGCTGAATTTCTTGGAAAATCTGAGAAAGATGCAATGAGTTAGAAAATTAATAAATTGTCTTATTTCTTTACTAGAAAACAAAACGGGTATTTAGGCTCTGTCATTAGACACTCTGCACATCAGTTCTTTATAAATGAGATTTTCCTCAGTAATTTATATTAATAGTGCTGACAAATATACTATATTAATGGTTTTATGAAGGCAGTAACTATGAAAATTTTGAAAGCACTAACCTCCCACACCTTTTCTATGTTAAGCAACTCAAAATATTGGTTTGACTGCTGCTTGTCGAGAACCTTTAAAATGCTTCTCTTAATTTGTTCACAAGGATAAAGTTATTCTTTTTTATCATTATTATCCTTGTCCCTTTATGAAAATGCTTGTTTAGTTCTAAATTGTATTATGATGGGCTAATTTTGATATGGAGGAAATAATTAGTTTGAATTCCCAGAACTTTGTTATTTGCTTCTTAGTTGTCAATTGTTTATCTGATGTTATGGATGTTGATGGTAAAAGAAGTTTGTGATGTGCCTGCATCAATAACCTTAGGAATCAGATATGTTGACTTCAGATCAGCTTAAATATTTAAACACAGCTAGTGTCCCTAAGAGACAGCATTATCAATTTTTCCACATGACATAATTTGTTGTCATAATAAGAAAGTAAATGCTCAGTGTTTACACTGTTAATTAATGTCCCTTAATTAATTTTTAAACTTAAGTATACTCCCAAAATAACATAACCAGAAATTGTACAGTCCAGGTTATAAACAAGTGATTGTCTATTCTTAAAATTTAAATATGACCTAATAGTCTGTTATCATCTGAATATTATACTCCTTATATTTTCAAAATTGGCATCTTTTTAACTCAGAAAAACTAGTTTTTGGTCTATATTGAAGGAGTATCTTAAGAGTTTTCATGAGCCTAAAAAAATCATATACACTAATAAATGAAGAGCCTCTTATTTGCCATGTACAATTGGGCTCCACTTATGTATATTTGATTACAGTAATTCACCACCCCTCTCTTAGCCTGCAGTGACCTTATTGTAACATGGAATAATTTTAACAAGGAAGACACTCACAGCTCCATCAAAAGAATTTTGCCCTCACATTTTTATTCAAATTATATTTATGTGGCCCACATGTCAGTCAGAGAGCAAGAAGTTAATGGCTCAGAATTGGAACACAGGTTAATCTTTTCTGGCTCTGTGATGCCGTGACCTTTTCAGTGTAACACAATGGGATCTTTCTGGCCGGGAACTATTAACTCATCTCCCAAGCACACAGAGGTGGGAACAGACCAGATGTAGGTCCCATAGTTCACATTTCTGTAGCAAAAGTTGTCATTTCTATTTTGAGCTCTATGTAAACCAAATCAACTGTAAAGTATAGAACAGTGGAAAAATGCAGAAAATTAGTAACCTCTGTTTATCTTTACCACACAAATGTACCTATTTAAGAGATTCTATTGTCTCTTTCTTTTTTAAAATAAGGCAATATTGACATAGTATTCTATTTTGTCTGTTACTCAGACATCGAATATCTACTTCATAACTTCTTTTATATTTATTTTATAAAAAGTGTCACATATATAGAATGACCATATAATTTATTGTCCGATTAGGAGATTTTGAGAATGTAAGTGCTACTAAAAGTTAACTCAGGATCATGATGTAAAATCATGACCATCCCAGGCAAGCTGAGAGTACTAATGAGCCTTTGCTTATAACAATCAGCTGTCTAAAGCCAAAATGATTTTGGAATTACTCAAATGCGCAAAAGTCAGTCCATTCTCCACTACTGACCATTCTTCTTCTTTATGGGATTTCAATGCCTTAAGCTGTGAGTAGTACAGAGAAAATTTTTATTTTAATTTCCAATCTATTGTTACACATTTAAGTCCTGTAATTTGATTTATTTATACAAATGTTTTTCATTTCTGTAGGATCATAACTTAATCTGAATGAAAATAGTTTATTAATATGTGAAAATATTTAATACAATTCAAAAATAAGATAGATGTACAGGTAGTCACTGACATACAATAGTCAAAGAATCCTAAACATTCTCATAAATGTTGATCCACAGTGAAGATAGTAACTCTAAAATTCTACAACTCTTGGATTTCATGACATCAAGTTTAAGTGTTTATAGTATTAATATTTAATCTGCATTGTAGTGAAAGTACAAAATTTTTCCATTTCTCCCCCTTCTGGAGGTCACAAACAAAAGGAAATTTGTGAATTTGCATTTAAAATTTCCATGTAAATTTAAAAATTAAAAATGGGATACAACTGTCTTTCCTTCTGAACCCTTGCCTATGATTAACTAAGTTTGGAATTCTAAGCTTGTTAAAGGTTGACTACCCTGTGTAATATAACTCACTCAAGTATAAAAAGAAGTTGTTGTTTTTGTTTAGTTTTGTTTGTTCCTGGTAAATAAATAATGAAAGATATTTCTTTGATTGGCCCCATATGATGGTCCATATTTAGATATTGCTACAGTCTCAATAAGTTGATAGTCAAATATGCTGGTACGGGAGAGTTCACGGTAATCTCAGATCATACTAAAATGAATGACCGTGTCGACCTCTATAGTAGGCTCATCATTGTCAACCTGTATCTACCAACTGCTTCTCTGCCATTACCGACTGAGTAAGGAAAGGTGATTGCCATCTACAGTGAACACTGTCACTGTGAGCATGCATTTAGAGAGAAATCAAAATCTCTTCTAGAGAACAGGTAGGTTCCTTTGTTTACCAAGTTTCTACTAAAATACACAAACTGCAGTAAATTTCTTGCACCAGGGGGTACCTGAAGTCTGAACCTTATCTTACATATGTGGATTCTCTACTAAGACAAACCCAAGAGAACTTTTAGACTAGTAGAGACAGTAGGAAGGTACCAGGGGACCTTCCAAAGAAATGGGACAAAAAAGCCCAACATGCTATAGTTTGCTCAGGAATCTTCCTAATTATGTCTGCAGAGAGTGTGTGCTACTTGCTCAGTAACAAAGTTTAGCAAATGGGGGTGAGGGGGTGTCTAAAATTAGAGTCTCCTGAGTTCTTACGAGAGCACAAGTAGAGAAACAGCATGAAGCATAGTGCAAAGGCCTTATCGTAACCGCAGTACACCACTGTGTTCCAAGTACCTGTCATGTAGGAACAAGGATGTCTCAGGTTTCTGTGAACCTTAGGTCTGGAATCTCTGCTTTCTGTTTTTCTAAATGCTCAAAACACTTTATCTTGGGAAACTCCCACGTCAGCTTAATCAGAAGTGGTAGTTCAGTAAAGAATCTAGGTCAGTTTTAAAAATGCATATGCTCTTAACTTAGGGTAATTCTATTAAAGTAAAAGATACTAGACAGTAAGAGAGTAACTCACGTGGCTGTACTTGTAACAGGTTCCTCTGGTCATTATTGTTTACAAAATGCATCTGAACACCATTACAAAGAGGAAAGAAGGAGAGGAGAAGAAAGAAGGAGGGAAGAAGGAAGAAGGAGGGAAGAAGGAAGGAAAAATGAGAGAGAAAGAAAGAGAGAAAGGGAAAGGAAGGAAAAGGGAAAAAAGAAGAAAGGAGAAGAAAACTGCATGACTTCAGTATACTCATCAGATGAAACAGCAGCTCAACTCTTCAGGCATCTTTCAAAATATTTCACTGTGGCACACTGAGATTCCCCAGCAGGAAGTCACAGAGGCAGTAAAACTCAACTACCTTAAAATAAATTTATTAAACCACTTATATCTTTATCCATGGGAAAGAAAAGGACTAAATCAGCTACCTTTAGTAGAATATATTAAACTAATTTGTTTTAACACCAACACAGCAGGGGAAACCAAAATAAAGCTGTGACCAGCAAATAAACAAAACCTGCAGTGGAAAAAGAGGAGGTGAGATAAGGAAAAGACAAAAGCAGTCTATCATTTAGAAAAAGAAGAAAAGTAGCAGTAACCTTGGAAATAACTGCAGTTCTTTTATTTCCTGAAAATTGCATGATTGTGCTTTCAGGAGAAAATATTTATTCAGCATGTTGGTTTATTTACAAGCATTCTATTCTGTTTGAGATTTTTGGACTCGTATTCATAAATTTCATATGAAGTCATTCTTTTCAATGCCATTTTCTTACCCTTCCAGTGCTACACTTATCTTATTTTGGAAATGTATCTTCTTTACTTGTATAATATCTCAGGTATCATTATGAAAGTAGCTTAACATATTTTTTCTTTACATAGCAATTCAAACTGGATTTCAGGATTGCTTTATGAGCTGATATTGAAAACTTCTGGGAGGGGAAGGATTTCTTATTGTGGACCAAGAATAACAAAAAAAATGTTTGTATGCATTAGGCTGCATTCATGCTATATCAAAACTATTGACATACTTATATTTTAAAGACATTTGGACAATAGGAGTACCTGCATAATACTAAAGTACTAGTAGAATTTTTCACTATAATCTGAGCTTGCCTCTTTCATCGACATCTGTTTTTATTTTCTTATGTGTCATTTAGAGCAATAGAAAATAGTCTACATTGCTGTTCTTGAAAACAATGTTTATATTTAATTAGAAGAAATTCTGGTAGTATTTCTGCTATCTCCTCTATCAAGCTCATCATCATAGCATCACCAAGATCATTTAAAAATCTATTAGATGTATTGTAAATTATTTTATCATCAGCACCCTCTCTAAGTTTAATATAAATTATTTACTCTTTGATTTGTCATTTCTTTTCTAACAGATTTTATAGTGTTTTCCAATATGCAAACCCTTAGGATTCTATATTCTACTAAACGATGTAAATATATTTCAGAATTAGTGGGAGAAATCTGCAACTAAATAGGTTGTCATCCTGTAACAAAGAAGAAGAAGTAGCAAGAATTCAGTGCTTCTACCTAATGCTGTTATAATATTTAGATAATTTAGATACTAATTATTCAATCACTTAATCTAAACTTTTGCATGTGTGATGACCTGTCTGAAGATGGGTGATTGCTTTGATCTTCTCTGCATGAGAGACATCCATCTATATTTTCAAACAGCCTAAATTAAACATACGCTGGAGGCAGTTTGGAGACACAAGGACACAATCCTACATCCAAGTCTTCGGGACCAACTGTGTTAGAGTTCAGAAGTTTTCAGGGTCTAGAACAGTAATGGGATGCATATACAAGATGTTCTGTATAAGATGTGACATAACTTCCACGTGGGAGTCTGGATGAGCACCTGGGAATCAAAAATGTTCATGTTCAACAAAATAATGGGTGTTTAGAAAAAGTACAAAATATAATGACTGTATGTAGCTTTGTATCAATTGAGGTCACATTTTATTGCAGAGTTTCTTCAAGTCAGGCCATATTTGCCACAAAGAGAATTATATGGGGGAAAAAATCAGGTTTCGGAGATGTTTGGATTGTGGAATTGTGGATCATAGATTAGGTACATTTACTAGCTCTAATGTATATGGATATAAAAGGAAGGGGTATTTGTTGAATACTTGTGATTCAGTAATAGTTTAAGAAAATTTACCTTTGTTATGCTGTATAATCCTCAAACAGGGCCTGACATGTATTGGTCATTATATCTAAGTAAGATATTCAGCTCAAAAGTAGAGCCATCCTTGAGAATCCAGCTCTATTTCTGAGTCCTTTCCACCTACCACTATAGCTAACCCCTTCAGCTGAGAATGCTTTCACTTGGTTGTATTCCTTTATTATTTATTAAAGCACCCAGAGCAGCATTAAGATTCCAATAAGCATTCAGTAAATATCAACTATTGTTCAACTAGCTATATCCATCAGATAGTTCTGGGATTTAATGGAATTTCATTTTCTCCAGTCCAGTTTTTACTAGACCCAAAGGGTAAGTAAGCCAAACATTAAAACAATAAAGTGCTCGGTGACTTAATAGTCCAGTTTTCACAAACTGTAAATGCATCTGTAGCATACCTAAACTGGAGAGGATAAGACATAGAAAAAGCCTAGTCTAGGTTTGTTTAACTAAATTTATACATAAACATATCGGGATGTGCTTAACAATAAAAAATATCTTTTGTCTATCTAGAGATCTTTAAAATAACACAATTATCAAAGACATTAAAATAAGCAAAACATATTAATCATCTAAAGAATTTTTAAAAGCACAGGATTTTTAAAATAAAGTTCATTTATTGATTTACAATTCAAGCAATTTTTTTAGTAATTTTTACTTAGTCTTATACGTTAGCTACTGTTCACCTACTTGCTAAGCTTTTTTAGAGCTCCCTCTACTGTTCAAATGTGAATATGCGCATCAAAATTTGCTAAAGAATCTGATTTAGAAACATAGAGCCTGCTAAAGATTTATATTTATAATTTGTGCAAGAATTGTATCTTCAGTCAAAAATGTGAACTTCCTGCTGTATTAATTTAACATCATATAGCTAGTTTTATGGCCCTGATCCTCAAAAAAATAAAAACTTTGTAGTAGAGCATATGAATATATGAATGTTATTTTCAGAATTCCACCTGTCTTCCCAATTTATCAGTAAATATCTGCTAACTTTCTTATCAGTTCCTGTATGACAAAACTATATCATGAATAATATAAGTCAAATGTTTGAAAACTTACATAATGGAAATTAATGAAAAGCTTAAAATATCATGTACTTCATAACTCCAGAAGGAGAACAATATATCATATTTGGGTAAGTGATGTGGAATTGTATAAGATCTTTCATCTTTAGAATGTATGAAGATTCAGAGCTCCTAAGGGAGTTAAATTAATGTCAAATATTGTGCATTATTATAGAAAAGAAACCTAGAAATACTAATACAGCATTAAATTCACAAAAGAAAATTTTTCAAAGTCAAATTTATGTGTTCTAGGTCAAGTTACTTGTTAAGAGAAAAGATTTTCTTTATCAGAATCAATGTAGAGAGTGGTAATGTTTCATTTTATTGAAACAACATGTAAATTTCAGATAGTACTTTATTTAAAACAATACATAGAGGCGCCCTCCGCCCCCTTCCCAGATCGGGTGCATCAGGGAGCCGGGTGAGCAGGCGATAAAAAAATAAAATAAAATAAATAAAACAATACATAGAATTTTCTCAACTGTTATTAAATCACAAACACTAAAATATAGAAAGTCATAAAATATCTTTTCAATAAAAAGACCAAGAGCAGCCATGGGACCTGAAGTTTTTTCCTGAGAAACAAAACAGTAGTTAATTCCATAAGATAAAAGCATCAAGGTATAAAACCCCAATTAAGATAATGGTAGTGTTTATTAATTTAATAATTCAAAGAGAGTACAATATGACAATGCCTAGGATTAAGATAGAATATACAGTAGTTACATATTTCTCTAATGAACCCTAAACTCATATTTAACATTACAAAAGTAATTAGTCAGGGAATGCTATGTAATTTTAAGAGAAATTATATTATTAGCCTGTAGAAAGAGAAAGTAATTTGTAACTGATTTCTCCATTTTAGAGGGAAAAAAAATTTCAGATTTTAGAAGGCATTTTTGAAGCATCTGTGAATACTGTTTATGTATTCTGAAGATTTTTGAAGGCCCAGATAAAGAGCTATGCCCTCTAAAATACAGTCATAGAAATGTTATAAACCTTAAGAAGTGATATTATACCTGGGGCATTTAATAGAGATGCTTTCTATATGTTTTAAGCATAAGAAAAGCAGAAGAAGTTGGGGTGTGGGCATGTTTATATTTTTAGCAAATACTTATATAATACTATGTGTCAAACACTGCTATGAACAATTTATAAATACAAACTTATCAAAGCTTCATAACAGGGCAGTATTATCATTACCCCCATTATACAGATAAGGAAAATGAAGCACAGAGATGTTAAAGAAACTTCCAAGTTCATACACAGCTAGTAATTAGGGAAGCTGAAATTTAAACCTAAGCATCTGGCTTCAGATTCTATGCCTTTAACCACACTATTATGCTCATCTCTACTCCTGCCTAGGAAAGAGATGGTTATTTTTTTACTTTTGTTTTTTATGAAGTCAACTATTTGGATTTGGATCAGTCTGAAATAGGAAGTTTGGAACTAGTGTTACCTGGAGGAAGCTAAAAATCACATTATTCTCAATCGTCCATATTTTAGTCAAAACACCATTTCTTGAACAGTGTGCTTAAACAGACATACACAGATTATTTTGTATAGGAGTCCTCACTTCCGCCTATAGGTATCCTTATGTTAAAATAAAAACTGAGTATCTTCAAAAAGTATATCTCAAAGGATGACTGCAAAATTTTGTGTATAAGTACATATATACATGTTTCAGGAAAATGACTTCCTAACCTTACTCTGAATCACACAGACTGGCGTGTGCTCCAAAAACATTAAGCATCACAAAAAGCAAAATTCAGCACTTTATGCTAAGATAACAAGTAGCATCTCCATCCACACTTACCTGTTTCCATAGATTTTGTTCATTGTATCCTCAGGACACACTTAAGTATGCAATTCTTTAAACACTGTACAATCTTACAATGCTATGTACTAGCTACTGTCCCAGATCTTTTGCCACTGACTGTATCACCTTTCCTT
>VBSM01000272.1:86865311-86890038 GCA_008086735.1 Cheirogaleus medius | reverse complement strand
AATCCTCAAATGTTACATTATTTTTGTCCTGTAGGATGGTAACCAATCTTATATGTAATTTTGCAACATTATTGCAGAGACATTTCTCTTTTAAACCAGCACTGTCATCTTGTTACTTCCTTCATTAATTTATGTATTTTTAAATCTTTGATATGAGGTCATTGTATATATTTTTACAAGAGTCATATTTTTAATGTTGTATATTTGATAGAAGCAGCTAAGTAAATGTGAAAAAAGTATTTGGTTGCCCCATTCCCTGGGCACTTTTTGTAATGATACACCACATGGATCCACCACTTGCTCTCTTCACTACATAAAATGCCCTTTACTAACATTTCCTCTTGTTATTATCCTAACCATCCTCCTTGTCCTAGTTTAAATGGCTTCTCCTTGAGAAGTCTTAACTAATTCCACAAATCAGAAGTGACTGCTCTTTGAGTTCTCATAGCATTTTCTTTGTCATTGAAATTAATCATGCTTATTTGTGTATATGTCTTAACTTTCTTGCTGAAGTGGTGTCTATTTGAGAGCAGAGATTTTTTTTCATATTCATCATTAAAGACACACCATTCTCCAAACTGTGCTTTGCCCTAACAAGTATAGAATAGTATATATTTATTTATTAAAATTAGGCATAAAAAGCTATGAAATCAAACAAACTTCTCTTATTAAAAAAAATCACTCAGGTTGGGGAGATAGATATAACAAAAATAAATAATGACCAGTAAATTAAGGAAAATAGAAAAGTACAAAGGTTCTTCAGATATATAACCACATAAATTTATAAAGCTCTTATTACTTATAGTGAAAATAATAAGAAAACTAATACAGAAAGTAAACTCATTCTGGAGATCATTCTATTTATGTAGCATACAACTTGTAGTTACATAAAAACTCAATGATGTTAGTAAGAGTCTGTTTTTATTACCTAAAACAGTATTCCCTTAATAGCTTTAAGTTTTAGAACAATAAAAAGAAATCATTTTAATATTGATTGCCAAGAACAAATGTATCATCACTGACAGTAATATGTGGTAAATAACATCTTTTATGCATGCAATTTTTTCTGTCTGTAAAATGAGAGTGCATACCCTCTTCCTATCACAGAGAAACATTATGAATATGAGGTAGGCTAAATCTTCTTGAGCTTCAAGAAGAATGAATTATATACACCTGTGTAATATAATATGACTTCTCAAACTTTAATGTGTATATAGATCACTAGAGAATCTTGTTACTATGCAGATTCTTATTTAATATGTCTAGACTAGAGCCTAAGATTCTATATTTCTCATAAACTTCCAAGTGCTGCCAATGCTACTGGCCCACAGACCATAATTTGAAAAACAAAATTAGAAAACCCATTTAAAACTATCCTTCTTCTTTGAATGTTCGTTTCCTTCTGTCTAACCATTCAAAATTTGCCCTTATGATTCTATAAACTTGGTAGAGTGTGGAAAAATATCTTTCCATCTCTTGTTCAGTGCATAGAGAAACAGAAAAATTGTATTATAGATATTAGCCCTCTTTCTGATACTGAAAAACATCCTGAAAAGTTCAACATTTTTACAATGGGCTGCCTTTAGTAATGTACTTGCATTCTTCCCATTTTTGTGCATCTTTAATATGCAGTGCAATATAGAAGATCACTTAAAAATGAAAAAATTGGGAGAGTAAACCTCTTCACTTCTCAACTAATGCTATGAAATATTTTTATATTATTAATATTTCTAGTTAGTAAATAATGTTCTATCAGTACTCAAAATTATGTACAAAATTTCTCTAATAGTAAAACAACTAACCTCATAGTTTCATAATATCATGTAATCACCATGGTAATATCAAATTTTTAAAAGGTTCAAATTAGACAACAGGGAATTACAAAATGACATTTTACTTGTCATAGGCAAATATCTTTGCCTGGTTGGAAGTTGAAGAAGTAGAAGACAAAAACTTCGAGAGAAACCTAACATGCCTCCTTTTGGACCAACAAATATAGGTTGTTTTCTATAGAGAAATATGCAGTTCATTTCTTATCTTTTTTTATTTCAGCATATTGTGGGGGTACAAATGTTTAGGTTACATATTTTGCCTTTGCCCCACCCTAGTCAGAGCTTCAATCCCATGAGGTGTGAATATACCCCTCCCTCCTCGCCCTCCCATTTCTTATCTTTGTTTCAAAAGGTTAAAGAAACATTTCTTTTCAGGTCATATCTATAACTTGCTTGTCTAACATAAATGTTTCTATGCTAGAGGCAGTCCTTTTGAAATTCATATTTTAACTTGGAAAATGTCCATCATATAACAATCTCCACAATAAATTCTTCAGTGAAAGATCTGAAAAATTTTAATGTAGTTAAATTTTTATATTTGGGGTGCGTGTGTATGTGCGTGTGTATGTGTGTGTGAATGGGAGAATTTTAATGACAGCATATTCTCATTTTGCCTAGAATATGCTGTACGATTTTGTTGTTGTTGTTAGTGTTTTCTAGAGGAAAGAGTTCTTAAATTCTTGGAGCAAGAAGAAAAAGAATTTATAATACATTAAAATAAATTTTCAAATTAATGGAATTTCAGCATACAGTAGATTTTGTATAAACATATATTTAGGAGAATCTGATTGAAATTCTACCACTTAATAATATTACATGAGTGTGTTAATCATACAGTGATTCTTAATCCATGTATGGAGTGTGTTTGAGTAAAGGAATTATTACATATAAAAAGTACCTGTCATGACAATCAGCATGGTTCATGTTAACTCCTTTTAACATTATTTAATAAACACAAGTATAGCATGGCAATAATATGCAATAACGTGCAGTAGCTGTATCATGTTCTGATATGAACTCTTCTTAGCAGCTATAAACTGCAGAAGTATCAGCATAGCTCACATCACTCATGTGCTTCTTTACATGAGGATTGATTTATGGGTGATATAATACTTCACTACTGGCAATTCTTAAAGGCAAGAGTTGTGAGACTGTGACCCTATATAATCTTTAAATCCAATCAGCTTGCTCTGTTTTAATCTAATTGTCTAGCTCTGCAAAGCATTTCATTTTGTCAGTGGACTACATATCATTGGGGTACTATTGGTATAATCACATATCAGGTGAAAACACTTTACTGATGTTTTAAAGGCTTTCAAAAGTATATTGAGGATCTATGTTATGAATTTACTTTTAAATCTCATTTTTTAAAAAAGTATTTGTAATCCTTTATCTTTCATGTATTGTTTCTTTGTTTTACAATGTAAATCATTTTCAAATTTATTCATTCATTAATTTTATGTTTGTTGACTCTGTGCTTACTATATACCATGAACTTTGTAAGACATTAGCTATATAAGGAAAAGTAAGATGGACATTAGACCAAGTTATCAGATGGTTCACAATCTGGGGTGGGGGCCGGTCTTACAGACAAGTAAACAAGCAAATACAATAGGGTGTCATATAAAGCAAGAGCTTGGAACTGGAGGGTGCTACTGAACCACCTTGGGTGCTTGGAGGGAGGTGGCGTAAGAAGCTTTCAAGAAAGAGAGGCTTCTAAGTGGTAAATTGAACAGAATAATAGAGCTTAGGTCGGGAAGGAATTGGCAATGGGCACAGTTGTTAGTTCAAGCAGAGGAAGTGCAGGTGTAGAGACTCAGAAGCAAGAGCAAGCAAGATAGGGTTTGGGAAGAGAAAGAAGATACTGGTGAGATGCAAGGCAGTAAGTAGTTAGATTTATCCTAAAAGAACTTGGGAGCCATTGAGGCTTTAAATGAGGAAGATACATAATCAGGTTTTAGTTTTAGAACAACTCGCTGGCTACAGCATGGAGGATAACTTGAAAGGAGGGCAGTGATTTCAGCAGGAGGCCATTCTGTGGCCTGGGCCAAAGGAATAATCCACAATCAAAAATGAACAAAACCAACCTTAGGTCAAAGGTAAAATTTTCCCAATTCTTTTATTTGTTTTCTAGATCATTTCTTCTTCTCTGTAGATGCATTTCTCCATCAATGAAAACCTCTCCATTCATTTCACCTACCCGGGGTTTTCTGACCTCCTTTACCTTTTAAACAAACTCCACTATCTCCATCCTTCTGTTCTTCCATCCACTACTCTTTGTTTTCCTTTCTTTCCTTCCTTCCCCTCTTGTTCTACCGCTTATGTGTGTGTGCACTCTCTCTCTCTCTTTCTTTCGCCACACAATATTAGGGTCTGATAAATCATTTAAACTTACTGAATTTGACCTTTTCATGTTAAACCTTTAATTCACTTCTGCCTTTGACTTTTAATATTCTTCTGTGAAATCATGGAATGCAACCCTTTCGAATAGCTGCAGCATCAGCAGGTGCTCACCTCAGGTGCTAGAATTAGCCCTGAAATAAGACAAACCTTTTTTATCACTGATTTTTATGTTGGTCCACAGTGGTACTGGAATAGTTAGTTATATGAAATTAGTCCTATTTGACTTGGTCATAATTACTAACGTAGCTAAAACATCTAGGTAGGTCTTAAGTTAAAATATTTAGGAGGGATTAGAGATTAAAGCACTAAATTAAATTTCGAAATAGCTTGTAGGATCTCAGGCAGGACATTCTACCTTTTATCTGTAAAGATGGTCAGTAGGGGAGTCAGTTTTATAGAGTAAAAGGAGCAGTCTCTAATTAACAAGCACTCTATCAAGGTGGGACTTGTGGAAGCAGGAGGGAATTTCTAAATAATGTTCAAACACATTTGGCAGTCATTAGTTGGCTGCAAGGGGGCAAGTGAGCAATTTGGGGACATTTCAAAAGAGGAATGCTTGTTCAATATTCAATTTCCTGGAACAAGTGGGGATAAGTGGGCTGCTGTTTTGTGGTCAAACTATCATAATTATCCTTAATGGGGAAAGGGAATGGCCTTGGCAGGCAGTTTCTCACAAAAAAATGATCAAGTAATTTGCTGTGAGATTCTGTAGGAAATTTTTTATTTTTAGGCCTGATCTAATCCTCTAATATATCTAATTTGTAGCTTATACCTTTGAATCTATCAAAAATTCCTTCTTTCTTCAATTTTATTTCCTATGAGTGAATATTATTAACATTTTTTGAATGGATACTTTCCAAATTTCCATCAATTGGTCATTTTTGTCCATTATTTATGTCTGTTCTTCATATTATTAAAATGATAACATCAAAGTATGAGGATGAAAGGAACTTAACATACCAAGAATTTCCATATATTTGTCTTTGGAATTTAGACAATAGCAGATTATGCTGGTCATATGCTCATCTGTTTTGATACCCCCAAAGAATCTACTTTTGAATATAAATTCCAAAATAGAAATTTTGGAGATAATGTTACATATGTACAAAACTAGAGTAATCTTTTTATTCTCTTCAATCTTCTATAACAATTCTTGATAATTACTCTTATAGAAGTATGAGAATTCATTTCTGGGGCTACCACGTCTTGTGAATCCATAGTAATTGTCCTTTTATGAAAGGAGAAAAGGAGGGGATAAGGGAAGAAAAGGAAAGGAAGAAATTAAACATGATTTTTTTTCTATCCATCTCAGGAAGATAGAAAGTAATCTGTTAGTATTCTTTATAAGAGAAAATTTGGTACAAATTTCTCCTGGATGGATTATTTTTTGGAAGCTTCATACACAATCAGAGAAGAGTGTATTTAAAAAACAAATATTTTATTCATAATACACCTTTATATATTACTACATGGTTCCTTTTTTAACCTAAAAACTATATTCCTCACTTTTTCAGAAATAAATTAATAACTTAGGGATCTGCTGTTCAAAAAATCTATCAGCAAATAAAAACAAGTTTTTTCTTTATTTCTTTTTAATTTCCTTCATCCTCCATACCCATCTCCACCATAAGTTGGGAGACATAATAATTTCATGTATCTGTAAACTATGAATTTACACAGCTCTACCCTGGAAACCAACAAACTTTGCTGGCATGAGACAAATTTTCAAAATTCCACTTCTTTTTTTTTGCACATTTCATTGTTTATACTATCCTAGCAGGAACCCTCTAAATTAAAGAGTGAAGCATATTATTGTCTTTAATTAACACTGTTGTGTTGTTAGCATATCCAAAAGCACTTTATACATGCTTCAACCACACCTGAAATGTAGCCAGTAACACATAACAAAAGTAAGCCTTTGTACTTAATGAAATTAGAAGCAATTTAACACTTACTAGGGGAACAGGGGAAGACATCTAGATTGAGGGTTTCAATTTCTGAAGTACACCACTTGGATTTGGAAGTTAAAACCATTAGAATTTATTTGGGTAATCTTAAATCTAACATAATCTTTTTTTTTCTCAAAGGATTACTGTCATAATCATTATCTGAAGAATCATTCACAGAGGAAGTGATAATAAATAAGTCCTGACTCATGACTCTTTGTAATACAACAAAGAACAGGTCCTTTGTCTAATGATGTCCAATCACTCCACATTTATTTCAGATCCTCTTTTCTCCTGCCTTGCTTCTCACGGACTTTATCAGTTATTTCCAATCTCTCTTAAGTTTTAACTTTCCCCCTTTACTTGAGAAACTAGTATATTGTAGACTGAGTATTAAAAGCAGAAACTAACGTGAGGCTGTTTAACTCCAAACTCAGTCACTTACCAACTTGGAAATTTGGACAAGCTCTACTTTCTATGCTGCAGTGTCTTAATTTGTGAATAAAAAATAGTGGTGACTATTTTGTAGGGTTCTCATGAGTATTAAATAAGTTTTTATGGGCGAACATCTGGAACAATGCCTGGCACACTGTAAGAACTCAAACATTAGTTGTTGTTCCTTGCGTTATTATGAATCCTTCCTAGTCAGCATTCAAGTACATGCTGTAATGTATATCATTAAATGAAACCGTAGTTCCACATTACTCTCCTGCCCTTTGTCTCTTATTCTCAGTCAAGCTTCCCAAAAAAGTTCTCTACCCAGATTGGCTTCACCTCTCACCTCCCATTCATTTTTCCACACACTCCAACTTTCTCTGCTCCCAGGGCTACTCTAATGAAACTGTTCTTGTTGAATGAATTTGTAATGTTTTGTTTTCGTGACCAATGGACTCTTTTCAACCATTATGTTTCTTGACCGCCTAGCAGCATTTAACATGGTTGATGTTCCTTCTCTTTTGGGCCCCACAGTATCTCATTCTTGCAGCCACCTGACTCTTCTCTGTCTCCTTTCCTGGCCTGTTCCTTCCCTTCATGGTATTCTCCTACCCCAACAATCTCATGAGTCCCATCTCTTCAGCTATCAGCCATAGGGAATTTCTCTTCTTTCAAGCCTCAGGCCAATATATTCAACATCCTACCCAACTCTCTCATGTTTAAGGTGTCAACTACTGATCCTTTCTCCCAAATCTGTAATGTCTACAGCCTTCTTTGTTTTACAAAATTGCCCCTTCATACATGTTTCAGAGTGACTAAAATCAACATTGTCCTCATAGGACTTCCATTTGTGTCAAATCTATCACTGCAGCTGGGCCATTTTCCCCACAAAATATCTCCTGAATCTCATACAAGTCTCTCTAGCATCATTCTTCTCATCTTAGTTAGATCCATTTGGATTTCTTCTTAGACCACTGCATTAGTTTCTTATCCTCTCTTCCTAATTCTGCTACTAACTCCCTTTGATCCTTCCTTCTTAAATAGCCAAAATATCTTTTAAAAATCGAATTTGGATCATGCAATGTTTCTGTGCAAATTCCTTCCATTGGCTGCTTACCGCAACCATAATAAAGATATCTTTACCATGGAATTTTCTGTCACCAGTCAAATTAGTATTTCTCTAGTATACTTTGTGAACACATTCTATTCTTTTACATCATATGATTTTTTTTCAATCTTTGCAGCTATGTTTATATATGCTTTTATTTTTTAAATTAATTTTTCCTATTAAACTGTTAATACAAAGAACATTTTCTTGTTTTACCAATTCTATAGTGCTGCTAGTTCAATGAATATATCTGGAGGAAATAAATAAATGATTGTTCCACAACTAATTCTACAGAAAAACACTATCAAGTATGCTACACTGTGTATATTACCTGAGAAAGAATGAAATCTTATCTCAGTTTTTTCAAAAGTCTTTACTTAAACTCTTGGTTCATGTGTTTGAAGGGAAATTTCATGTCTAATTTGTTTACCTGTTAAGACCAGATGGAGGTCAGCTGGAGCCATATGTATGAACTTTGGAAATTGACAAAATAGGGCATAGATTTTTATTGCTCCTTCCAAAAAAGGTATGACTTTGGTTAAGTTACCAAAAAAAAAAAACAAAAAACTTTGATTTTGTTTTCTACGACATAACATGAGCACAATACTACCCACCTTAATCAGTCAGTATGAAGATAAAATGACATATGGCATAAACATATCAGTAGGTTCTCAAATCCCAACCAGATTTCCCTTTTCAGTTAGGTCTCAGTGTCAGGCATTGGTGCCTTGCTTTAACACTTACCCTTTTTGCCAGAGGCCACCAGATGAGGCCCTCAGCACTAGGAGGTGGATAAACCACACAGGCCCCGAACTGAGTATTCTCTCAGTGCTACCTATACTCTGCTCCTGAGTTAGGTAATAACAGAAGACTTCTCTTTGGGGCTATTATATCATTTTTTTAATCTGTGTGGTTTATTTCAGTTTTCTTATCAAAGTCATTATTCATTACTACATTGTTAATTTTATAAATGTTTATTTTCTTTAGCCTGATTGCTGTTTGTTTCCTTTTTTCTCTCTTTTTTCCTGTCTGACAGTACCCTCAATTCTCCTTTAATTTTTTTTGCCACTTTATGTTGTGGTATACTACCTGATCGTACCATTTAATCAATCTGCTAAACTTTATTAACTAAGGCAATTTACTTTAAATATTTCACTCCTTTTTGTGGAGACACTACTGTCATAAGGATGGACATGATATGTAGGTGCTAAGTAGTAAAGAAGCATTTGAGAGAAAAGTTAAATTACGTTTTCCCTCTTATTGGCTAACAACCACTTTCCTAATCCTCAATATTGAACATGTCATTGAAAAAATAGAAGCCCTTTACTTTAAAATATCAAGTGTTTCTCTACTTTTAAAAACTAGGTCCATGTTTGAAAAATACAAATTTCTTTTATCACAACTATCCTTGTTCCCTGAGGTCGTGGAGTTGTTCTCTTCCTTCTAGCTGCCCATTAAGAATCATTAGGCCAGACATAGCATTAAACCCCCGTGGAGCATCTGAAATTTTTCTTGTTGATGAGAGTATAACAAGGATAAGAAGAAGTGGCCTTTTTTCATAGCAGTATTCCCTAAGGCTTAAGAGTTCTAAAAGGTAAAAAATGAGAGTTCTTGGGCTAGTTTTATATTTTTTTGGAAATGCAGTAGATAAAGCATCATGAGTCTTTTCCTGAAACTAGAACAGTATCAATAGCAGAACAGTAATTCTGATGGTTATCTAATTCAAAAGCAAAGTAGGCATTTGCTTACTGAGTGTAGTTGGTTAGACAATTCTTTCAAAATATGTA
Organism: Cheirogaleus medius; assembly: GCA_008086735.1. NCBI lineage: Eukaryota > Metazoa > Chordata > Mammalia > Primates > Cheirogaleidae > Cheirogaleus > Cheirogaleus medius. Next base: position 86,880,527 of record VBSM01000272.1, on the reverse strand, counting down.
GTTCCTAAGAAAAATAACAAATGAGGCACTTGACTGGCAATATTTGGAAGTATAATACTACACTTGAGGAACTCATAAGGCTCAGAAATTGAGAATGTAATATAAACACATGAAATAACAAGAGAAACCATATATGAGGAAATACAGATTTGAGTGCTAAATTACATGGTATAGGTTTGTATTTAAGCAAAGAGAAAACTTGTGATAGTTAGGGTTTATCAGAGAAGGCCTTACTCAGGATACTTTCAATTTTTTAGAAGTATAAGAAATGGTTTGGTAGAAATCAAAATAAGAGAATGAGCACACATCATGGATGTGCAAAATGGATATCCAGACAGTGAGAAGGGAAGTTTCAGGGAAGTACAGGAGTAGACTGAATGAAGCAGAGAATTAGGCATGGGGGTAACAGAGAAGAAAAATATTAACTGGGCAGGATAAAAGCAGCTAGCCCATTGTTTTAAATGTCAGACAAAGGAGCTAATCCTTAACTCATGTACAATACAGTGCCATTATAGACTCTTCAGCAGAACAACTGGAAGAGAAAAAAGAAAAGATTGGTTAAAAATATAGTCTAAATTTATAAATTTTCATGAAATTTGTCTGTAATTTCAATTCAAGTTAAAAATTATTATAGCAGTTGAGGCATAAGTATGGCCTAGACTCGGCTGGTAGACCAGAAATGAGCCACTGTGAAGAAGACATACAACTTGGTGATTGATGGCATATGAGACAGGTCAAAGGTGACTCCTAGTTTTCTGGCCAAAGTGACCAGGAAAATGGTGGTGCCATTGACCCTTCCTGAGGACTAAATTAGCCTTGGTTTTATCCTTAACCTTTAATTAAATTAGTTGAAGTTTCTAAAAGAGAGAAATTATTGGTACCATAAATCCAAAACTGCTCCTCTTCTTTAAAAATAATTCTTCTCCAATAACTCTATAACTTTGACCCTTCAAGCCAAGCATCAGATTTTATGGTTTATTTATAGTAATGACATTTAAATGCCAGCTTTTTAGCCTGCTAGTAATATTTATGAAAAGATGTATATTCAGGGATAAAGAACTCTGCTAGGTTATACAGGCAAATTTATTTTTCAAGAATTCTGTTCCTCTTTATGAAACAGAAAATTGTCATGCAATGTATTTTCTTAATTAAAACACTCAGCCATAATTTGTACACGATTTATGATATTACTTATACATTTTTCAAAATGCTTTCCTCTCAAAAAATGTGTAGAAAAATCTGAAACAAATAGAAAAATATATTTTTTAAAAAACTAATATTAGACCAGAACAGATTCCTAGGATTCATTTGATTCACTTCAGTATATATAAATAAATTTAAGATTATGTTTTCCAATTCATGATGTGAGATACTGGAATTTTTATATTTGTGGTTTTCTGCTTATAGTAATAGTGGTGGTGGTCAAGATGGTTCAAATCACAATTGATACTGTAGTAATGGTGCTGGATGGATTAACCCAGAAATAGCATGTTCAGAACCTAAGAAAACCAGTTCAGATAACAACATTGGCTAGAAAATTTCCATAATATATGAACCTATTTTGAGATTTGGTAGCCTGTAGGTTGCTATTTTATGACAACTTTATTTTTATTCACTGCTTCACTGCTTCACTACACATAGGAACAAGCAGTTCCTAAAATGTCAAGAAGAGTCACAACAAACTGCTATAAAATTTTACCTTGTGGTATATTTCAGAAACAAATCTGACTTGTCTGCTAGAGTATAGAACTCAGCTGCAGGCAAAAAGCAAGCTTGGTCCCCAGGAGGCAACCAATGAATACCTTATACGGTGCTCCTGGTAAATAGCACATGAATTTGAGAACTCCCTGAGGATAGAGGCTGTAATATTTGAACTGTCTGTTTCCAGAGTTCATCTCAGTCCTAAATCATTATAGATGCTTATTAAATATTTGGTCGAACAAATGAATTAACAAATGATCTTGACAGCTCTGAGCAGCACTAGAACAGGGACTAAAGGAAGCTGGGAAGAAACTCTTCCCCAGAGTACTGTATAGCTCTGATATGTGATATAAATACACACATATTCATACACACACACACACTCATGCAAACACTTTCTAGAACATTCTACATTGCTTAGAGTGGCTTAGAGTGGCTTCCTGTTAGGTGTTAAACTACTTGACTTCTCACAACATTTCAACATCTTGCCTCTCCACTTACTTGGACTCCCTCCTTTTGGGGTTTCTACAACTCAATTTTCTGGCCAGTCTTCCTTCCTCTCACTACTTTCTCTGCCCTTCGCTCCTTCCTCTACAGCTGCTCCTTACATGTTAGCTTCCCACTCAGCCCACTTCTCCCAGTTCTCTAAGTTTCTACTGAGTGTACTTATTCCCATGGTTTCCATTCCTGCTATGGGCTAAACTGATGTTTTTAGCCCTAAATCTGCTATTACTCACATGCCTTTACTTCCAACTGCCCATTGGATCTGAATTCTATCCCATAACTAATTTCATATATACGTTACTTATTCATGCTTTTTTCCTATTACGATCACCATCCAATAATGTATTTGACTAAATTCCTAGAGGTTATTATAAAATGGCTTGCCGTTCTTTCTTCTTTTATGTAAAAAAAAACAACTTGAACACATTTCTTCATCTGAAAATAGCGCTTAAATTCCCTGACTCTGCCTTCTTCAAAGTTTCTTCTTCATTTCCAACATGCAGCTTTTTGCTGCTACTGTTTATACAAGCTTTTGCCTTTCCTGGCTTCCTCCCATTCTTATCTTTACTGCCCATGGCTCCCAGGAAGCTCATCATATTAGTCCCCTCTATAAACTCATCAGTTCAGCAGGATAGGGTGCAAACGTGGCATTGTATATAAAATGCTGTGTAATCTCACTGCAATCTATTTTGCCAAAAAAACATCTACTAATCCTGTTATGGGTTGAATTGTGTTCTCCTCCCCAAAATTCATGTATTGAAGTCTCAACTCTTAGGACCTCAGAATGTGATCTCATTTGAACATAGGGTCTTTACAGAAGTAATGAAGTTAAAATGAGGTCATTAGGATGGGACTCTAATTCAATATGACTGGTGTCCTTATAAGGGGAACTTGGGACATAGAGACACACATAGAGGGAAAACACTCTGAAAAGACAAAGGTAAAAGACAGTCATCTACAAGCCATAAAGAGATGCCTGGAACAGATCCTTCCCTCAGCTCTCAGAAGGAACCAACCCTGCTGATGTCTTGATCTTAGACTTCTAGTCTCTAGAACTGTGAGACAATAAATGTCTGTTCTTGAAGGCATCTGATCTGCAGTACTTTGTTATAGCAGTCATTGCAAACTAAGACAACTCCCAATTTTACCATTGCCATATACATGTACATACCTCGTTAACCACGTTGCCTTGTTAATAATGCCCTGTCTGTGTAAGAGCCACATTTCTACCATTCATATGGCACCTCTGGGGAGATTTCCAAGCTGTCCTCCTGTGGTATTTTAATCCTCAGTAGTATTCTGAGAGCCTTGTGTTAAATCCACTGGTAAACATGCCTCACATTGTATCACAGAAATAAAAATACTTCATCATAAGACCTTTTTGCTCATTCCACAGCAGTTTATCACCTTGTAAATGCCCTTTCAAATTTGCCATCCAGCAAAGAAAACAGGAACAACAATGAAAATAATAATAATAACTGACAATTATATAGGGCTTATTATGTGCCAGGCACTGTTCCAAGCACAGACAGCAGCACTGTCCTTGTTTTCTTTCTGTTCATGGACTTACGCAATTTCTCCTCTGAGCAATGGTGAAAAAATCGTAAAAGTAGAAATTGAGGGAGCTTTTCTTTTACTATGATGTGTTTATTCCCTTGAGGGGAAAAAGTCAATACAATAATATTTTGGGGTCATATTATAAATTTTGATTGTAGATTTCAATGTCACATTAACTTGAAAAATGTGATTTTATTTTAGCTCACTAAAAATTTCTTAGACAATTCATCACACTGTGAAGTTTTCCTCTAATCTAGTGCTTCTCAAATTTTAGCAAGAAACAGAATCACCTAGAGGGCTTATTCTGGGTGAAACCCAGAAATCAGAGTTCTGATTTAGTAGGTCTGGGGTGAGGGTGAATTTGCATATTTAGGAGGTGCCCAGATGCTGCTGATGATGCTGACACAAGGACCACATTTTGAGAATCACTGATATAATACATGATAATCAACTAAAAACGCTCATACCTAACAAAGTTCCCCCCCAAAATGCTATTATTACCAAGGAAAGGAAAAACAATGGAGCATATGACTGATTTTAAATGTCCAACTAATTGGTACTCTTAGAAAAACCACTTGGGTCAGTTTGTTAGTGGTTCTGTGCATATGAGGTTACTCTTATTTCAGGTATGTTTGGTAAAATATATCATCAGTTGGGAAAATGCTTGTGTCTGTGTACTTAAGTATGCATATGTATATATTACATTTATATATATATATCACAAAATAATTCTCAAAAGGAATCTAATGCATAAATTTTAAACTCTAATGGAGCATTTTTAATATAAATTCCTTGATAATTTGGAAAAAGCAGCTTAATTATATTAGGTTGTCTTCATGTTAACAGAAGCATATAATTTTCTCAAAACTTTGCTACTCTCTGAGGCTCCCCCTGGTGTCCTTAACGGGATATGAGAACTAATTAGATACACTTCTTTGATTTGATGTATTCAACAATGAATTTGAAGTATCTCAAAAGGATCAAAGTGCTGCTTTAAGATATTCTTTACCCAACACTAGTATTTTTTTTAAATAAAGTGTTCAGGATAATAGCAAAATGATAATGGCACTTAGAAAAAATTAATCCTCTACTGCAAAAACATACAACTCAAGTATCTTAACTATGTTTAGGGCAATAGGTACATTCAAATGGTCATTGAGAAGTTTCTATGTAGATTGTATTTTGTAACTAGTGTATTTCAGCCATAATCATACATTTAATTTACAAGATTAGTTTCAAGTTTTTCAGTTTTGAAGTAGCTATGATACCTAGTGTTGGAATTATCTTTCAGAATTTCGAGGAATCCATTTATGGCTGGGTTTTCAGAGATTAGGTCACATTCTCAGTGTTTTGAGTTCTTTCCTTCTAGACCAGCATTGTCAATAGAAATTGAATGTGAGCCACATATATAACTTGAAATATTTCTTGCAATCGTATTTTAAGAGAGTTTTAAAAAGCTAATTTTAATTTAATAAGATATTTTATTAACCCAATATTTTCAAGTTTTCAAATGATGATATGAATTTGATACTTATGGCAATTCTAGATTCAGATTAGATCCAATTCAAGTGCTCAACAATTACATGTGGCTAGTGGTCACCATATCAGACAACATATCATTAGATCATGTGGGTTATTATTTCCTCTTAGGTGTTGGTTTGAAATGAAAATTGCAAGTACTTCTCATAGACTATGAGATGATATTTTACATTAAGCTAAAATTATACTAACTAAAACAGGAGTATTATTCACAGATGCAAAGCCATGGTCCCACGTTGTAATGGTTTTGCCAGGCTGACAGTGTCCCCATACAGCAGCCAGTAAAATCAAATCAGAGGCTAGTGTTCAGATTGTCAGGGAGCATGCATATTGACAAACCTCACCCTGTAACTTCAACAGTCTTTGTTTAAGCCAGATTTATAGCTTTGTAGAATTGGAAGTCTGCATCTTTTTAAATTGCTGAGCTCAGTTACATGATATAGTAAAATTGCTCCTTCATCTTCAACAAAACAAGGAAGGGTAGTGGATAGACTTCAGTCAGCTTTTCCCATTGAACCCTAACACCACTTTCAAAATAACTAAATGAAATGATATTCTTTATTTCTTTACTATTTTATTGCTTTTCTCCATTTTATGTGAGCTCCATGAGATTAGAAACTTTCCTTTAACTTTCAATTTACTGCTGTATCTCTAAAACATGCACTGCCACATGGCAGGTACCCAACTGAATAAATGAATTAATTTTTTTGAAAACCTGAATGAGTTCTTTCCACATCAGAAAGTATTTTTCTCCAAATCATCCATTTCAAATACAGTCTTTATTTTGCACAGTCTTTACTCATTATCCCTTTCCATCTTTCTTCAGCCATTGTGTGGTAGATAGAGTGTAGGGCACATAGTAGTGATGCTCATCCCTTCCCTAACTACTTGTCCTGGGCAATTTCACCTAAATAATTTCTTAGCCATTTTAGTTGCTGAATGGAGATGACTGAATTTACTTACTTTACAGAGTTGTTGGAATGATTACTTATGGTATGTTATATTTATTAAAATAAAGTGTGTGTGTTTGTGTGTGTATGTGTGTATGTGTGTATACAATCATGTATAGATATTGGATAAAGACTCTTCCTTCCTTATTCAAAGTTTACCCAACTATACAGTGTCAACCCCATGTCCAGATTACATTTGATATTTCTCTTCCTAAGATCCCATTAGCTTTCTATCTGTATCATTCATTTGGAAACTTAACTATCTATGAGTTTGCAACACTATGTGACTGTGTCATGTATTGGTATCATTACCAACTTGGCAGAAAATCCCTGATGGACATAATTCCGGGCCACGGTGAAGGAAAAAATCCATTAAGTTCCCATTTGATGGATTTGTTTCTGCATTTCAAATAGTCCTCTAACTAGTTCAGTGTGATTCAGAATTTTAATGTTCACATTAGTATACTTATTAAAGTCTTGTAGAAGACAGATTAAGCAATAGTAATGTTCATAGCTGCTTATATAATTACTTTAAAATTTAAAATATGTATAAAACTTCTTTGTTGGAAAGCATTTCAAAAAGAATATGAGAATGTATTATTTAACAAGGAAATTTTTAAGATGGATTATTCTGATTTTAAAAAACGTACCTTGGAATATGTTACAAATAGTGTTATATATATCACATAAAATGCATAGGGCTATTTTATGTGATATATATAAAACTTTGAGTTACAGATGTACTCTGATATTCTGCAAGTATTAATTAAATGGATTAAAATTGCTAATAATGTATTTTTACTGAGTCACCTAATTTGAAAGTGAATTTTTATAGGATCTCTTATAATATAAAAACTACTTATTGTCCTTGTGATAATTTACTTTAAATTGCATCCAGACAGAATGAAACTGACAGATGTTGGCTTTCCAAATTATCATAGGTCAATTTCTAACATTTAGGTAAATAAATATTTTTAAAACATTAACATATTCTCTCTTGAACAGATAGTCACAGACCAGTCTTGGAATCTTGATTTGAACAACATCCTTCTAAACATTAATAATGTATTGCATACTTGAAATTTGCTAAGAGTAGATCTTAAATAGTCCTAACTACTTGAGGTGATGGACATATTAATTAGTTAGATTGTGGTAATCATTTCACAATGTATATGTATATCAAAAATCACTCTGTGTACCTTGAATATATACAAATTTTATTTATCAAGTATATGTAAATAAAGCTGAAAAATGAAAAACAAAATAAATAAGAAATAAACACTTGTCCTAAGTACTTTGGAGGACTGCAGTGCATAAGTAAAGACACACATAGCAATCTATTAAAAACAATGTTCTCTACACATCCCTCAAATGAGGAAAGAGTCTCATTGAAATGAAAGGATTTTTAATCATTTAGCTAAATAATTAGGGCTAAACTTCAATACTGTCTAAATTTTTGAGCCATTTTTTTCTCAGTTGTTTAGTTATAATAATCTTTAAGAATATTCTACTAATGTGACAACTCTTCAGTATTTAATCCAAATTCAGTAGTAAACCCAAAAGCCACAACCTAATTACCCAGGACTGTAGTCTAAAAACTGAAACATATGATTCACTACTAGTCACAGTGACAGCCCACATCTACAAAATTTTCTTTAAAAATGTAGTTGTGACATATTTGAAAATAAATTTAATATGACTAAAGATTTCCTATCCTTCGCCTTTAGGTAGACAGCAAGATCTCGGAGGAGTAATAATAAAGGGCATGTTCTGGATTATAAAAAAATGTAGGTTTGTAATTTATATTACATGCACATATAGTAAAGTACCAAGGATATTAAAAAGAACTATATAAAAATATACATAGTAGGCTCCCATGTATTAAAAATGGCAATTATCAGCCATTTTCTCCCACTGAGCTTAATAGAAATACTTAAAATCTTAAAGAGTTTATATTCTCACTCAAACTTTAAATAAAAGTCAAAAACAAAGTTGTCAGACAAATGTATGCTAATATTATTTTAATGAGTAATAGAACTTCATCTCCCAACTATACTGATGCAAAATCCTGAATCCTTAACACTCTTTGTTGATATTAAATGCTGACATTTAGTATAGGTGCAGATTTTGACAAGACTAATAATACTATTTATACATGTAATTATTTAAATTACCCATACTGCCTCAGTTTAATTGTGTTCACTAAATTGGCATGCATAATTTATGACATTAATGCTGTCAACCATCAATCTATATTTTAGACAGCAACACATCAACTAATGACAGGGTAAAATGTTTGAGTTGATTCAGAAAAGAACTTCAACTTTTGAAGTTGGAAGTTTGTATCATATTTATTTACTCAAGGGATATAAATTTTGGTGATTGTAAAAGTATCTTCAAGACTCTATAAGAAAGATCATAACTATGGTAATCTAAGGAAAAAAGCCCATACGATAAGGGATGTTCATCTTGTTATTATTTGCGTGGGCCATCTACCACTTTGGAAGTCCTGTGGAGCTTACAGATGCTTTCTCAAACTAACGTTTTTAAATATGTAAAATGAAGCACCTTGAGGCACAAATTAGATTGAATTATAGCTTATTATTATTATTGAATTATTATTATGTGTTTAACTATGTGATATTTTATACATGTGCTTTGTTAACGACTATAGTGGCAGGTCAAATAAGTAACAGAATTTCAGAATAATGATGATAAAGAATATATTAAGATATCTGTGACAATTTTAATATACAGTTGGCCTTTAAATAATGTGGGGGTTAGTGATGCTGACAAAACATACAATTGAAAATATGTCTGTAATGTTTGACTCCCCCAAAACTTAATTACTAATAGCTTACTGTTGACTGGAAGCCTTGCCAATAATACAATACATATTTTTATGTTATATGCATTATATACAGTATTCTTACAATAAAGTAAGCTAGAAGAAAAATGTTATAAAGAAAATCATAAGAAAGAGAAAATATGTTTATTATTTATAAAGTGTATGCAAGTGGATCATCATAAAGGTCTTCATCTTTGTCTTCATGTTGAGTAGGCAGGCTCCGGAGGAGAAGAAAGAAAAGGAGTTGGTCTTGCTGTCCCAGGGGTTGCAGAAAAAGAAAATTCATGTATAAGTGGACCCACACAGTTCAAACCTGTGTTATTTAAAGATCACTTGTAATAGGAAAATACTGGTGGTGTCTAAATCCTATATGTAGAGGCTTTTAAAAGTTTTGTAGTTTGTTGTCTACTTTTACAGAAGTGAGTAAAAATATACATGAGTTTTTCCTTGTCCAATAACACAAACCCTTGAATTCTATCTTCAAACTCCCCACGTGTTGTGGATCAGGTTAGGAACCTGAGTAAGCCTTGTATTTCAATCATCCTATTTTGTCTTTCTTTTCCTTAAGAACCAAGCTATCAATTTATTTACTTCACAAAGCTTACTATTGTGTATTTTGTCATCATATACCAGGCAAAATAAATGTGAACATTTTCCACAACCAAATAATGCAGAAAAATATTTATGAACTATATTTAAAATGATTTTTCTTTTACTTTTATTTTTTCCATTTTAGAGATGCACATTTGAAATCTCTGCGTGTTATGGAACGTGTTATGGAAATTGAAAATGTTCTGGAATTCATGATATTAATTAAAATGCCAGGCCATGTAATGTAAAGATTTCGCTATTCAAATCTTGTTTCACAGAGCTTGGTTCACTGCAATATTGATGTTATTTTTGCATTTATACATGGAAAATACAGGAATCAGTTAATAGCTTAGGACACACTGTAAATATATTTTACAGAAAGATGTCACATTTTTAAGGAATAGATGCAAACACAATGAAAAAACTTCTGTTAAAAAAAAAGATGGAAAAACTTTGAAAGTACCTATATGTTTTAAATAATTTTCCTACTGCTACTTCTCCTAGATTAAGTTAAAATGTGCTTTCAAAATAGAATAGAAAATGTGTCCTTCAAATATTGAATGTTATGTTAGGATATATCAGTTTAAGGTTGTTTTTCCAGTACAGATAATTTGCACTTTTAAACCAGATTCCCCGGAGGCTCAAGAGAACACATTTCTGAAGAGAGTAACCTTGACCTAACCAAGACCTGCTCTTGCTAACAAACTAACCCAGACAGATGGTCAAAAGTAGTATCAAAATATATTGAAAGGTTTCATTCATATATATTTGCTATCCTGTTTATACTGAAGATTTGTTAAAGGCAATCTTAACATGATTTTAGAGATTAAATGTAATTCTCAGATAATAACTTTGAGCTATATACAAGATCAACATTACATCAAAAATGTTACTGAAATACCAAAAAAAAAAAAAAAAAAATGCTTCCAGCCATTCAAACCTACTGTATTAGTTTTCTATCACTGGGTAACAAAATACTACAAAATTAGTGGCTTAAAACAGCATGCACATATTTACTCACAATTTTCTAGGTCAGTAGTCCCTGTGCAGGCACATGGGGCTTGCTACACAGTATTTCACACTCAAACCAAAGTTTAGAGCAGGGAGAGTACTTAAGAACATCCATTGCAAGTATTTGAGCAGTTGGGGATTTATTCTGAATACTCTTGGAAAGAGTCTGCTTCCAAAATCATGCAGCTAATTGCCAGAATTCAGTTCTGTGTGCTTATAAAACTGAAGTCTTACAACAGTCATTATGGCCAGCATTGTAAATGAAGTAGCAAACACAGAAGGCACTGTGCTGAAAGAGCCTGGCTTACAGATATATCACATTCATAAATAATTATAATTAATAAACTCGGCTAATAAAACAGCTGACCATATTTCAACACTCATTTATTGTGAAACTACCATGTACCATTTACTACACTTCATGATGAAAACAAACGTGAATAATACAATTTCTACCTTGTTATAAAATGCAACGATGGCTGTTTTCCAGCAGCTCATCATCAAAGTGAACAATATCTTTTATTTTGTGTGTGTGACATTAAGAATTCTCTTATCCCAGCTTTCTTTCCAAAGCTGTTGGCTTTAATCATTGATAGATCATCAAGATTGGCTAGTGACCTGGAGAAGAATTCAGAGATATTTCAAGCCTGCCTAAAAAATGAGACCATCAGTTCAGATCTGAGAGCACTTCTGAAATAGCTGTATTTTAAGTGCCAGGATCTTGATGGCATCTCCAAGAAACTGGAAGATGATTCTTACATACTAAATAATCTGATCAGATAACTGAATGTACTGTTAATCACCTTGAAATGAGTGAGCAGACTATGCAAATTATATATGGTAAGAGCTAATGATCAGCACGTTATCTTACTAATGGTTTTCAAAAATTAAGTGGTTTCATCATGATTTTTCGGAATTAAAACACTTATTTAGATATTTTGGATGAATTAATGTATGTTATCTGGTATTCTTTCAGAAATTATACTAAAAAGATATATAATGTTTAGAGAAATAAACGTGAATTAGAGAACTTAAAAGTAGAGTTGAGTTGCTCTCTTTTAACAGTTATATTTATGGCAGCTTAATATTTCCTTTTTATGTTTTTTGAAGATATTTTACTAGATATTTCAAATTATTTTTGTAAGCAAGTATATGCTGACAGCTATTGTAATTTTTTAAAATTTTATTATCAATTATTATAGGTACATAACAGTTGTATATATTTATAGGGTACATGTGATGTTTTGATACAGGCATACAATGTGTATTAATTATGTCAGGGTAATTTAGGTTTCCATCACCTCAAACATTTATCATTTCTTTTTATAATTTTTTAAATGTATAAAAAATAAGAGAAATGTATAAGAAATATAAGAATTTATGTATAAGAAATAGAGCTCAGAGATGAAACTGCTTCATTTTTCACTGAAAACATAATTATTTAGAAAGGAAAAGATAGAAAAGGTAGAATAATAAAATATTGTTACAAAAGTAGCATATTACCGTAGAAGAAAATATTGTAAACATTTTGTCGGAAATCTTACAGTAAAGCAGTAGTATAGTTGATTTTATTGAATCATTTAAGTTTAGAATAGGAAGAATACTTAAGAATATCCCAGAACTCTGATTTCTGGGAATAATAAGCCAATGCGGTAAGATACTTTTTTTCCAAAGTTGCAGAGCTAGTTGAGAAGAGGATCGGATCAAAATCAGGTTTCTCTCTATTCCTGGCCTATTGCTTTGCTCTTACTCTCAAAATAAGAATTTGAACCAAATCAATGGAGAGAGTTTAGGACTGATAGTGAAATTATAAGACATTCACTAGATTTAAACTATCATCATAATTCTGGGATATCAGGAAGGAAAAAGAAAGAGCAAAGGAAGATGGAAAGAAACGAATACAAATGGAGTGATGAATATGTGCTTGGCCCAGTTCTTAAGCATTAACTGCATTTGAATTACTCTTATATTTAATATAATTCCTAAAGGACCCAATTTAAAATATTATCACCCACCCTTCCCCTGGTCACTTTCTATTCCCATATTTTACTTTATTTTTATTCATAGTTATCAATTTATTTATTTGGATAAAGTTTTTCTACCATCTCCTCTGCCTCCATTAGAATGTAAATTGCTTGAGGGCAGAAATATGCTTAGTACAGAGGTTGAGCTCACTAAATGAATGAATAAATGAACTTTATTTATTTTCAGAATGAATAAATGATTTTCCCAACTTTACTTTGAGGTGGATATTGCTAAGTCACTTTTACATATGGAAAACCAGACAGCCTGGGTTACTTGAGTAGAATCACAGCTAAAAACTGGCCAAGCTGTTTTTCAATTTAAAAAAATAATATAGAATACTAATTATAATACAGCTATAGACTAAATGCTAGTGTTCCCCCAAAACTCCTATTTTGGAGCTTAAATCCCCAATGTGATGGTACTTGGAGGTGGGACCTTTGGAAGAAATTAGGTCATGAGGTGGAACCCTCATCAATTTGATTAGTGCTCCTAGAAGATGACAGTAGAGAGAAATTATCTCTCTCTCTCCCCCCATGTGAGGCTACAATGAAAAAACAGCCCATCTTCAAACCAGGAAGATTGTCCTCAGCAGACACCAGATCTGTGGGTGCCTTGATCTTGGACTTCCCAGGTTCCAGAACTGGGAGATTTTGTTTGTTTGTTTGTTTAAGTCCCAAAGTCTATGGTATTCTGTTATAGCAGCCCAAACTGACTAAGACAGAATATAATTTATGTGGGTAAAATCCATAAATATATTTCTATTTAGACAGAAAACATTTTGGGGGACACATACAAACTGTGAAAGGATTTAGATGTTATACTATATTTGCGTATAAAATTAGAATTATATATCATGTAAAATATTACATTTTCTTTTGTGTAAGTATACAGTTTTCAACAAAAATATATTTGAGTTTTGTAACTTATAAAATAACAGTATCTATTTCCAGATTTACATTCATACCTATGTGACACAAAGAATGATAAAGGACAGACCATTCAAAAACAACATGTAATGAAAGTATAAATGTGGAAACAACCTAAGTGCCCATCAATACAAAAGTAGATTAATAAAATGTGGTATATGTATACCATGGAGTTCTACTCAGCCACGAATGTACTCACCATCAAATTGGTATTAACTGATCAACACTTATGTGCACATATAGCAGTAACATTCATTGAGTGTCAGGCAGATGTGGGGTGGGAGGAGGTGGGTATGGGTATATTTACACCTAATGAGTGCAGTGTGCAGCATCAGGAGGGTGGACACGTTTGAAGCTCTGACTTGGGTGGGGCAAAGGAAATATGTATAACCTAAACATTTGTACCCCTGTAATATTTTGAAATAAAATATATATATACAAAAAGTTTTAAAAGGTGACAATAAAATAATTTTCTAAGAAAAAAGCTATAAAATCATGATGTTTTTGTTAATAAATGTACTGCAAAATGAATAATAAAAATGAGCATGATCTGTAAAAAAAATTATATTATATGTGAATGATAAGCAAGTGAAATTAAAGAAAATTCATGTATTGTACATAAAGGCCACAACTGTTGACATATGATTCCTTGTAAAATTATTTCTGCCTTCCTATAAATGTAAGAATTCCAAATATGAATCAAAATAAAATGTTGTTGCAGGTTTGGGTCATTATTACTGTACATGAACTCAGTAAAACATAGTTCACAGAAATTTTTGTGACCCATATTCTCCAAGTTTGGACAATTCATTTGAAATTCGGCAATTCGGTACCAACCATCCCTCTGTTTGTCTCTGAGCCACATGGTCTGTTCATCTCTGAATGGTTAATACATCAAACCACAAAGGCTCTAACTGTGTTCTGTAATTATGAGGAGGGAGCTCAGGTTGTTAATGAGTGTTAACATGCTGGCCACTCTAACATACACAAAGCTTGCCTTCAGAGCCAGAGCATAGGCTCTGGCAAGGAATGTTTATTTCTTGAAACTGTTTAAAAGATACATAATATTAGGATTAAAGAAGAAAACAATAAGGCCCTGTTGTAATGAGTGTTTATGTAAAGAAGGAAACTATAAACCTAAGAGCCTTTTCCATTTGTTTTTAATTGTTTTCTTTTAGAATAGTAGAGTTTTAATATCCTTATGGGGTATTCCATTATCAATAATCTTAGGGGAAAATAGATTAACACGGGACAATGCTTATACTGTTATTTTGTAATTACAATCAATGGTACCAGTATCACCATAAGTGATAAGAGAGAAAATATGTTTAAAATTATAGACTATGAAGAGCAGCATAGGTAGAAATTAAGAAAGACACTTGAGAGTCCCATGAGAGGTACTTTGAACAGTGAAAAGAATAGAAGACTTTGGCAGCAGGTCTCTGACATTTACTGACTAGACATGTGTGGGATGAATCCCTCAATTCTCTGTGCCTAAGTTTCATCATTTGTTTTTTTTTGTTTTTTTTTATTTCAGCATATTATGGGGGTACAAATATTACGG
>VBSM01000272.1:86825176-86865211 GCA_008086735.1 Cheirogaleus medius | reverse complement strand
GGAGTACTATTCGGCTTTAAGAAACAATGGCGATATAGCACCTCTTGTATACTCATCATTTGTTAAATGCAGGTAAAGATCACAAGCTGAGAAAACACAGATGGACCTCAAAACAAATTTTTGCCTCACTCCCACTGGCACTAGACTGAAACTATTAATACTAGGCAATCAATAGAATGTAGTCAGAATACCACATTCTCCCTTTAATTACAGAGTTCTGGGGTCCCTCAGCCCTCTTGGATTAAGTGTTCTATCTTTATAAAAGAAAAATACAATCTGCTTGCCCACGTATTGTGATGGTCCAGAAATAAAGATGGTGTAGGAGACATCGATTTTAACAGCCATTATAGCAATGCCAAACACTGCATAACAGCAAATCACTGTTTATGACTTGATTGACATATCAAGCAAAAAGAATTGCTCTGAATAAATATATAATAAAAGCGTTTAAAGTCTTTTGTCAATTTGGTAGTGACATTAGCTATACTATCATATCAGTGGGATAAAAATATTTATGTTAAAATTTATATTGAAACATCTTAGCCCAGCAAATGATGCTGAAGTAATTGGACATCCACAGGAAAAAAATAAATCCAATCTAAACCTCATACATTATACAAATGTTGAGTCAAATGGATAAGAACTTAAATGAAAAACGTAAAACTTTTAAATTTTTAGGGAAATGCAAAGGAGAAAATATTCAAGATCTAGGGCTAGGCAAAGAGTTCTTGAGAATTGAAACAAAACAAGAAATTCATAAAAGGAAAAATTAATAGAACAGACCACATCAAAATTTGAACTTTTGTCTGTGAAAGATCATGTAATAAGTATGAAAAGAAACCCTATAGATTGGGAGAAAATATTTGCAAACTCCATACATGACAAAGGACTGGTACCTAGAGTGTACAAAGAGCTGTCAAAACTCAACAGTAAAACAAACATAAAAAAGATCTAACTCAAAATATGAGCAAAAGGCACAAGCAGACATTTCGTGGTAGGGGATATACAAATGGCAAATAAGCAAAGGAAAAGATATTGAACATTCTAAGTCATCAGACAAATGCAACTTAAAAGTACAATCAGATATCACTACATACCTATCACAAGAGCTAAAATGAAAAACAGACAACACTAAATGCTCATGAGGATTGAGAGATATTAGATCACACATACATTGCTGTTGAGAATGTAAAAATGGTACATTCTACAAATCACTTTGGCAGTTTTCTATAAGCAATTATCAATTATCATATGACCTAGCTATTGCACTCAGACATTCATGCCAGAGAAATAAAACCTTATATTCACACAAAAACTTGCACATGGATATGCTCAGCTTCATTCATGATATCTGTAAACTGAAAACAGCTCAAATGTCCTTCAATGGGTGAATGATTAAACAAACTGTTGTACATACCCACCAGGGACTACTACTCACCAGTAAAAAGGAACAGATTACTGAGAGATACAGTGACTTGAACAAATGTCTGGGGAATTACATTGAGTGAAAAAAATCCAAGCTCAAAAGGTTACATACTGTGTAATTTCGTTACATAACATATTTTAAATGACAAATTTTTAGAAATGGAGAACACATTAGTGGGTACCAGTGGTTAGGAATCGAGAAGGAGGCAAGTGGACAGTGAGTATTTTTATAAAAGGACAATTCAAGGGAACTGGTCAATGTGGTAGTGGATATGTATGTGATAAAATTATATAGTACTAAATACACACACACACACTGAATACAGGTAAAATTGGGGAATTCCAAATTGGATGAATTGTATCAATGTCAATATTCTGGACGTGGTCTTGTACTATAGTTTTACAAAATGTTACTATGGAAGCAAAGCAGGGGAAACTGAGTAAAGGTACACAAGATCTATTTGCATTATTTCTTATGTCTCATGTAAATATTAAATAAAACTCCATGTATGTAGTTATCTCAATAACAATTTCAATTACGAACCTCTCAGTCACTTGGAGGTTTTTTGTTTGTGTTTTTTTTTTTAGTAAATTGTAAAGTTTTCTTTGTATTGATAGACTATGGAAATAAAATTGAAGGGACTCAATCATAACCAGATGAAGAAAAACGTGGTGGGGTGGGGAGTGTGAATTACCATGTCTAAAATAAAATGTCAATGTAATCATTTGGGATTTTTTTTTTTCTTTTTTCGAGACAGCGTCTCACTCTGTTGCCCAGGCTATAGTGCCATGACATCAGCCTAGTTCACAGCAACCTGAAACTCCTGGGCTGAAACGATCCTCCTACCTCAGCCTCCCCAGTAGCTGGGACTACAGGTGCGCACCACCACACCTGGCTAATTTTTCTATTTTTGGTAGAGAGAGGGTCTCGCTTTGCTCAGGCTGGTCTCCAACACCTGAGCTCAAGTGATCCTCCCTCCTTGGCCTCCCAGAGTGCTAGGATTATAGGCGTGAGCCACCTCGCCCGGCCTCATTTAGGAATTAATTCCTAACTTTTCAAAACTGCTTTTGTCAATTAATATTTCATAATCTTTTAAACTACTTTATTTTTTGTGACCAAGCTACAACTACTGATAAAGTATATAAGCTGTCTGGAACAGAGAAGATAGAAAAGCATGTCTTATTCCGTTATTCTATATTTGGATGTCATTAAGCACTGTAAAGGCAGGCAAAAGTGACTCACAACATTTAATGGCTTTCTATATGTAAGGCCTATCCATTTTATGTGTATAAATTTAAACAAAATTTAAATAAACTATTATATTAATGATTTAAAACTGATTTACCAAAACATTGTAAGTCTCATAGTACAATCTCCATTTTTTCCAAAATGAGAACATATAACTGATCTTACAAGTTAAAGGGACATTTCTCCCCATACTTCTTCCTTCTTATTTCCTCTCTAACTCAATCTCAAAGTACATTAACTTACCAAATTTATAAATCATCTGAAGATCATTCTCTGTTAAGAATATAAAAGCAAAAATATATAAATTTCATTTTAATTATACGAATATTTACCTGATTCTTGAGGAATTACAAAATATAATTAAGCAAAATAAAAATAAGACAATAAGGACACCTATTAAATTTGTAAAATAAGGATTACATTGAGCATTAATCTTTGTGCTCTGATTAATTAATAGATGAGGTTTAAATGCAAGATGCCCAGTTCTTTTTCCAAAATAAAACCACTAGAAATGTTGTTTTTATACCTTAGTTAAGAGTGCTGTTTATAGAGGCTCTTGGCCTGTTCTTTTGAACGAATTCAGTTATTCCATCTAGAACGCTGTGTGCTTCATAACTTATGTGCTTCTCTAGTTGCCTGGAATTGCATGTCCAGAGAAAAATAAGAGCCCCTGTCAGTATCACTCTGGAATAGGTGATGACTGGCACATCTAGCAAGCTTTTCTTTATTAATCTAAATTTACTTTATAGTTTCTGAACAAAATTAAAGAGAGGCATATACAGCATGTCTTGAAGCCTTTACAAATTGCACCGAAAGTCTTAGTCCAGAAAATAATTAATGTTTGTTTGCAGAAAAAAAAAAAAAGAACTTAAACTGGTCTTAGGTATCAGTGATGGTCTCTCAGCACTAAAATAAAATTGATTGACCGTATAAAAGGCCATGGCTTAATAAAAGATTGATTGTACAAGTGGATACTAAGTTCTGTGGGTCATCTCATCTCCTTGAATCGCTTACTATATCGTAAAGGTGTTATTACTAAATAAATCGCTTATTGTTGCGAATGTGGGGCGTGAGAGATAGGGCAAATAGAAACTGCTGTGTGTGTTTACAGTACAAATAAAGAACATTTAAAATAATCCCAGAGAGACATGGTTTTTGAACTTAAAAAATCAGTATGTGAATAATAGTGCTTTAGAGGTTACATAACCAGCTAAAAATCTTTCTTTTTATTAAACATTATACTCTAATGTTAAATGAATAAATTATAATCTTAAAACAGCTAAGTGGTGAGCTTCTATGTGAAAATTTTGTCCTTTTAAAATAAGACATCATAAATTTAATTTTATACTAAAATTATCTTTTTTACTTCATCCATGTATTAATCAGAATAAAAAGACCAATATTCAATATGTTTTATTTTGCAGATTTATCAGGTAATCTCTATTGGCCTATTTTGGTTTTGCTTCATTATATTTTCTAATTTTATTTCATACTGAACATTTTTCACTGAAACATTTTAGTCAAATCTGGACCAGACTACTCCAGTTAATTTTTATTGGAGCTATACTACTCAAATGCTAGGTAGTTTTCGTACTTTTGCTTGGTAGTATGTTGTATATAAATCTTGACTTTGTGTATCCACTTTACGACAGAGAGTTTGCAATCAGCATAGTGCTGTACAGTTAGAGAATTAGCCTGCTTGCTGAAGGGGTAGACAGCTACATTTTGAAAGCCTTCCACCAACAAGCTCAACCAAATCTCTAGAAAAATTACAGGTTATAAAATATATAGCTTTACATTTACTCAGCAAAAGTTGAACAGGAGGATCCAGGTTCAGGGAAAACAAGCTATGTCAAACGGACAAGCTATGTCAACCTGCCAAGGCTGGCAAGTCAGTATAATTTCATGCATTTGAACTTCAGCAAGGCATTCTATAAATCACATAGCAAGCTCATAAAAAGGTTGGAAAATATAGACTGATTAAAATGTTTACGTGGATTTATAACTTGTTGAATGACTGAGTATTTTCATTAGTGGAAATAATCTTTCTAAAATATTTATATGCAAATGTGTACAAGTGCTTTATTTTTTATCTTCAACATTTTTATCCAAGTTTCAGAATAAGACAATAAAGATATAGATCAAATGTATAGATTAAGCCAAATTCTTAGAATGTAACTCTCAACTCAAATTTAGGATTCAAACCTAGGTTTGCATGTTTCTAGTAGCTTCTCCAACTATATTTTAAATAATTTTGGTAAGTAGATTCAAGCATCACAACCAAGATGAAATTGAGCTGGAAAAAAATTAAACATGTTCATGAAAGTTCAAAAATAAGTGATTAATTGTGTAAAACAAGTCTTATAATTTCTAGTTGTATAAAAGTTATACATAGGATAACAGAATAGTCTGGATGCTCTAATATGAAAAATTCTTCCATAGGAGATCTGGGTGGGCAGATGAGAGAATCACACATAAAGGTTAAAACTGAAGTAGATTGCCCAGAGAAGGGAGCTAGCGATAATAGGAGATTTGTAAATCACAGAAACAGCTGAGGAAATTAGGGATATTTAGCACAGGGAATTAAAAAATAATGGGTATGCTAGTTATAGATATGCTAGTTATCTGCAATTATTTAAGGACTATCATATTGATGTGGAGGTAGATTTTTTTCCTTCTCCTTGTTTGATAGGCACAGGTTAGTAGAAAATATGTGTTGAAAGATTTAGTTTGCTTCACTACAAGAAACTTTATCTTAATTAACACGGTCTAGCAATAGAATGGAGGCTTTGTGTAAATGTGATCACTGTCTTTCAAGGATGTGGTAGACAGGATCATGTTATTTGGAGGAAGGACAGTCTAGATATCTTCTAAGATTATTTCCAACACAATCATTTAATCACTAGGATGTATTGTATTCACGCTCTATAAATTTTGTGCCTTGTGGTAGAATATAAGTTTTCTGGAAAAGAAGTGAGTACCTTCTACCAGAGAAATAAAAGGGTTTCTTGAAATTTCTTTTTTTAAAAAAAGATAATCCTTTTTCCTCTGGGTTAGCACTGACTGCTTCATTATGTTGTATGACCTAATTTTACCTGAAATCTATAGAACTATCGCATCCCCTGGCCCACTGTTGATCAGTTTTTAGAAACTAGAATCCAAACAGAGAACATACTGTAATACCATCACTAGAACTGTGTTCTTGTTTAAGAACAAAACACTCCAAAGATTAATGGAGGAACATTTTTATGGTGTGTATTTTCTCCACTGTATTTGCTATAAAACATCCAAGATTTCAGTGAAGGTTTCTAAGCTCTGTGGAATAGAAATAGATTGATAGCATCTTCAGCCTCTTGATAAAAGAAGGGCAACCTAAATGTAATTATTTCATAAGTCTCTAGGGAACAGAGAGATATGTCTCAAATGGCACATTATCTAAAATAAAGTCAGAAATACCTTGGGGAAAGCAACAGTGGTTCCTTTTACTATTACAGCAATATTAAGGGTTTTTTTGTTTTGTTTTGATTTTGTCTCTGGCTTTGTGTTTTGATGTTTCTCCTTCTTTGCTAGTTTATATATTTTTTTAGTTTAAAAACGAAACACAGAGTCAGAGAATGGAGAAACCAGGAGATTAGTGCTTAAACTCAGGTTTCATATTATAATATATCTTACTAGCGGGGAAGGTTCCATTCTGTTATACTGAATTATTTCATATATTAGAGAAATTAAATGTGAATTTTCAGCAAGAATCATTATGTTGTATATTTTAAGGTCTTTTATATATATTCAATATAAATATATTTTATATGATTTTACACATGAAACTAAATATGGAATAAACACATCATCATGTAAATATGATTACGAAAAAGCGAATCTTTGATAAGGTAGAGATTGCCACAAATTTATACTCTATTGCAGTTTTAATGGGCCTTATTTATTGATACTTAACATTCAAAAGAAATATTTCTTGAACATTAACCCTGATATTTTGATTAGTGTGCTGTGGTAAATAATTACTTTGTCTTAAAATGCTGAAAATAATATTTGATGTTAAAATAGTCACTTGTTCATAAAATTTTATTTTATAATTGAAATAATATAGTAATTTTTGAAGTTGAAATATATTTTCATAGGTGTGCATTATTCCAAGAATGGGTTTTTGACATTCACCAAACTTATTCCCCAGAATTGGTAGATGACATCACCAATTACCCAGAAAATGTTGGAAATTACCTTGACATCTTCCTCTCTCTCACCACATAGAAAACATTTGTGATGAACAAATATTCATGCTATCTACTAAATATCCTTTAAATCGATTCTCTACTCTCCATTCACATTGTATAGCTTAGCCCTGACCCTCGATATTTCTCACTAAGATTATAGACCTATTCTCTTATTTTTCTAGCTTCTAGCTATTTTCTGCTCCATCAAATCCTTATGAATTCATAGGACTGTCAGCATGATCCTTTTTAACGAGAAAGTCTCTGCTTACAAGTCGTCCATAAAGTTCTACAATCTTCTATATAAAATTGAAACTCTAACATATTATCAAATCCATCTCATAATCCAATTTCTGTGTACTTCCTCAACCCCTTGTCACTCTGCCACATGGACATTGTGTGCCCAGCATATGCAGCTGTCATTAGTTCTATCTTCTCTCACCTCTCTCTGACTTGGGTAATGATAGATTGTCATCCCATTGTGTCAACTTTACTATATACTTGGAGTGGGGAGAGAAGGATGGGATTGTGGAGGACTACGCCTTGGCAAAGAACTTCAGATTGAAGGTGGGAGGACAGAATAAAAATAAGATATGGTGGATGAGTGTTAACTTTTGCCAACCTCTTTATATTAGTCTTTTGCCATGTGTTATTGTCTCACTTTTTGCCCCACCCAACTCCCAAGCCCCTTACCCCCAGACCAGTGGTTCTCAATTGGTTTGGGCACTCATGGGACATTCGGCAATGCATTGAGATATTTTTGTTTGTCACAACTTGAGGCTGGGTGTGCTACTGGTACCTAGTGAGTAGAGGACAAGGATGCTGCTAAATATTTTACAGTATACAGGAACAATTCCTCCCTATGCACACACCCCAAAGAATTGTCCAGGCCAAAATGTCAGTAGTGCCAAGATGTTGAGAAATGGTGCTCCAGACTCTAAGAGTTAAAAATAACAACCACCTTTTAATTCTTAGAGCATGACAGATTTGCTCTTTAATCCAGTCCTTTTGCAAATGCTTTTATGTGTGTCTGAAATTTTCTCTCTCTCTTCCTGCCTCAAGGTTTACTTGGCTAAATACTACTAATTCTGGTTATCTCCGTTTAAATAAAACTTTTTTTTTAGACAGAGTCTCACTCTGTTGCCCTGGCTAGAGTGTCGTGGCGTCAGCCTAGCTCACAGCAACCTCAAACTCCTGGGCTCACGTGATCCTCTTGCCTCAGCCTCCCCGGTACTGGGATGATAGGCACGTGCCACCATGCCCAGCTAATTTTTTCTATATATTTTTAGTTGGCCAATTAATTTCTTTCTATTTTTAGTAGAGACGGGGTCTTGCTCTTGCTCAGACTGGTTTCAAACTCCTGACCTTGAGCAATCCTCCCACCTCGTCCTCCCAGAGTGCTAGGATTACAGGCATAAGCCACCGTGCCCGGCCAAAATAAAACTCTCTTAAGAAAGCCTATTCTGATCCTTCCCAGTCTGCAATAAATGTCGTTTCCAATGTGTACCTGCAGCCCTATGGTCCGTATAGAACTCGAGAACTCTCTTCCTCTTTCAGTTACGCAGGTTATTAATATCCTTTTAATTACAGTTGCCTGTTTAAGAATCTGGTTTCATGGGCAGAGAACAAGCTTCCTAAAGGTAGAGACCAAATATGTAATGTTCACCATGTTATCCCATATGACTAGAGCATTGGGATGTCTCCCAATATGCATTTATAGGAAGGAAGCGAGGAAGGTGGGAAAAGTCAGAGATAAAGGGACTAATTTATGCCACTTATTAATAAATTTTGTCTCTTTAAAGGATTTTCTCGGCTTAAGAAGCAGATATGCTTTAGAAAATTTGAAAGGTAAAGAATAATTATCTTAAATCTCAATTTCTACAAGTAGTGACATTAAAAAATCGGATTCATGTCTGTACCAAAAATACGTGTAATTAATTGAAATTCTTGAAAAAATGAGGGGAGGATATTGGTATAATGGTTTATTTCCAGTACCCTTACGTGTTCTTTCATGATGTGTATACAGGCGTGTGTGTGCATGCACACACATACAAACTAAGCATATAGAATAGATTGTGAAATCCTGGTCATCTCTCTAATACTAATTTTAGTTCACCTTATAGTAAGGCTTGAGCAGATTGGACAGATTGTCATAGATTGTCTTAAAGCCACCTTAACAAATCTTTCTTACCAGACTATAGAGGCAAAGCCAAACTTAGAGCCCTGAAATATGCACATCAGTATGAGTTCAAGGAATTTATAAGTAACAAATATATTCTTTATACCATAAGTGACAAAATTGTAAGATTTTTGTCATATGTCTTCATGTCATAATGGATTTAACCCCCTGTATCTCAGACTGTCCACCTTGTCCTAGAAAATATGAGCTATAGAAATCGTATCAAACTGAGCACTAGAAAGGCCTTTTCATATAATTGAAGATGCCAATAAAAGTGTTTTTAGATAAAGAAACAAAATGAGACAACTTGTTAGTACTTCTCATAATACTTGTTATCATTATCAGTTACTTGTGCCACCTCCTGCCTTGCACTAAATAGAAGACAAAACCATCGTTCTTTGTGAGAAAATATACATTTTTTAATTTTTATGAAATACAGGCACAGAAATCAAATTATCGTGTTTGCCCACTCTTTCTGCACTGGAAGTTAGCATATTTATTAGCTACAACACAGCATTTCAAGCTGGCATTTGGATCATTTCAATAACTAATGTTTGTTTTATCAACAATGGTTTAATTTGACATGCTGCATAATGCATGTGCAATAACAGTGCCATGTTTGATGGATAAATGCCTAGGAAAAAAATTCAAATTGGCTAATAAATAAAATTGAATTTCAAGACCCCATTTATTTTAAGGAAACTTGTCATGGGTTATTAACTGTACTAAATAATGGCTTGTTTATGTCTGTGCATAAATAATTTGAAACAAATCGGAGTGACATAGTTAGGAACTATCATACTTCACTTACTGGTAAATGTAAGTCAAGGCAAGCTTCCTCAGCTCCTAATCCCTGGAGCTGGTATTTTGAAAACCAATTTCTACTTGTTGACAATATTATGACCAAAATTCAACGAAGCTTCCATACATTTAAAATAAACTATTATTTAAACATTCAGAATGTCTACCAATAGGGAATTAAACTAAAATTCTGACTCTAGAACAATGGTCCGTTTATCTCTCCACATATTAGAATTTTTCATGTTATTATAATGCCAATGCCTTGTTTCTCATTCTAGAGATTCTAAATCATTTGGTCTGGGTGATTTATTTGTTGTTGTTTATTTGTTTGTTTTAAAATCAGTTGAGTTGTTTGCTTGATTTTTTTAAACCCCCAAGAAATTATAAATAGAAAGTCAGGATTGAGAATTCGTGCTCTAACATAGGGTTCTGGTGGTCCCTAATGCACATTAATTTATGTATCTCACCTGGGCAATTGAGATTAAATTGTTCAATACTCATGATTGTTCCTTTCAACAGTTTTTTGAGCATGTCTTTTCAGTACCATGCAGTTCTGGTGCTTAGAGGATTACCAAGAAAGCCTTTGTTCTCAAGGCTAGTTTCTATGGAGGAACACAAGTAACAATATTGAATGGCAAAGTAAGATAATTGTCCAAAGAGGAAAACAAACCAAGGCTTATGAGAGCAAATCTAGTGTGAAGAAGGGCCAAAAATTTTTTTGGAGTGGGTAGAATTCAGTCAGTCTTGCCAATAAATATGTTTACATGCTTTAACCTCATTAGTGCTTTCATACTTCATAATCTCACAATAATTCAGCTAAGCAACCCAAGTATTTTTTTACTTTATTTTTAATAAAAACGCTAATTCCATGTTTGCATTTGTCTTGCAGTGTGCAAGTGACATGTCATCACTTTGGAACCTCACAACATATGGGATATGCAATTCAGTATTCCTAGTTTTGGATGAGGATTCAGAGGCTCAGAATGTAAATGAATTTCCCAATTTACAAAGTTCGCAAGTGGCAGAGTTGGGTATAAGATGAATCCTCCTGAGTCCTAAGTAGTTCAGACCTTTTTTAGCATCCCAATTTGAAGTTGAGAATTTGCTGAGCTTGGGCCAGATTCCAGGTCTCTTAAAATTGAATTGCTCTCTTAGGATGTTCTTTGCCACACAAACACTTAATACACCAGATTTTTCAATAACTAGAGCTCCATCTCTTTTTTTTTAAAGAAATTACTGTTCAAAAGGTAATTGAAAATTGATACTCTAGTGTATTTTTAAAAAACACAATACCAGCAAATTCACTACCTTACTGCTTTTATCCAAATCTAATCTTTCTTCTTTCTCTGCTTAAACTCTAAAATCATACTTAATGCCTGGATGTTGGAACTTTTAAAAAGCTGAGCTAATATAGAAGCTATAAAAGCTCAAGAGAGTAAGAAATTGAGTTTTAGCTTCTGATAATTCAGTCCTGCCCAACAGGTAGAAATACCTAGGATGCTTTGTCATGAGCCTTGTATGCTTGCTCTGTAGCTCTTAATTCCATGGTTTCCAGGATGTGTAATTAATATTTCTGTCTAAGGTTTCTACGACCACCCTCCGGTGTGATGATTTCCTAGAAGGACTCACAGAACTTGGAAAAGCTGTTATACACTTATAGTTTATCAGAGCTAAAGGAAACAGATTAAAAAACAAAGGCAAAGGCACGTAAGGTGGAGTACAAACCTTCCAGTTGTCCTCTCCCAGTAGAGTCAAAGGTATAGTGGATAATTCTCCAAGCAAAGATACAACGTGATAATTTGTATGATATATTATCATATTGCCAACTAAGGAGCTCTCCTAAGACTTGAGTCTAGAAGATTTTGTTTTTATTATCTTCTTTACTTTTCTTTTTTTAGAGACAGAGTCTGGCTGTCACCCAGGCGAGAATGCAGTGGCTATTCACAGGCACAATCATAGTGCACTACAGCTTCAAACTCTCGGGCTCAAGTGATCCTCCTGTCCCAGCCTCCTGAGTAGCTGGGGCTACAGGCATGCACCACTGCACCTCCCTGAGCCTAGAATTTTTATTAAGTGTCAGTCAAGTAGGCACAGATCCTCTAGATCACTGACCTTAACTACTCAGTCTCCAGTCCCCTACCCCAGCCCCCAAGGGTCAAACCTGCACAGTGTGGCCCAGGGCAATAGGTGAAAACAAAATTAAAAAAAAAAAAAACAGGCTTTCACCATAAGTCACATAGTTAGTATGAAATACCTGGCATGGCCCAAAGCCCCAGGTACACAAAGACACTCTTATGCAGCAGGATATTCCAAGGGCTTAGAGAGCATCTCCCAGAAGCCTGTCAAGGGCCCATCCTTTCTTGGAATGTGCAGAGTTTGAATACTCCAAGCCTGCTGAGTTAACACTTCATTGTAAGATAAGGATTATTACCTGTGATTTGTCACCAATGGGAAGCCCTTGCATTAAAGTTAACTTCCCATTTGACACTCATTTTATCTTAGTGAACTTTATAATCCAAACAAAGGACTCTGCCTGAAACTTTGCAAGGATTAAATCTGTTTGTATTGTGTATTTTTCTGTGGATTGGTTTTATTGTTGTTACTGCTATAATGATATTAAGAGATAGTTCAGTAAATCTCACAAGATACCTTTATTGTTCATTCTTCACTCAATAATGAGTAAAAATTGGCGATGAAAAGGGGTGACTGTGAAGATAGCTACTACATGAACTAGTTGAGGAAGCTACAGAACTGCTTCGGTGTATTCAGCCCTTGTATTCTAAGGCATTGATTATGAGTTTGGTATATGAGTAAAGAATGACAGACCCATAGACCACGTAACTTTCAATACATGTGGCAAAATGAGCTTTAAAGACAACTTAGAAGACTTCCTACAAGGATAATTTTACCTTGTCTCCAGTCATAGTAAGGACCCACAATCCAGAGAAAGGGAGACCAGCTTCTTCCACCCCTGCTTGACTTCCAGTTAGTTTCATCTAGGGTACGGCACCTGTCTATAGAAGTTTTTGGAAGAATCTGCGAGGTCATAAATGTAAAAATATCATTCCATGCCGTGTACACTGTAAATGCTCAATAAATAGCAGCTGCTATCATTTTTACCATTCTCTTTATTATAATAAAGCCTAATTATTTATAGAGAGTTTTTATAAACACCATTTTATTAATTGACATATTGTAACACACAAAAGAAATTTAAAACTGAAAAATTCAAGAAATAAAGATTTGGATAGATTCATATAAAGAGAATTAGCTCATCTCTCTTTACACTTTAAATGTAGCTGCTAGTATTTTTTTTTAATTTTTTTTTATTTTAGCATATTATGGGGATACAAATATTACGATTATGTATATTGCCCACGCCCCCCTCCCCCCTTGAGGCAGAGCCTCAAGCATGACCATCCCCCATACGTTGCACATCTTACTCATTATGTTTGTATATACCCATCCCCTCCTCCCCCGTCCCACCCGCCCAACACCCGACAAATGTTATTCCTACATGTCACCAGCAAATTGGTATTAACAGCTGCTAGTATTTTTGACATTTTCTAATCTTTTAGCTCTGATTCTTCGGACTACTTCATGAATCTTTGGACATAAAACCCCAGTGAGGAAAAAGTAGATATTTAGCTTTCTCATATGTATCTTCTTTTAAAATACTAGGAAAGGCTGGGTGTGGTGGCTCACGCCTGTAATCCTAGCACTCTGGAAGGCCGAGGTGGGAGGATTGCTTGAGCTCAGAAGTTCGAGACCAGCCTGAGCAAGAGCAAGACCCCGTCTCTACTATAAATAGAAAGAAATTAGCCAAACAACTAAAAATAGAAAAAAATTAGCCGGGTATGGTGGCACGTGCCTGTAGTTCCAGCTATTCGGGAGGCAGGAGGATCGCTTGAGACCAGGAGTTTGAGGTTGCTGTGAGCTAGGCTGATGCCACAGCACTCTACCCTGGGCAACACAGTGAAACTCTGTCTCAAAATAAAATAAAATAAAATAAAATACCAGGACAATTCTATTAGGTCCTGACACCTGTATTATATTTCATTGAGCAAAATTGACCCATCCTAATTAAAAGTAAAGATATAAATGACTTTGCCAATGTAAATAAAGTTTTAAATATTTTGGCATAAAATAGCATGAATTTGTTTTCAGTTTTACTATGTTACTACATTAGTTTAATAGACTGAAGGGGTGAAGCTAGAAGAAAAACTAAAGCATGTTCACCCCCAGGAGTAATTCAGCACAGTGATTCCCTTAACATCTGTTCCACTAAAAAGGAATCATTTTCAAGGGCCACTTGGAGAGTATGTAATCATAAACCCCTGAGCATCTAAGTTAAAAGAGAGAGTGAGAGAAAAAGGAGAAAAATAAATCTGCTTCTAGTCTTTCAAATTACCCTCTGTGTCTCTGAATGAATTTCAATGGGGTATTTTTTTCTTCTTATGGTATGGTGAATTAAAGAATAAAAAGATATTGGGTTTACATTTCTTCTTCATTTTATTCACTTTCTGTCCTCTCGTTTAATAGAGCCACTATTTGAGGTCATTCATGAGCACTACAATATTTGGAATATTCTTCTCAATAGAGTAAGGATATTAAAGTTATTGTCTAACTCTAGCATATTATCATTATAAAGTAGCACACACCATTAGAGAGACTCAGTGAAGGACATTATCATTATGTATTAGCACACATCATTAGACAGGAGTTTCAACTGCAAAACCTACTGAGGAGGATAGATTCATAACATCACAGCCCTCCTGGGTAATATAACTCAAAATTTTTAAATCATTCAGCTGAGGTGAACTTGGAACCCATGATTGGCACCTAATATCACTTTGAGCTTTTGGTGGTTATTCGCTCTGTGAGAAACAGTTCTTTTTTCTGATTTAGATGAAAGTCCTAAGGAAGCACTCAAGGAATTTCATCTTATCTCAACCCAGGCAAAAACTCATACAAATTAAATAATAATAAAAACAATTATAATAATTACCAGT
The DNA here is from genome assembly GCA_008086735.1 of Cheirogaleus medius. NCBI lineage: Eukaryota > Metazoa > Chordata > Mammalia > Primates > Cheirogaleidae > Cheirogaleus > Cheirogaleus medius. The sequence continues at coordinate 86,850,319 of VBSM01000272.1, read as the reverse complement.
AATGCTCAGCTTAAGGCTTGCAAATATAAAACAAGTTTTCAGTTGAGGAAATTGAACATTTAAACATTTTTATGCATAAAATTGTAACCAGTATCTCGAGGAAATTATAAATGATGCTCAGTGAACTTATCTAAATGAAACAAAGGGAATAACAACACCATGTTTTATTTTAAAATTTTAGCATTAGGTAATGTCAAAGTGATGTTTCTTTGTCCTACCAAATGTCAGGGTTATTTGTATATGATATGACTAAATGCCATTTCTCCACAAGTATTTCTTTAATATGCTGTTTATTCTCATGAAACATTAATGTTTGCTATGAATATTTGCCTGTGAAACAGAAAAGCGACAAATTTGAAGTTCTCAAATGAAAATTAATCTTGAATGAGTTTAACTTGCATCGTCGGCATTTTCTATGGATAGTGAAAAATCATTTGTAAACAAAAGGTTTATTGCAGAGCAAAAAAGGGTATGTTCGTGGGTGTAACTCCTTTCTGAACCACATTCTAGGAGTTAGTAGTTGCTGTGTTTTATATGACTAAGGCTATTTCAGATCCTAATTCAATATAGTAATATAAAAGTAAGAGTAAAACTGCTAAGATGTATCAATTAACTAGCCAATACTAAATTTTATTTGTTTAATATTTATCTTTTTAAAATGGCTCAGCCACCAATAGACACAATGCTATGAAATAATAGACGCATTTAGTTTATATGCACATATTTATATAAATATTTATGTACATCACGACTAGTGGCAAAACTTATAACTTCTTAACTAGCTTATAAATACTAAAGCTTAGAAACTGGTTCTAATCCTATATTATGCATATAAAATAACAAAATACTGGTCTTGGGCATGTACTAACAGTAAAAATAGTCGCTGTAATTATTGGAGTAGTATATATGCGCTATAGAGGCAAATGCAAAACCTAAATAGTTTTGTATTTTGTTTTTAATTTTAGATACATTAAACAATCCCTGTCATTGGAAACATGTATAAGAATAGACATGATAAACTCTCTTGTATTCTAAGCTGACTTCATTGTGATGTTTAGCCCTTGAAAGTTCACTAGGTGGGGAAATGGGACATGTAAAAAGTTTTAATACTCATTTCACCAGAAGGAACCCCTCCAAACACATACACATATATTTTTTAGTTTATCTTTTGTTAGGCAAAAAAAAAATTATTTTAGGCTGATCTTTTCTTTCATTTTTTATTAAAGGGTTATATGTATTAGAGATTTTTATAGCCTATCATTTGATTGTTATACTGCATTGTGGGATTTTATTATCTGTAAATAAGCATTGCTATGTGTATATATGTATCCTTCTCAGCAGATAGAAGCTTCTTGTTGTCTTTGGTCTGTCAAGACCACAGAAGACTATAAATTAAGTGCATAATTGCTTTCCACTTTGCATTATGTGCTGAAAATGATTTTACCTACATCCTTGCAAATACCACATCATAAGAAGCTGGTAAAATCAAGAATGATGCCTAGCTCTGGTGGTTCCAAGTCCTATGAATATTTTTGACACTATTATATATTTTCTTAAGTACAAGCTAACGGTTTAAAACATATATATCCAAAGGAGGGGAATTCAGTATATTGAAAATATATCTGCAGTACTATGTTTATTGCTGCACCATTAACAATAGCCAAGATTTGGAATCAACCTAAGTGTCCATCAACAGATGAATGGATAAAGAAGCTGTGGTACTTCTACACAATGTTATATAGCCACAAAAAAAAAAAGAATGAAATCCTGCTATTGCAACAATGTGGATAGAATTGGAGAACATTATGTCAAGTGAAGTAAGTCATGCACAGAAAGACAAATCTTGCATGTTCTCACTCATATGTGGGAGCTAAATACTAAAAATAATTGATCTCATGGAGATACAGAGTAAAGGAATGGTTACCAGAGGTTGCGAAGCGGAGTGGGAAAGAAAGGATAAAGTGGGAATGGTTAATGGGTGCAAAAATATAGTTAGATAGAATGAACAATATTTGATAGCACAACAAAGTGACTATAAGCAACAATAAATTAGGGTATACTTTAAAATAACTAAAGAGTAGAATTAAAACGTTCCTACCATAAAGAAAGGATAAGTGCCTGAGATGATAAATACCCCAACTACCCTGATTTGATAAATTCACATTGTATGCTTGTATCAAAACATCACATGTACCCTATAAAGATATACAGCTGTTATATACCCATAATAATTAAAAATAAAATTTTTTAAAAAAGTAATCATACAATAAAAAAAGAACTAATGGGTAGAATTGCCTGAGTTCAAATCCTAACTTTACCATATACTATATATGGAAACTGGAACATATTCTTAAACTTTCTGAACCCCAATTCCTCAGAAAATACAAATAGTATTGTAAAGGAAAATATAAATAGTAACCACTTTTTATGGGTTGCTGTGAAATTTAAGTGGGTTAATATTTGTAAATCATTTAGAACAATAGTGCCTGAAAAATAGGTGCTGTGTAAGTACTTTTTACTGCTATTAGTTTCAATTTAGAGAGACTTTTAAAGTAAGATTACTGTAAATCTAGTTTATAAATTGTTTTATTAAATCAAAAAATACGTAAAGAGACCACTCTAGAGTTTTGCAGTAATGCAAAATAAAATGCCAAACAAAAATGTCAATTATGGTGAAATGCCTGTCTAATGATTAATCATGCAAATGTACCAGTGACATCATTGTAGGCTTTGTCTTCCATAGGTGCTTCCTTATTTGGTTTTAACCCCTTTCCCATTCCTTTATTGTTACCCTACCCATTCAATCCATTCATTAGTCTCCTTAAGAAACTGTACTTACCATTCCCTTTACCCTATGACCTTGCATCCTTCTCCATGAATAAGATCTATTCTATTCAACAGTTTCCTCCCCCATCACACATCACTTTACAACAGGAGTCACTCCAAAAACTAAAAATCCTGATAGTTTAGCATGCAGGATTCTTTATTGTCTGGCCAAGTCTATTGTTCCAATTTCATTCCCCATCATTTCCTTAATTCCCACTCTGCTCCAGCCATTGACCGACCACCAGCAGTTGCCAAACTGTGTGGTTCTCTTTCAAACATTTGAGAATGTTGCACATATTGTTCCTTTGCCCATAATCTCTTTCTAACTTTTCCACTTGTCAGGTTTCTATGTATACTTCATTATTTGGCTTACAATACGGTTTCTATTCCCAAATGACAGCGCTGGGAAGCTACATGTGTTCCAGGCACTTGTCAATAAAGAAAATCCTACCACTGGACCCTAGTCAGACACTGAAGTCCTGATATCCCATGGCAGGCTTCCTTGACCTCATTGTGCATTTCTGCCATGCTCCACAGATCCCTGCAATCTTACCTTCCTCTCTCAGTCCTCTGGTACTAACCATTCTCTTCACTGAAGAATCAGTGAAGCATCAATCTATGTACTGTCTGAAATCCTTCAGGCATAAAATAGAGTTATGTACTTTTCTACTGTACACCTGTACACTTGCAACTGAATAATAAAAATTTAGTCTTAAATTCTTTTTTCATGTGTACATTGATTAGAGCATTTTCCTACACAATTTGGGTGTATTGAAGGATGCAAAATACTAAAGAGACACTGCAAAAATTATTTTTTCAAGGTAAGTAGGAGCAGAAGAGATAGCACACCAATGTGCTTGGGTTTATTTTTGTCTGCTGAGGCATTGGTGCACTAGATGAGTTTTTGAGGTTTAATGAGTCTCATTGGTTTTAATTAGAGTAACCTTGGTGGAAATGGATATTATTACTCTGCAAATCATGGCTAAATTGCTGTTAAATAATTTGCATTCTATTACATGGTGTATGTCCTAGTACAGACAGAAACATCCAGGTCCAAGTCCATAAGTATTTACTCATGCACACCAGCAATTTTGGCCTCACATAATAAGGATTTAAAATGTGCCTGACACATTTTATCCAATCTATACTCTAAAGTATCTTTCCAAGTAATTAGCTATAACATGCTTTGCAGCCTTAAACAGACACAATTTTGTTTGTACCTCCAAAATGCAGATTATTCTGAAATCTCTAACAATATAAGCTCTAGTTGCCATTTATATTGAGTACCCAATGGGTGCCAACTACTTTAAAGTGTATTATTTTCATTTAATTATCTCAGCTTTGTGAAGCAAGAATCATTATTCTGATTTTACAGAAGATGAAAGTAAAGCATCCGACAGTTTAGGAGATTTTCAGGATTATACAACACAGCTAGGTGACTAAAATTCTTGTTTTTTTCCACAATGATGGGGCCTCTCACTTCTTACTTTCTAATAAGACTATATTTGTTATAATTAATATACTTTATTTCATCAGTCAACAGTCATCTACGGAGCACTTGCACACCCAGGACTAAGTTATGTAAAGAATCATAAAACATGCTCTCCTTTCCTTTCTCCACTAAAGAAAAGGTTGGTTATATTCTCTCCTGAGAAAGACTACAGATGTGACTGTATAAGAAAGAGTTGCTAATTTATTAATTTCAAGCATTACATCTTGAAGTTATTTCATAAGTATTGATTTTGCATGTTATAAACTGTTATAAAGAGTTTAAGATATGGGAACTGCTTACATTTACAATACATTTATTAATTTAGTCTTAGGGCCAAGAACAGAGCCTGGCAAGTTATGCCTGTTTTCTCAACATATTCCTTTCCAGGTCAAAGTTGTGCTTGGGTGAATCTCATTTTTGGGCCCAAATCATACAACTATACTTTAGTCTCCAAGGTGCCAGTAAAGTCAGATCCTCTGTCTTTTATCTTAATTCATAGACCTGGACATTCTCCACCCACAGAAATAGTATTTCTGACTACCCCGAAAGCATCACAAATGTCCATTAGACTGTGTAGAAAATTGTAGTGCCTGGAAAATAAATTTCAAAAGATACACGTTTATTAGTCTAACAAGATAAATAAATAGGAAATGTTATAAAGTGAATTTTTTTACTTTGTGAAATATTAAATCATTTCTAATGCTACAGCTTTTAATCACCTTTGCGTTTATCTTTGTCCATCATAATCCATTTAACGCAGGTGCTTTAATCCATCTCCTTGCATCATTTCTTTTCTATTAAACTTCATCTGCTAATTTTATATCCTAATTTGTCCCACGATACCAAAAAGATAGTTGTAAAACACTAATTTTAATCAAACTCTGTGTTATGTACTGAAATGTGGTCTTTACTAAAGAAATAATAAAGCTCTCAAGCCAGTTTGTGTGTGGAAATCACAATGTTCTTCATATTCTACTTATTTTATTTATCTTAGCTTCATTTTAAGAAATATGAATTGCAAAATATATATCTAAAAAGTACATTAAATGTATTAATTCCGCCAACGATTCAATATTGTGTGAGGTTCTGTTCTGGACACCAGAGTTACTGGAATACACAACACAGCCAGGAATCCCTTTTCTTGTGGAGCATGCATGCACTATGAAAGACAAAAAAAAAAAAAAAAAGCAAATAATCAAGAAAAATGTGTTAAATTAGACAGTATTAAGTGCAACAAGGGGAAAAGTAAGTGTCAAGGCAGTAAGGAAAATGCAGTGAGAGGAAGAAGTTCCAAGTAAGGTGGTTAGAGAAGGCTGAAGCAGTTAAGGGAAGGAGTCATGTGGATTTATAGGGAAAAAGTATTAAATATAACGGCAGAGCAAAAACTCGGAGGCATCAATATGCTTGACATGTTTGAGGTGTAGCAGGAGAATCAGTACAACTGGCAAAGAATAAATAACAGGGTTATTAGCAGAAACTGTGTTATTGTAGGGAGCAAGAGCATCAGATCTTTCAGGACTTTGTAAGCCAATATAAAAATCGCAGTTCTTACTCAGAATGAAATGAGCCATTGGAATGTTTTGAACAGAAAAAAATATGATTCTTTTGGGAAAGATCCCTTTGCCTTTTGTGCTTTTCAAAGAGTGAAGGGGAAGGGCAAAGGTCAAAGCTGGCTGTTGATCCCATGAAATGATCCAGGTGAAAGACTATTGCAATAATCCGGTATGGGAGTAGTGGAGATGGTGGGAAGTACTTTGTATTAGCATGATTTTCAGATAGCACAAACATAGTTTGCTGATAGATCTGCTAGGGAAGCAAGAGACCTTAGGAATGGGATGACTCCAAAGTTTCAGTTCTGAGCAACTGAAAGGATGAAATTGCCATTTATCAAAATGGAAAATACTGTCATAAGAACAGTTTTGGTCAGTATTTTACATGCTAAGTTTGATATACCCACTAGACAGATATCTATGTGAAGATGTGAGCAGATTGTTGGATATTTAAATCTGGACTTCTGGGTGAGACAACCTAGTGAGTGAGAATATGTAGCAAAATACAGAGATGAGTACTAGTTTGGGCAAAATAAAGTGGGATCTGCCCAAATATCCTGTCGAGAAGGGATCAAAAAACTACCGAGAAAACCAAAAAAGAGAAAAAGGTATTTCATGGAAAGAATAATCAAACATGCCCAGTGTTGCTGCTAAGTCAAATGGCATGAATATATGGCATGTATAATTTAAATAATAAAAGTAATAATGATGATAACAAAATCAACACATCCACCCATTATAAGCTTAGGAATTAGTGCATTTTCTTCCTTAACTTATTGTCATTTAGATTCTTAAGGGACAATTTAATATGTTTCTATTTCACAGAGATAAAAGGTTATAATAGCTTCTAGGGGTAGTGGATGTATTTACTGACAGTTATCCAATTTATCAAGGTAAAAGACTTCTCATATTTTCCCACTTTAATATACATAGGTAAGCACAATTGATTGTTGCTTCTTTCACCTTACTCAGTTCACATTCTTCTCTTAAATTAACTGACTCACTTATAAGGTTTAATTTTACTCTCTCTACACTATAACCTAACCTTTTACAATTGCGTTTCAGTCATTGAGGTATGAAATCTTCAATTGAGCTTTGTAGTTCACCTCAAAGAACAAATCTAAATGGATGGTGTCTCACAGTTCCAGAGAGAGCAAGAGCATCCCACATATTCATGATGTAAGGGATAAAGATAACCGCTTAGCCATGCCCTCAGATAGGCATATTATTCATGTACGGAAGCAACTGGCTTTAGCATGCAGATGACGGCTGCTAAGGAATTTTTCACAACTGTCATATCCCAGCAGTGCAAATTTATAAGAAGATGAAACAACTCTCTAATCCCTTAAACTGTTAATACATAGCTAAGAATCCTTGTGCATAACTAATAAAATTTACATTTACTGAGCTTCAATTTCTTTGAAAGACTGTTTTATTTGATTTTTCAAAAATTGATAAGAAAAACGTTAAAGCATAATAAACACTGAAAGGCTGTGTTTGGAAGGGAAGAGGAATGTAATACGAGTTCACTGTATAAAGGGAATGCATCTCAGGGATGCTCACTTGTTTGCCTGTATTAATTATTTCTGCGGTGGCAGTGTAGCAAATGATATCTCGGAACATGAAATTAATCCTTGTGTGGTTTAAGAGATATTTTTTTTTTTGGTTTAATATTCTTTTCCTCTGTGTGAGAAATTTGGCTGTAATCCTAAACATAAGTCTGGAAACATAAGTGGATACCCAAAAGTGGCAGGAATGATTGATGACTATAAATCAGTTACTTTGAATATATTATGGCAATGGTAGTTTTATGCATTAGGTGACTTAAGTCATAAAAATAAAACTTTTGCTTTAAGGTCTCAACCCAACTGATTTCTAAACCTTAAATGAGTCCAAATAGAATGTGTGTCTCCTACTTCACTGGGGACATCTTTTGTGCTTTTTCAGTTCCCAGTTAGTACTTATCAGCTGTTGAGATGAAAACATTAGTTTTTTTCAATTCCATTTTCAGGAAACAAATTGTGCCTTACCCACTGTCTCATTTCATGCCTCTCTGAAAATAAAATATTTTTCCTCACTGATCTAAAAAGTTGCTTCATCTACTTTTATCTGATATATATATATATATATATTTTTTTTTTAGTTGCCCAGTAATTTCTTTCTATTTTTTTAGTAGAGATGGGGTCTCATTCTTGCTCAGGCTGGTCTTGAACTCCTGAGCTCAAATGATCTGCCTGCCTTGGCCTTCCAGAGTGCTAGGATTACAGGCGTGAGCCACCACACCCAGCCAGAGATATTTTTCTCTTTAAACAATTGGGAAAATCAAGCCAAAAATTATTATTTTCTTCCAGATGGAATGTTTATATTTTATTTGCTCACATCTAGAAATTTCTGTTATTTCTATTGTTGTTGTTGTTCATGTGTTTTCTTTTAGTTTTCTAATTTGTAATCTCATTAGATTTCCTCTACCGATAAATGACAGTAAAAGACAAGACAATGTGTATTTTAGGAGTTTTTAAAATACAATTAATTACAAATCCAACCAACATAATGTGAGTTGTTTGGGTAGGTAGACATGAGGGACAAATAGGAAACTTATAAATCTAGAACACATTTCCCTTAGATAGATGTCTAAATTCAGAGTCTAAATTTAAATTTAGAAACTATAATTCAGAGAATGTGTGTGTGTGTGTGTGTGTGTGAATTTAGCTGTATCTTCAGGTTCTAGAACTTGTACACTGGTACTTATCACTCCAAATATGTTGAAGGTAGATAAAGTCAACATAACATAGGGTGATTTTGCAGAACTGGTGATGTAATTGCATTCATCATATCATCTCTCATCTGTGTTCCCTTCAAACCAACATCACATATTTGGAAAAGAACTCAAACTAAGTGAAACTAACTATATCTTTGTAACTACCTTGCCTGATTATGCCCAATGAAACACATGGTTCCAAAAAAAAAACTTGACTGGAAGAGCAGGTGAAGGTAAATCCACCCAAAATCCATGTTCTTTTCCAGAGCCACTGAATTCTAACAATTTTCTTTATTATGCGCAGCTGATTTTTCCTAAGTCTTTAGTAAATTATGAATAAGTACATCTTCAGAGAACAAATGTATTATCAACAAGCTGGATCGGTAATATAATCTAAATGAAAACAGAATGTTTGTTTTCTATGCAAATTCACCTTTAATACAAGTTACCCCATGCCCCTTCCAAGCAGACTAGCATCCTTATCTAGAAATTCTGGACGTTGCCATTCCCATGATAATATTCTCAATGTGCCTCCGTTTTGCATTTCCTTACTTTTTTCCATCTTTTTTGGCAGATACAATCAGGTGGCACCCACTCGCTAGCAGTTGTTTCTGCTGCTGCCTCCTCCTTTGGCAGACTTTTGTTTGCATCATTTATTTCTGCTAGTACAACAGGTCCTTGAATAATGTCATTTCCTTATAATGTTGATGAGAAGAAAAAATGAATCCTGGCTGGGGCCACAGTTTGAGGGGAGGTTACACATTTCTCCATGTCTGCATGGGTCTTCTCTGGGTCCTCTGGTTTTCTCCCAAATCCTGAAGATGAGCATGTCTACACAGCAAGTCTATATTATTCCAGTCTGAGTGCGAGTGGGAATGCGTGAGAGTGCACCTGTGATGAGATAGTGTCCTGTCCAGAGCTGGCTCCCACCTTGTGCTTTGAGCTGCCAGGACAGGTTCCAGCCACCCACAAACCTATAGTGGAATAAGTGGGTAAATCATTATCTTACTTTTTTATAAATTTATCTTTCTTAAATGTATGTATAGCTCACATTTATTTCAGTGTTTACTACTAGAAGTGTTTTGGTCTTTACTTAGAAGTTTGGTGATTTTTTTTGTGACCAGAAATATGCCATAGGAACTTAACTCTTTTTTTACATTTAGATATTAAATATAATTTTTTTAAAATGTTAAAGTATTATGGGGTAGAAATGTTTTTGGTTATGTGGATTGCTTTTGTAATTCTTGAGTCAAAGTTAAAACTGTGCCCATCAACCAGATAGTGTTCATTGTACCCATTAGGTAGGTTTTTGCCAATCCTCTCCTCTCCCCTCCCCCTCTGCTTGATTTCCATTGAGGTTTACTTCCCTCTATGCACATGCATGCTCATCAGTTAGCTCCAGGTTAATGGGAAGTATATGTGGTGTTTGTTTTTCAATTCTTTACGTACTTCACTTAGGATAATGGTCTCCAATTCCATCCAAATTGTTGCAGAAGGTATAAGGTTATCCTTTGTGGCTGTGTAGTATTCCATGGTATACATATACATTTTGTTAATTCACTCATGAATTGATGGGCATTTGGGTTGATTCCACATCTTTGCAATTGTGAATTGTGCTGCAATAAACATTCACATTCAGGTGTCTTTTTGATAAAATGACTTCTTTTCCTTTGAGTAAATACCCAGTAGTGGGATTGCTGGATCAAATGGTAGGTATACTTTTAGTTCTTTGAGGCCTCTCCATATTATTTTCCATAGAAGTTGTACTAATTTGCAGTCCCACCAACAGTGTATAAGCATTCCTTTCTCTCGGCATGCACACCAACATCTATTGTTTTTGGACTTTTTTTTTTTTGCTTTTTATTTTTTTTGCTTTTATTTCATCATATAATGGGGGTACAAATATTGTTAGGGTTGCATACATTTCTGACTGGGATAAGGTGACATCTCATTGTGGGTTTTAATTTGCATTTCCCTGATAATTAGTGACATTGAGTACTTTTTCATATGTTTATTGGCCATTTGCCTATCTTTTTTTGAGAAGCTTCCATTTATGTCTTTTGCCCACTTTTTAATGGGGTTGCTTTGTTTTTTTTTTTTCTTACTGATTTGCTTGAGTTCTTTGTAGATTCTGGTTATTAGTCCTTTATCAGTTGTATAGCTTGTGAATGCTTTCGCCCATTCTATAGGTTGTCTATTTGCTCTGTTGATTATTTCCTTGGCTGTACAGAAGCTTTTTAATTTAATCGAGTCACATTAACTTATTTTTGTTGTTGTCGTGATTGCCATTGAGTTCTTGTTCATAAATTCTTTGCCTAGAACAATATCTAGAAGAGTTTTTCCAACATTTTCTTCTAGAATTCTTATTAACTCTTATTTATATTAAGTAGCCTAAGGTAAAATTGGTTTCATTATATGTCATTTCAGTTAGGGTTGTAGTTTCCAAAAACCTGTAGATGATATTAGGTGTGGACCTACTGTACCATGTAGAGATTTTAAGCTAAGCCATTTGAGTGGCTTAGCTTAAAAAAGCAAAAAAAGAAAAAAGAAAAGAAGAGAAAAAGAAAACAAAAAAGGAAAAGAAAAAAGAAAAAGAAAAAAAAGAGCCTTCATTGTAAACATAAGAAAAGATAAACCTGGAGCCCTATGAAACCAGTACTAGTCTGGAAAAGGGTTTGTTAAAAAAAAGGGAAAAAGAAAAATTCTTTTACATAAATTTAGAGCATGGTCAGTGTGTCCAATGTCTCTTCCTATTGGCTACTGGTTACATGGCATTGAGAAAAACCCAGTTATAGCTAAACCTGGCTGCTTGGTCAGTTGATTAGTAATCCGACCCTTTTAGTCCACTGAGAGGAAGTAAATGAGTAACTCTAACTAGTAGCAGATTGTGAGTTTATGTTCTTCTTTCTACTGTGTATGTGTGTACTTATGTAAAGATGTTAAGAAAGAACTGTTAGCTAACCAGCCAGCCAGGGCAGAAGGAATTTTGACTGCCTCTGCTATACAAAGGTTTGAATTAAAATAACAAGAGGTTGCTTGAGCAAATACCAAGTTATATAGTGATTTGGAAATGGTTTAGCAAATGACTTAATAAAAAAAGTTTATTTATTAATGTATTAATCAATTCATTTATTTGACACATTCTAACTGTGAGATTTTGATACCATACCCTCTTTCTTTGTTCTAGCAAAAAAATAAAATCATTCAGCTTTAGCTGGTTTAGCAAATAATTGTGAGCTATAAACATGAATTGTCACTAACTTGCATTGTGACATTGGAGAAGTCACTTAACCTCAGTAAAATCCTATAATGTCCTCATCTGTAAATGAGACTATCCATAAGTCCTCTTGAGCACTTGGCAAATAGACCTTGGGAAGGAAATGATAGATTCAGTTCCTTTGTCATCACGGAGCTGTCACACATCCTGCTCACTTGCTTTTTGCGCATTAGCCTGTTCAAGTACATCAAGGAAATGCCTCAGGCCTTACCTGTTAATGCATTTCTCTGGCATTAGGAGCTACCTGAGTATAATGAATGGTGCCTAAAGAAGGTTGCATCATCGTAAGATAAGTTAGAGCACAATCCTTGCCGTACAATCGAAGTCATAAAATTTGGCAAACAATATATATCTTTTATTTTTTTATTTTGTTTTTTTTTATTTCAGCATATTATGGGGGTACAAAATATTACGGTTATGTAAAATTAGAAGTTGGAAATAATATACCAAGAAAAAATTCACATTAAGAGTGTCACTATTGATATTGGATCCAAATCATTTAAAGACCATTTTAATTTTATATAGTATACTAACTAGAAATACAATCATAAGGGTAGATTTCTCATGTAATAAAATTCAAAAACATATATATATAATGTGTACTAAAAATGTATTCAAGAAAGTAGATGTCTAATTTTTTTGTAGGTTGAAAATAACCAACACATTTGAATGACCCATCTCTTCATATATTATGCTAAATTGCTAGAAGAGCCATTCCTGTCACAATAACAATACAATGAAAAATGTGTTAATCAAATATCTAGTTAAATCGGTTGTGGAAAATACATTTTTTATTCAGGTTGCTGAAAGGACAAAGAAAAATGCATTATAGCATTGTGCCTTTCAGATGAATATTACTTGTTTAGCCCACAGGGCATGATGTCACTATATGTTTATAGGATTGGTATAATTTTAATTAAACCCACACCTCCAAAGTAAGAATTGCAATGGGAATATAGCTTGAAACTAATAAGAAAGGAATTTTTAAGTGTCCACACCAGCTACTGTTTTAATAGTAGCTGATAATAAAAGTAGCATGATATAATTTAACTTATTTTATCAAAATGTAAAACAGGATATTTTGAACTCAAAAATCTATAGCAATAAAAATAAATATTTCCTTATTCATTTATTAATATCATCTCACCTCTGTACATCAAATCAGGTATGCAAGTGCTTCAGATGCCATAACTGATAGCTTCAGAACATACCCTGATGGTGACATTTTTGTAAATCTATTTTGAGACAGGGCCAAAGAGTCATTTTTTGGTTTGGAATAAAAAGTGGAGAGGAAATGAGTGGGAAATCAATGGAAGCAAAATGCCCACAGATCATAGAGATCTGGCCCACATCCTCCTCATCTGCAAAAAGAAAAAGACAAAAAGGAGAAAGATGAGGAAGGTAGGTGCTTTTAGAATTTTAAAGGATCTTTTGTAGGGACCACTAAATAAATAGGCAAATTGTGATCTAGTAATATGGTCTGATTGAATTCACTGCACCCTGGAAATGCTTTCCCATGCACCTTCTCCCTGTCTCCCATGAAATGTAAATAAAGAGTATATGCCAGGCCATGTCATAAATGCTTTACCTGGATTAATTTGTTTAATCTGCACAACAACCCTATGTGAGTTAAATGCAATTATTATTCCCACTTCATAGATGAGGAACTGAGGCAGAGGATGATTAAGTTTGATTTAACCAAGAAAACCAGCTAACCAAGAACAACCAGCTAATAAGTAACAGACCTGTGACTTGTACTTTCTGTGCCCACAGGCTGCTCTTATCCACTCTGCTACACTGAACTCTAATAAGCATTAGAGGAAGAGTCAGCTCAACATCTTTGGGTGCCTACAACTCGATGCTTTTGTGTAGAACATTGGCCTTAGGAAATCATTTTGAAATGAGAGTCATTAATTAAAAAGATAAGTTATGGAAAGAATGCTGTATTGGTTTGCTAGAACTATTCTGACAAAATACCACAGATTGAATGGCTTAAACAACAGAAATTTGTTTTCTTATAGTTCTGGAGGCTAGAAGTCCAAGAAATCGAGGTTTGTTTGGTTTTTTTCCTAAGGCTTCTCTCCTTGGCTTGCAGATGACTACCTTCTCCTTGTGTCCTCACGTTGTCTTTCCTCTCTGTTCCTGCAACCTGGGTGTCTCTTTTCTGTGTCTAAATTTCCTCTTCTTAAAAGGGCATCAGTCAGATTGGATTAGAGCTCACCCTAATGATCTCATTTTAACTTAATCACCTTTTCAAAGGCCCAGTCTCCAAATACAGTCACATTCTGAGGTGCTAGGAGTTAGGGCTTCAACAAAAGAATTTGAAGGTCACACAATTCATCTCAAAACAAACACTAAACTCAGTGTTGTTATCCAAGGCATTATTCTGGTTTTTCTGCTATGTGACTTTGGGTAAGTCATGTCCTTTCATTTGGAGGCCACCTGCTACCTAAACACTGATTGTCTGTTTGCCTCTAGACAGAGTTCGCATCTTCAGCTTTTCTAGTTCTGTGAATCACTCTCTCATCTTCATACATACATACATATATATAAGATTATTTTGTTGTTATTTGTTTTTGCCTAAGTTAGCTAGAGTTTTAATGCATACAACTCAAGACCTCTATACAGAGAATGTTGACTTTCGTTGCTATGATCTATCCAGTCTGTAAAATGGATTAATAATGCCTACATCATAGGGCTGCTGTGAAAATTGAATGAATACTGTATATTAAGGGCTGAGTACAATGACTGGAAAGTAGGAGGTACTGAGCAAATGTACACCTTCTCTTTCCTACTTCCCAGCTGCTAATAGCTTTCATGCTGTTCATTGCCTTTGACCTTCCCCTCAACTTCCAGTATTTATCTAATACATTCCTGAGCAAGCACCACAGAAGCTACACATTTTGACTTTCTGTCTTCTGTAAGACAGAGATTTTTTCCAAAACTCACATGTAAGTGAGTTGGAGACATTTCCTCACAAGGTCAAAACCAAGAGGCTACATGATTCAATGTGGCTTCTGCAATGTTGAAATTTTAAGATGTAACAGAATTGTCTAGTGTATCAGGCCTCCAGTGTTTGCCTAGAACACTGACTCTGGCTGAAATAATTCTCCAGAACAGCGCAGCAGAGGCAAGACCCTAGAGTTACTTTAGATTACACAAAAGTAGACAGTTAGCAGAATGTCAGCCCAGCCTATTAGCCTGATTCTGTTGGCAACCAATAGCAACTGTAAGCATTATATGTCTATGTTGATGAGTTTGAGAATGGACATTTGAGACTTAATTATCTATTTAATCATTTGGACATATTTCATAAAATAATACATACTTTTGAATTAAAAAAAACTACTATACATAATTTCCTGTATTTATTTGCATCACTTATCCTTATTTTCTCCTTCTAAAAGTTAGAAATATTGCATAAGTCCCAAAGGAGTAATGTCATTGAAACAGAAGAAAAATTTATAGGTGTTATTCTCAGATATGGGAGAGGCAAGTTAGGTTGAATCTCTTTGGCTTAAAAGCAAGTGATGAAAAAATAGTTATTTTTAGATCACATGGTAGTAAATGATATTAACATCTGCCTATAACATTTAGTCTGTAAACTACCTATAGAGAAAGTTGCCATTAGTGATACAGGACATTGCGATGGGCCCAAAATGTCCCCCAAATTGAAGAGTACTTATTTAAGAGAAACTCACAGAACCAGAGCCTGAGGCAGGGTTTTTCAAGACAGATGACTGCCAGTGGCAGCCAAGAGCAGTGCCATTGTGAACTGTGAGTCTCCTGTTCTTACTTCAGGCAATTTACTTGAGTCCAGAGACCCAGATCAAAGACATATAGGGTCCAAGATTTTGGAAGCAACTCTGTGTCAAGGAGAATTGTGGACCAAAGTTCCAGATAAGTCTCTGATCAAAGTTAGATCAGATTCCTAAAGGCTGCTTTTAGGAAGCCACAGTAATACCCAACCCCAGATCCCAGGGCACTAGAGGCTCAAAGTTGTGTTCATACTACATAGTTTACTGATTTAGGAGCAGTAATGAAGGTAAGAGATTCAGGTTGCCTCCAGGTAAGGTGACAACAGATGATGATGATTTAAAATCTTCAGGTATCTCATAAAGCAACAGTATCAATATGAACCAGGGTTGGGGGGAGGGAATAGGGACAAGGGAGGAGAGAGAGAGTGATAGCAAGCTAGCAGTGGGGGAAAGCGTGGTCATGACTTGGAGGATAGTGAGCCATGGTGACATTTAGGGAAGCTTTGGGATTGACTGAGCAGCGAGGTTTAGGTAAAATGCCTTCTTCACTGAAGTGTGAAATCACTGGGGAGCTCTAGGGTGCACATGGTTACTTTAACATCTCCAGGCCAACTCAGGAACCAGACAGGAGGAGAACTATCAATATATGCTATGTTCACAGCAGCAGCAGCGATGACACAGGGAGGATCCCTGAGCAGCTGCAACCTTACAGGCAACCAGCAGCCTCTAGCAAGGGATAAATCCAAGGGACTTGGGGGTGCACCAGGAGCTTCCAACTTGAGCTGAACTGGCCTGGACTTAGAGAGGACAGATGGCAGCATAGATACTTACACTCTAAAAATGGAACCCTTTCAAAGGCATTGTGAGTTTGCATTTTTTTTCTAGAAAAAATTCTAAAACCCTAGAAATCAAACCTGAAACCAATATACATGGGGGAAAAGACTTACTAGTATACCACACCAAGGGACTAGGGCAGGAGGAGCGGAATATGGTAAGGGGAGCAGGGTGAGTAGAGAAACTGACTTTTTCTCTTAAGTTATATAATTTCAGTACAATTTTTATTTCATGAATTTATTTTTATTTAATTTGAAAAGTAACAGTCTACTCTTCTGGGGACACACATGCTGTTTTACATAACTCAGTGAAAAGTGAGCATTTGCAATACTAGAGAAGAGCCTTTAAGTAACAGTTGAAGATATTTGGTTAATTTATAAACTGTATCATATGTTAGCAAGTTTTCAAAACCTTTCTGTGTTATCTTCTAGCTTGAGACTGAGCTAGGAAAGTCTAAGCTTTTATCCTCATAAAAGTCAATGCTGTCAAAATTCACAGAATACATGATTTCTGAGCAAGCAGATTTACATAGACCCTAAAATAACAGGGTTTCTTGATGTACTATTGGGTCTTTGTATAGTATTATGGAGATATGCATATTAACTGTAAAGGATCTAATTTAATTGAATAGCGCTGACTTAATTTGCATCTTCTTACAGTACTAAGTGACATAAAAATCATTAGATTACTTTTTATTTTAAAAATTGCCATTTATTTTTAAAACGTGTTTGGGAGCATGAAGACATTGTCATATAGATTTGATCCAGTCTTAAATTTTCAACTTTGTTCATATGAATCCTGCCTAAATAACCTTCTGACATTATTATCCAGTTATGGGAGGCCCCCCACATAAATGCATTTGAATGCTTTTATGATTGTGTGAAATGAATCACTGATGATTCATGAAAGAGACAGTCCTATCATTAGCCTTGATAAGATGGTAATTTGATTATCTGATGGTCCTGTTGCTCATTTCATTTTTGAGCATGAATATTTAAAATATTGGAAGGGCAAAATAATTCCAAAGGAAGAATTGGTCAGTATTTCAAAATAATATATTACTTCACAATTCCTGTTAACTCTAGCTCCAGAATATCAAATGAAGGGTTTGCTTTTTCTTTGTAACATAGTAAGGAAAGTAATGCAAAATGTTCACTTTTGAATATAAATATTCAAATTAGATTTGTGTCAATTTTATCTCCAATTATCAGTTCATACATGTGGATATAAAATGCTTATGTATAAGAAAATTTAAAATCATTGGGTAAAAAATGTTTTTCAATTTATGTTCCTGGAATAGCGTGTCTAGAATCATCCATAATAGATATAGTACTTCTATCTTTAAAGAACTTCAAAATGATAAAGATGAGTTCTTCAGCTTATTATCAGCCTTTTTTTGTCAACTATCATCTTTTAATATTTATTAGGCTTGGTTTGCACTGTGAGTATGTAAGACAAGAATAACATATGACCAGTTCTGTATTTCAACTTTAGGATATAGCAAACTTTTTTGTTGTTTCCTTTCTTTAGACTCAAAAATAGAGAGTAACCAACTATCTATTTTCACAATCATTCCCCAACTTATCAAGCACTAGGGAATGGTATCAATGATATACCATATTAGGTCCTTCCACTTTTTGCCTTGTCTTCATTTTGAATTTATCGAATCTACTATTCAAAAGATTCCAACTACTGGATACCTCTTGAACTCACATGGAGGTGGAAGCACTATTCATTTATCTCACATTGGATTTGTCAAACAAAGGTATCACACTTTAAGTAAAAGCAATATATATATTTCCAAGTTGAGAAAACAAATGATGAGCTGTTTTTCATTAAATACCTACAGTTCACAGAATATCTATATCCTCACTTCTAATTTCCCTAACAGACCTTAAAGGTATGTGCTATTTGTCAATTTTAAAGGGGGAAAAAAAAAAAAGCTCAAGGAGAATTGTGCAGCTGTGGTCTGAGAAAAAAATGAGTAGTAAAGCCATGATTCATCTCACTCCAATAACCAAAGCTACCTTTAAATCCAGTGGCTTGTGTGTCAGCTCTTGCTGCCACTCAAACAGAAATCATCGGGTTTAAAGGTAGCTTTCTTCCCACCAGCACACCACCTAAATTGGACAAAAGGGAAAATTTCCCTGATACATGTAAAAGCTTCTAAGAAGTTAATTCACAAGAAAAATAACATCTGACACATACAGTGAAGAGCTAACCTAACTTTGGATAACTATGTGTTGGCCAGATACTGTAAAGGTAAAGACTAAAATAACTATATACAGATACTGTATCCTAGAAAATAAATCTGTTTTTATAGGCTTATTATTTAAGCAAGTCTATAGCTACTTTATGTTTTAGCAATTTTTAAACTGTATTATACTTTCCTTAGCTAGAATTGAACAAATGGATGACTATATTATACGCATGAGAGCCAGGTTTTTCACTGTCAGAGAAGTTACATGTAAAGAAAAGGAAAAAGCCTTAGAATTAGAGCTCTCAGTTTTGTTTTTGATATATAAACATATAGACATAGAAATAAATATAAATACATGTATATGTGAGAGCATATACATGTCTGAGAGGGTCCAGAAGCAATTACACCCCACTAGCAGTGAACATACCCAACACCAGGATCTTGGTGTCTAGATATCATTCTCTAGTAAAAAGAAACAGGGCTCTTTGGAGAATTGGTTAATTCCAGGGCCAAGGGAGAAAAATACAATAAGCCTGAAACATCTTATGGTGCCAGAATATAAGAAAGTTCTCAAAAAAGAATCAGGATATGTAAAAAGGACAGAAGAGACAACCTGAAGGATTTCCCAATAACCAAAGCCAAGACAATGTAATCAGCACAACAAATAATACTACTAGATTATAACCCATAAAATAAAATATCCATAAGTCTAATATAAATTAATAATTTAATAAATATGTAAATGCAGAAGAGGAAACTCTTTATTATAAAATATTCCAATTTATAAATATGGAAGAATTGAAGAAAATTCAAAGCTACCATTAGATAAAAACCATAATAATAACTGTTGCAGGCAAAAGTCAACAATCAATGAAAAAAATCACTAGGTGAAAGTTTGAAGAGAAACAGGATATGTGCATAGTTTCAACACATCACCCCAAGATATTTATCCATTACAGAGTGAATAATATTAATGTTATAGAGACAAAAACTAACAGGCATCTTCTAGGCTATGTGAACAAGTTTAACATCAACAGTTAACCTTGACATAGCAACAACATGTTCCTCCTGATGTGATGCACAGAGAAGGATACAATTTCTTCTCTCTGGTGTTATTATCAACAAAGCATAAACTCAATATGATCATCACAAAATATCAGATAAACCCAATTTAAGATTTCACCCTTGGAATAACTGACCACCTCTTATCAAAAATGCCAAGGTCATGAAGAAAAAAGGAAGGACTGGGGAATTATCTTAAGTTGGAGAGAGACTGAAGACACACTGTACAAATGCAATGTAGGATCCTGGATTCCATTCTGAAACAGAAAGAAGATATTTGGGGAAAAACTGGTGAACTTCTAATAAGGTCTGTAGTTTATATAATACTAATATGGTAATTTTAATTTCCTGTTTTGATAATTATACCATGGTTATTTAAGTTTTGGGAAGCTGGTATAACATTATGTGAAGTCTCTGTAATATTTTTGCAACTTTTCTGTAAGTTTAAAATTATTTCCAAATTAAAAGTTGAAAAATATTATTGTAGTACTATGACAACACTATGAGATAAGTAGTATTACCCTCATTTTCCAGAGAAGGAAACTAAGAACAGAGAAGTTAATAAATTTGCCCAAGATCACCAAATTAGAAAATCTCAGAGCCAGGATTCAAATCCAGACAGTCTGGCTTCAAAGTTCAAGATCTTAACCACTGTCATTTTATGTGGTCTAAGGCTCAACTAATTCATAAATATTTATACTTGCTTTTAACCTGCTTTGAAATATTAAGATACAACAGCATTTCAAGAAACATAACCCTGGAAAAAGAAATGCATATTTTACAATTTTCCATGCTAAGTGATGTAACAAAACTTCATTCTCTTGCAGCAATTTTCAACCAAATGTCAAACCATGAACAATTAAGTGAGATCTTACCAAATAACTAAATGGCAGTATTTGCATTCAAAAATGAAAATGCATCCATAAGGCTTTTATGCTTCATTACTTTAAAAAATCATTAATAATAAAATATATAATGACAGACAGTTACTAATGCAATAAAGTTGCTAAAATGAGATGAAAAATTGCTAATAATGCATTTTATTACATTCAAAGAAGGCTTTAGGTGGCTTTGCTCTGGCTCTGAATTTATTGTAGATAATTAGTAGTTTAGGTCTCTGTATTAAAAGAGGTCACTTTTATCATTGGAAATAGTTTTTAAAACTGGTAATTCTTTTGAAGAATTCAAGGAACTTGAACACTTCTCTCACATATAAACAGCACTCAGAAATTACATAAGTAAATAAAAATGTATTATGTGATTGTTTCCTTCTGCTCAATAATATTTGTAATTATAATGTTAAGGAGGTTATGTATGGCAATTCAGCCAAAAGAAGCATAACTATGTATTAAATTACAAACCGCATAAATGTGAATTATGTGAAAACATTATGATAGTTACAAAATATGATTAAGATTGAAGTTAAAGGAGAGAACAATATCTTCCAGATTACAAATATTTAAACCAGAAAGAAAGAAATAATTTTTCTCTATGATGATAAGACATCCAAAAACATAAAATTAGTCCTCATTGGAGAGCATTTATTTAATATATATATATAGTAAATATCTGTGATATTTATAAACTTAAGACTTTAAAAAAATTTTTAAATACAACACCATATTACTTAATATATATTGAAGCCAAACCAAGAAGAAGGATATGGGAAAATATTTTTGTGTTATTATTTGGTGGTTTGTTATATAGCATGATACATATTAAATAATTTATGGCTATTCCTACTTTCTGCTCTTAAAACACACTATGGGAAAATGCTATTTGGATACAGTTAAGGCTTCCTGAAAAGTACTTGTAACAAAAGCTTTTCCATTTAATGGTTAAAAAAAAAGTAAATAGAATTTATGTCTGTCCTGGGCCCAATTAAACCTCCATTCAAACTTGTCCTGACCAGAAAATAAATTGCCTATGGATTCTGAATACGAGTTTTTGCACACTTGGAGGAAAAAAAGAGTACATCTGTGGAGAACTATGATTTATGAAAGTATTGATTTCTTTGTTAAATAATGAATTAGATGTCCTACCACAATATTATTTATCAAACTTTTTTGTCATATAATTAAATTGTCACATAATGGATTGTACCCATATAGATTCATTAAATATTAAAAACTACATGTGACACTACTCACCTTATCTTTGGCTAACAACACATTTCCTCTATTCTTTTCCATTATGGTCGATCAGGGCAAACACCATCCTTACTATCAACACTTATAGCCCTTGCTTACCAAGGCTGCAAAGCCATGAGCTCATTCCCTCAGCTCTGCAGGAAACCCTGTAAGGACTGAAACTATCCACATTTCGAAAGCAAGTGGCATGAAAAACATTCCACTCAATTCAAGACAACTTAACAAATGAGTATAAGGGGAAAAGTTTCCTATAAATTAAAAAAAAAAATTTGAACATATTAAAATTAAATTCTCATTTGATCACACCTACCCATCTTGATCACTCCTCATTTTCCCCGGAAACCTCTGCTACAGCCCTGTCTTGCCCTGGGCCCTCTGGGTTGTTTCTCAGTGCGCCTGGCCCTCCATATATCATAACAACTCCAGCCACCCACAAAGTGTCACCAGCTACATGAATGTATTTCTGCCTTCCCCAATCACTAACCCATATTCCCACTTGCACTGACCTTCCCCTAGGACTACCTTGAAGTCTTCAGCATAATTAATACTTTTTTAGTAGCCACATAATCCATCCCCACCTCCTCCCACCCCACGAATGTAATAGATACTTGTTTCTCTACACTTGACATTTAAGAGCTGACATTGTTTTGGAACTGAATTCCTGTATCCCATTAACCACTTTCACAGCTGTGTGGGCCAGCTTTGTGTGGACTGGGAGATGCTGAGGCAGTTAATAATAATAAAAGCCTACATTAATTGTATGCTCACTATATGTCAGGTATTATGCTAAACTTTTTAATGTGCATTACCATACTCAATCATTATGACAACCCTAAGAAATGGGTACTCAGAATTTTCTTGTTTCATTTATGAGGAAACTGCAGATTAAAGAGGTTTAGTAATATTTTAAGGTCACAGTGCCAGGAAATGACAGCAGGAATTCAAAAATCGAATATGTCTGACTTTGGAATCAATGTTTATAGGCTCTATGCTCCACTGCTTCTCAGTGAATAGATGAAAATAAAAACCAAAGACCACAGGGAATTCTTATTCTAAAATCTTTGTAATGGGCTGGTAATTTATTTTAAAATCCAATAATTCGGTGGTCATGAAGTATCTCTGCTGTTATCTTAAAATCTAAAATGGTTCTCTTTTATTAAAGAATGAAAGGGTTTCAAAAAGCTCTTATTTTCTATAGTGCTTCCCTTTAGATTCCTAACCTTTTTACTACAGATGAATTGGAAACAGAAATAAGGTTATATAGCTTCCGAAGGCCATATAATACATGAATTTAAGTGTCTTAGGTCCAGCTGAACTTGCTGCCTTTTCCAAAGAGCAGCACTTTTTTTTTTTTTTTCAGAGAACAGAAAGGATGTCTGCAATGAGCAGTGCACTCTGGAGAATTACACATGAGAGAGTCACAGTCCTTCTCTCTAAGAATTTTTCTACTAAACATAAAAATGGATATAAGTGCTATAAGAAAAGTAATGTAATGAGCTCTCAGTCTAGACAGAGAGAGAAAGAAATGGGGGGGGAGAGAACTGTTATTTAGGGATTTCAGGATAGACTTCATGGAAGAATTAGCTTTAGAGAATTAGAGACAGATGCTGAAGAATGAGACCAATTAAAGGAATTCAATAAATTTGTGGATTAAGTGAATGGGTAAAAGAATGAGGGAATTTGACTTTCTAGATAAGGAGAGAGAGCAATTCAAAGGAGAAAAGAACTTAAAGAAAGTCATGGAAACAGAAAAAGGCTAGCAAATATATTCAGTAATTACTATAGTTTGGTTTTTATCCATTCCTACATTTATTCACACATCATGCACTATATACCTGGAGCTGTACCTTGCATAGAGAAGAAAAGAAAAAAGACACTGTGCCCTGTCTGTGTTTACAGCACTTCGATTTGAAGCGTATTCAGTGCTTGGGAGTGGAAAAGGTAAGTTGGACTTGGGTCACAGAATCTGAAATGCTGGGCTAAGGGCTTTAGAGTTGATTCCTAAGGTAACTGACATCCTTTGACTACTTTAAGAAGGAGAATGTCATGATCAGTTCAGAGTCAATTTGTGCTGAATTGTGTATCAGGTTAGAAAGGAGCTATGATACAGGAAGTTTTCCTTGCATGGAGGTGCCCTGATAGTTCTGGGGAAGCCTGAATTGCTGAACCAGAAAGGAAAAGGATAAGTGGACAGGAACTCTTGTCTGTGGCATAGTGATGGGAAAGGAGGCCAATGCTGATGGGGAGAGATGCTGAAAAGAAGGTTGCTGAGGCTTTCCTTACAGAAATTTCAGATTTTCTGAGGATATGGTATGTGGACAATTGCTTGTGTCTAAAGCACAGCTGTGAAGTCTAACAGCCTGGACAAAAGTCCCAACACCTCCACTTACCAGCTCCAAAATTGTAGACCAAAGAACTACTTAACTTCTGTAAGTCTTGTTCTTTCACTCATAAAATATGAATAATAAATAATATCTACCTCTTGGTAAATAGTGAAAAGATTAAACATGAATATGCAATGAAAGCATTTAGTACAACTTTTAGCACACAATAACTATGTCAAAAATATTAAAAACGTTCCATGATACAGAGGTAGAAACAAAATAAAAGTTCGATTTTGTTGATTTTTTACTACTGCCAAGGTGCCACTCTGAAAGTTATGGGTTGACCACAATGACAGTTGTGTAGGTCAGGGTCCAATCAGGACACAACAATGACAGCAATTATTTGAATAGAGAGACTTTAATACAAAAAAGTGTTAACTATGTGTAAAGTTATTGACTAGGTGACTGAAAAGACATGAAAGGACTCTAAGCTACTACAGAGTTAGCAATTCAGCCAGTCAATACCACCCCCATGGTGGGGGGAATAAAGGGAAAAGCTGGAACCTAGACCTCAGAGAAGGGTATACAGGTTGGCCAGGACTAATATCTCTCACCTTGAAACCAAGCAGGGCCCTGTGAGGCAGGGATGCAGAATGCAGAGAAGGGGGCACTGCTTGGCTTGTTCTGGTGTCTCTGAGATCAGAGGGGTCTAGTGCGGCTGAGCTACAAGTATGCTGGGGTTATTGTCTCTGATGGGAGCATGAAGTAGCTAGCTCTACAAGTGCAGGGGGGAAAGGCAAAGTGACTTCAGCTGCTACTACAAGACTTTGCTGCAGCTGAAGTGAAAAAGCTCCTAGGAATTTTAAGGAGCAAGGCCCTTTCTCTCCCAGTCTTTCTTTCTTTTTTTTTTTT
>VBSM01000272.1:86801762-86819790 GCA_008086735.1 Cheirogaleus medius | reverse complement strand
AACATAATGAGTGAGATGTGCAACGTTTGGGGGATGGTCACACTTAAAGCTCTGCCTCGAGAGGGGAAAAGGGCATGGGCAATATATGTAACCATAATATTTGTACCCCCATAATATGCTGAAATAAATAAATAAATAAAGATCACAAGAAAGATCTCTGTGGGTGGATTGCTCATCCTTGAACTACTGTGGTTCCACTAAGGTATTCTCATGTTAGCCAGGCCAAGGTGATGTCCCCTTCCTAGGAGATTGTAAATCTTCTTGGGTCATAGTTGTCTGTTCCCAGTTCTTGGTGTGCTCTTGGCTGAAGAACGACCTGACACGCCAAAAGGAGTGCAAGTGTGAAACAAAGTTTGTGGAGGAAGGACAAGATAGGTCTACAGAACAAGAGCAAGATACATTCACCACAGACGACCAGTGGAATCCCTGTCCTAACAAGAGGGCTCTGGTAATGGTCTAGGGTCTTGTTTTATAGTGTCTGGATTGAGCCCTCCTCCTGGAACCACTTTGATGGGCAGTGCATGACATGATAATTAGTCTTAGGTTACTCTAGGTCACTTTCCAAATCCTTTTGTGCCTGGGCTACCTGGCCTGCAGGATGGGGGATTCCCTGCATTCTTTTCCAAATGAGCAGGAATTCCTCCTTTCCCCACCCCCCAGATGTGGCAGTTGCTTGGGGAATGATTAAGGGGGGCAGCAACAAGATGGGGTGCCCACACTTGTCCTTCTTCCCAGGTGGGGCAATTGCTCAAGGCAGCACCAAGGTAAGGCACCTGCCTTTGTACCTAGGAGAGCTGGAATCCCTCACTATCTACCTAACAATCTCACAAGATCAGGGACTCTGTCTTATATCTTTTTGTATACTCAGAGTGTAGCATAAACAAAGTTACTTAATTTATATTTGTTGAATGAATTGTCTTAATTTCACTAAGTCTTAGTTTATACATGCATTAAATAAGAGATATATGACTAGCAACTCAATGTATATTTGGAGTGGTCCTCCAGCCTTATTGATGGTCTATTATTGTTTGAACCACACGATTTTTTAAAAAAGCATTGAAAAATTATGGGGAGAAAGTGAAAAACGATGTGAATGATTAAAGGGAAAAAGTTACACTTGAAAAAAAATGCCATGGTAATGTTTTTCTTTACAATTCTTCAACTACTTCCACTTCCTCCTTTTAAACTTCATTGATATTCACACAAGGAAGGACCTGCCATTCTTTTTGCATGGCCTCTAACTATCTTTGGACCACCTAGAAGTCTATTGGTCCTTATTCTTCTTATTTCTCAGATTTTCCCCTCCCTTGTTCTTATAATTCACCCTCTTGAGCTATTGTTTGATTGCAACCAAGTACCTCACCTTCTCTGCTAGGGACTGTCCTTACAGACAGCCTTTCCTGGAGGAAATGCTTCTGCTACCTTTGCCTTACCAAATGGAGGATGTCGGCACTCTTCTGCAGGATTTCTCATAGCCTAGCAGCAAGAAAATTTACTACAGCAGTGAAAAAATACGGGTGTAGATGGTACTTCAAAGCAGCTTCATTTCCAACAAATTGGCTATTAGTAAAAGACTATGGTCTCATTAGGAGACCAAAGGCTAACGCAGAATTACTAGAGGGTTATGATTGTATCTTCCTCTCACCAATTTCAATCACTTCTATCAGAGGTGGTAGCTGCACCCACAAATGAGGTGGGCAATTAAAATTATATTATGTAACCATTATCTGAAGATTATTACATACTAGGCATCTTGCTAAGGACTTCATGTGCATTGTTAAATTTCTGGGACAAGATGGTTAGTTGATATTAACAATCCCACTTTATAGATGCAGAGGCTGTGTTAGGATGCTGTGAAACTTACATGAGTTCACTCAGTTTATAAGGGAAGAAATGAGATTGGAATCCAGCTTTGGACATCAAGTCTTATGCCCTTTACCTTTGTGCTATGCTGTGTACCTTAAATTTAGAGATGTTTGTCTCGATCAACTTTTTATTATAGTATTTGATACATACAAAAATATATTCAATGCAATTTAGCAGTATAAGATATGTATGACTAAACTTATATCTTTATGTTTAAGCCTTTATATCTTACTGGCTTTTTTATGCTTTTTGTAACTGTTCTGCAGACATTTAAATTTAAAAAGAATAAAATCTCAGATAATTAGCTGTGTCAGCATCTTGAAAAATATAGTTGAAAGTCATGGTTTTGGTGGGAAAAAGAGCCCCAGGCATGAAAGCATAAAATTCTACTAGAAAGCTCAATGATGCTTGTAAAATAAAGAATAGTATCATTAGAAAAATAGTGAGGGGTTATGGCCTTTGTTTCTTTTTTACTTCTAGCACTGTTCTTCCTATTTTTCTGTATTTTTCCATATAGGAGACCTATAAAGTAGTTCCATCTTTGTAACTATTATGTTAATTGAAATGTATTCAGGATATTTACCCTCTATTACAAATTTTGTGAGGTTCCTTGAGAGAGTTCATTTCAAAATCCAATATCCATATAAACTCTAATTCTAATAACACCATCTTGTTTTTTTTTCATTTTATTTTGTTTTGTTTTTTTACATACACCAAATAACAAACTTTTTATGTATACCAAATTATACCAAACTTATAAATCCATATATCCTACTCCCTTCCCTTAGGGCACTATTATTATAGAAATATCACTTATCTGTATTATGTATGAATTAGTTAATTTACAAAACTCATATATTATCTTCTCTTGGTAATACTGTCATACGAATTCTCACATGCTTATAATTAAATAACAAAATTATTACATTCTTGTAACAACTGCTAAATAACTTCATTATTTTCCATTCAATATGTGTCTTTACTGACTTTTTTAAAGCATGCTCTGTACACATTTTTAAACTTTAGATATATAGTCATGAGAATGATGCAGGCTTTTAAATGCTTAGTAAATTTTGCCATTTACTAAGTTTCTAAAATCTTTTAAGACAAAGCCAAAGTAAAGATTTGCTATTTTGAAAACTATATTTCCTAAAACGAAATGGTGGAAACTTATTTGCTGATTCTTACATCTAACTATGCTGCTATTTTCATCAGTGAAACTGCAGGTTTCATAATTAAATATAAAAATTGAGGTGTTCACACAGATATGCTAATAACTCCATTAAACTTCTCCCTTTATATGTAAATTCAAGCCCAGATGTTGCATCATTTGCAAATCTTGCAATTAAAGCATTTTATAACTTCAGTTATGCAAAGGGGCAGCAGACTGGAAAATGGGTAAAATTGCTTGGCTAGGACATTACCATGGCAACACACTGACCTCCATTCAATTAGTTACCACAGAAGATTCAGCTATTAATTATAGTGGTCAAAAGTGGATATCATATGGATCTCCTCTTACCTTTTTAATATGGACATTTTTCACTCACCATCAATCTTTGACTTTCAAAAGCAAGGCTCCTGAACTGCAGTGTTAAAAGTAATACTGTTTAAGTACTGATGGAAGTACGGGTCAGGAAAGGAATCTCATTTATCAGCCATATTCAAGATAGTTCTTCAACTTTCTGTAATCTAAGCACTCTGTCAGGCAAGCTTCAAAGTGAATATTCATTACTGCTCATTTTCCTCATTGAACCCTTTGCATTATGTGTGTCAGCAATTACCTCTCACTTTAGAAAGCCATCATTAATTAGGGCCACAACAATCACCGTGGGGCCTCTGAAATAGATAGATTCCCCATTTTGGGTTGAGTTTTACATTTTCCAGCAAAATGTTATTATTTTCTTGGCAGACTATAAAAGAATTGTTGAGAGTTAATTACAGAGGCACTTTATAAAAGATCAAAAAAATTATTTTACATTTTTATTACATACCTGAAGATACAAATCTTGTATTCAATGAAGCTAAAACATATTGTTATTACAGAACATGTTTTAGTGAGTGCATCCATAGTCCAAAAGTAATAAACACTTTGAGACACACAAAAGCATGGTGATCAGCCACGGTGATAGATCAACACTCCATAGATCATGGCTGCTTCGTTCAACAAAGGTTTGCTGATCATCTTCTGTGTATTAGACACTGTTTAGTGTGCTAGAGATAGAGGGATGTCCAAGGGTGGCAAGATCCCTGCTGAATTGGAAGGAATAGAAAATACTCAAATAAAAAGGACAATATTAGTTCATAATAAGTTATATGCCAAGGTTTATAAAACAGCTAAAGAATTACTAGGTATCCATGTCGGATAGTGATAGTCATAATGCTAGCAGTGTAAGTGAAGATTAACGAACATATTCACAAAAGTTTTCCTTAAATACAATTTATATATAAATAGATAAATTTAAAGTTCAAATGAAAAATAAAGATACCTTAATATTCACTTGATTTCACAACAGCCATAGACATGTGAACATTGGACAGTTCTGATAATCAAATTCCTTTGGTTAAAGATGAAAAGAAAGGTTACTGATCTTTGTAATTTATTTTAAAGAATAATATGACTGTGAATATTCATGATGCATATGTGCAAGAATTTCTCCTGTTACTATTCAGGGGTTGAATTGTTGGTTTTTACCATCAGAGAATAGTCAAAAGTCCATCAATGGCAGAGTTAAGAGATAAATTGTAGTCTAGTCAACAATAAAACATAATATAACCATCAAAATGCATAAATTATAGCTAACTGAAAGCAATTAAGACTTAATAAAAAGTTGAATGAAAAAATTTAAAGTTGCATGCTAATATTTTTATAAAAACCAACAGATCGGAATACCAATATATGTAATATTAATATATATGGATTTATTTTTCCTTTAAGAAAAGAAATGACAATGATAACATTCAGGATATTAGTCATCTTGGTTGAAGGAAGGAAACAGAGAGATAGGGTAGGAAGAGAGGATATAGATCCATTTAAGGTTTTGGTAATCTAGGTTTTGGGTTAGGGTATGAGTTCACTGTTATTCATTATATTATTAAAAATTAATGAACAAAAGAAAGACAGGAGGAAAGGAAGAAATAAAGAAAAAAAGAAAGGCTGGCAGTCAGGCAAGAAGGTAGACAGGAAGGCAAGAAGGAAGGAAGGGAGGAAGGAAGGGAGAGGGTCATATACTAATATGATAATGTATTATAAACCAGAGATGAGAATTAATCCTATTATTTATACATAAAGTTCTTAAAAATGAAAATAAGTTTTTGTTGTATGACTATTACATTTATACAAAAGGCTTGCTTTAACAATAAACAGAATAACTTATTAGAAATTTTGATTTAATGATGGCGCATTAGTCTTTATTTGGATATATAAATTTTTGATGCATCTATTTTAAATCATGTTAATTTAATTTTTAAACAACTCTTGTGTGTACTCAGCCCAATTTTAAGTATGCTAAGCAAAAGCAGCTAAGAATGAACAAAGAAATCTAGTAAAATGGGTATAATAAGTTGATTGTGGCAGAGTTTTGTCCAGAAATTATTGTTACTAAAAGTGCAAGTGTTGGGCTTGTTGCTTTGATAACATATCATGGATGGTAGCCAAAATTTCATAGTGTCTGTCAGTAACTAAAAGTTCATTGTTTATTTTTAAGGGTCAAAATTAGTTACAGTGGGGATGAAAATATCTGATAGTTTGTATTCCCATCAAAGTATTATTATATTCTCTCTTCTGTGAAATGCAATCTATGCCCTTACCTTTTACATCACTCAACAAATAATAATAATATCTCAAAAATAAAAAAATACAGCACATAGCACTATTAATCTCTTCTCTCACCCAGCACAATATCGTCACTTGTTTTGAAGGCATTACTTACAAAGACAAGTTAAAACTGGCCAAACACCAAAGTCATCTCCCCAAAATTAACAAGAAGCAGCCATGGGTAGCAGAAAATAACTGCTCAGAATGAAAAGAATGGCCTACTTGATGGAAAATTGTAAGGCTCATTACTTTTTTTTTTTTTTTTTTTAAGTTTTTAGAGACTTGAAGCTACTGACCAACGGTATATCATAAGTCATTTCTCTCACTGAAAACTTCAGACCACTGAGGCATTCTGGCAGCCTTGAACTTGTAGTCACTGCTCTTTTACCTCAGGGCATTAAGAAATCAGTGAAGTCTGCAGTGAAAAAGGATTATCATCTAAATCCCTTCTTACTTCATCATTTTAACTAATCACTTGACTCTCATTTCATGTAAAATTAAAAGTTAGAAACATTATAATTACAATGCTTGGTCTTTAACTGTCTTTGTCTTTGGAAGAGCCACAATTCAAATGTTTTAATAAAGTCTCTAAGTACCTCCTAGCTTGCTTTTCCTTTTTCTTCTTTTTAGGTTTCCTATCTTAAGTACAGTAAAAAGATGAGGAATCTATCACCTGGGTGCTTCTCTAAATCTTTCTTTGCCTTTTTTTTTTTAACTATTTTTTTTTTTTACATTTAAGATCATAAAAATGCTATGAAAAAGATATATATTATAGAATTACTTTAAAAAGTGCACATTTCCTGTATGCCTGGTACCCAAACATAGCTAGCATGAACTTCTTTTGTTTTACATGTGTTATTCCAAATGTTTTTATCTATGTACATATTAACAGGTTAGTATATTATCATTCTTATATAAAATGTGATCGTCCTTTACCTTTTGTGCTGAAACTTGCCTTTGTAACTTAACAATGTATCATGAATCATATCTTTCCATGTCAGAATACAAAAACTAGTCTCACTCATTTAAAAGTTGAATAATATTCCATTGAATAGTGAAGTTATTTTATTTAATTAACTTTTTTATTAATAGTTACTGTACTTTCATAAAGAAAGATACAATGACAGTATGGATTACTAAAAGATAAGTTCCTAGAGTGAGGCCTTCTGACATAATATACATTTTAAGAAAAACTGGGTTTGAGG
Source organism: Cheirogaleus medius (assembly GCA_008086735.1). NCBI lineage: Eukaryota > Metazoa > Chordata > Mammalia > Primates > Cheirogaleidae > Cheirogaleus > Cheirogaleus medius. The sequence continues at coordinate 86,812,902 of VBSM01000272.1, read as the reverse complement.
AGCCAGTGGAAAGTTCAATTTTGGATATACTGATATTTCAGCTCCAGTGAGAAACACCTAAGGGAGGCATCAAGTATAGAGTTGTTCTTGAATATTTGGCTCTGGAGCTCAGAGAAATGCTGTAGGCTTGAGATAAACATAGCAGATAATCCATGCCATACTAATTTCTTGTAATGCCATTTGTTTCTGATATATTTCCTGAAGACAGGATGGAGGTAAGGAACATGTGTGTGAAAAATGTGTGTGCATATTTATACATATACATATATAGTACATATGTATACATACATTACGTTCATAATTCCTATATAATGTATATAACATATATATGTCATTTTACAGCTTTGTGTATAGACTTATCTATCTACATATAATATGAGTTAGGGCAGCGTAATCCTCTGTACACTGTTGGCCAGTGAGAATTGGCTCACCTTGCATTGTAATTTCTCTCAGCTGATGGGCACCTGGCTACATTGTCCTGATTTGTCCTTTTGGTGTGTGTTTATTCTGCTGTGCCATCTCTTTTTGCCATTCCCTTTGTGTTGTGGTACTGTTTTAACACATAATGCCTCACCAAGACAGCAGAACCTAGTAGGTATTTTAAGAGGAAGACTAATATTTAGATGTTAAAAATGCAAGTTTAAGGAAATTTAGAAAATTATTCCTTTAAAGAATTGGCTGGAGAAAGAAAGAACATCTTGGGATTAATGGAAGTACTCGCCATGAAGGTGGCAAAGTAAACAAATAAATGAACAACATCACTCCCATTAAGCATTATTCAACAATTGTATGAGTGGGAGCTGGGAAAAGCTGTGGACAGAGCTATGTGTTGTCTTTAAAAGAGTTGAAGGGGATGAAGCAACCATTGTCAATATACAGTGCTAGGAAAATTTTTCCTAGTCATTATGCTTTAAAGATCTGAAAAGCAAATATTCCCTTTCCAGACCTGCCTTGCGTTTAAAGACTCAGGTATAGATTCAGTGCTCTTCAAATATGGTCTGTAGACCAGTGTTGGTTGGAGAACTTTGTTACCAGTCAGTAATAAAATAAATACAGAAATTGAGCATAAGCATAAGAAGGGTTTATAACCATTTGAAAGAGTAATTTTATGCTTGTGGAATCAATAATAATAATTTAAAAATTGCATGCACATTTTGTCTTTGGATTTTTAATTTTGTTTTCTAGCAACTCATTTTCAATGTATTTTACTGAATATGAATAAAATAACATCTGCAAGAAATTAGAAATTTTAAATAAGAAATTAACTGGCCTTCACCACAGATAATGTGAGGAGCACTGGAGATGACGCAGAGAAGTGTGAATCAGCTACAGTGAATTGAAAGTATAGGATCAAATCTATAATTCCCAAGTGAACACATGGATTTCTCAAGGATGAAGACCAGAAATCAGCCTCACTCTTGATCCTTAGATGAATGAAAATAAACTACTGTTCGCATAACTCAGGGATATGCTATACCACAGTTAGAGTCACATCACTTTTCAAGGGTACTGTTATAATTACTACACCAAATAAAAACATTAATTAGTTTAAATCAAGACCTATAGAATCTGTTACCTGCTCAAAGTTATTGTTAATCAATCATTTTTATTTGTGTCTTTCTAGTGATTATGTGAAAATCGTTTCTGGTGTTGTAGTTAATTTTGAAACATTAAGAGCTTAGTTGTTGCATTCCCAATGAATACTACCAAGAGCCATTACATTATGGGCTAATGATTTGGCAAATTTAATTATGTAAATCAAAGCTATTTTGACATTTAGATGCTCAGAAAGGATCTACGGCTATTGAATGTTTATGAACTTATTCATTTTAAGCACTTAATTTTTCTCATCAATTAAAGTTTTCTCTAGTGTAGATAGCCTAGTGATGAATGAGGACATACAATTTCTTTTCTAAAAAATATTAAAATATGAAGGGAGTAATGGAGCATTTCATAAGATATAAGATACAGAAAATTTCTTAATGAGAGTAATGAGACTGAATGATTAGCTGAGAAACAACCACTTTTAAATGAGTAGCTAGACTTCTTTTAACTGTAATAACAAAGTAATCCATATTATCAATTTTATTTACATGTTAATTGAACCTGTCTGGTCAGTATAAACTAAAGAAAATTCTCTGAAGCAGGTGCAATGTTTCATCTAGTTTCTGGAAGCTCTTGGCTCTGAGTAGGCCAAACAAAAAAGTTAAAATGGGAAATTTCAGGTCACCTGAACATTCTGAGGCCATAGTGTTTCTTCCAATAAGTCAACTGACCATGTCACCAGAGAGCAACTCACTACTTCTTTGCTTCCCTTTTGTTCCTCTAGTAAACGGTTATTGAACACTTGCTTATTGAAGCACTGTGGTTTCAAAAATAGCTAAGACATGTTTCTTACTCTTAAAGAATCCAGTATTTTTTAGGATAAAAATAAATATTACAGTCAAAGTAGAAGGATGGGGTAATGCTAATGGAGTAAGGTAAGAAGAACTTAACCCAATTGTAGAAGTTATGGAAAATTTTAGCAGTCCATGTAGGGGCTCATCTAGACTTAAGGCACATGTTAGCAACAGAAAAGGATTGGAGGACAGAAGGGAATACAGTAGATAAAAGAAAAGCCATATCAAAAACAGGGAAGAGCATAAGCAGAATCAAGGGGTCAGGAAGGTAAAGAGTGTGTGCAGTTTATGTAGCTGAATCTTGACATGTGAGGCATGTAAGTAAACAGAAATGAGCTTAGAAAATTCAATGAGAAAGGACATGGATGTCCTTTACCATATATTGAAGAAATTGGACTCAGTTCCATAGATGAACGGGGAACTGCAGAAGAATCTGAAATAGGTGAGTCAGGGTCAGATTTGCATTTTCTGTAAAGCATTATAGCAGCCATGGAGATTTTAGAGGAAATGGATCAGAGAAAAGAAGTGTGGTTAGTAGTTCATGTGAGAAACAATGAAGGCCTGACCCAAGAAAGTGCAATAGTGGCAAAGGGGAACAGACTTGCCTGGAAATATTTAAGAGATAAAATATGCAGGATGTGAGAGGTGAAAGAAAAGAAAGGATCAGGGATGGTTCCAAGTTTTTCCCTGGAGCAACTGTTTGAGTTTTGGTACCATCGACAGAGAAAGAAATTCAGTAAGAGAAATCAGGTTTAGGGTTGAAAAAGATGAGTTCATATTTAGGCAGCCTAAGTTTGCAGAGCCTGTGTAGTTTCCAGGTAGAATTTATGGTTCAGGAAAGAGCTCTGAGCTGCAGGACACATTTTGTTTTCCTTAGCATATAGGTGCTCCTTGAAGCCATGACAGTAGATGACACTGTCCTGGGGACAGTAAAATGAAGAAGTGAGCATGTATCACATTCTTCAGCAGGTCTTTCCAAAGATAGTTTATAACTTCAGTAATCCTTCTATACTAGCTTTATTCCAACCAACAAATATCTGTTGTGCTCTTATACATAGACTCCTACCTTCACCTGTAGTAACTAGGAAGAATGACAGATAAGTGGCTGATCATAACCTACAACTGAATAAATAAAAATAGGAACAAATCTTTAGGGATGCAGAGGGAAACTTGTTAATTATGACTTTAATTGGAAAAAGAAATTCTCCAAGTGGAAGATTCTTCAGCCAGGACTGAAAGAAAAGCTAGAACCTCATTAAATAGAGCAAACCAAAGACAGGTTAAGGTGAGAGATAGTACAAGAAAATGCATTTAGCTGCGACAGGCCTGGAATTGACAGTTGTTGTTGGGACAGTGAGCACATGGATAAGGCAGGGGAACTGTATGAAAGGGGACAGTTGGACCAAATGATGGAGCATTTTAGTTCTGGGTGAAAGAGCCCAGATTTAATTTTATTGACTATGACCTATGGAGAAGTCTTTGAACAATGCAGATGTGGCTAGAATTGTATTTTGTGAATATTAAACAGGCAACATTGTATAATAGGGGCTGATAAAGATGAGAGGCTGTTATGTCTATTCTTATTGTCTGATGTGAGAAATGATGAAGGTCTGATGGTGGGTAGTATATGTTTACATGGAGTTCTACTCAGCCACAAAAAACAATGATGATCTAGCACCTCTTGTATTATCCTGGATAGAGCTAGAGCCCATTCTACTAAGTGAAGTATCACAAAAATGGAAAAACAAGCACACATGTACTCACCATCGAAATGGTATTAACTGATCAACACTTATGTACACATATAGTAGTAACATTCATGGGGTGTTGGGAGGAGGAGATGGATATATTCACAACTGATGGGTGTGGTATGTACCATCTGGGGGATGGACACACTTGAAGCTCTGACTCGGGTGGGGCAAAGGCAATATATGTAACCTTAACATTTGTACCTGCGTAATATGCTGAAATAAAAAAAAAAGATTTTTTACCCTATAATATCTGTATGTATTATATAATTTGAAACTGTTTAGGGTTAATTTTTCATGTGTTTAGTATGTAACAGGTAAAATGTTTCAGTATACCTACTTCATCTGTTTTTTTAATTGTACTATGATCTGAGCTTCTCAATCATGACCAACTGTTAACCAGGCAGTTTAACCATATTAGAATAAGTCAGATCATTATGATCCAAATGTCCTGCTTGATGATATTTATTGCAAATATAACTCGTAAAACTTTATCAGCATAATATAGTTTAGGTTTAATTTATACTGAACAGTAAAAACATTAGTTAATTTGGGTTGTCTGAGCAGAACCATGAAGTTTCTAGAATGCAGCAGGAGGTCACGAGTTCAAGTCAAATGAACAATGAGATATTGTTAATTAATTCTGATTTTATGTTTCCCCAGGCTCAGTCTATTGAAATGTGAAAAATTCAGTCAAACTGATTATTTCATATCTAATATTTCCTCTCATCATCAAAACCAAACTGTCTTTTAGACTTATTTCAATTATTTTTCCTGAAAAAAATGTAATCAAACCAGTTTACTTCTTATTTGCGTTATTATGGGCACAAAGCATACTTTTCTAAAATTAATTCTGTTATTGATTAAATATTTAGTTTTAAATCTTCTTGTTGATGTATTCAAAAAATAACTAATAATGATTTAGAAAACTGTTATCCTCGGCAGTGACAGAGTTTCATCAATAATTTATTGATTTGTTCTCTGATAATATTTCTATTTTAAGAACATAACATATATAACATTTTAGAATGCATTTTACTCAGAGGAAAGGACTCATTCATTTGCATATGTTGGACCAAGCAAACAGGATGTTTTATTACAGCAACACATTTTTATTGAGAAAATGACAAAGATGTTGAAAAGTATGTATTTTAATCGCATGCAATGTCTCAGGGGAGTAGTTACAGGTGAGGGCAGCTAGATTTTAGAATCATATAAAGAAGATAGCTCTAAGTCAAAATGACTTTTTGGGTTAGTTATTAATAGATGATTGTGGAAACCCTAAGAACCGATGACAAATTGCCAATCTACTCCGAATACAATTTAACTGAAATATTTAACACATGTAATATGAACAAGATTCTTAAATGCAATTGCCTGCTTTTTCTGTTACTGTAAAAACAATTGTTACTGTAAAAACAGTTGTCGAAAGCCAAATCCAAACAAATAATGTTTGCCAAAAATATGGAGGAGGTTCAGGCTTTTTTGTTGATTTCTATACTCTGGCCTTCTAGTCCTTTATTTAATCTATAAGGAGTAGTGGCAAAAAGACCACCATGATATTTAGCAACAGATCTGAAACTGAAATTAAAAGTAATCAGGTTAGTGATCAAATCAGACAAAACAAAAATAATTTGATATATTTTAATTTAATTAAATCTATAATGATTAGTGTACTTCAGTGAAATCAGGCCTCAATGATAAGCATTTTTTGTAGTTATTATTGTTATTATTTTTTGGAGTGATCCAACTTTTTGCTTATAGTCCTATGAATAGTATTCCTCATTCTTTGACATCTGAAGGAATTTTTCATATCTTATAATAAAAGAAAATATTAAACATTTCATGAGATGAAATAAAAATGAGTGTATTCGTAATAAATATCCTACAGCATGATTTGATAAAAAATATGTTTTTATACATTACTGAATAAAGCACAAGTTTGAAAAACACTGACATAAAATTTTTATCCATGGATTTTGTCCCATGTGTTTCAAAAAGTCTGTAATCTCCTAGAGCATTTTACTTAAATTTTAAAAACCAGTTGTCAGGAACTCTGCTTCTTTGACTGTTGTGAATTTGAAGCAACAAACCCCAAAATACTCTTCTATCTTTCCTCAGGATGAGATGATAATAATAGTCCATGTGGGAATTGCAAACTTAAATACCATCAGAGGCTAATCATGTATCTTGCATATGTGAAGTGCCTGGTGGAAGATAGCCCAGGAAATAAAACTTGTTACATCTATATAATTTAGGCCCCACCTAAAGACATTCAACTGAAAAATAAAAAACAAAAAACCCAGCAAAACCCCTGTGCAACTGGATTAGCACTTCCAGCTGCCATTTTGTGGCTTGGTCTATTATATACTATGCTTCTGTCTAGCTCCAAAAAACTGCTTTATTTCTACTCAAAGTTTGATGTAAGATTAATTTGATTAATCAAGGAAAGCCTCCTAGGAAGCAGAGGCATAGATTTTAGAATACGTCCACAGTTAAGATGTGTTTTGCTTGTTAAAAAAACAAATGAAATTCAAACTATATTGGAGCTTCCAAAATCAGGGAAAAAAATCAGTTAGCAGCTAGCATTGCCAGGGTGGTAATAACAAGCTTTGTTTGATCATCTGTGGTTTATTTCTGAGGGACTGAAAGTGTAGTTCAAGAACACAGGACAATAGAAAAACCAGCTGCCTGAGGTTGGGATGGTTTCTTTCTTTCTTCTCTGAGGGAAGAGGATGGCTAAGAAGAAGATAACTGGAAAATCTACCCTAGAAAATAGAGTATAAGGAATTTTAAGAGGGAAAATTGATAGAAGATGCCCTTTTTTTGAGGGGGGCGTGGAGAGAAAGATATGCACCTTCCTCAGGAAGACAGAGTATGCTGAGCTCCTAAATTTAGTACTCTGGATCATGTTGAAATATGAAAGCAGGCTCCTCAGACCCTAAGGAATGAGAAACACTGTCTTTTCATTCCATATTAGTGTCCTTTCTATGTCTGATGGGAATCCCACTCAGTTCTATCAAGACTGCTAAGAAATAGAGTGAAAACCGAGGAAAAGAGAGGGCATTGTGCATGTTTCAGGGAAAATAAAATGCTTCTCATAACACTGCTCCGGTGAAAACGCATCAATGAAATATTTTACAGGCCAAAAACTTTCATAAAAAGATAAAAATATAACACATTTTCTCCCTTTAACTTTGCAAAATAATTTCCACTTTGACAAAGAGGACAAGAATGAATCACACAGCAGGGAGTCCTGGGTGGTGTGATCTGTGTTCTCAGGCAAAGGAAGAGGGAAGATAAAGGGCATCTGCAACCAGAAAACCAGTGTAAAGAGCCTACTGCACACCAATATGGCCAGGATTATTCCATTGCTATTCTTGTTCTACCCTCTTTCCTGCCTTCTTCATTTATAAGAGAAGCAATAAAATGATAAGAAAGTAAAATTTTAGAACATCCCTTGGCTTCAGTAAGTCAATGGACCTCCATTTGCGTGATCATAGTTATCTTTGGGACACATATAAGAGCAATGCAGTGCTATAACACTACTGCTAAGAGCTGGATTACCACTATTAATGCTGTTTGCAATATTTATTAATTTAATTAAAACTTTATTATCCTCAATACATTAACTTCTCAAGTTTCCTTCTCAGCACACATTTTTTTTATTATATCTTGTGGATTCTAATTTTAAATAGAGCCCTTAATTAAAGGAAACTTGCTTTCTCACACTACCTGATATATAATAATAATCTCTCAAATGTGCTCTTTTACAATCATATTTTTTCATATGATAATGCATGTACTAATATCTATTAATATAATTAAGGCTGAACATAATAAATAGGGTGTCTAATGGGGATAAAAATATTGAAGCTATATGTTTTATAATTTTTATACTCATTCAATAACTCATTTGTTTGCATTTATGTGAAACATTTTGTATAATTTTTAGAGAGATATATAAACCTTAGGAAAATGATTATGAAAACCTTTGTAAAACTTGCATGCAAGTTAGTTTTAATTAATGTTTGCATTTAAGTGTTTTACATTATTTTAGCTTTTGTAAATTGTATAAATTTCCATATTTTAATAAGTTTTAATTAGGAAATAACCACATGAATCCTGGAGTAGGTTTTTGTTTTTTTTTTAAATAGTAGTTTCTTTCAGGTGTGTTTCTAGGCTGGTTTGCCACAAAGGTCAAATTATTTGGCCTTCTTTATCCCATGAGTTTGTAAAGAATGATGGATCAAATAGCTTCTATATGGCTGCCAGAAATGTCACCTATATTTAATATACTACATAAAAGTCAGTCAGCAAGTGTCAAAGCACAGATTTAAACCAAAAGCCATCTGGCTCCATAGGCTATGCTTTCTATCCTCTGGGCAAATCTGCATCCTTAATTCATATTGATATATTAAATGCTGTAAGGAGCATGAAAAGGCGACTATTTCTGTCATACTCACTACTGTATAACTAAAGCTTTCCATGGTGTCAAAATGAACAAGTACATTTTATTTACTATGGAGAGTACACATATATATAATATTTAGAAAAATGGTTGTTTTACCCTTATATTCATTATCAATTGTTAGAGTTTATTGATTAAGATCATCCTACAACTATTGTGTTCATCTCTGGAGATGATTTTATTGTTGTTTTGTACTGTCATTATTAGAGAAATTGGTCATTTCATATGTTTGACTTATGAATCCCAAATTGAATGATTTATTTTAGGTGAATTTACTTTTTAAAAAATCGACTTCTTGACTCTATTCTAGATGCTGTGAGTAACTCACAGGAAATGGAATACATCTTTGTCTTCACAGTTTATACTCCTGTTGGAGAAATTGGCCACAAATAAATGAAAATTTAAATAACACTACTTCCATTAATAAAAAAAATGCCATAAGGCATTACATGATTAACTTAACTAACTGACTTATCTTTTTAAAATTGTCACGTAAAACAGAAATAATTAATGGATACATCTAATTGAGGTAAAAGTCACATAACATTACTCTATTTCAAAGGTATCTTGAAAAATAAGTGGAAGATATTATTTTAGAAATAAATAAATAATTTAGGGCTTTTTTCCCCCTCATGCCACCCAGGACATTTAATAGTAGGTTCTGTAGTTATGAGTAATTGGAGAATATTCTTTGTCCTCTCACCTGCAGAATATAAAACCCAAACTGTAACTTACCTCCTATTTAATATTGAATTCTTAGCCAAAATACCCACTGATTTTAAAAAGCTATTCACTTCACTTGAGCGCGTCTTAACATTTACCTTGTTATTTGAACAGCATGCTTCACACAATACTTTTCAGGAAATATACTTTACAATTTCAAAGCATAAATCTCAAAATTCTAGGTATTTATTTTCATAAATTGCTATTTTGTAATTTTAAGATCACAAATGAGGTTTCCTTGCTTAGCAACACAACATTGAGATGTGGGAGAGGAGATTCTACAGTAATGCTAACAAGCGTACAAGAGTTTTAAGAATATTACAATGTAAATATGTAAATATTTCATTTAGAAAATAGACATTTTGAAAAATATTAAAAATAAACCTATAATCAATACATGAAATTTTGTGTAGGTACTTAAAGACCTATCCATGTATATTTGCATTTTGAAAAGAAGTTTCAGTGAACTGTGAAAACTAGATAGCATAAAATTGTTCAAACTTCCTAATATTTTAAAACTCCAATATAAATTTCAATATAAAGACAATCCAGAAGTAGATAGCAAAGATAGTGTTTCAAATGTCTTGTAAGTTAGATTTCACAGATTGAGCAACAAAAACAAAATTCAATATGCCCATGTGAGTTTGAATTTCAGATAAACAACAAATAATTTTTTAGTATAGCCCATGTAAATGTTATTACTGTATTTTTTTTATCTGGCAGCCTTAATTTAAGAACATTTAAGAAGTCTGTTATGGTTTATTCAAAAAGTGATTTTACATAATATGTAATAATGTAATAATATTATATAATATAATAATATGTAGCATGTACTGAGGACAAAAGTGAATAAACCATAAACCATGGCTTCTGCCTTCAAGGAGTTCACAAAGATAGGTTTTATACCATATATGATTAGGATTGTCTATGAATAAGTGACTCTAGATATATGAATTCAATGAGAAAGAAGTTTATTTCTTTTTCAACTAAGTATCCAGATGTAGAAATCTGAGTGCGGGCAAGTCAGCTTCTAGCTTTCTTTGCCATCACTAGAGTGTGGTCTTCTTGTATATGATCTAAGATAATTCCATACCCCACACTGACGTTTCAAGCAGCAAAATGTGAAAAAGGACAAAGGGTGGGTGCCAGCCAAATTTGCAAAAGAGTCCCCCAAATTGCCACACAATACTTCTGTTTTATGTTCCATTGGCCAGAACTTAGTGTTCTAATGACATTTAGTTATAAAGCATAATGGACAATATATTTATTTGGGGAGAAAATGTGCCCATTTGAAAGAAAACAAGATTCTATTTACTTTGGAAGAAAGGGAAAACATATTAAGGGATCTTACCATCAACATGCAAACAGAAATACTTATCATACAAAGTGAAAAACCTTATGAAGGTAGAACATGTGAGAAACAATGTAAGTAAAAATATTCAAGAGCCTTTGTACATTTGAGAGAGAAAGATGAGTTATAATATCAATAATTTATACCTTGATGCTTCTGTTGAATTATTTTCTTAGGTTAGAGGTATGTAGGTGGAATTAGTGAATAAAACACATTGACCATCTTTGACTTTTCATATCTTTTATTCTTCAATCATCACAAAAGTGTATACCTATTTACATGGTCATGGGCAATAAAAAGATTATGCTAATTTTTTTACAACTTCACAAACACTGGGTGTTATACTTGATTTTTTTTTATTTCAGTATATTATAGGGGTACAAACGTTAAGGTGACATACATTGCCCTTGTCTCCCCTCCCCCCTCGAGTCAGAGCTTCAAGTGTGTC
>VBSM01000272.1:86745459-86796645 GCA_008086735.1 Cheirogaleus medius | reverse complement strand
AAAACCAGAAATTTTTAAAAACTCAAATTATCTGTGGTACATAAAACCTTGTTAAAATTTCATAAGTCATTTATTTTATCTTATTTATAACATCTTGTGCATTCATTAATTTCTATATCTTGTTTCTAGTCAACTCTCCTTTAAAAATCCCTGATCTTAGTTACACTTAACTATTTTACATATAGGTTATTAAATATGAAGCATCCGATTTCCTTAAGTACTAAATTTGATGATTAATATCTCTGATATTTCACTTTGATACATCCTGTTTTATTTTTATTATGAAAGTACATCCTCAGTCTTTCAAATGCATGTTTTGGCTTGTGATTATCTTTCAAAAAGATTTTTAGAACAATTTTTATGAAACCATGGATAAGTCAAAAATTCATGTTATTTTTTAATATAAGTTCCATCATGAAACCAATGCGGCACAGACAGCTTGAAATATCAACAAAGTGTTTGGGAATTATGTGGCTAATGAACGAATAGTATGTCGATGGTTTGAGAAGTTCCATTCTCAAATTTTAATCTTGAAAGTAAGCCACGTGGGCGATCTGAGACCTAGGTAGATAATGATGAGCTGAAGGTTGTAGTGGAAGCGAATCCATCTCAACCTACGTGTGAATTAGTAGCACTATTCCAACAATATTGGACCTTTTGAAACAAATCAGCAAGATAAAGAAGCTGGATAGATGGATTCCGCATGAATTAAACAAGCATCAGAAGAGAAATCATCTCGATGCTTGCCTTTCTTTGCTGTCACAACATAAAGGTGAACCATTTCTACACCATGTTGTTACATGTGATGAAAAATGGATTCTTTTGGACAATCTCAAGCATTCGACACAATAATTGGATAAAGATGACGAAATACAGTCCAAAACCAAATATTCATCAAAAAAACCCTTAATGGTGCCTTGTAGTCCAGCGCTGGTATTATCCACTACACCTTCATGAAACCTCTTCAATTCATTGCAGCAGTTGTCTAATGCAACCAATTGGATGGAATGATGAGGACTTGCAATTAGCAGCCGGGATTGGTCAAGAGACAGATCAATCCTCTTGGAAAACAACGCTGCACCACATGTTACACAAATAACACTGTTAAACTAAAACAGCTGGCCTTGGAAACTCTCTGTCATCCACTGTATTCACCAGACCTTGCACCAACTGACTACCACTTCTTCCAGGCTTTGGACCATTTCTTGCAAACAAAAATATTCAATTTTCAACAAGCTGTAGAAAATACCTTTTGCGATTTCATTGCCACTACACTCTCCAGGCTTCTTTGCTGCTGGTATAAACAAGCTACTGTTAACATGGCAAAACTATTTTAGGCACATAGTTTGATTAATTTTGCTTCTTATTGTTTGAAATAAAATAAACTACACTTTTGATTCAAAATTGGACATTTCGTATTTAGTGACCTTAATACTAAAATTGTAAGCTACAGAGAAATGGGAATGTGTGTGTGTTTCTGTGTAGTTACATAAATTTAAAACTGCATGTAAGAATGCTTTATGCTTCCTGCTATACAATTCGGTGCTAAAATCTATAAACCTACGTTTGGAAGAAAACGGCTTTTTTTTCCCTATGAAAACATCTTCAGCCTGTTATTTGTATACTTGATTCTAAAAGATTTTAACAAAAATGACACTATTAGTCCACTTGGTGGGGTAGGAGTCAATGAAATCCAGTTAGAGATTTTGCTACTTGAGGTACAATATAATTATGTGGTAAAATTCTTTTTTCTTTTTATTTTATTCTAACTTCTGCCTTGCAAAATTAGCAATTTCACATCAGAACGTTGTGGTAATTATTTTCTTAGAAATGTCAGAATGTGTACTAATCTGGGGATAGTTATATTTATTCCTTCTTTGGCTTATTACAGATTTAAATTAAGCTGAGATTTCTTCAGTGTTATTTTTCGAGAGCCACTGGGATTAGAGATGATGGATTTTGTGGTGCTCCGAGTATAGTTAAGCTCTTGTCAACATAAGTATAAAATTATTGCTGTGTGCAATTGGTATATTTTCAAAGGTAGTTAAAGCAAAACATGTGCAGAGAAAGATGATTAGAAGTCTTTAATTTAAAAAAGAAATTCAGCTTTGCTTTGATACCTAAAATTTTACTTTCTTTACACTTTAAAAATCTATTTAGACTAAAGATTTTATTCTTGGTGATACTTCCAATACCAATAAAAATATTGGAAATTATTCTTTTCAATAAAACATGTGATCCTTATTACCTACAGCCCAATCACTATCTGAATATTTTAAAACCTTATTTGTGTGTTTGTTTTCCCTTCAGCTTTGAAATCATCAATGTACTTCTTGATATGGATGTATTTTTGAAAAAAACATGGAATGTAGTCAGGCCTAATTACTCTTTGTTACATTTTCGTTTCTTTTCTCCTTAAGGTGTCAGCTTAAATTTTATTTTTTTCACTCTTAACATTGCTGATGTCACAATTTTAGATTTATTAGGAATGTGGATGTTGATAAATGCAAGAGAAGGTAGATTGATGCCAAAATATAGCATGTTTGGCATAAACAAGTAATTTGGATTGCTACTGGCTTTCTTTTCCATATTCTCACATAAAATATTCTCAATATTTTGTGTGATATATTTTGTATTTTTTAAAGTATTTTTAGCTTTAAAATCGTAAGAGGAAACTTAGAAATTTGGTTGTCAAATATCACAAATTTAAAAACATTATGAGTCCCTCATCACCATTCAATACAGTATTAATTTATATTTTAAGTAAACCAAATTATTATCATCTAAAACTCTCCCAGTGATAATACTAATACCAGAAAAGATAATTAATCTAAAATTAAATTTTAATAAGAGATTTTTTGATGTTGGGTGGTGCTGCAAAGGAAGGATTCGAGAAACAAAATATAAACTATATAAGATCAAGTCTGTTTATTGAGTACATTTGAGAAGAAAAAATTTGAGCATATTGATGAATAAGGGAAAAGAAAAAGAGATAAGGTAATAATACCTTTGGGTGTTTACTATACAGCAGCTATTACATTTTAAGCCCTTTGCTAATATGAGCCACTTAAATTATCTAAACAACCTTATGAAGTTCATACTGTATTATTTAAATCATTTTTTATTTTTAAAAATTTATGGGATACATGTGAAATTCTGTGGTATGAATACAATGTGTAGTGATCAAGTTGAGGTATTTAGGCTGTCCATCATCTGGGTATAATACATTTTTGTTAAGTATAGTCACCCTAATCTGCTATCAAAGATTGAATTAGTCAATCTTAGTGTATGTTTGTATACCTTAACCCATTTCTCTTCATCTTCCCTCCTGCCCCCAATTCACCCTTCCCAATCTCTGTTATTTATCTTTCCATTCTCTACCTCCATGTGATCAAATATTTTAGCCCTTACATATAAGTGAGAACATGTAATATTTGTCTTTTTGTGCTGGGCTTATTTCACTTAAGATAATGACCTCCAGGTTCTTCCATGTTGCTGCAAATGGCATAATTTTATTTTTTATAGCTGAATAGTGTTCCATAGTTTATATATGTCACATTTTCATTATACATTGATCAGCTGATGAGCACCTAGGTTGAGTCTATATCTTTGCTATTATGATAGTGCTGCAATAAATATGTGAGTGCAGGTATCCCTTTCATATTGATGTCTTTTCCTTTGGGTAGATAGATACCACGTAGCAGGACTGCTGGATGAAATGGTAATCCTGCTTTTCATTTTCTGAGAAATCTCCATATTCTTTTTCATAGTAGCTGTACTGGTTTACATTCCTACCACAGTGTATGTCTTCTCTTTTTTCCTCATCCTCGCCAACATCTCTTATCTTTTGTCTTTTTAGTAAAAGCCATCTAGAATGGGGTAAGTTGTAAGATATTTCATTGTTGTTTTGATTTTCATTTTTCTGATGATTAGTGATGTTGAGAATTTTTTTATATGCTTGTTGTCCATTTGTATGGTTTTTTTTTATGTTTATTCATGTCCTTGCCTACTTTTTAATGGGATTGTTTGTTTTTTCCAGCTGAGTTGTTTGAATCCCTTGAATATTCTGGATATTAGTCCTCTGTCAGATGAGTAGTTTGCAAATATTTTCTTCCATTCAACAGAGTGAATATTGTCCCTTCACTCTCTTTATTATTTATTTTTCTGTGCAGAAGACTTTTACCTTAATTAAGATACATGTATTTATTTTTGTTTGGTTATCTGTGCTTTTAAGGTCTTAGCCATAAGACCTAGACCAATGTCTATGAGAGTTTTCCTCATGTTTTCTTCTAATATTTTTACAGTTTGGGGCCTTACATTGAAGTCTTTAATCTATTTTGAGTTGATTTTTATATATGGTGAGAGATAGAAATCCAGTTTCATTCTTCTACATGTGGCTATCAAATTTTCCCAGCACCATTTATTGAAGAGGATGCTTTTTCCCCAAGGTAAGTTATTCTAAAAGATCAGTTTGCCATAAATATGTTGCTATATTTCTGGATTATCTATTCTACTCCATTGGTCTCTGTGTCTATTTTTATACAAATATAATGCTGTTTTGCTTACTGCAGCCTTGCAATATATTTTGAAATCAGGTAATGTGATGCCTCCATCTTTGCTTAGAATTACTTTGGCTATTCAGGTTCTTTTTGGGTTCCATATAAATATTAGAATTGTTTTTTTTCTAATTCTGTAAGGGATGATAATAGTATTTTGATAAGGATTGCATTGAATCTGTAGATTGCTTTGGTCAATATGGTCATTTTAATGATATTAATTCTTCTGCTCTAGGAACATGGGATGTTTTTTATTTGCTTGTGTCATCTTCAATTTCCTTCAGTGTTTTCTAGTTTTCCTTATAGAGATCTTTCACCTCCTTGTTAAATTTATTCCTAGGTATTTTTTTTTTCTAGTTATATACATGAGGTTGCTTTCTTGGATTCTTTTTCAGCTAGTTATTGGTATACAGACTTGCTACTGATTTTTGTATATTGATTTTGTATTCTGCAAATTTACTGAATTTATTTATCAAATCTAAGAGTTTTCTGGTGGAGTCCTTAGGTTTGTCTAGATGTAAGGTTATATCATTAGCAAAGAGAGGCAATTTGAACTTTCCCTCTTCCAATTTGGATGAATTTTATTTCTTTCTCTTGATTGATTGCTCTGTATAGGACTTTCGGTACTATGTTCAAAAGGAATGGTAAAAGTGGGCATCATTGTCTTCTTCCAGTTCTTTCAGGAAAAGTTTTCAACTTTCCCCTTTCACTATGATGTTAGCTGTGGCTTTCTTATATATGGCCTTTATTATCTTGAGGTACTTTCCTTCTATGCCTAGTCTGTTGAGAGAATTTTCATCATGATGGGTTATTGAATTTTATCAAATGCTTTTTCTACACTGTTGAGATCATCATATTGTTTTTGTCCTTCATTCAAATGTTGAATGTGATATGTCATGTTTTTTGACTTTCACATGTTGAATCATCTTTTCTTCCCTGATATAAATCCTGCTTGATTATGATGTATTACCTTTCTGATGTGCTGTTGAATTCTGTTTGCCAGAATTTTTTTGAAGATTTTTGTGTCTGTTTTCATGAGAGATGTTGAACCTGCTGAATTGTAGTTTTCTTTTCTTTTCTTTTACTTTGTTGTTGTTGTTGTTGTTGTTTGTTGTTGTGTCCTTGCCTGGTTTTGGTATCAGGGTGAAGCTGACCTCATAGAGTTACTTAGGAAGAATTCATTCCTTTTTGACTTTTTGGAATAGGTTCAGGAGGATTGTTATTAGTTATTCTTTGTATGTTTGGTAGAATTCAGTATGAATCCATCTGGTCCTGTGGTTTTCTTTGTTGGGAGAGGTTTTATTACTGATTCAATCTCACTGCTTGTTATTGGTCTGTTTAGATTTTCTATTTCTTCCTGATTCAATCTTGGTAGGTTGTATGTTTCAAGGAATTTATCCATTTCCTCTAGATTTTCCAGTTTGTCAGTAAATAGCTGTTTATAATAGTTTCTGATGGTCTTTTGTATTTTTGTGGTTTCAGATTAATGCATCCTTTTTCATTTCTTATTTTGTTTACTTAAGTCTTCTCTCTTATTTTCTTGATAAATCTAGCAAGAAGTTTAATAATTTTGTTTATCTTTTTGAAGAACCATTTTTCATTTTGTTGATCCTTGTATTTTTCTTTCCAGTCTCTATTTCAGTTAGTTCTTCTCTGATCATTATTACATATTTTCTTCTGCTAATTTTGGTTTTGGTTTGTTTGGTTTGTTGGTTTGGTTTGGTTTTGGTTTGTTTTTCTATTTCCTTGAGATGCATTCTTAGATTGTTAATTTGTAATTTTTTGACTTTTCATGTAGGCATTTAATACTAAACTTCCCTTTTAGCACTGCTTTTATTGTACCCAACAGGGCTTTGGTATGTTGTGATTCTATTATCATTCATTTCAAGAAATGTTTTGATTTTCATTTTAATTTCTTCATTGATCCAGTGGACATTCAAGAGCATCTTGTTTAATTCCATGTATTTGTATAGTTTCCAAAGTTCCTCTTAGTATTGATTTCTAATTTTATTCCATCCTGGTTTGAGAAGATACTTGATATGATTTTTAGCTTTGTAAATTTATTGAGACTTGTTTTGTGGCTTAGCATATGGTCTATAGTGGAAAATGTTACATGTGCTCATGAAAAGAATGTACGTTGTGAAGCCATTGGATAGAATGTTCTTTACATGTCTGTTATGTTTATTTGGCCTAAAGTCCAGTTTAAAGCCAATGTTTCTTTGTTGATTTTCTGTCTAGATGGCATTATGTTTTCTCTAAGTATAGCTACTCCTGCTTGTTTTGGGTTTCCATTTGTGTGGAATATCTTGTTCTATCCTTTCAGTCTAAATGTATCTTTACTGCTAAGGTGAGTTTCTTATAAGCAGAATATAGTTGGGTCACTTTTTTCTTATCCATTCAGGAATTTTATATCTTTTAAGTAGAGAGTTGAATCTATTTACCTTCAAATGCCTAAATTCAAGGTTATTATCAGTATATGAGGTGTCGTTTCTGTCATATTATTGTTTTCTGGTTGTTTTATATATTCTTTCTTCCTTTCTTTTACTGTTATTGTTTGTCATTGTGGTTTGTCTGATGTCTGTACTTGTACTTTTTGATTCCTTTCTCTTCCTCCTTTGTATGATTGCTTTACCAGTGAGTTTTATACATCCATGTGTTTTCATGATGGTAAATATTATTCTTTTGCTTCCAGGTTTAGGACTCCCTTATAGCATTTCTTATAGGGCTGATCTAGAGGTAACAGATTTCCTCAGAATTTGCTTATCTGGGAAAAATTTTATTTCTCTTTCATTTATGAAGGATAATTTTCTTGGATACAGTATTCTTGACTGACCAGTTTTTTTTTCTTTCAATACTTTGAATATATCATCCCATTCTCTTCTGGCCTGTAAGGTTTCTGCTGAGAAATCCACTGTTAGTCTGACAGAGTTTCCTTTATAGATGACTAGACATGCTTCTCTTTTGCTGTTTTTAGGATTCGTTGTTTACCTTTGACTGTAGACAATCTGAATATAATGTGCTGCGGAAAAGACCTATCTCTATTGTTTCTGCCTGAAGATCTCTGAGCCTCCTGTATCTAAATGACTAAATCTCTTTCTAGACTTGGGAAATTTTTATTTATTGTTTTGTTAAATAGGTTTTCTAATCTTTTCTTTGTCTCTTTGCCCTCAAGAATACTGATAATTTGTAAATTTGGTCACATTATGTTGTCCCAAACTTCACAAAGGCTTTGGTCATTTTTTTTTTTATTCTTTATTTTTGTCTTACTGGATTATTTCAAAAGACCTATCTTTAAGTTCTGAGATTCCTTCTTTTGCCTGATCTAGTCTAGTGTTGAAGCTTTTAAATGTAATTTGCATTTCCTTCAACAAATTCTTCAGTTTCAGAGTTTCTATTTTGGTCTTTTATAAATGTCTAAATCTTCAATAAATTTCTTGTTCCTATCCAGAATTTTTTTTCTGAGTTTTTTTGTATTGTTTTTCAGAATTTTCTTATATCTCACTGACCTTCTTTAAAATCAATATTTTACATTTTTTAACTGAAATTTCAAAAATTCCTTTTTGATTAATATCTATTGCTGGAGAATTATTGTGTCCTTTTAGAGGTATCATATGTTCTTGCTCTTTCATGTTGCCTGGTTTTTTACACTGATGTCTGTCCATCTGGTGTGTAAGTCACCTCTTCCTATTTTTGAATTTACTTTCATAGGGAGGACTTTTCCCTGAAGATGTGCTATAGTGTTGGTTGAGTAGGGCAATTTGGCTTTGATTCTGAGTGTGTGCAGTAGTATAGTCTCTGAATGATTTCTTTGCCTGTAAACATTGTTAGTGGAATTTGTGATTTCCTTCGTGGGTTAGGTGCAGTTATTAGTGGAGGCTCTGGTAATGTTGTACTGGGGACTTGGTAGGCCAATCTTCAGGTGGGCCAATCTTCAGGCCCTAGTGTGGTACTAGTGGATGGAGCATGCCTATCTTTGTACCCCAGAGCAGTGTTACCTGACACTTGTGTTGGTCATTACCAGTGGGCCAATTCTTCGGCCTTCAAATAGCTTGCTCAGATCACAGTAGTAGTAGTAGCAAAAGACTAAGTGGGTGGGCAAGTTCTCGGGTCCCTGGTCAGGGGTGTGGCATGGGCAATGGCAGTAGCAACAGTGAGATGATTCTCTGAGTCCTGATAGGTGTGCATTGATATTGGTGGTGGCTGTGGTGGCCTGGGTGGGCCAGTTTCCAGGCCCACAGCTGGTGCTTGCAAGTAGGTATTAGTTGAGGTGTTAGCAGCCAGGAGTTTAGGCCCCATACCAGGAACCCAGGAGGAGTGCTCAGGGGCCCAAGGTGGTTGATTGAATTGGACAATCCTCAGTACCCTGGGATATGTACTCTGTCTCTGGAAGATGGGAAAAGCCAGACTGGGCAGGCTTGTGCTCAGGCTCCCCAGTAGTGACAGTAGGCACCAGACGTGGTAGGCAGGAGAGGGGTGATCTTTAGGCCCTAGATGAAGTACTCATATGAGGAGCAGTAGCAATTGTACTGAGGCCCTGCCTCCAGAGACAGACACTGACAGCCACAGCTTGGGCTGCTGGGTGAGGAACATTGGTCTCTTTCAAGCCCGACTGGGCTCACCTCCCAGTCCTGGCAGTGCCATGCACTAAGGAAATGCCCCAGCCACAGCTGCAGGATCCTCCACGTAGCTTATGACCAAGTCCCAGCAGCACTCTCCACTATCTGCTCACATCCCAGTCTATGTGCTGGTAGCATTTGCTTCCCAGCATTTACAGCTGCAACCCACACCTTATTTGCTTCTTAGCCCCATTTGGGGGAGCACTCTCAGCTTGTGCCCCAGTCTCAGCAACAACAGCATGAGTTTCCCTAATACCTCAGTCCCAGTGCCTGCTGCTGGGCCCCAGAACAGCATGCTGTCTACTAAAGGCTAGGTTTGAATATGACACCTCATTGTAGCTGCTTAGGTCTCAGGAAGAGTGTAAGACCCAGCATGAGCTTTCTATCTGGAGCAGTTCTGCCCCACAGTCTCCTGACAACTCCCTATGTTATTTTTAGGGCTAAGGAGGGTCTAGTGCTTCTCCTGTGGCTATAATTGCATGATTCCATGTTGGGGATGTGGGCCACTGGAAGTCTCTCATTCATCCTTTTCTCCACATTGGGAAGTTGCTCCTGGCTACTATCTGATCCCAGCCAAGCAGGCTGCCTCTCTTCTTTCTCCTTCCCTGCTTTTGGTGTTTCCTGTCACTACTCTGTTGAATTTCAGCATTCTCTCTTGGATAATATATTCAAAGTGTGACTGATCTACACACCATTGCTGTGCTTCTAAGTGTAGGAGGCAGGCATGAAATGCTTCCAGCCAGCCATCATGAAGTTTCTCAATTACTCGTTTTACAGATAAGAAAACTGAGGCTCAGAGAAGTTTCTGAACTTATCCCAGTTATCAAGTGGTTGAGTTTGGCTTATAACCCTACTTTAGGAGAGGTTATCAATAGAAGCTTTTTTCCAGAGTTATCATTTAAACTGAGACCAAAAGGATGAAAGGGAAGTAGTCCCCTGAATAAGCTAGTGGCTGGAAGAACATTCCCAAAAGGAAATAACTTGTGCAAAGAGAAGCAGCCAGCAGTATGCAGCTTTGCAGCTGAGCATGGTGGCTCATGCCTGTAATGCTAGCACTCTGGAGGCCGAAGGGGGAGGATCGCTTGAGCTCAGGAGTTTGAGGTTGCTGTGAGCTAGGCTGACACCACGGTACTCTAGCCCAGGCAACAGAGAAAGACTCTGTCTCAAAAAAAAATACATAAAAAAATTTAAAAATTTAGGAAGAAAGAAAAATAAACAGTATGTAGCTTTGCCTAATTGAAAGAGGATCAGTATGGCTGAAAGGCATGAGTTTGGGAGTGTGAGGTACATGTAGAGGTTATAGGGATAGGCAAGGACTTGATTATTTAGAGCCTTGTAATCTATAGAAAGAGATTAGATATTGTTTGAAATACAATCAGAAGCCATCAGGCCAGAGGTGAACTGACCTGACTGACATTTAAAGAACACATTTGCTGGGGATAGAATGTATGCCTTCATGAGTGCAGACAGGGAGCCAATTAAAGAGGCTACTCTTGTGTTCCATAAGTGAAGTAGGAGGCACAGTAGCAGAGGTAAAAGGACAATTCAGGAAATATTTTTGGGGTGGAATTCATGTGAGTCGTGGATGAATTTCAACTGGGGATAACAGGCAGTCAAAGGGTGGGAGACAGGCAGAGAAAAGGGGATAAATCAAGAATGACACTTTTTTTTTAACCACTACACATTTATTATTACCATAATGTCCAAGATCCAAAACACTAACACCACCAAATACAGGCAGGAATGTGGAGCCACAGGAATTCTCATTCATTGCTGGTGGGAATACAAAATGGTACAGCCACCTTGCAAAACAGTCTGGCAGTCTCCCACAAAACTAAACATACTCTTACCATATGATTCAGCAGTTGTGCTCCTTGGCCAGTATCCAAATGGGTTGAAAACGTATGTCTACACAAAACCCTGCACATAAATGTTAATAAAGCTTCTATAAATTGCCAAAATTTGGAAACAATCAAGATGCAATTTTAGTAGGTGAATAGATAAATAAACTATAGCGCATCTAGAAAATGGAATTCATCAACACTGCTGCCCAAAAGGGAGGCTACCAAGCCATGAAAAGACGTGGAGGAATCATAAATACATATTACTAACTGAAAGAAGCCAATGTGAAAAAGCTGTATACTGTATGATTTCAAATATATGACATCCTGGAAAAGGCAAAAGCATGGTAACAATAAAAGTGGTTTCCATGTTTTGTGGGGTAGCAATAGAATAGATGGAACACAGGGGTTTTTAGGGCAATGAAACTACTCTGTATAATACTATAATGGCGGATCCATGTAATTATACATTTGTGAAAACCCATAGAAGATACAACACCAAAAGTGAACCCTAATGTCAACTATGAATTTTGGATGAGAATGATGTGAAAATTGAGACTTTTTTTTTCTTTTTTGGCCCAATTTTTGGAAGAAAGAAAATGGACACTTTTGAACCCTAATGTCAGCTTTGGGCCTTGGGTGATAATGATGTCTCAATGTAGATTCACCTGTTGTAACAAATGCACCACCCTGGTTCAGGATCTTGCTAGTAGGGGAAGCTATACATGTATGGGGGCAAGGGTTTTGTGGAAACTCTGTACTTTTCACTAAATTTTAATGTTAACTTACAACTGCTCCAAAATTAACCTATTAAAAGTTTCTTAACAATTGGAAAAAAATGGCACATTTTGTCTTGAGTATTTCTGTCAAAGGTGATGTTATTAGCTGAGGTGAGGAAGGCTGAAGAGATTAAGAGATATAATAGTAAAAATTAAGTGCTCCATTATTGAGATACTAGATTGGAGATATCTACATGGAATTTAGGAGAACATGTCAAGTAAGGAATTGCATAAGAGGACTAGAACTCAGAAGAAACATCTAGATTTAGGGTCTTAATTTTGGAACTGTTAGTATAAAGAAGGAATTTAAATGACATTTTGAAATTAGCAAGGCAGAGAAATAAGATAGAGGAAGCATAGAGGAAAGCCCAGATCTGAGCCTTGAAGAATCCCTTACATAATTAGATAAATGATCTAAACAAATATTTTATAAGAAATAGGTTAGGTCTTATATATTTTACAAGGAAAATAAGCAACAGAGAGATTGTGGCGTCCTGAGGCACAGTCAAGCATTTTAAAACAGAAAACAAATTACCAAGGACAATGAAATTAGAGTAAAATAATATTTCTGTAATTTAATTACTTTAAAAATAACCTAAGACACATATTGGGAAATTGAAACCAACCCATACTTAGGCAAAAAAAAAAATTCAGTTTAATATTACAAATAACTGCTTAGTTTTTATAGCGTGCTGATTTTTTATAGATGACAATCTGTTTAAAATTCCAGTTGCTTCAGTATAATATGATTCAGTGTAATATAAATTTGGATGATAAAATTATTTCTTGAAGTAACCAAAAAAAAAAAAAAAACCAAAACCGCTGGATAACACATGCATATGGCATCTGGTGTCTATCAAGCATTAGGTTATAATGTTAACTATTTCGTGAAATTCATTTCTTTGTGGTTCTCCAGTTGATTACGAATGTTTCATTTGTTACATATTCCATAATTTCCTGTGACTAAGGATTCTGAAATATATTTTTGAAATAGTTTTAAGCTCTTATATACATTTGTTTAGATTTGAAATAAACAATAGAAAAAAGATTCTATTTAAATATTTCCTATGTTTGTGAAAGCCTTTTCTAGACTATTCCAGGATTTTATCTACTTCTGCACTGTTTTCACTAAATAGTGAAATTATAAAACACTAAAAAAAAAAAAAAAAAAAGAAACACTGGGCAATAAGGAATTAAGTTTAGTCCCCATTTGAAAAAGTTTAAAATGATTGTATTACTTTCTCTTTAACAAATAAATCTTATTGGATTCCACTTGTTTCAAGCAGTTATATTCTAAAAAGGCTTATCAAATCTGGATTCCTTTTCAAGAGGTTATTTATAATTGAGCTGCCTACTGGAAGTAATTGAGAAGAATTGTACAGTAGGACATCATTAGTTCTCGCTGCAAGCAGAGAAGAGGTATAGTTAGGAGAAGGAAAAAATGAATATATTGGATAAAATATAAACAAGCAAACAACAACAGTAACAACAAAACAATAAACCATTATATCGTGTTTTCTATATTGACTCGTTTGGAAGCTATATAGCCTAGTTAGGGATTAAAAAAGAGCTGTTAGATAAGAAAAGTGCCTATAAAGTCTTTTAACAAGAAAATAGTTTGAGTGTCCAAAGTTGTGAATAATTCAAGCGAGGTGTATACTGTGAGTTAATTCTACTTAAAGCCCACAGGGAAAGAGTAGGAGATAAAAAAAAGAGGATGATAACAAATTGAGTTTAGTAATTATTAAGTATTAGTGGGGAAATTGTCCATTATTTAGTTCTTTGTTTTCTTTGAATTTTGCTTTAATTCTACATTAATTTTACATTATAGAAGGGTTGTGTAAAGATCCTTTCATGAAGCAAAAACTGAGAGGACTGCATTCTAGTTCCAGGAATATCATTGACTAACACTGTACATACTTTATTTTACTACTTTCCACAAATAAACAAAATAAAAACATGTTCTCTTAAAGCTGTGACCTCATACTGGAAAACTGATGGCATTAATTTAAAAAAGTTTTTATCTTTTGAAAATTCTGTCACTTTTAATCAATGTCACATAAATTTATCTTTTTAAACTCTTTGCCATGTTTTCAGGTAAAGAAAATTACTTGTATGTGTGTTTATTTTAAATATCACTTGATTAAAAGAGAATTAAAAACCCCAGGCAAAATTTTGGTATAGCATTTTCAAAAAATTGTAACATTTGCACTACAAATGTAAAGTCTCTCCAGTGCCCATGGAAAGGATAAAAAGTTCCCAGAAGGAAAATTGTCCACATAGGACATTTTTTCAATAAAAATTGTATAGAACAATCACAAGAGTTAATTGGTAAAACCATAACTAATTATTGAAATCATGGACCACCCAGCCATTTGCCCAGCCACGACGCTATTCATGGGTTTTAGGGGGTTTTTGCCAGTAATTTTAGCTTAATGAGTACCAAAAAGTATCTGAGACAAAGAAAGACAGTTCCCAAGGAGGTTTTGAAGCACAATGGGTACTCAAAGTAAAAAAAAAATACTATTAGGTAGCCTGTTTTAAACTTTGAGATTGTGCTTAAAATTATCATAAGTTCATATTCAAAACTTTAAGAGTTAAAGTATTTTAGTAAAGCACAAACGTTTTAAATTATTAAAAATATTCCCTCTGATAAAATAGGAGAAACAGAGTATGTAAAGTAAGAACAACTATGTTAGTGATTCATACTTCTAATTTTCAAATATAGTTTCAACACATTATTGACTTCTGATCAATTAATTATATTTTCCCCTTTTGCAGTTTTATTTTATGAATTTCCTATTCCCCGTGTTCTTTAAAAACACTTTTTAGTTAAGGGTTGAGAATCCATTAGGTCACAAAATTTGGGTAAATAAAACTAGTCCTTTTTTATAAAAGTCACTTGTGTTTATCCTCAAAATGGAAGGTTCACATTAAGTTTGAACTTGTAACTGTAGAGTGAAGATTTCCTTTACAATAAATCCTTAGACAAGGTAAATCAATATTAATATGTATTCATAGTGAATAATGATGGAGGTATTATTTTATTTAAATGACTTAGATATACATGACTTATAATTTAATTAATTTATCTTCAAATCTTAATAGGAATATTCATCATTTTCTGGCCTTGCTTTACTTTGAACACAAAGTAGAAAAATGGCCTTGAAAGAGTAAGCAAAAGGTTAATGAAAAACTAGAGCTGCAATGAATCACCCTCTTCCTTTCCCCCTGAAAGTTTGTAGTTTCATTTTCTTATCTCTAAAAGCATGTGATACTGATCCAAGTTGGGGAGGGGGGAAGGACCATCCCTTTGATCTTCATTTTAGTGAGAAGATATAGTCATAACCCATTTGCCACAGTGAAAGATTTTCTATTAGTTTTCTGGTTGAATCAGTCAGCATAGTTGGGAAAGGTACCAACAAGAGTTAGGTGTCTACAATTACTTAAAAACCCATTACTACCCAAGTATATTTTTTCAATAAAACAATTTTTGATTGTATCATTTAGAGACCCCGAGGTCTTCAAATTTCTAGTCTATTCTATCCATAAAGAAAAGTAATCTTGCTTAACAAATACATTTAGTCCACTAATATCTTATTGAAAAAAATACACAAAAAAGTAAAATATGATAACAGCTAAATCCCCATACACCAATGCTTTTAATATTTTCTTGCTAATAGATTCTGCTGAGAATCTTTTATAAGTCTTCTTCAAAAAAGCAAATATACTAAAACTTGTCTTGCAATTTTAGAGTCTTCATAAATGTTATAAAGTCCATGAAGAGATTTGCAAAACCTCATTTGTTTTAGAAATCATATTAGTATTTGAATAATTGCTTGAGAGAGAAAGAGAAATTCCCATACTAAAAAATTTTTAACGATACATACTGCAATATAAAAGCTACAACTTTTTGATACCAACAAGCTATTTTCAGAAATCAGATAAACTCCCCCAAGTGATTGTCTAGTAGAACAGTGTAATTAATAAGTAAATGAAAATGTATAATTTGGCTTAGTGCATTTTGAACTCAACTTTGTACTTTCACCTGGGTGGCCCTAAAAATCCATAGCCTAGTATAATAGTCCTGTTCCCAAAGTTCTTTGGTTAGCCCTAAAGCATTCTAGTTACTCAGATTAATCTGAAAACCATGTTTATGTGTATCAATTTTAATTTCTAACTTTTTGTAGATATAACCAAAGAGTAATTGCAATATATAAAGTTTGTGAAATTACTCATAAATTTTACATAAAATTGTACTTTTAAAAATATAATCATCTTTGAAAATATTATATAAAATATTATTTCCCTTTTATGAAGACTCAGAAAAATCTTTAACATTGTGAGCAAAATGTTAACAGTGGTTATTGCTAGAATAGGATAGGGTCCCCTGCTATATGCCCTATGGTTTCCTTTACTTTCCCTTTTTTAACATTCATTGCATTTTAATACCTGATCGATTTCTCTTTTGCTCATTAAACTATAAGTTCCATGAGAAACATTGTATTGTTCGTGCTATATTCAAACCTTTCTGATGTATATTAGGTACTCTAATATTTGTTAAATTAATTCATATTGGTTTTAAGTCTCTTCTTTTTTTTATATATCCTTGACTTCTAAAATTTTAATCTAATTTATTGTATAGTTATTCATGCAATCAGTTAAATCATATAATACATATTTACCTAGGTGTCATAGCCAAGATTAAAACCACAGGCTCAGAAGCCATACTAACTGCAGCCAAATTCCTACTAGTCACATATAATTGGGTAAATACTTTAACTTCTCTGTGTTTCCATTTACTCATATGTAAAATGGACAAAACCTCATGTGAGGATTAAATAAGTTAATACATATAGAAAATTTAGAGGAGTATCTTATATGTAGTTCACATTCAATAAATATACCCCATCATTTTGATTTGGCAGCCTCAGTGAGAAAATAAGTATGAACATTCTCAAGGCCTTAAAAGATGAGAGTCATACATCAAAAGGTAAGACAAAAACTTGAAAAGCTCAAAAAACAAATAGGTCTGTTAATGAAAACAGACCTACAGACTTCAATAATCTCTGGAGGTATCACAATGTAACAGAAGAATAGAACAATATGTTCATAGTAAGGCTAAAGCACTAAGAACACATTGAATTTAATTGGTTGCGATCAGCTTTAACAAGCA
The DNA here is from genome assembly GCA_008086735.1 of Cheirogaleus medius. Lineage (NCBI taxonomy): Eukaryota > Metazoa > Chordata > Mammalia > Primates > Cheirogaleidae > Cheirogaleus > Cheirogaleus medius. Next base: position 86,779,677 of record VBSM01000272.1, on the reverse strand, counting down.
TGAAATCGCCTTTAAAAAGCAATTTTTGGCAACCCAACTAACAACTTTTTTTCAAATTGGAGATTAGATTAAAAAAGGTTTAGTTTTCTGAAAAAATTTCCATGAAATACTAAAAATGTCAAGTCCATACCAGATAGGTGAAGTGTCTCCATATTCTTATATCCAATACTAAAGGCAAAGAGAGCCACTTGTTCCTTAAATAGTAAATTTCCTTGAACACTAAAGTTTTGAAAAGGACAATTTTTAACTATGGGTTTATATATGTCAGGTTTACGCTACCTCATATAAAGATATTTTTTAATCTCTACTAAAAATATAAAATGTTAAAGTGATAAGAGTATAGTTGTTTTTCGCTCTGTTAGCTTTTATATTCTTCACGAAGAAAGTTATAAGAGAACCATATTAATGATCAAATGCTCTACTAAAAAGTATTAATCATATTAAGGGAGCATATTGAGTAACATGCTATGGTGAATCCACATTTTCACATTCATTATGCTGGCTTGGCCAACCAGAGTCTGCCATAGCACCCGTTAAGGAAAAGGCAAAGTGTGCTTCAGGAAATAGCAAAAAGTTCAATGTGACACATTGTTGGCAGCCATAGCTGGCGAATTTTGGATAGAATTTTGATAAATCTCACAAGCCATGCAAAGTGATTCAAACCTAAATCAGGAGATAGGAAGGAGCTAATAGACTATTTAAACAAGGAAGCAAGTTGTCGTACTTGGTGTTTCAGAAGGTTCAGGACTATTTCCTCACCAAGAAAATTTTAACATTGAAAATATTTGGTAACTGACTTTAAAATTTGAAATAACTAAACACTAGAGGGAAAATGGGGAAGGACAACAGGGAATAGGCATTTGTTTTAGACTAAGGGGAAAGCTTTCATTGGTGGGGGGAGTGTGTGTGTGTGCATGCAAGAAGCCAAGAGCAGTACAGTCCTACTCCTTTGAAATTATATGTTAAATAAAATATTTATGAAAAGAAACCTGTCATTACTTTCCTATGAATGCACTATTTCACTCTGTTTAATCATCTTTCCCATTTGGTTTTTAACAACTTCACATGCTTTATACCCAGTTGGTAATTATAACTCGTTTTATGTTCTCCCTCTCTTCAATCTCTCCTTTCCCATCTCATCTATCCCCCTCCCTTTTAAAAAAAATGATGTAAAAAATGAATCAATCTATTGACTATATCTTTTTGCCTGTTATATGTACGTATGATCTCACAGACATAAACAATAACAAAATATTGTTTTCCTCAGTTTTAAGTTAATAAGATTTTCCAATGATATATCTTTTTAAAATAAAAAAAATTACAAAATAATATATAACTTAAAATATTTATATTTCTTCCTAAAATAGGATTAAAATTCTTTGTAATTGCTGTCCCCTTCATTAGTAATAAAGCTATGAATTGGTAGCCTCTATCTCATTGAAAACATTCAATTGTGTTCCAGAAATATATAACAGTGTTTATTCATGCATTTATTCATATAGTCTTTGATTGATTTAATAAATATGTACTGATCATTTACTCTGTAACTGGCACTGTGCTAGCCAAGTTAATAATAATTCTTGCTCTCATGGACTTTAAAATTTATCACAGAAAACACACAGTTAAACAGACAATTGCAATACAATGCATTGAGCACCAACTGATTAAAATATAGCTCAGATTCCTCCAGCCTACTTCTGCACGCAAACACCACCACCTTTCCCACCCAAAAATGTTGATCTTTATTGTAATGTTTCTTGAAGAACCACAAAACATGAAGAGGGCTGTATGGATATCATACAGAAGCATTCTAGTAGTTCTGTGTAGGTGTTTCTTTTTATCCAAGTTTTACCAATGGTTAACAGGGATTGAAATTCTGTCCTATTCTTTGTGCAGCTACTCTTCTCCTCTCTCTCTCTGTGTTATTTCTCTGTCTACAAAATTCTTCTTCTAATCTCTGTGCTTCCTTTACTCTTTGCTCATGTCTCCCAACATGTATCATAACCTTCCCTTGGAAGTGTAGTACATTTTTCTGTTTACCACCTCCCCCTTGAGAATTAACCTGGTCAGTGAAATCTATTACCATCATTATAGGTGACATACAAAGTGTCCTAAGAATACATTGTGTAGCACCTAATATTTACCTAGACATTGAAGGAGACCAAAGGATAAGTAGGAGTTATCCAGAACCAGAAAATACTAGGGTCCAGGGGAGTATGGAAACATTTTCTAGACAGAGGAAACATCTTATAGAAATTAGAGGGAAAGGGACCATGACTTCCAATGGGACTAGAATGGTAAAAAGATGCTCAATCATGAAGTACCTATTAAGCTATATTAAAGAGTTTATCCTTGCTGTGATCTGAATTTATATTTTGAAACTTAATCACCAATTTGTATTATTAAGAGGTGGGACCTCAAAATATATTAAGTCATGAGAACAGAGCTCTCACAGATGGGATTAGGGTTCCTAATAAAAGGGATTCTAGGGAGTAGGTTCATCCCCTTCCATGTCTCTGCCATGGACGCAGCCTTCCTTCCCTCTGGAGAATGCAGCATTAAGGTGCCATCTTGGAAGCAGAGAGCAGCCCTCACCAGACACCAAAACTGGTTGCATCTTGATCTTAGACTGCCCAGCCACCATAACTGTGAGAAATAAATTTCTGTTGTTTATAAACAGCCCAAGTAATTTACAACAAATTATCTCAAGTCAGACACTTCTTATCATATTTGCATTTATGTATTTATTTGTTATTATTTGCTTGATTCACATATTCCCCTCTGGATGAAAAGAGCTATGCAGCAGAGTACATGTCTGGTTTGTTCACTATTGTATCCCTAGTTATAGCTGTGAAGACAGCAGATTTCTCTAGTGTTAAGATTTTCCAGGTAGATGTGTGCTATGGTTTGAATGTCTCTTCTAAAACTCATGTTGGGATGTAATTGCCATTGTAAAGATATTAAAAGGCAGGACCTTTAAGAGATGATTAAGTTGTAAAGGCTCTGCCGTTATCTGGTGGTGGGTTAGTTATCAAAGGAATGAGCTCCTGATAAAAGGATGAGTTTGGCCTGATTTTCTCTCTCTCTCTGTTTCCGGAGTGCTCGGAGTGCTCGCTTGCCTTTCCGCCATGTTGTGATACAACAAAGCAGGCTCTCACCAGATGTGGTCCCTCCCCAGCCTCCAGATCCATATGCCAAATAAACTTTTATTGCTTGTAATTTACCATCTGTGGTATCTTGTGATAGCAGCAGAAAATGGACTGAGATGATGTGAGAGTAGGAAAAGAGAGTTGAGTGTATTGATAGAAAACAGATGAAATAATTAATGATAAAATTTAAATTGGAAAAGGATCAAAAGTAGATGGAGACTAAGAGGGAAAAAGAAATGGAAAAAGGCAATTGAAGATATTAATGAGTTTTGAAAAACGAGTATTGGAAATAGAAGAGTGATAGAGCTAGAGAAAAAAAAGAGGCTTTGATGAGAAAGCCAGTATAGAAATACTGATTCAGGTGTGAAGCAGTTCTAGATGATATTGATAAAATCCAGGGCATGAACCTAAGAGGGGTGGCTAAAATGAAGTGAACATCTTTGGAGATCATGAAATCAATGAAAAGAAAGGAAAGGATGACTTCAGGCTAATAGCAAGACCTATAGTGGAGGAGGCTGTGAATCCTATACCAAAGAGGTACCTACATGACAACAATGAGACCACTAGAAGGAGGCACAGCAGGATAATATGTGGAATAAGAAGGAACCTGGCGGACTTCCACATGTTGAGGTTTATGGATGTTAGTGATAAAGAGTCACCAGTGGGGAAGATTTAGGAGAAGTGATCTTTCAGAGAAGACTGAAGTTACATTTAAGCCAAGAAGATGGGGAAGTTCAGAGGAGTTGAGACTATAGGAGAGATTATTAAACCTTATCTCAGAAGAGACAATTTAAATAGTGGGAGAGAAGGAAGAATAGAAATTGGGAGAAAAACAGAGATGTAGAAGAATAAGAGCAAAAGAGAGACTAGATGACCTTGGCACTGACCAAAAATAACAGGGTTGGAGGAGTTAGATAGCCACTCTCATCGAATGATCAGGGAGAAAGGGCAGCAGGTGCTTTAGGTCTCTCAGAATGCTGCCAAACCTGGCCTTCATCATGTCTAATGAAATTCCTAGAATTAGTACCTGAAGAGTTCCTGATCCCTCTACAAGGAGTCAAATATGGTCGGATTAGGTGAACTCTAAAACTTAAAGCCCAAGTATAAAATTTCCCCAGTGCTGGTCGTAGGCGTGATAGGTGTGTGCCAAATCGGGTGGGCAAAGTCATTGATCTCTAAGGCATAGCCTGGAGACCTCAAAGACAGGGTATAAGCCAACTTAGCTTCTAAAAAACACATTTTCTGTTCTACATGAGTACCATTTCTAGCATATGAGGCAGCTATTTGTAACAATGAAATTTGCAATATTTACAGGCTTTCTGAGATAATCAGTTTACTAATTTTCAATCATAAATACATCTGTCAGGCAGATGGAACATCTCTTCCTATAGTCAGGGTATCCAGGAAGGTGTATTTTCAAAAGGAAGCTTAAAAATTTACCCAAAAGTCCAAATTTTGAGTATAAAGAGTGCTATTTTCTGGAATTTATAATTTGAGTCAATTTTGGTGGTATTTATATATTTTTAGATGCATCATTCTCTCTGAAAGAAGAGTGTATTAGTCAGGGCTCTCCAGGGTAACAGAATATATACTTATTTCTCTATGTACACATACACACACCCCTACCCATATCTGAAAGGGATTTGTTATGGAAATTGGCTCACATGATTGTGAAGGCTGTGAAGTCCCATAATAGGCTGTTTGCAAACTGGAGAACCAGGGAAACCAGTGGCATCCTTAGTCCAAGTCTGAATGACTAAGAACAGAGGGAGCTGATGGTGGACATCTCAGTCTAAAGCCAAAGTACTGAGAGCCTTGGGTCCACTGTTTCAAGTCCCAGAGTCCAAAGGCCAAAGAACCTGGGGTCCTGATGTCTGAGGGCAGCAAAGATGAGTGTCCCAGTTCAAGAAGAGAGAGAATTCACCTCTCTTCTGTCTTTTTTGCCCTGTCCAGGCCCTCAATATATTGGATGGTGGCTATCCACATCGGGTGAGGGTGGATCTGTCAGGTTTCAGTCTGAAAATGTCGGTTCTTAGCACACTCATAGCCGAAGAATGACCAGACACATCGAAGTAAGGCAAGTACGAAAATGCGGTTTATTAAGGAGAGAAAGGAATATAGAGCAAGAGCACAATATAAGTTTACAGAGTGTGATACATATGCCACAGATGACAAATGGACCCATTGTCACAACCAAGGGAGAGCAGAAGGAAGAACAAAAAAAGGGCCCGGTTATGGTCTGTGTCTTGTTTTATAATGCCTGGATTGGGACTTCCTTGTGGCTCAGATGTCACCATGGAACCACTTTGACTGGACAGCTGGGAGTTGCATGACCTGAGTCTTACTAGGCATGAGGCTTGTTCTAGGTCAATATTTAGATTCTATGGTACCCATGCTGCTTGGCCCATGGACTAGAAAGTCTTCTGCATGCTTTTGCAGCTGGCACACTAAGTTCTGATTGGCAGAATCACAGGGTATTCCCTCCTCCCCCAGGTATGGCAGTTGCTCTGGACAGGATTAAGGTCGGGCAGGACCAAATGGGGGCCTGAGACCCACCCTTGTCCTTCTTTCCAGGTGGGGCAATTGCATCAAGGCAAGGCATCCACTTTAGTCCCTATGAGACCCAGAATCCCTCACTATCTACCTAACTGATCTTCCTTACTTAGTTCATTGTTCAAATGTCTATCTCTTCTGGAAACACCCTCACAGGCATACTTAGAAATAATGCTTTACCAGCTGTCTGGGTATCCCTTAACCCAGTCAAGTTGACAACTAACATTAACCGTCACAAGGATTATGGAGGGCTCTCCACTTGCCTACATTTCCATGACCTAATGTCACTTGTCTGGATATCAAACTTTCCAAAATATTAATCTGAAGAGAAAGGCTTACAACAGCATACGATACCTTGCCCTAATGCCTTACTTACATAAATTGTGCACTGTTGCCTCCTTACTATGCTTGCACACTACTGAATGTTAGCATGATGAATTAAATGGGCGTTTTTCTTTATTCCGAATCAGTGCCAGAGATCAAAAAGCTGCTAAAAGTCCTTTCCACAAGAATGCCTCCCGGAAAATGATGAGTTATAGTTATTCTCGCCAAGAGATGCCTTCTGTTGTATTCTATCACTTCCTATGATCCAATAGCTTGAAATTGTGCCAAGCTAATTAGCTAGTTCAATGACTGTTATATTAAAAGCCCAAATAAGCCAAAAGAGGTCATCTTTTTAGTACCCAAGTGCAGCTTTATTATTTTTCTCACCAATCAAAAAGCAGCACAAAGTCTCTCAACAACTAAACCCAACTTATTATGTCCATGCAGACACTTTACTGTGTTTTTAAAAATAAATTTTGCCATTTGTTTAATTCAGTAACTTCATAAAGTTTTTCTCTCCTATAAAGAAAAATATCTCTTAACGATTTCATTTTAAAATTTACTTTTATAAACTCAGTAAACATAAGTGAGCTTCTAATACCTGCAAAGAATACAGTGTTATGCATGTATTAGAAATAATCTTTTTATAAAGCAAAGTAACTTATGATTTCCTCCTTTATTAATATGAACATGTTGGTGTTGGCCTTTCATAATTAATATGAGGATTGCCTAGTTTTATCTTATTTTACTAAAATTTATTTTAAAAATATGAGCAAATTGAACATCATATCCATCTCATAGGCCCTGAGCTTTTGTTCTAGTACACTTTATGAACCCCCAAACCTCTGGCATGATGTTATGCATCTATGTACTATGTACTATTTATTATGTACCAAGTACTATCCCCAAAACTTTAGGTGTTTAACTCATTTAATTCTCATAACAACTCGGAAGGAAGTGCCATTCATATCCTTGTTTTGCATATGGAGGAACTCAATCTAAGACAAGTAATATAACCCGGGCAAGTCACATGGCTAGGAAGTAGGATTGAAATATATGTAGTCTGGCTGCAGTCCAGGTGCCTAATCACTAAGCTACACAGCCTCTATATGTGAGATATGGAAATCTAGGCAGTAGTTCACATTTGATTTGCTGATTTTTTTCTATAACTCCATGCTTTCCACATATTCACAGATTCCCACTGCTTAGGTGGTCCACAGTCCGGAGTTTGGGAACCATAGTTATGTAATTCACTAATAAGTAAATTAGTGTTCTTCTTTTCCTTTAAAATGTCTCATCGAATTGCTCTAGGCTGGTTTCTAACATCTATAATTCTCAAGCAATATCTAATATTGCTCTATGACCCAGGAATTATGACTTGGGTAGAGAAATAGTATCGAGTTTAGCCTTCCCAAAATTGTAGTGGAGACATTTTATCTAGATGCTTTCTTATTTTATAGATTTTTAACTAGAAATCAATGAAGAGGCAATATTTGTTTATTCCTGCCTGTCCCTTTTTTCATTCCAATTACCCCTAGATACTTTCTGTCAAACTAAACATAATTTTAAATGGATCTCTATCTTTAATGAACCATTAGAAATCATTAACACCTGACCTTAAGTGGGTCAGCCACCTAGCCACCTTCTTAGAGGGCTTTGATAAAGTGAGTCTTTATATTCTATTTCTTTTAGTTGAACTTATCACCCTGTATCTCTACTATGATATGAAGTGACAGAATAAAATGACTTCTTTGTGCATCTCAAAGCTACAATCAGAGCTATGATAGGGATCTTCCAATTAAAGTCAACATTGCCTGTTGCAATTTACACCTATTGATATGTTAACAGCTATTTCAAGAGCATAGCTTGTCAATTTTCACTTTAGGCCACATTACTACCTGTCTTCTGTTTTATGTTCTTCCACAGAGCTGCTACTCATTTTATATTTGAATGTGTTAAATAATGTTCCCTGTTTGTTTCTAGGAATCTGGATTTACTTTTCTTTTACTTTTCTAGAACAGTGATGCTAGATTGGGATATTGGGATAAAGTATCTATCCATGATAAGCTAATTCCAAGAATATAAATTAAATTATATTATTAAAATTTGTCATTAAACTATTTTTAAGTAAACTTTGAGTTATAGCTAGAATATGATGGAAACTATAAAGGGCTATATGTTTATCAGACAGAATAAGTACATTGTAAATTCACACCCACATGAATGTCATTGACAATTATATTGGTAACATTGTCATAACCAGACCTATCAAATGTGTCCAAATGCCTAAGGAAGCAATAGTATTATAGTAAGGTGTTATTAATATTTACTTTTATCTGAAATATGTAGGTTCTTGAAAACTGTTTTTTTTTTGTTTAATCATATATTTCCTGATTCTTATTCCCTTAATTAAGATTTAATTAGCACTCATATGTAAGCAATTTGTCCAGGTAGGGGGTCAAATAAGAAATAAGACATGTTTGAGACCCTCAAAAAGTTTACATTATAGTGAAGGATAAAAATATTATACAATTAAATGTATTAGATTGGCCTTATGAAATTGTGCATATTCAACCTTTGTTTTTTTCACCTACAAAATCTATGACTGAACATGATACTGTGAGCCAGAATGAAATAACCATCACAAAAGAAATACAAACTATCTCAAAGAGCAAAGAAGAAGGAAGAATTAATTCAGGGGACTGCAAAAACTAAACAGAGCAGGAAGAATTTAAATAGTATCTGCAAAAATTTAAAAGAACTAGACATAGAACGCCTATGGAAGCTTTGTTATTTTATTCTTTTGTTGATCTTTTTCCGTCTGTACTATGTCTGTTTGGGGTTTGGCATCTCAGTATGGAATTGGTTCTATGAACATGCCAGTTAGAATGGAGGCAGGAAAGCCCTGAAGCACTACTGAACCATGGGCTGAAAATGAAAATAAGCATTGACCATTGACACAGTGTTTTATCGACAGGTTTCCTGGCAAAGTGTTAATGACTTCCTGTGGCACTGTTCAGAGGGATGATAAAAAGCAAAGAGAGGACAGTGACAGTGATGTGTTGGTAAATGTTTAATAACCAGCTCTTAGAAATTGGGGGGGGGTGTCTTGTGTAACTTTTGACAATTTCCAAGACGAATTTCAAGCTACCAACCTGATGGCACAGGGAACAGAGCTGGAAAAAGATGTGCACGTTTAGCTGTCAGGAACCAAGCCCCTGTTAGAGGACTCTAGCACACTTGGAATGCTGGATATTTTTCCTCAAAATAAAGCACCCATTATGAATCTTGAATGAGAGTGGTGTGTTCAAGTGCATTGTGTCATTAAATCTGTCCTATAAACCCAGTCATATTTATGACATTTCCAAAATCTATCTATAATATTTATGTGGAGACCACTTCAAAATTATTTTTAACCATGATGGAAAACTATTTATTTACCTTTCAGTATGCTACAGATTTTATATGCCCCCCCAATAATGCATTACTCTATTTTTTGTTTTCAATCAATGTAATTTTTTAAAAAATTGTTTATATTTTGTACTTGTAATAAAAATAAAATTTATTCTAGGTTTTCATAATTACTTTATGCCCAGTGTTTAGCCCCTTCTCAAAAGCAATTATTATTATTTTTTTTCAAAAGTATATATAATTTTTTTCCCTTTAGTGAAACTTAAAGAAGTAAGGTCCCTAGAGATATCTTTCCGGGTCCTTGCTTGACACAAAAGACATCCACAGAAATTTAAATACAAATATAGTTGTAATTTAAATTCTCTAAGCATTTAGTTTCTAGGCTGTCAATATGAGCCACGCTAAAAAGAAGTATAAGGAAGTCAACAGGTGCCACTATCAGATGCCAGCTAATCTCAGTTGATGTATTGAAATCTTTTCAGATCTCTGAGTAGCAGATATGGTGTTTCTTTTATCTAGCTACTAATGAGATCTGCTCTTAATCCAGGTCTTGTTGAATAAACAAAATTTGCATGAAGGGCTTCTGCCATCTTAGAAAAGTGCTTTATACATCAATGATCTTTTGCTAGTGACTTAGTTTGTGGGAAGGGAATTTTACTTACCATATCAGACTTCTCCAGGCCTCATCACATCAAGACTTTTTTCTCTTTTATTTCAAACTTCTGGTAATCCAGATTCCTTTTTGTCCCTATAAACACAGATGTGCACGTCTGTACAAAAGATTCAATACTTATATTAAATCTCCTCCTAACCCATGTCTTTGCTTTAGATCACTCCCCAGACATTAGGCAGCATAATCTGAATAATGTAGTTTTCCTTTTTGGTCCCATCTGCTCCATCTGCAAATGTTTAAATATGCTTCCAGGTTTCTTTTAAAATAACATATCCATTGACATAATGTGCAATGTTTTATAACCCTGAACAATTGAGGCATTTTAAAGTCAAGACTTGCAAGGTTGTGTTGATCACTTCCTAATGTGCTGCTCAGTCTCTGTAACTTTGTAACTAACACACCTTCTTCCTCTATTTGCTCTTTAATTGTTTTATATCTAACTCTATGCTTAAAGATGTGTTGGGTTCTGCCTTGGGCTTTTCTTCCCAAACTAGGGATATTGCTGCTAGACTAATGCCTTCTATTGGGAGACAGCTTGGTAAATGCAACTGCTGGCTTCATGTCCCTTTCAAGTGAATAATATTTGGGGAGAACAAGGAAAGGAAAAGTAGCAAAAGAAATATGGACTTTGGGCACCACCTCACTGCCTAATTCTAAGGTTGGGTGCTCTATCAAGGCTTTCAACAAAGAATGTATTCTTGGGAAAAGGATTCAGTGATCACCACACCGCTCCTCAACATCCCTATTTTATTTTTTCCAAAGCTTTATCCACCCCTACTCCTATTTGTTTTGTCATTTTAATAAATGCTTTCCCTTTTAAAATATTATCATCATTTTTCTGGTTTTAATTTATTCCTGTGACTCTAGTTGGCTCTACTCATCATTTAATAATCTCATTTTATGTTAACCAAATGTATTTTCCAAAGCTGTATTCTCAGAGATTTGTTGTGTAATTCGTCTCCTTTTCCTTTGTTCCTTCACCTTTACTCTTGGACCACAGACTTCCTTTCTTTTGTCTAAACTTCATGCAAATCACAAGCTGAAAACTGTTCAGAGAGCTCCAAATATATATTTGTTAGAAAAAAAATTAACTGTGTACCCATCTGTTTTTTTCTCCTAATGCCAGGAAAACTCTCTGAAGGCAGGCTTCGGAGAATTTCTCTTCTTAAGGAAGGACTATAAAAATAATTTCCTTGTTCCTAAGGGCCAATCTTATCTCTATCCAATCAGTCTCACAATTTTAGACTGTGCCATATCCATAACATTATTTCTTCATCATCATTCATTTACTCATTCACTCAATAAATATCGCTGTCCTAGATATTTGCATTTGAAGATATATTGAGTCATAGTTCCTCTCAATTATTATACATAGGAAATTATTATACAGTAAAATAAAGGCTGTGTTATAAATTGCTAAAGGAAACTATAAAAAAGATACCTAAAAGCCAGGTGGCAAAGCATGTGAGCTGATTGAATGAATGGTATATTTAGGTCTTCTATAGCAGCAAAGAATGAAAAATGTCTGCTTTTTGCAAAAGGAATATCATTGAAAGAGATAAACCACATTAATATGCTGGTGCTTGCAAATTTCTTTAGGTTTGAGATATTTGTTGAATAGATGAATTATTTTAATTGTTACATTTAGTTTAAGAGCATAATCAAAAGTAATTTTGTCCTCTGCCTCATCCTGAGAATGCAATAAGCATTTAATTCTGGTACATATCGGTATGTTAGTGGCTTTTCAAAGTTGAGTATATAAAATGTTACAGTCAGATATGTGTTTTGACTCTAGGTAAAAGGAGTCAAATGCATTCTAATTTGATTATTAGCATTGTGCTTTAGGTGATTGGATGCCACTTGATCAGAAGAGAGGAATTAAGTTGATTTGACAGCCCTCCAATTTTGCTTTTACTGTTATTGATTCATTGAATCCAGGCTCTTCTGCACAAGGTTTGCTCTTGAAAAAGGCAGTGATGGGCATATGTAGCCTAATCACATTTCATTGTCCATTTTCTGTGTGTAATGATAAATTTCACTACCCGGATCAATTTTGGCCCAATTTCCTTTAATAGAATACAACCTAAGGAAGACTGTTAGATTAAAAGCAATTTCTTTTACAAGATGTATTAAAAGGGGAAAATGAACTAGAAGCATTTTGCTTTATAATTTTGGTTTAGATTTTATTTGAGTTATACTACCAAAATAATCAGTAAGTAGTATAGGAAAAAAGAATCATTTTATGATTAATTTTAAAAGTTATTTAGAGAACTGGGTAAATAGAAATTGATGGAAATTTAGGTACTGTCAATGTTAGTCTCCTCATTTTTCAGAGAAAAACAGGCTCAGAGTCATATGAACCAGAATATGAAGTGCAAATTTTGGGAAGCCAATATCTATATATTTTCCCAATTTATTATACAGGGTGGCCCACCTTAAAATAGCACTAGCAAATGAATGCTATATTTTTTCCAGAATATATGACCATGTGTTATAATATTTTATAAATTTAAATGAAATTTATAATTAGCTATTCAATGTTTACCTCTTTTATGTCTTTATCCCTTTCAATTAACAAATTAGAAACATAATTGCTTGCCAAAATGCAGAGTGAATTGTTTTAGAGGGTTAATATTGTGCGTGTTCCCAGAAGCCAATTATGTTTGTAGGATTTAGAGATTGTGATGAACAGGACCTAGATTGATGTATGCAATTAAAATCTTTCTAACCTATGTATCTAGAGAATTGTTTAAGGATTGAAGAGTTAATGCTGGGAAATGAGTTTCATTTAGTGCACATAATTCCAGTGCCATAGAAACATAGGGGGGGAAATCAACTGAGGGTCATATGCAAGGAAAAACACTCACTCAGAGAGGTTATTTATTTTGTCTTGTGTGTGTGTGTGTGTGTGTGTGTGTATGAGAGAGAAAGAGAGAGAGAGAGAGAGAGAATGAATTAGAAATGATTGAATTAGACTGATTTTAAAATCCTGATATATGATGTATTATGGATGTTAGCTATTGAATCAAAGTCAAAGTTTTGTCAAAAACACAATACATGTTAAATAATACTACTACTACTAAAGACTTGAACCTATTCTAAAACCAGTTAGGTAGAAAAAAGTCAAGAGAAGGAATAAAGGAAGAAAAGTGAGAAATGTGAGGAAGGAAGTGAAAAAAGGTGGACTCCAAGAAATGCTAGAATAGAGAAGGTGAGATGAAAGTTTACGTACCTCAGTTCTAGTCTTCTGAACTCCAGCCTTAGAATGTGATTGCTATTGAAATGATAGTTAGCCAGTTCAATTCTTCAGAGTTCTTCACCTGCTCTTCTACTTTAAAACCTTGGAGTGCCTCTAGGAGGGATAGTTAGTCTCTTAGGCAGTTAACAGAGCTTAAAGAAGTTGAAGGTCATATAAAAATCAAAGGGTCAAGTCTAGTTAGAAGTTCTTCTCAATCTTTTGTGCCTTCTAAATAATATATAATGGATCACTACTAGTGCTTATATTGAAAATTCTTATAGTATATATCCAGTCGAATGTAGTGAAACAAAAAGTCCTTGCTTTACACAGTGCTTGCTTTGCACAATAGTGGAGAACTATGAAAAGACCTGCAAACTGAAATTGTGCAAAACAATCTTAATAGTTAATGGAAGAAATTTTGATTGTTCTATGACCTTTAAAGACTGTGGTTAAAACATTAAAAATTGTCTCACTGTTAAAGGAATATTTAAACAGTAGTAAAAACTAATATATGTATTTAGTACACTATAATTTAAGACATTGGCAACATTAAGAATTAAAGTGTCTTATTTCTTTGTAAGAAATCTCATCAAGAGTAATTTGAACAGTCCTTATTTTCTTTTCTTCTCATTATAGGTTATGATATGGAATAGGAATCCTTTCTATGCCTTTGTAAATTGTAATACTCTTTTCTAAGGTTGGATCAACTTCTAATAACTTATTATTTATGCTTTGAGTATAACAAAATATCTCTGAGAGTTTCTGTAATGTTAAGTTTGATGCAGTCACTTCTGGAACATCCTAATCATTTTTGTCACAACTACTTTCCTCATTAATTTCAACAAGTTCATCTTCCCTAAAATTCCTCTGGGTGTGTACCCAGAGTCTCTGGAAGAGTGGCACTGTCAACATTCACACAGCTATTGCTTCTAAAACTCTGCCTGTGTTCAATTTGAATTTCATTTCCAGCATCACAATTTTCATTTCTTTGCTGTGTTGACCAATTTCCTTTATCAATTATTCATCTTTGTAAAAATGGCATGAGGGCTTATCATTGGGAGACAAGGAGTCAACACAAATACCCACTTTCTGTCTGTGTGTGAATTGAATGACAGGTGCTCAGCGACCGATAATCACAGATAGACCTTGAAATAATAGTGACACTATTGTTCATTGATCATGATGCACATCTGTTATTTTGTAGTGACCTGTGGACTGAAAACCTACCAAGGGAGATTGTACTTTATGAATTTACTTGAAAATTGCCATGATAACTGAAATTTAAACTGTATTGTTGGGGGACTGGAGTCATTTTAAATAAACTATGTGTATAAATTAGGGTTCTCCAGAGAAACAGAACCAAAAGGATATGTGTTTATGAAGAGATTTATTATAGGAATCGGTTCATGTAATTCTGGAGGCTGAGCACTCCCATGACCTGCCCTCTGCAAGCTGGAAAACCAGAGAAGCCCGTGGTGTAATTCAATCTGAGTTTGAAGGCCTGAGAATCAGGGGTGGGGGTGAGGTGCAGGAAGCTGACTAGGTAAGTCGCAATCCAAGTGCAAATGCACAAGAACCAGGAGCTCCAATGTTTGAGGGCAGGAGAATATGGATATCTCAGCTCACGGAGAAACAGAGAAAATTTGCCCTTCTGTTCTATTTGGGCCCTCAACAGATCTGATGCCCGCTCACATCAGTAAGGGAGGATCTAAGGAAGGTCCACTCATATCACTGATTCAAATGTCAACCTCTTCAAAAAACACCCTCACAGACACACCTAGAAATAATATTTTACCAGCTGTCTGGGCATCCCTTATCCCCATCCAGTTGACACATAAAATTAACCATCACACTATGCTAACTCAAATCTGTGCCCATTGGAACTATGCAAAACAAGGTCTGTCTGTATATAGAATACCACTTAGAAATATGAGATACTGAGTACTAGTAAAATTCTTTAAAGAGGAGGAACAAAATATAGCATTTTTATATAGCAAATGACTTGAGCTACTATGTGAAGATTGATTAAAGTATTATAACATTTGTCTTTTATTGATGGTATCAATGGAGAAACTGTATAACAAGCTGCAGTAAACAGTAAATCTGTAGGTTAGATTGTTAATGAAAATTGTCTATCATTCATAAAATTTTTTGACTTAAAAATATTTGAAATAATTTCTATTTTATATTACAGAGGGGAGGCTTCCTAAGATTGCCTATGATTAAAAGCTAGTTAGGTGTTCAACTGGAGCATATCATTTGACCTCTCCAACGTATTTTTTACAAATTTGAATGTCAATCATTGAAGAAACATTTTCAAATATATTTTGAGGAATAAAAAAATGTAGTCTCATGGGGTGAAATAAATTATTAAATTAAATTATTTTAGAAATGCTATTTTTGCTGGTCATCTACAGATATAGGAGATCTTGTTTTATAATATTAAGTCTAAAAACTTTCAAATAATCAATACACCTCAATTTTTAAAATAAAAGTTTTTGTAAAAGTGTATTACAATATATTTACATGAACAAAGCTAGACAATCAGCATAAAATCAAGCCCTCTGAAAATCTCTGACAAGATTTTACTAATGAGCTATAGAAATATAACCATAGAAATCTCATCTAAAAATTATTTCTTTGGATAACATCAATACGTTGGTTTTTAAGAATCAAAACAATCTGATGCTGGATAATGAATAAAAGACAAAGTTTATCCATGAATGTGAATATACAGAACTTATGGGGGGTATTTTTCCTGATATTTTTACATATAAGCTGATCGTGCAAGAGTCTGCTATGACTCTTCAGTTTCCTTGTTCTCAGTTCAAGCTCATTTAACCAAGTGTCTTTTGGTTATAAGGAAGACAAGTCCACTTAGGCTAGCCCAAATAAATATTGAGTAGAAAGGCTGGTTATTGTAAAGAGAACAGAGACATAATAGAATCCTAGAAATTATATGCAACTAAGCTTGCAGGAACTTCAATTTGGCAAGATGCCTGGCATCCTTCATACTTTGAATAAAGTAAATCAATGTAAAAATTCTTAACACACAGGGTATAAAGTATAGACCAGTTTATTGGGATGCAATAGTTACAAGAGAAAGTATCATGTATCACTGTGCCTTCCTCTCCATATGTGGAACCTAGGAATATGGAACATTTTACTCCAGATGGGGATCTTCACACGTGTGCACACTCTTGAAGCTAGAACTGTGGAAGAAATAAGTGTGAGATCTTCTGAGATCTTTTTACTTGACCAATTGTGCTGGTCTACACAGTTATTCTTGAGGGAAGGTGCCCAAATCAAGGGCATATCTAAACAGGCATCCCTAGAAGACTTTTATGAACACAGCTAATTCAGCACCATCCTCCTCTTTTGGCTTAAGCCTTACAATGTGAATGCCTTTTCTTTGCATCAAAGAAGAGGAATGATCCCCTTTTTAAGTCAATTAGTTAATCCTCTCACCCAGGGGCCTGTGAACTTTTTCTGTATGAAGCTAGGTAGTAAATATTTTAGGCTTTGTGCAACATACGATCTTTATGACAACTGTTCAACTCTGCCCTTGCAGGACAAAAGTGGACACAGACAGTAAATAAATGAATACATTTTAGTTACAAAAGTAGACCGTAGACTAGATTTAGCCCATAGGTGTAGTTGGTCAACCCATGATCTGACTCATTATCTCTGTGTATGTTCTATTTTTATTAGGTTGGTGCAAAAGTAATTGTGGTTTTGGCATTGTTGAAATTTGCCCTTTGATATTGGAATACATTCTTAAATAATTGTGGTTATGTTATACATCATTTTAATGTGCATTTCTCACTTTATTTTTTTTGATAATGACTTATTACTTGCTGTTTATTTGATATTTATTTTAAACTATGGAAACGATGTTAGACAAAAAGCACATTTGAGTGATTTTCTTATTCGAGTTCAAATGGGTCGTAAAGCAGCAGAGACAACTTGCAACATCAACAACGCACTTCACTCAGGAACTGCTAATGAACGTACAGTGCAGTGGTGGTTCAAGAAGTTTTGCAAAACAGACAAGAGCCTTGAAGTTGAGAATTGTGGTGGCTGGCCATCAGAAGTTTACAACAACTAACTGAGAGCAAGCATTGAAGCTAATCCTCTTACAACTGAAATAAGAAGTTGTGGAAGTACTCAAGGTCAACCATTCTATGGTCGTTCAGCATTTGAAGCAAATTGGAAAGGTGAAAAATTTCAATAAGTGAGTTCCTCATGAGCTGACCGAAATCAAAAAAATTGTCGTTTTGAAGTTACATTTTCTCTTATTGTACACAACAATGAACCATTTCTTAATGAGATTGTGACATGTGATGAAAAATGGATTGTATATGACAACCAGCCATGACCAGCTCAGTGGTTGGACCAAGAAGCTTCAAAGCACTTCCCAAAGCCAAACTTGCACCAAAAAATGGTCATGGTCACTGTTTGGTGGTCTGCAGCTGGTATGATCCACTACAGCTTTCTGAAACCAGTGAAACCATTACATCTGAGACGTATGCTCAGCAAATCAATGAGACACACCCAAAAACTGCAACACCTTCAGTTAGCATTGGTCAACAGAAAGGGCCCAATTCTTCTCCATTACAATGCCCAATCCCACATCACACAATCAACACTTCAAAAGTTGATTGTACTGGGCAATGAAGTTTTTTTCTCATCCGCCATATTCACCTGACCTCTCATGAACCGACTCCCACTTCTTCAAGCAGCCTGACAACTTTTTGCAGGGAAAATGCTTCCCCAACCAGCAGAATGCAGAAAATGCTTTCGAAGAATTCTTCCAATCCCCAAGCATGGATTTTTACAACTACAGTAATAAACAAACTTATTTTTTTTTTGGCAATAATATGTTGATTGCAATGGTTCGTATTTTGATTAATAAAGATGTGCTTGAACCTAGTTATAATGATTTAAAATTTAAGGTCCAAAACCACAATAACTTTTGCACCAACCTAAATAGTTGTATGATAAATCTCCTATAATTCTTCATATTAAAAAGGAGATATTGCAAATCCCTGAGGACTACAATAACTAACTTTGCATGAATCTTGGTAGTTTATGCTTACCTTTATTACTAAAAAGATTTCAAAAGGACAAAAGTCCTACACAAAATTAGGCATATATAGATGGGCATATGTGTCTTAAAGTCATTTTAGTCTGTGATAGAAAGTATAAATTAAAAAAATAAGGGCCATAAGTAGTATCAAATAATGCAGCAGTGTTCAGGAAGATAACAGATACAAAAGGCCATTGGATTTGGCAATTAGGGGGTTATTGGTGACCTTCAAGAAAATAATTTCAATAGAATCATTGAGGCAGAAACTAAAATGTGAAATATTTAGGTCTGATAATAATGAGCTATCTAAGATCTTCTCATATGAAACATGTTCATTCAAAATGCATGCAACCCAAATATGATCTTTACTTAAACACATTTCCGGAATAATTTTAAGCCAGTTTAAATAAATGTATTACTAAAATAGCTTTGTTTACAGCATATTTTTCCTATGTCCATAGAGCTATTGATTAAATTTCCTATGCCACACTTGAATTTAAAGCTGTGACCTGTGATCTCAAATTGATTTCCTGACAATAATGATTAGAACAGTGGGTGAACAGCACAAATTTACTGAAATCTCTCTGTAGTAAAGTCAATGATTTGTTTTCCCAATGAGAGAATCTGGTTATAAAAAACAAAACAAAACAGACTTTTATTGACATAATTCCTAATCTATTTCATTTTCTAGTCACAGATGTAAACATATGTTAAATTTTTGTAATAATCCATAAAATAAGTAATAATATATTCATATTTAATTATTTTGTCATAACAATTGGCATTTTACTTGAAGTAGTAAAAAAAATCACCTCAAGACAGAATAGAAAATAGTTACAAATGTTGATAAATACTCTGCACAAAAATTATATAAAATTTTTAACTTGAATATGGGAATACAAACAATTATAAAAAAGAAACATTGAAACATTTTTTATGTTTTTATCTTGTTTTTTTTTAGACAGAGTCTCACTCTGTTGCCCGGGCTAGAGTGCCGTGGCATCAGCCTAGCTCGCAGCAACCTCAATCTCCTGGGCTCAAGCGATCCTTCTGCCTCAGCCTCCTGAGTAGCTGGGACGACAGGCATGCACCACCATGCCCAGCTAATTTTTTCTATATATTTTTAGTTGTCTGGCTAATTTCTTTTTATTTTTAGTAGAGATTGTCTCGCTCTTGCTCAGGCTGGTTTCAAACTCCTGACCTTGAGTGATCCTCCCGCCTCAGCCTCCCAGAGTGCTAGGATTACAGGCATGACCCACCACGCCCGGCCAGTTTTTATCTTGTTTATAGTTCCTTTATTCCAGCAATTATTTTCATTTTAAAAGTATTTGTTATTATTTTAGTCAGTTTTATTACTAATCTGGAAGGTGCAGTCTTCTCATTTCTGCCACCCAAAATTCAAAAGTGAAAATGTTCCTATTTTGACTTTTGAGGTAGGACAGGAACAATTATTTCTCTGTCTCTTCCTGCTCAATCTGAGCCCTTCCCCAGCTTCCTAATCCTTCATTGTAGCTCAAGATTATAGAATGTCACACGCTTGATGGATTCTTGTTTTCTGAGTTTTATAAAAAAATTTAATAAAAATTCAACATAAATTTCAGTTATAAACAAATTTAATCTAACTTTAATATAAACTTTTATTTTCTATGGGAGAAGAAATGATAAGCTATAAAGATATATGATGGCAATTTTAGTCTTATTTGGAAGCATTGTAGAGTATTTCCAAGGAATTAAATTATACCTGCATATTTGTTCTTTATGTCCTTTCATTTTCCAGTGATTTATTAAGTATTTCCAACATATAGGAAATGTGTTAGTAACTTGTGACAATATATGGATGACAGCTTTTATTATCTTTTAACTCACATTTAAAAGGTGACAAATATTTTTAAAACAGAAGGTAAACCAGTATGATAAGTTTATTGTTAGAGGCATGAACAAGTACCCACAGGAGAAGAGAAGGTGAAATCTTAATTTGTTCAGATGATTTAATAAATTTAAATGTGTATTAATATATTTACTTATATTATCCTGAAAGCAAGTCTGAGGTTTCTGGATTAAGACAGACTATTTCTCCAGATCCCATTCTCTCATCTGAGGCAAAATGATGAAAGCCAACTGCTTATGCCTGTGTGTACAAAGAGTTTTGTGCCACAAGAGAGGAACTCCAAAATTATGAATCTTGAAGTTTATATGGAAAGTGCTATGCAGCTGCCATCTTTCCCTCTTGAGAGAGGGAGAGAAATCTTGCCTCTCAAATGTATTACAATTTGGAAATGTAACATAAACTGAGATTTGGAATATAAATGGATATCTCTTGGCTTTCATCCCCCTTTGAAATAGAAGGGGGGTTATGTATGAAATACATACCTCTGGGGAGATATCTCTATATGTCTCTGAAACTTGCTATCTATTCACCATTTAACTTTCAAGGCATATCTTTTGTCCAAGTTTCTAATTTTCTTTGCCTAGAACAACCTAAGCATAGAGAAACATAAAAATATTTTCTTTACATTGCCACACAACTGAAGCAATGTTTTTTGTAGAGATGACATTTGAGCCCAGACTATTGGATGTGTATGAATTTACCACACAAAAGGAGAGAGCCATTCCTGGCAGGGGGAACAGAATCATGACTTGGCAGTAAGAAACAACATGGTACAATACACATCAAGTGGTTAACAGTTGTTATTTCTGGGAAATGGAATGTGATAAAGAAGTGGCAGTTTAAGGATATCTTTCCAATTTTATTGTAATTGAATTACCTGAATTATTTGCATAATAAACTTTAACTGAAAAAAAAGATTGCACAATGTGATCCAGGAAACATCTCTCATTTGATCAAGTGTTAAGTGAAGATGTGGCAGAACAACAACAACAAAAAATCATAGATCATGAGAATTTATGTGGCATAACTGGTAATTTAAACTTCATTCTATGGGTAGAGACATGTCCTGAAAGTTTTAAAGAAAGGAATTATGGATTGCATCCAAGTTTTAGAACCATTACTCTGACAGAATAGACTTTCAGTAATAGAGCAGAGGATTCAAACAGCTTCAGTAGGAATAGAGAGAAGGGAAAACACCTGAGAGACATTAGGTAGATGGAATCGACATGCAGACATTAGCGAGTGATGGGTGTGTGAATTATAGGGATAGTGGGGTCAGGATGACTCTTGGATTTCTCATTTGGGCAGCTGGGCAGATGATGGTGCTATTACCTCTAAACGAAAATATAGATGTTTCGCTTTTGTTTTTGAGGTAAGCAAGATAATGGATTTATTTTTTATATCCTAAAAATTGAACTTCCTATGAGATATTTTGATAAAGATATGAGATAGTACCTTGAAAAAATGGCCATTAAAAAGTCTTTGAAAATTAGATTTATATTTTCCTAGGGATCATCTACAGAGGGAGAAAGAAAAAAGGTATATAAGAACACAAACAAGTATCACACAAAATTTAAGATCTGGAATTATGTGGCTATTGGCATAGGTTTAGCAGCTAAATAATATCAGGCTCAACATCTTTATGATTTTCTAGGCTGTTCTTTCTTACCTGCCACCATATATTTATAAAATGGCTGCTGAGGTTCCAGATAACATTACCATTTTCATACCAGGAAAAAAAGGGTAGAGATTTGTGTCAGTCTTGTCTGTCCTCTTTCATGAAGAAAGCAAAACCTTTTTCAAAATTCCCAAAAGTTTTTCACTTGTTCCCTTGGCCAGACTTGTGTCACAGACCAACACGTACCTGTGAATGGAGCTGGAAAAGCAAATATTTATCTGGATATATTACTGTCCCAACATGCTAAGGGTTATGACCACATAACAAAGGAGTGAGTAAATATCTAGTAGCAATTTCAGTGACTTCCACAGGAGATTCTAAGAAGGAAAATGAGTTCAGCATTGTTATATGTCCATTACAAACTCTGGATTTTCCAGAGACAGAGTAATTAGTTTTCAGATTAACTGCTTAAAGTAAAGTATATTTGTGAAAATAAATTTATTATTAATTAGTAAAAATATCTCCATACTGAAAGAGCCTTATGATTTGAATTGACATAGTAATAAGCAAAGGCCACACTGCCTAATGCAATATGGGACTGCCTCTCAGTTAGCAAATGAGATGTATAAGAAGACCAGAAGCCTCACTTCCTTCTGACAACAGCTCTTCTGAAGATACAGCATAGTAAAGCCAAAAGGTAGGACTTTGGCTGTGGATTCCAACATAATTTTAGAGGCAGAATTGTGAGGTTAAAAAGAATAAGTAAGCAACGGAGAGGGTGAGAGTAAAGGAGAAAGAAAGAGGGAACCAGGAAGAGAGGAAAGGAAAATGGCAGAGGCTTGCCTCTCTTCCCAACTCTTGTCTTGTTCTTGTATTCAGAAAAAGTCTGGAAAGAACAAAAGATATTATTTAAACCAGTAGTAATTTAGGGGCCAATTTCCAAGTTAATTAATACTTGATCCTAGTGAAAACTATCTTTTGGCTTAGGCTGTCAGAATGCCTTGGATGAAAATAAGCAAGAGTTATGGAGACAGATGTCAGATTACAGCAAGCTAAGAAGTAACTCGTAGAGGATTGAAACTACTCTTTATGATGCTGGCTTGGTAGAAAAAGGAAGGTAGATAGAGAGTGATGAAATGTTGAAAGATATCTCTTTTTATTTTTATTTTTTTCAAAGTGGGAGCAAATCATGTTAATAGACTTAAAATAACTTAGAGAAATAGGTTAAAGATCTAACAGAGAAGATGTAGTTAAAAGAGGGGAGACTGAGTCAATCTTCAGGCAGGATGATTTGATAGAAAATGAAAAAAGAGGACAAAATAATGTATTAATAATTCACTAGATATTAGTATTTCTAGTTCATTTAGCTGTTATTTATCAATAATCTTTTACTATTTGTTTTCTGATATTGGGCTTTCAAAATCATAGAAATTACAAAGGTATTGTAGGTTTTAATTTTAAAATGGTTAAATGGTCCACAGAAAACGATATTTTAAGATTTATGTCACTATCATTGCTTTTCCAAGTTTGACCATGTTCGTTGTATTTCAGAATTTTTGGTAACTTAAAATACTTGTCTTTAGGCAGATAAACATAAGAAAATGTGATCTAGCTTACTGGCTGGAAACAAAAACCAGAAAATTATTAGATACCACTTTTTCATACATTAATATTGAGTACTTCAGGCACTGTGTGAGAATGACGAATATACAACGGAGTAGGGAAGGCTGGCAAGTCAATGGTCAAGAACAATGCACCCTTGGGTAGCCATAGGGTGTTAAGCAAGAATCAGTTTTTATCATGCACCATGCTTTCCTCACTTGCCTATCTTGAAACCACACTCTTTCTGAAGTATTTTTCTGCCTTAACTCTTCAATGTCATGGAACTCCTACTGATTATTAATAAATTCAGCTTAAATGCCACTTCTTCCAGGGAACCATGTTTCATTTCTCCAAGCAATGCTAAGGGCTTCCTTGTTTTCTAGCTTAGTGCTTTGTATATATCTCTATTCCTGATTATTTGTTAATTTCTGTTAACTCTAAGTTAAGGTTTCTAGAGAATGGGAATGTTGCTCTATTTACTTTTATTATGTATTTATTTATTTTTCAGCATATTACAGAGGTACAAATGTTACATATATTTGCCCCACCTGAGTAAGAGCTTCAAGCATATTCACTTTTAATTTACATGACTTACTACACTTCTTGGAATAAAGTAGGCTCCCATTAGTACTTGTTGATCGGCTATATGAATTAACAAGAAAAACTTCTGTATTTGCCTCTCATATCCTCGTAAACCTAAAACAAATTATAAATTAGATTTATAAATTAATTCTCCAGAGATCTATCTGTACCCTTACAAAAATCAAGTCAGCTGATAGAAGCTTTACTTAATCTAGATGGAGTGGGCACTGTGATGTATGGGAGCTCTTCTCACAAATTTCTTTTAGTAAAAGAGATCAATGTTGTCCTTATCTTCTATAGTTTTATGATCCAGGACCTGATCCTGTATTTAAACAATGAGGTTAGCTCTATTTTTAAATGATGGTATAAATTTATAGAAGCCGATATAAAATCATTCAGAACTCTTTTTTTTTCTTCTTTTCTTTCTTTCTTTCTTTCCCTAACTGCTTCCATTTCTTATATTGGAGTAAAGTTATTTTAGTAATGTTTTTCAGTTTTTAAAGCAACTTTTTCACATTAAACTTCTGCCATGGTAATTTTTTTAAAAAGTGATTTTTGAACCCCATCTACAAGATGTTTCTAAAACTACCACTTTTTTGAGATTCACAAGGAATAGAAGCATATCAAAAGCTCTGACAACTCTAAAATAATAAAACAAAATAAACTATTCAATGGAGAAGTTTGAGAAGCAAGCTGTCTTTTAAAAACTGACATTTTCCAAATTTGTTTGCTTGACTTGGAGCTACTTTTATAACACCATATCTGTAAACATCCTATGGAATGAGTGTTCTACCTAACAAGCTTTAGAAGAGTTTTTTTTACAATGCAAGGAGAAAAACTTTCAGGCAATTTTGACTTTTTAATGAAGAACTTCAAAATCTTTATGCCATTTAAAACTTGTTTATTTTAATGTTGCTTTTGATTTAATTATGCTTTTTTGAATTAAATCAAATAATTTTGTTCTAATCAGTGATTCCTATACAATGATCCCTTTATGCATTATTAAAAGGATTTTGTTTATGTTGTTGTTTTAAGACTTTGTCTCGGTTCTATAGGTTTCTCTTCCCCCACATGAATCCTCTATGTCCATATAAGTAAGGCATTTCCAAGGAATGGTTTTAGATGTGGGTTTATCATCCAAATGAGTGCCAAATGTGGTTTGGTCAGAAAATAATAATTCTTTTTAAAAAAACCCAACTTGTGTTTGACCAATTAGCTCTCAGGAGATTAAGAGCAATGACTATTAAATATCAATATTTCTTTAAAAAGCTGGTAAGTTTTTGTTGTACTAACTTGTATAAACAAGAAAATGGCCTTTTTTCTCCTTTTGTTTTTACTACCAATTAATTGCTAGGATTTAATTAGCCATCTTTATTCAAAACTAAAAACATGCTTTTAAGTGCCCTCCTATTTTTAGGTAAATTGACTAAGTTCTCATGAGGTGTAGAAGAATTCCAATTTACTTTGTAAGCTGTTATGACCGGGAGGGAACATAAATGAGAAACAAACAGGCTAAACTCCATTTAGTTGGATTGAAATCTGGATAGTTCTTAAGCAATAGGTTTAGAACTGTGCATTTTTAAAGTTAAAAATTTTAGACTTCAGGGAAATATAGAAAACTATACTTGAGAAAACTCTTCAAAAAACTGTACAGTTAGTATGTTCAGAAGTGGAGTAGGCTGCTTAAAGGAACAAAGAATTTGAATACTCAGGGCTTTATTCTTATTTTGTTTTATGAGGAAGAATGATCTTGTGTAGAAATCTGCAATACATTTCAAAACTAAGAGGGAAATTTTGTCCATGAGTTGTTTATACCTTTTCCTTTTTAGCAACTAGATACAGCTTTAAATATAATATGCTCTCTCAATAAGTGATGCCTCTGATGTTCGTTGGGGGGGAATGATATGAGGCATGTGTAAAAGTAGACTTAATCGCAGCTCAGAAATGGAATGATGCCTTCTGTGTTTAAAAATAATATCATTTAAGATTGAACACATTGAACAACAAGTAAACTTCTAATATTAGCTAAAACTGAAGAGGAAAGTTAAACAAATTGCATTTTGACAAAGAAATTCTGGGATGAACACATGCTGAAGGAAGTCAACCAGGAGACACATTTGTGGAATGTGTATCTAGTTAAAGCTCCCTTTCACAAGGCAGAGATCTTAACAGAATATAACAGGACAGTGCTACACAGTGGCTAGGAGACCCCTGTAACTCAGAGTTTAGAGAGTAGTTTCTACTAAACTCATCACATTGCAGATTTATAAAATTGTCATTATACGTATTATATAAAAAGACATTAAAATAGTACACAAGTCTATTGCCCATAGCACTGACTTTGTGAGCTTTTAAATAAATAGTTTTATTGAAACAAATCAGAGTCGGATATGAAATACAGAGATTTATGGCTCTACCAAAGACTCTTTTAGTTGTCCAAGACTTCAGTCTATTTTGCTTTTTAGTGCTCACCAAGTGAATGTGGGACAAAAAAAAAAAAAAAAGAAGGAATAACTCCTTATCCTGTAAACCTTAATTTGCAACAGGTGACCTCTTGCTCATAAAGCAAGAGGCTGTTACCAGCCTGGAAACATTTTCAGCTTTTGATCTATTTATTTTAAATGGCAGGATGCAATGTCACTTTGTATTTGCACAATGATTAGGGATAAAATGGGTTTTCCAATATATTATATAATCAGACACAGAGAAAGACAAGATCTTTTCCTCTTCCATCTAATAAATAATTAGAAACTCAGACCCAGTTTAATATCTTCCCACAGGATCTTATTTTAATCTCTGGCAAACAACTTGCTGAAATTCTAAGAAAAAAGTTACTGATTTGCCACACAGCTTGTGCTGTGTTTTTGTAAAAGCACTACTACCACCACCACTGCCAACAAAAGAAAACAAAAAACATTGTATGCTTATCATTAAAATGCTCATTCAGTAAGATTTATTCAGTGGTCTTATTCAGAATTGCAGGAAATGGAAAAATAAAGATCTTAAAGACTGGCTTTATTTCTGGTATAGTCTAGCTCGGTAGCATAGACAGTATAGTACTTAACAGCTCTCCCAACATTTCCTTTGGTTCCTATTGTATCACTTAAACCTAATTGTAAGTGAACCAGAATCTTGGCCCATGATCTATAATGTGAGGATGCTAAACGTGTGTCATATGGAAAGTATCTGATGGTGTGTTGTGCATTGTAATGAACCACTAAAGATTAGAGCTATGAGAACCAAAGAAACCAAAATCTATAATTATTGGCATTTGTGGGAATTGTTCTAAGAACATTTAGCCATTTTAATCCAATTTTCTTTTTTTGATGGTCCTTAACGAAAAGGGGAATATACACAGAGGGTTTCAATCCACAGCCACTCTTTCATTCTTTCTTATTGAAGAATATAAACCAGATCTATGGCTTACCTCAAATATAAATCTTATTCAACATACAACAAAGAAGACAGAGATGCCCACAGTGATTTTTTCAAGTTATGTCTTTAAAAGATGCTTAAGATTGACTTTGGCTACAAAACAAATTATATGTTGACTTTTGGTTAGAAGCTTTGTTTTTAAAAATTTTATCAGAATTATATTCTCATAGAGGGCTAGTTTATAAACAATACTTTAATGAGAGAATTCACAAAATTTGAATGATGTACTTTTTGATATTACTTTATTCTGGTTTTATCACAGTTTTGCATATGAAATATGAGCATAAAGAAATCTTGATTTATTTTATTGACATCTGTGTATTGTCAAAGCAGATACATTTGTTCAGGCAATTCTACATTAGATATTGTTTTGGAATATCTTTCTTCAAAATTGTCATTAAAGCTACTAAACTATTAGAAAACTGGCATTATTGCTTGAATAAACACTTGAGTTTTATCCCCCAAAAAAGAAAAAGAAAATGTATGGCTCAGTTTACTCACCCATCTTTTCTCTTTATTTTATATTTCTTTATCCTTTATAGATAATAAATGTGGTTTTAAACACCATTTGGTTATTAAAATAAAAAACTCTGCCCCTCAGAAATGGGACATATTCCACACTGAGGTTATTCAAAAGAATATGCTGCAGATTCTGAAGAAAATCACAGTTGATATGAGTCTAGATTAAGACTATATATGTCAGAGAAGAAATACCACCTAATGTTCCAAGGAAAGAAAAAAAATTAACAAATGAATAAATTATCCCTTGTGTACACTTCAAACAACAAGCAAATTGATTGTTTACCTAGCAACTTGAGCCTTGTCTACAGACCACTAATTACCATTAAAATGAAACAATTGAGCTATCATGTGGAATCTGTTTTCATTTCTGACTTCCATGACTGAGCTCAGATGTTGTGTATGCTTAAATCTGCCTGTAGGGAATCTTTGAATTGCTTAATAGGTTGGCCAATGGCAAGCTCTGCCCCACATTAACTGACCATAGCAAATCCTTTTGAGTAAACTAATATCCTCCAGTTGTAAGTCATGTCTACTCTCATGAAAATGTACCAACATCACATTGTACTTTATTTCGAGGATGTTATACATTGAAATCACTGCCACAGTTAGGTTAGTATCCACCCATTTTCTGTATGCATTTTTGCTTAGAAGATGGGTTTGAAGTCATTAAGCTTTGTTGACATAAAGGTGATGTCTAACATACGTTTTATAGCCATAGAGAAATCTGGCCAGCCTAATAATACTGTATAATTATTTTGTTTGTATTCCTAAATCTACAAGTCTTTCACAAAGACTCTGTCCACAATTTCTTCATGAAATGTAGCTTGAATCCAACCCCCTCAATCAACCTAACAAAAGCTGTGGATAGTATAAGCATGAGTATTATGTATTTGCATCATAGAGCATCAGCTGAATTTTGGTGCTTTATGTAGGTAATTAAACTAAATACACTAATTTTATTTTTATAAAAGGGAAGTATGATCAAAAGGTAAGAGCTTTGATATTCTTCTGAAACCCATGAACCCACTCTAAAGCCACTTTTTAAAAAGAACCTCTACAATTTGAAATCAGAGAAATCAAAAGCAAAACCTTCTGATGTAAAAGCTTTACTGGCTGTGTAAGACTTACTTGGCCACAATTAAATTTTTTAAGGTAACACAGAGGTAATTACAAAACCATTTTTAATCCCTTCCAAATCATTTCAAAATGGGAACCTCTTAGATACTAACTTCTGATAAAAATATTTGATAGCTCCTATACATATTTATTCCTGGCCACCAAGACTTAAATTTCAACTGATGGAGGCATAAAATTCATCAGATAGGATGCTTGTAACCCTGGCCTATTCGTTTTACCAGGATTACATAACTTGCCCAAACTTGCCCAAATGGTAGTTCACCATTCCCTA
Organism: Cheirogaleus medius; assembly: GCA_008086735.1. NCBI lineage: Eukaryota > Metazoa > Chordata > Mammalia > Primates > Cheirogaleidae > Cheirogaleus > Cheirogaleus medius. The sequence continues at coordinate 86,750,185 of VBSM01000272.1, read as the reverse complement.
AAGAAGTGAGTGAATGAATGATGTTGATAAATGTCTAAATAGACAGGATTACGTCTATAACAACTTTATATGGAAACATTAATTGTCAATGGCTCTTTGCGAAAGGATTTTTATGTTTTCTAATTGCCACAGAAGAACAGATGTTCTGTTCTTAAGAGTTCTGTGAGAATAGTTATTACTAACATCCAGTTTACCATTAGAAATTCTGTGGTATATCATGTAATGCTAATACAACTAATAATCCAGGATTACTACCATTCTACCCCATGAGTTTTATCCCAACATTAGTTTAAACTGAAATTTAGGTGGTTAGGATAACCATAGCTTCATCAAATTCTGTTTCCTTGCCATTGTTATTTTAGTACATGCCCAAAATAACTGTCATCACTTTTCCTAGTTGAAAGAGTGTTTTTCTGAATTTTCACCTTGGGTCAATTTATTAAAGGAAAATTTACGATGAATGGGCTTAATAATCTTAGCAACTTAAGCCTAAATCTCATTAAATTAAGAAAGCCTCTTTGTGATTATGAATTAGTCACAGGGCATTAGAGATGTAGATCTAAAGAGCTTAATCATTTAAGGAAGTATTACAAAAATGTTCTTTGTGAGGCTTTGATTTGTGAGCGATGCTATTTTACAGAGAGGTATTAAACCTTTACATTTACTGTTAGAGAAATGTAGGTTCAAATAATGTGCCTGCAGTACAAAGGTCACTTATTAAGGACTTTATTCGCCTGGAAACTGAAAACCATTGCCTAGAACATTTTAGTTACTTTTTATTAAAAATATTTTATTGGCTGTTTCCATGGACATGTGTCATTTCAAATGACACAAAATACAATACTTGAATCAATGCAATTGACACATTCAACAAAGCAGGAACAAATTTTCCAGGCTTTGTTTCTTTTGGCTTTATTAAATTATCAGTCATTCTTTAATGTTTTTTTGTTTTTTTATCACTTATGTATTCCCTACTTGTAGCAGCTAGGACATTTAACTGTGGTCCTATTTTGTTAATTTTAGATATATAATTTTGAAGTAGATTTATTTTATATAGGTTGTTAAGGTTTTGCTTAGCCCATATTATATGTATATATTACAGAAACTATATTTTATATTTAATGGAAAATGCTAATTCATTACTAACATAGATAAACTGACATAGAAGAAACAATTTATTTGAATGTATAGACTTAACTATTTTTTAATTGTCTAGACATCAAAATGATATTTATATTGCCACAGATGAGAATTTTAAAATGTTAGTTAAATGGAGTGTTTGATCATACTTATTTTAGTTTTAATTTATTTATTTATTCAAATTTTAACTGACTTTATTGTATTATTTCCCTTTCTAAAACTTTTTATTTTATGTAGGTTAATACCCATATATTTTAAAATTAAAAATCCACATGAAATACTTTTCATGAATTCATCCTGAATTCTTACACAATTATTTGTAAGAAACTTTCAATAAAATGTAAGTTTCTCTAGAAAAAAATGGTATGTTAAAAACAATTACTTAACTTCTTAACTGAGAGCTTAGCAAATAAGTAGCTACATAAGAACATGGGGCATTGTTATGGACTGAATGTCTGGATTCCCCCCAAAGTTGAATGTTGAAATTCTAGCTTCCAATATGATGGAATTAAAAGATGGGGCCTTTAGTAGAACATTCATGAATTACATTAGTGCCTTTTTAAAGGAGACTTAAAAGAGCTACCTCACTTCTTCAGCCATATGAGAACACAGTAATAAAAGGGTTGTCTATGAACCAAGAAGCAGGCCCTCACCAGACAATAAATCTGCTAGTATCTCCATCCTGAATTTCCCAGCCTCTAAAATGGTGAGAAAAAAATTCCTGTTGTTTACAGCCACCTGGTCTATGGTATTGTGTTATAACAGCCTGAATGGACTAAGATAGGACATACAACAGATAATTTGATTTGGTAGTGTTGAGAGAAATAATCTTTGCCATTTTTTGGATATTCATGTAGAAAAAGTCTGGAAGCCTTCTGCCTCAGAAATATAAAAAACCTGGATTTTCAGAGACACTTATTCTCCAAAAGGAAAGAAACAATAAAAAGAAGAGATGGAAGAAGAAATCTTACTTGGTAAAGATTTTACATAGTTTGCCATGGGCAGAAACAAAGCAAAGGAATATATTTATTTTTAATTTTTATTGTTGTTGTTTAAGAGGCTATATATAGACTTGAGTAACATAAAATTAAAATTAAAATTTAGAGTTGAAACTACTCGTGTAGGTGAAAGAACGTGGTTAAGAATAATTTAGCTTTCTAATTAAAACCCATATTTAGGAGCCTAGTGACTTGTAGCTCTCTCTTCCAAAGCCTGCCACTGAAATTAGATAATATTAAAAGTATTGTAATTTATAATTCTGATCTTTGAAGGCATTTGTCTGTTAAGTAGATTTCTTAGCAAAACAATTAAAAATATTTAATACAGAAGTTTGTTACTAATTTCTTTTTGTCTACGATGTCACAAAAAATATCCCAAGTAGTGTATCAAAAAGCTTTTTAAAAACATTTGTGAATTGACAAAACCCCAGAATTTTCAAAACTCTTGCATAAATCATAAAAGTAGTTGAGTCCTTCAAGGTGAGTCAAGGTTCTTATTTACAATTGGCCAAGAGAGCTTACAGCTTCCATTTACCTGTAGTACAAATTATCATCTTTAATAAGAAATCAACCTGGATCCTCAAGTTTACTTGATTGATATCTAAAATAAAAAATGAAAAATCTCTCTAATATCTCAACAGGAAAGTTGAAAACATCAAAAATTTTTACAATTTCCTAACTTCTACTAAAATATTTTCTTAACTTCCGAAGTATTCATATTTTATTCATCACTTGGGCTTCTGCGATAAGAGAAATAAACACATTTTAATTTGTCTTTCATCTATTGTGTCTAATTAATTATAAAGTAGCATATTTCTGATGAGTCTTTTGACTCTTTAATTTTATACCTTCATAATATAATGCAAGGAACTGTCATTATGATATGTTTCTAGTCAGAAATGGTTTTCAATATATTAAATTCTTTACCTATACCACAATTCTCTGAATGTGATTACTTCGTGCATTATTTACTTATTTATTTAGTCTTCTTTTGACCAACCTGATTCTGTTGTTTTGCTTTTCATCTTTCATCTTCAAAGCTCCATTTCTGGAGCATATGTAACTGTCTAAAGTTAGTTGCTGGTATAAACTTCAAATGTAAAACTTTGGTTTAAAAAATTCCAGCTGAAGTTTATCATTTCTAAAAATGTACAGCTGTTTCTACCACGCTATTCTTTTTATTGTCAGGATCATAAGGCTGAAGGCTAGAAGCAGGCTGTTTTCATTTCAATCATGCTAACAATCCAGGAAAATCAGGCTTTGATCTTTGGGAAGAAGATTTGGGACACTCAGTGTGTTAAAATTGGCATTGGAGGCTTATTTTACAAGAAACTTGCAGTTGTGTTTCAGAACGTGTTTTATATTCACTAGTAAGGGACATGTTAAGAAGAAGTAGGAAGTCATTCTGCAGTTAGCCCTGAAGAAATCAAGTTTAAATGATTTGGAAAGTAAAGACTTGGGTGTGACTTGTGTGACTTTGAATGAAATAGATATCTGGGTTGTGAGTAATGCCTCTGGAAATGTTCCCCAACAACTGAAGTCAGAAAAAGAGTGAACCAACTTGAGGAGGGAACAGAGGGAATAGGGTAGGAGGAAACATTGTTGGGGACCTTCTCATAGGGTTGACCACGGGTTATCCTGGAAGGACATCTTTGACAGATACTTTTTATTCATTAACCAACTTTGTTGAGAAACAGTTTACATACCACAAAATCCACTAGTTTAAAGTATGTTATTCAATGGTTTTTAGCACATTTATAGTATTGCATAACCATCTTCATAATCTAATTTTAGAATATAACCCCTAAAAGAAATCTGGTATTTATTAGCATTCACTACCTATTCTTTTGCTACACCCTCAGGCTGGCCCTTGGCAACCACGAACCTATATTCTATTTTCATAAGTTTGTCTATTGCAGAGATTTCATATAAATGCAATCATAGCATATTTGATCTTTTGTGAATAGTTCTTTCACTTAAAAGAATATTTTTGAGGTTTATACACATTATAGCATACATCAGTGCTTCATTTCTTTCTGTTACTCAGTAGTGTTCCATTTGGGTTATCCATTTATCAGTTAACAGGCATTTGGATTGCTTCCACCTCTTGCATATTATTAATAATGCTGCTATCAACATTGGAAAGAATGATTTTAAATTTTAATTTAAATATTTTGCTATGTATGTTATTTCTATTGTTTTCTTATGATTGAAATGTGGAAAAAAACTACACACATATTCAACATACTTTATCACAGAACCCTGCTTCTAATTTCACAAACTAAAATTAGAATGTGATTACTTTTAAAGGTGAAAATATATAAATGTGTTTCAATATATTATTCCTTGTGGTATGTAATTTCGCTATTTCTTCTTTTTCTTTTCTTTTTTTTATTTCAGCATATTATGAGGGTACAAACATTAAGGTTACATGCATTGCCCTTGTCTCCCCTCCCCCTTGGAGTCAGAGCTTCAAGTGTGTCCATCCCCCAGACGGGGTGCATCACACTCACTATGTATGTATATACCCATTACCTCCTCCCCCCTCCCACCTGCCCCACACCCGACAAATGTTTGTTTTTCTTTTT
>VBSM01000272.1:86689069-86745359 GCA_008086735.1 Cheirogaleus medius | reverse complement strand
TTATAATGGTGAAAGGGAAGATCCAACAAGAAGATATAACAATTCTTAATATTTATGTACCCAATGCAGGAGCACCCAATTACACAAAGCAAACCTTGTATGATCTAAAGAACATGTTAAACAATACTGCCGTAGTAGCAGGGGACTTCAACCCTCCACTGAATGAACTGGATAGATCCTCCAAACAGAAAATAAGCAAAGAATTAATGGGCTTAAACAAAGCTCTTGATCAAATAGGTCTGACAGATCTCTACAGAACACTCCACCCAAATAAAGTTGAATTTATATTCTTCTCAGCTGCCCATGGATCCTTCTCTAAAACTGATCACATACTAGGCCACAAATCAGATTTCAAAAAATTCAAGAAAATAGATATTATACCATGTGTCTTCTCTGACCATAGTGGTATAAAACTAGAGTTCAATTCCTATAGAAACATTCAATGCTTCACAAAGTCATGAAAACTAAACAATCTACTATTGAAGAATTATTGGGTCAAGGATGAAATACAGAGGGTAATTTCACTATTTCAATAAAAAAATAAATAATGTATTAGTTATCAGAATTATTCCTTTAAAAGTATGTATTATAATAATGTACATTCATATAACTTATAATTTTTGAAATAAAATATGCTGTTAAGTTTCTATCAGCTGATTGAATGCCAAGTTTGTACATAAAGAAGAAATAAATATTATTTTAAAAAATGTAACAGTGCATAACTAGTTTGTCATAAATATCCAACAAATAAAAGAGTGAATGAATGAACAAATGAATTCCAGAAGAAAAAAAATTCTTTGTTAGTTCACAGGCAAAAATATCTCTTGCAGCTACAGAAAAGAGGCTTATACAATTTTTAGGCCTTTTGTTTTCAGGAGTAGAGAAAGGTGTTCAGAGGCAAGTTATTATAAAATGAATTAGTTATGATTGGCATGTGTAATACTGAAACTTATATCCCCAATAATTTAGTCATTACATTCTTTGAGCATGTCTTTGGTCTATGCTAAATTTAAAACCTGAAATAATGTCAAAATTGGATATGAATTTTCTTGAATATTACATATGTCATATTTTCATTATCCCCCAAAATATAAAATTCCAGTATTTTTCATGTAGAAAAAGCTAATGAATATGTACTTCTACATCCATGATATTTTAGTTGTTAGGCTCTAATAATAAAGTTATTGAAGTCCTGAGACCACAACTTAATACTAAAATGATCTTAAGTAAGAGAACATAATAGACACACAATGAGGGAAAAAATAAGGAAAGATAGAAGCATCAAAATGGAAATTTTTGAAACGTACTGATTTTTAATCTGTAGCCCTACCTGCTGCTCTAAATTCTTTTTGTTCATTTTTATTTGTCCAATTTCTTTTGAACAGTGTGATTTTATTCATTCAATAGATATTTATTGAGCTCCACTATATATTAGACTCTATTGTGTCGAGAATAAAAAATAAAGAAAATACCATATATTTACACCATGGAATACTATTTAGCCATTAAAAATGAAATCCTGTCATTTGCAGCAACATGGATGGAACTGGAGGTCAATATGTTAAATGAAATAAGCTAGGCACAGAAAGACAAGTATCACATGTTCTCACTCATATGTAGGGACTAACAAACTTCATCTCAGGGAGGTAGAGAATAGGTGATAGTTACTACAGGCTGGTATGTGTTATAATGATAGTTACCAGAAGGTGGGAAAGGTTGGTGTGATGGGAAGGTGGGGTGTGTGAATGAAGAGAGATTGGCTAATGAGAACAAACATACAGTCAGATGGAAGGAATGAGTCCTAGGGTTCCATAGCACAGTAGGATGACTAGAGTTAGCAATAATGTATTATGTATTTAAAAATAGCTAGAAGAGAAGATTTGAAATGTTCCCAACACAAAGAAATGATAAACATTCCAAGTGATGGATACCCTAAATACCCTGATTTGATCTCTACACATTATATGCATGTATCAAAATATCACATGTACTGCATGAATATATGAACAAATATTATGTATCAGTTAAAAAATGAAAGAAAGACAAAAATAAAGGGCAAGTGGACAACTGCTGGAGACAGACGTTAAACATGTTGTAGGCATGCGCTCTTATTATCTAAGATATATTATAAAATGTCATCATACAGGACCTTGCTATATCACAAAGAAAATAATTTTAAGGGATTATATAATTTTTTGTGTTTGTGTGTGTATGTGTGTGTGTCTCTTTCTTTTCCCCTACTAGTATAGTAATTGTGTTCTATTGCTACCACAAAATTAGTGTTCCCAAGGACTGAGTCATTTCACGGTTTGAAAAATAAGCGAAACTTTGGTTTATGGTTAATTTAAAAACTGTGAAATAAGTGTATTACATTTCCTGCACATTGGCCTATTTCTTTTCCTATACAATCTTTTCCTAAGTTAACTCTTGTAATATTGAATGTCATTACAGATTATGTCTTGTCCAGACTTGTTTGTTTATTTGTTTTAAAACATTAGTAAATCATTAAATTGAGGTCTCCTTGTACTCTACGGGTGTCTGTTTTATTCAGTCCTAAATTCTATAAAGCCGTTTTCACTTGGAACCATGATGCTAGAAATTCATATATTTCAATTATGTCTCCCTAGAGGCCAGTAATTATTGGAAAAACAGTTAACCAGTTTTATAGTCAACCTTTGTCTAGAAGTTCATCCCTGCAACCTCCAGTCCAGTCACCCTCGACTGCAGTCTACAATATGAATGCAAAGTAAAAATGGTAATTCAATGGCAAAATGTGCTTACACAACAATCCATTATTTACTCGTAAAAATGTGCCAGAAGGCATTTTAGTAACATTTCCCCTTTCATTTTTTACAAAGTCATTTTGGTTTATAGAGTAGCATTGTTACAAGTATTGTATTCACTATGAGAATATGTTTCTTTTTTCTCTTCCTTTATTCCTGCCTCTCTTCTTCTCTTCCTCCTTCCTCTTTTCTCTGTCTCTTCTTTTACTTTCTTTTATGGTGCTTATAACATCTTCTTATCACTCTCAATAAATGTTGACTTCACTAGTGAGTCAATGATTATATCTGTCTCGGTCATCTGTCTCAACTCTGATCTACTAAAATTATAACATTCCCTGCCAGAGATTTGCTTATTACTTTGTCCATTATCCAGAGGCATTTTCAGTTCCAACTTAACAGATTGAGCTCTTTAAATGAATTCTGACTATAATACCAGAGTAACTGTCTTTTTCAACACAAATGAGTAAAACAATTACCAAGGTTTTCTAATTGGTCTCAAATGGAGCCAAATTCTAGATATAGTGATAAAAATTATCCTAGATATTGATTCTGAAAACAATGTGGCAATACTCTCTTCCCTCTTGTGATAATTCACCACTCTAATAGTTGTGGTTTATTAAAACAAGATCATTTTGCAAACCTATGGAAGCTGAGGTTTATGGAAGCCATATTTTTTATGACTACCATAAGAATAAGCCATGAAAAATAAAACAATGAAAGGAATTAGAGAGTTTGGTGTATTTTAAGTGTTATTTTCAATAATCATATTTATATTTAAACATTTCAAATTTCCAAATGTACTAATTTTCTTTTCCTGATGAGTACCTATGTATTCTAAGGCACTTCCATTGGCACCATCTTGAGAAGTTTATAACTTGGCATCTGACTTATTTTCTTAGTCTGGGAATATAATATAGTATTACTATCAGTGTTTAGTTTAATAGAAGCTTTTCTTAATTCATAAATGCCAAGGGAAAGATACCAGGTACCAGAAAATTCTTTTTCACTGTTATAAGATTATAAGAACCCTTGAAAGACTATTACACTTTTCTCCCCTACAAATCATATAAGCATATTATTGTGACCTTACTCTGCTTTTCTACCTCAAACCCTCAATTCTAGCCCACAACATAATTTTTTCAAGCCCTTTCTCAATGATGACTCAAAGGAACACAGTGTTAGTTAATATAACTACTCTATGTTGCCTACCATTGAATGATCAGGTTGGGGGAATTCTCCTCTTGGACAGAATGATGACTCTGTAATTCTATTTGGGTCCTTCTTTTTATCAGGCTTATAAATCCAGGAGTGTAGATAGAAGGCTCTGGAATCCAGTCTTACCACACTATTAGCTAGTCAAAAAACCTTGAACAAGACACCACTTTCTCATATTCATACAATTCTATCTAATACTTCATGAACAATTGTTATGAGAGAAGAATGGGTGATATCTTATGAGTTTACAGAGATTCTGTTTTGAGGAGAGTAGTTGGGGCCAGTTAAAGACTTTATGGAAAATATAAAATATGGCTGATGCTTGAATTTGAGTAGAATTTGTTAATTTGTTTAGCAAACAGTTCTTGATTGCCTACTATGTGTCAATATTGCTCCACAAATGAGGAAATGCAACAAACATCCATGCAGCAAGGCATGATTCTTAATTTTTGAGAGCCCAGGAAAGATGACGTCACCCAGAAATCATAATACATTACTTTAAATTCTATAAGGAAAGTATGAGCCATTACTGAAAGCTGGGAGGAAGGAAAGGAAAAGGTATGTGCAAGTCTTAGAAGACTGGTGCATACTTTGATATGGCTGAAGTTGAGGATGGAAAGATAAATTGAAACAGATTTTGAAGTCTCCATATATTGTGATGAGGACTTTGGATTTTATCCTGAAGCCTCTTGGGGAATCATTGGAAGTTTACCTAGGAAAGAACAGAGATGAGTTTTTAAAAAATAACATTTGCTGATAGGAGAAGGCAGGTGTGGGAGTGTGTAGTATGTAAGAGATGGAAACCAGAGCTGACCAACTGGTTAGAAAATGTATCAACTCTTGATGGACTTGCTCTCCTCAAATTGATTTTTAATATCCTTCAGTGTAGCTACCCCATTTCATTGGCTTTTTTGGCCCATGAATAATGCTTACTACACAAAGGCACATATTCTTTGATGGCTAATGGAAGGAAGAAGGAAAAGAAGGAAGAAAGGTAAAAAGGCATTAGTAAGTGAGGAAGGGGTCTAACATGTGTGATTATGAGGACTGATGACATATCTGTCATAGAATGGCCAGAAAAGACAGCAACATAATTTAGCAAACAGATTTTATTTCTGTACATATGGCCAATGAATAGTGTTTGCTTTTTTTTCTAAAATGCACTGGCAAATGTGAGGTTTATGATGAGTCCAATGCCCTAAGCTGATTTTGTGTCGCAGATCACATTAGTTGTGTATTCTTCCTCATGGCCCTGCATTGCTCCCTTTCTAGCATACCAATGATGCTGTCGTTGACTGGGGTGGAAAAGTTTCCCAAGGAGCTAGAAGCATATTTTGACTCTATCTTATGAATTATGATTTATGAGTAAATGCCCAGAAGAGTTATTCTATGAGGAAAAGAGAGATATTCACTGGCTTGGAGGTGATCAGATAGAAATTACTCATTTGAACATGAAAAAGTATTCTGTGAATATTGGTTATTCAGGCTATGTGCCAGCCCAGAGGGAAGAACAATAGAGAAACTCAAATTTCCCAAAGTCTCAACGACCTATGTATACCAACAAATGGGGTTACATTAACTGTAAAAATTCAAATGTGCTAGTTCACAGTTACCATTTTCCTGACATCTCTCAGTGTGAATCTCTAGGAATATATTGCACATAATGTATGTCAAGATTTAGAAAATAAATTTGCCAAAGGATACTTTTTCCAAAGCTAATTCATTGCAAGATTAATTAATTAATTTTGCCAAATTTACCAACTTATTATAACAATTGTATCTAAATCTTATATAGCACTATGTGCCGAGCACATTAGTGTAGTTTACATAAACTAAGTCATTTTATCCTCACAATGTTATTTTTATTACCATTTTACAGCTAAGCAAATAGAGGTACAAAGAGTTTAAAGTAACAGATCCAAGCCACTCAGCTATACTGTAATAGGTTTTAAAGTCTGTAACAGGAATGTCCGATAATTACCAATACCAGTAAATAAAAAATTAGTATTTCACATGGAAATTTTTTAGTTTATACTCATTTCTATTTGTCCACTGTCTTAGTCAGTTTGGGCTGCTATAAAAAATTTACCAAAGGCTAGGTGGCTTAAAAAACATACATTTAGGCCGGGCGCGGTGGATCACGCCTGTAATTCTAGCACTCTGGGAGGCCGAGGCGGGCGGATCGCTCGAGGTCAGGAGTTCGAAACCAGCCTGAGCAAGAGTGAGACCCCATCTCTACTAAAAATAGAAAGAAATTAATTGGCCAACTAAAAATATATATATACAAAAAATTAGCCGGGCTTGGTGGTGTGTGCCTGTAGTCCCAGCTACTCGGGAGGCTGAGGTAGTAGGATCGCTTGAGCCCAGGAGATTGAGGTTGCTGTGAGCTAGGCTGACGCCACGGCACTCACTCTAACCAGGACAACAAAGTGAGACTCTGTCTCAAAAAAAAAACAAAACAAAACAAAAAAAAACCATACATTTATTTCTCATAGTTCTGGAGGCTGAGAAGTCCAAGATCAAGGTGCTGGCAGATCCAATGTCTGGTGAGGACTGCTACATGATTTGCAAATAGCCATCTTTTCATTGTGTCCCCACGTGTAGGAAACCAGAGAAAGCATCTCTCCTCTGTCTCTTCTTATGAGGGTACTAATCCTAGTCACACGTCTCTACCCTCAGGAGATAATTACCACCTAAAGGCCCCACCTCCTGATATCATCACAACCAGGGGGTTTAAAATTGCAACATATACATTTGGAGGGGGAGAGAAACATTTAGTCCATTACATCCACTTTTTAGAATTTTTTTTTTTTTTTTTTTGGAGACAGAGTCTCACTTTTTTGCCTGGGTTAGAGTGCCCTGGCGTCAGCCTAGCTCACAACAACCTCAAACTCCTGGACTCAGGCGATCCTCCTGCCTCAGCCTCCCGAGTAGTTGGGACTACAGGCATGCGCCACCATGCCCGGCTAATCTTTTTCTATTTTAAGTAGAGATGGGGTCTTGCTCTTGTTCAGGCTGGTCTCGAACTCTTGAGCTCAAATGATCTGCCTGCTCTTGGTCTCCCAGAGTGCTAGGATTACAGGCGTGAGTCACTGCGCCCAGCCTAGAAGTTTTAAAGTTGTTTTTTTTTTCTAATTTCTGAAGAAGCACATTAATATTTGGAAAAAAGTATTTTTTCTTAAGTAACAAAAATAGAATATTTTTATTAATTAGGGTGGTCATATAATTTATCTTCCAAATTGGGACATATTTGGGAGTCAAAGGGGACACTATTAATAACTGCCCAAAGACCATGAGTATAATTAACTCAGATACTACCAGGCAAACTGGGATGTGTGGTTCCCCACATGATTAAAAGTGTTTAGAGTTTTTGGTTAATGTTCTTACATATCACCATCATAGCTTTTAAAGACGTAAAACCAGCATATTTATCAATTTCGTTATTGTTTCTTTGGAAAATTGGTTCTTTGGTGAAACTGCTTTGCATATCACCATCATAGCTTTTAAAGACTTAAAACCAACATATTTATCAATTTCATTATTGTTTCTTTGGAAAATGGATTCTTTGGTGAAACTGCTTTCAGAAAATTGATTTCCTACTCCCCACCCCCCACCCCACCCCATCACAGGGCTCAGGTCTAGTTCACATTGCCCAGCTAGGAACTTTCCTCAGGTGGTTTCTTCAAAAGACACCTTGCTGGGTAAATTCGGCTATAAGAAACAATGGTGATATAGCACCTCTTGTATACTCCTGGATACAGCTGGAACCCATTCTACTAAGTGAAGTATCTCAAGAATGGAAAAACAAGCACCACATGTACTCACCAGCAAATTGGTATTAACAGATCAACACCTAAGTGGACATATAGGAATAACATTTGTCGGGTGTTGGGCGGGTGGAAGGGGGGAGGAGGGGATGGGTATATACAATCATAATGAGTAAGATGTGCAACGTATGGGGTATGGTCATGCTTGAGGCTCTGCCTCGAGGGGGGAGGGGGGCGTGGGCAATATACATAACCGTAATATTTGTACCCCCATAATATGCTGAAATAAAAAAAATTAAAAAATAATAATAAAAAAAAAGCTCATGCAGAGCTATGCTGCTTTGTCTCTTTTCCCCACTTCCAGACTCCTCAAAACCTGAAATTGCCATTTATTTGGGGCTAACAGTAGGCTGTGCAGAAAAGACATCATGGCACTGATTCATAAAGAGCCACATAAACAAAGATCAGCCCTAAATACTGTGAAAGTGTAAGAATGAGATGTAAAATAAACTCTTGATGAAATTCATCTATTCAATTCTTCCTCTTCAATAAATAACAGGAATCTCAAGCAACTAAAGCTTTTTGACATAAGTAACAATGCAAATAAAATTTTCCTGCAAATATATCAGGAGATACTGAATGTCAGGTGGATAAAATGCAGTGTTTTGCTAGTCTGTGTGACTTGGGGGCATTTTCACAGTGACAATGCTGAATCCTACATTCAGTATTAAGGGAAGTTGTTTGATGCTGTGATCTCTTCACGGAAACAAATTTATACACAAAACAGATTTTCCAACAAAAAAATTCTTTTTTCACCAATAAATGTTTTGTTTGGAATGTTTGCTTTCGTGGATAAAGGTAGACAGATTTTTTAATTGCTGGAAGAAAATCTGCACTAAATAACTCTGATAAATAGAAGTATATAATTAAATTAAATGTAGTCTATCTTTTAATATAAACTGGATTTTGCAACCTCTTTTGAGGACATTCTCTTGTAGCTTTGTTATCTAAAGATGTGACTTAATCTATTTCATTTTGAAATTGAAGGACATAATTTGTGCACTGAATCCATGAAAATTTCAGATAAAGTCTAAAATAAAATCATTACTGCTTACTACTGTTCTTAGTAAGAATTTAAAACTTACTGCTTAACCAAAGTACCTTTCTGTATGGTCGACAGTAAATGGTAATCTAAAATATGTGAGGCAGAAAGGAATGGTAATATTTCATTGTTACAGCATACTCCATCCTGATTTTATGTGCACTCCCAAGATGTGCATATATGAATCCTTTCTTAGGAGCAGGCTCTGAATAGTTATTGAGAATGGCAGAAAATTGAGCTTAATATAGGTTTAAAAATTTGATGTAAGAATTAAATGTTTTTACATGCAATAATTATAACTATATCTTGCCAATTAGAAACCAATATACTGCTTCTTTCTCTTTGAAACATAATTAATTCACTATTTCTAGATAAAATTTATGTATGAATATTTATCAGGTATTATTTATATTTGTATTATTTTGTAGTAAAAAGGAGATCCATATTATTTTATCATCTAGAACAGGGCTTAGTACATTGACCTTTTAATTATTCACGTTTCTTTTTCTGGTAATTGCTGTCGTGGCTTCTACTATGGATATTTCTTCATGCTCAAACGAATGGTTTCATCAATTTCATTTGGAAGTTATTTTCTGAGAATTGAAATGCATTTCCTCACAGGAAACAAACAATAAGCAAACAAATAATTCAAAATGTTAAATGATGGATGAGATTCTTAACTAGCCCCAAAAGAACTATTTAAGCTAAATGCTATGTTAATCTAAAATACTCATATTAGCAGATCTGACTTTAATCCACCTTAAGCTCTATTTTTTCTTAACTACATGGAGTTCTAGTCTCCAAGAAATCCTTATATCTATGAGTTTCTTATCTCCCAGCACACAGATGGAGGGAGGAAGGGGAAGTGACCAGAACTTCACCTTTAACTGCTCTCGAGAAGTTGTACAGTAGAGAGTTGGAAGTTGGAACTTTCCTGTGAGAGTGAAGCAATCTATTTGACCTTTAGTCCAAGATTTAAGCAGATTGCTAACTAAAGCAATAATCATGTGAGAAAAGTATTACTTAAGAAATGCAGAAATGCCTTTAACAAATATTTATTACCTGCCTAATCTAGGATGTCACTTTTCTACACACAATGAAACAATAAAAAACAAGACAGGTTAAGTCCTGATGCTCATTAGGCTTATGTTTTCTGGGGGAGGTACAGACCATAAACAAGTATTTACAACTGTGGAATGGTGTTGAAAAGTTGAGATAGTTCAGAACTTCTCAAGCTCAGCAGTGTTGAGCTTTTGGATTGAATGATGTTTTGTTGTGGGAAACTTTCCTGACTGCTGTACAATGTTTACTAAATTCTTGACCTCAGTTTACCAGCTGCCAACTGTAGCACACCCATCAGTTGTGACAATCAAAAATGCCTCCAGACATCATCGCCAATTGCTCCTTGAAGGAAAGAGACAACATTGCCCCCAGTGAGAATGACTGAGCTAGATGAAGAGAGAAAATTCATCTTTAAATATAATAAGATGGAGGTCATTGATGACCTGGCTAAACACAGTTTGAACTGAAGTGCTGGAAATAAATATTAGAATGATAATACGGATGAGTGAGTGAAAAGTGAAGAAATGTAGAGAATTCTCTAGAGAGGAATTTTTTGTGAAGGGAGGAAATGGTGCAAATGCTCCAGGTGGATGTAGCATATGAAAATGAAATGAGGCTGCTTTATTATTTATTTCTTGATTTTTTCTCTTTTTAAAAATGATATTATTACATGTTTCCACTAAAAATGGACAAAATCCAGAAATTCCCTGTCAAACCCTCTGACATAGATATTGAAATAATGGCTTAAATAAAACATTCTCCTAATTCTAATTTTTATTGCTGTAGAATAATGCACTTTGTAGGAAGCTAAATAAAATCCCAATATTTAAGTTTTTTCTAAAAAATTAGTACTTAGTTATTTGTAGCATATAAAATATTATTTATGTCTTCCATTTCTAAATGAAGGAAAATACATTTTGTAGATCTTTTTGTCTATACAACACTGCATTCCAAACAATAGCAATAATATAAGGAATATTATTTTTAAAGAACAACTTTATCGTTAAATCAATATAGCCTATGACTAGAAGTCATTTTGCTTAGAGTTTTATATGGCTTTATTGATTTGACTCGTAAAAGATACAAAAGAAGATACATTTATACAAGTTCAATAACATAAAAAGGAGAAAATGTCCCGTAAAAACCTCAAATGATAACTCAGTGTGTTGATAAGTGCAGGAATTTTGGAACAAAATAAATTATTTCCTTTTCTATCACAAATCTGGAAGAAATCTGTAGAGTTTGTCTGCTATGTTGTCTTATACTGTCTTCTGAACTAGATATTCTATGTGAGATGTATACCACTGGCTCATTCTTTAGAAAAAAGTAACTCACACCCCAGAGAACTGAACATAAATTGAGAAAATGTTCACCTTGACCTTCATTTTAAAAGCTTGACCATTGCTTTGAATTCTCTTACCCGGATTCCATCTTTAGTTGGTTTATTTTCTGACCTGGAAGAGTGAAACATATTTACATTTATAAAAAGCTTTAGCTTTCATGACTAATGGATGTTAATTGCTAGGACAGTGACATTTTGAATCTTATCCATATTTCTATGTTACCTTTTATAGAAAAATCTTTGAGAACTAAATTACCAGGGCTTTTAGAAAAACTAAAATATATTGCTTTCTGAAAATACAAAGTTACTGCTAACATAAAGCTTATATAAATCATATGAGATTCCAAGAATATTTTTTTACATTTCTTTGAAATTTTTTATTTTACATTAGTAATTTTGAATTTTTTAAAATAGCAAATTAATTAACTACATGTACAAAAAGGGTTATTCTGTTTTGGGCGTTTATGGAATCTCTATTTTATCAATATTCTTGCTATATCTTATCCTGGTTACTCTAAGGAAGTATAACCCTTTGAACTAGGAAAAAGTTTTGAAATACCATTGACTTCCTTCTGATAGTATTTTATAAATGCTCCGTGTTTATTATAATCCTTTCTAGCTGGTTCTACTTAGCCTGTTCTTCCCTGTAGGAAATTCCTAATCTCATTACTTTGGTGGCGACTTGGTTTATAGGCTAAGACATTTAAGGAAACATCTGAAACACACTTTGGTCTCTACCAGGAATACGTTGTTTATCTACCATTTCCAGCTGCTTAGCTCAAATCCATGGAAAAATGTTCAATTTTTAAAGTTATAAAGAAAAGGTAAAGTAAATTACACAATTTTGACTTGATGATTAAGTATTAATAATAATGAAAAACAGCTAATGGAACATTCAAACTTTAAAATTTTGTGTTCCTGAATTTTAAGTATTTATGTGCCTAATCTTTGTTAAAGTAACCCAATAAACCCTAAAAGACTTTGAACATAAGCAAAGATTCTCTTGCCTATAAATTTGGCTGATATTTACTGCAGGTAAAAGTATAGTTTGGTTGATGTATTTTCTTACATGAAGTGGATAGTAAGGTCATCACCTGGAAAAAGACAGGATGGATTGAGGAAGTAATAAAGGTAGAGTTTAACTTACATAACTTGACTTTGAGTTTACTGTATAAAAAATGAATATAATCTAGATATTCCCTGTCAAACTGAAGAAGAGTCATATTTTTACATTTTTAAAAGAGCATAAAATTTTTTCTAATTTTTATCTAACTCTTTGATTTATAACATGACTTCCTAATCATCATAGATTAAAAAATATAACTTTATAATAAAAAGTAATCAAAGGAAAAGATTAAAAAGTTATGAATTGTGGGATTGACTGGCATTGTATTTCTCATTCCCTTTTTCTGAATATCCAAGTTTCATTCTTCAGGGCACTAAAAGGTAAATGATTTTCTTTGTATGATTCAGTAGAGTTGGGTAAGGCCTATAAAAGAGCTATAGATATGTTTATCTGTGAATGGTGGATGATGTATCAGGATTTGACATCACTCCACATAAGTGATGTAGTTCCTTTTTGGTAAAACATTTATTTTTATTATTTTATTTTTGGATCAGTCACTAAATAGTAATCAAACAATTTCATTACATATGAAGAGTTAAATGCCTTTATAACAGTAGATACAGGCTTATCTATTTAGATTTCCTGACAAGGATCAAACCCTTCATACCAAAATATATCAACAAAGATGCTATATACATAGTTATAGATGTTCTATGTATTTTATTAAAGAAAGGATTTTGTAGAATTTTCTATATACTTGTTTTTTGTGTGTTTCTAAACAATGAAGAGACTAAATGATGACCAAATCTCAATCAGATTTAAATCCTGCATTCTCATAATTTAGGCAAGTAAATGTTTTCTAGATAAAAGTTGTCCTTCTTTTACTTGGATAAAATTGAGTCATTTTTTAACCACTCTACTTGAAAATGAAGAGCAAAAATGTTGCAAGTATACACACAATGGAAAAATAAAGTCCGAAAGGAAATATACTCATGGAATTTTTCATATTGCATTGAATTCATAGAATATGTAAGACCATATTTCACCTACTCACTCCTAAATGAGAATAAAAAAATGTGAAAATCTATATGTTGATATGGCTAATTACAATTGTGAGACTGATTTTCACATAAGGTTCTTTTTTTTTTTTTTTTTTTTTATACAGGCAGGGAGCACTTTATTCAAGGATATTGCAATAGGGGAGAGAGGCCATAGCTCTGTCTGAACTCAACTCCACTGAAACAAAGAAGGGGTGGAGAGTGATTTTCACATAAGCTTTTTTAAATGGGTTAGCTTTTTATAAGAATATCACACCACATTAGTGTTATCTTGGTTTTAGCATTATTCTATTTTTGTGGCCAAATAAGAACTTAACACAAACATTTTTAATTTGCTTTAAAACAGAAAAAGAGATATGATTAGGAACATACACACACACAAACACACACGCACACTATCCTCATTCATTATTTAACTCCTTGATTTAACCCTGTGCTGGGATTCAGGGGATATATACAGGGGATATATTCAGGCCAACAATGTTATGATGAAACATTAGCAATTACCATGTACTTTCAATCAGCTTGATGTTTTAGAAAACTCCTCCTATGAGATAAGTATTTTTGGACAAGTTCTCTGACATCATAACATGGCTGCCAACAGCAACTGAGGCAACATGTATCTAGGCTATGTACAAACCCTTCAAATTTTTCCCCTTAACTTTAGATGACAAGTCCTGAGCTTCACTCTGATTGGACAATTTTAAGTCAACTGCCAATACCTCAATCATTCACTTGGCCTAGGGCTAGCAATTTTACTAATTGGTTTAGACAGAAATGGAGAACTGTGCCCTGCTAAACCTTGGAAAATAAGGGCTTCCTAAAGTAATAGAATCCTAGAGAGAATAATGGAATAAAAATTTATCAGAATTAAAATTGAGTACTTTTACCCATAGATAGGAGAATGGATTAGGTCAACTGAGAGTATCGCATAAGTTATGCTGCCAACATCTGAACAACTATAGATTATTTTTTAACAAGTTATCCTGTGATAAAAGAAATTATTTTTACTTTCTGCAGAGAATCATGTGAACATAAAATTGATAATTTAATGAAAATAAGTATGAGGTGATAAATAGGAACAAATTGGGTTATATGTTTAAAGAAATATTATATTTGTCATTTCTGAGACTTTTATTCTCTTTCATTTTCTATTTCTTCAATCTTATGCTATGTAAATCTAGTACCTATATTGCTTGGAACATAACAAAAACTAATAAATTCTGAATTTATTTAGTATAAATTAATTAATGAAAATCTCAATACTAGTTTTAATGTAACCTTTTACAAATTCTATTAAAAACTCAAACTTAAGTAAATATTTTAAAAGAAAATAATTGGCTGTCTTTTTTCTTAAATAAGTAATTTTTTTAGCTTAAAAAGAACTTGTGCTATGAACAAAATGCATATGTTTATTCTGTCCTAATCAAAGGGTGCTATTTTTTCTCCTGAAAGTATTCATGATTTATTATGTACTTACTTTTAGCTTTTCCTGCCAGAAGACAAAGAATTCAGATCAATGACATTTTCTAATTCTATGAATGTTCTATAAAATGGTCCCTTGCTTTTCAAATTACATTAGAAATCAAAAGTGCACATGACTTTGAAAAGATTTATCTTTCCTTAAGTATATTTGAGGATTAATCTTATAGCTATTAATCTTATTTGGATTCTAATAAGTTAAAGCTGCATTTTGAGGGAAAATAGGTATTTACCATTCCAATACAACTCTATTTCTATTGATTTATCTCTATCGACTGATTTATTGATCAATCAAAATAGACAATAAAAAATGTAAAACTAATCACTGAAAACCAGTGATTATTATAATTTTTCTCTATCTCCACTCTGGTTTTCAGTGACTGATTTTATCCCAGGTTCTTTGATTTTAACAGTCAGCATACTTTTCAGTGCTATCACTATTTAGCTATTATACTTGAGCTGTAAAAGGCACATTGCAGTAAGATTCAAGGCCAGAGTTTTATTCTAGATAATCCTAGAATTATATGGTTTTGTTTCAGATCATTTCCCTTTTTTCCTCCTAAGGTGAAGGTGAGGAAATCGTACATCTGTGTGTTTTTCTTCTGAGCTGTTAAAAAAGAATAATCTGGCAATAAAAAATCAATTTGCCCCATTTCCATTTAGAATCTTTCTTATATCTGTTCCTGATTGTAACTTTGTGTGCTGAAACAACGTGATCAAGTGTATCACTTTGCATTTCTATGGTGGGTCTTTATATATCTGAGGATAGCTATCATATTACCAAATTATCAAATTATAGACTCATTTTCTGCAGATTTCCTCACCATGTTTGAGTAACTTTCCTCTGGACACACTCAAAAATTTCATTTCAGGTCCTTCTTAAGAACGTCTACTTGTTTTTATCTAGGAATATATGTAAAAACAAACAACACCTCCTGCTCTAATTTACTTGAACAACAAAGTGATTTGCAGAACAGTGTAAGCAAAATTTCACATTGTAGACATTCATGACTGAGGAAATTTATGGCAATTTTCTTGTAAGTCTATTTTTGTTAATAATGGAATTGTTTATGCATAAAGTTTTTATAGTGACATCTATACTTATCTTTCATAACACTTAAAAAATGTTTTTATGATAGCTTTAATGTACTCAGATTTGACCAGAGAAAATGAAGGAAATTAGTGTTAATATTACTTAGGAAAACCTATTTTTGCACCTTGTCATGAAGAGGTGAATAAAACTGCCTTTGAATGATGATTGATTACAAAGTTAAAATATAGTTAAGAATTTTAAATTTTAAAAAGTCAGATTTTATTTTTTTGAATACTGTTCTTTATAATTGATCTCTACTATTATAATTTTTACTGTCAATGAGCTTTTTCTAAAACATGACTAAATCCTAGCAAATTTTTAAGTAATATAGAAAATTTAATTCTGATCCTTATCAGTACTCTGTATAAAGAACTTATTCATGTGCATTAAAAAAAAAAGCTGAATTCAAACAATTGCAATACTCAAACATCTTTATGTCTAGATTAAATAAATTAAGCATGTATTCTCCCTCTGAAATTAGTTTTTGGATTTAAATGTAACCAGTTCCAATTTAATTTAACATTTGATTTTTGGGGGAAGAATGAAAAACATTCTGTACATTTAAGGATTTACTTTGGAAACTACATACCATATGATAACAAGTGAGAGCTAATGAACATAATAAGATTACCTAAACTCTATCTACACAGGCTGTGGAGGGGATGAGTCAAATAGTCTCTAAATTCTCCTATTCATCCCATTTATTATTTTTGAAACCTGGCTATACCTTTCAATCCAAGTAAATTCAATGTGGCAGTATTTTTACCATAAATTGTTGTTAGTAAATTAACAGAAGGTCCTATCATTTAAAGTGAGGATATTGAGTTTTTGTCCCCCTCCCCATTCCAGTGGTTGATCGCTAACTAATATGTATTAAATTATTGTTTGTGTAAAAATAAAGAAGTCAAAAATAGTCGAATGATTATGTTTGTGATGAATTATTATGTGATGATTAATAATGTATGATGTTGATAAAGTTATTCCCAAGCATAAACCTAAAGATAAAAATCATGAAAGATATTGATTTGCTTTATGCATAAAACACATATTAAAAAGGTAAAACTTGTACTGTGTATGTATATGTAATTGATACAACATGTTGGATGTATAAAATGTTTTAAAGATTGATCAATACATATATGAATGAAAAACAGTAAAACTAAGAACACCATGTATAAAATAATCATGCATTATTTTTGAAATAGTAATTTTCTGGACAGAAAAAGAAATGTTTCTTTTCCAATTATATATATGTATCACTACCCTGCAATTGTATCTTAGAGTCAGCCCAATGCACAGTTTGAATAGATGGGACTAAAGTTGAGTATTCTTAAACTGTAATATGCATCCTACTATGGGTCATTAAGTTAATTTCTTTTAAAATTAAGTTAGATAGGAGAGAATAAATAGAAGATATCAGAAAGCTTTTCTTGCTGTTCCTTTCCTCAGTTGCTCATAGTCTAATGGTGAGTTCTTACTTGAACTTACTCACAAGTTCATACTTGAATTGATTTTATGAAGAAAGAGGGTAGAAGGTGGACATTACAGGCAGAAAGTACAACATGACCAAAGTCATGGAGACTGAAATTTTTTTAAATAATGAAAGAATATATATAATTGGTTACACAGTATTGATAGCAGGGCATAGGCCAAACTATGTGCAACGGAAAGATCATTAGACTTTATCCTATAGACCATAGTAGAGCATCAGAAATATGTTTTGAAGTTGTTGGTGATTGCTACACAAGAGCTGAGCAGGGTCAAGTTTAAGAAGGCACAGCCCTGGGGATTTGGCCAGGAAAATTTTCCATGATACATTTTCCCCCTAGATTATTCTTGATGTGCTTAAGGATGAGATGTTAGGTAAAGACTGCAATTAAAGTGCACTTAGTACTCATCCTTAAAAAATTAGAATTGTGTTACACAAAATGTGTTTCCCAGACAGACAAGTCCCACAAGATCTAGAAAATTTTGCTGTGAAAATAAAGTTCCATGTGACCAAAAAGTTTGAGGAAAACTGGATTAGAAGAAATTAAATACATATCTTTAATAAGGGATGTATCAAAGAGTTTAATATGCCAATTTGCATTTGGAGTCTTTAAAAAGTATATAGTATGTAGCATTTTTAGAAACTTCTAGGGCTTTAGGGACTTTTTGCTTATTTGTATTTGATAGGACTGTGATTCCACAGAACACACTTTGTAAAATACTTAAAAAGTAAAAAATTAGAAAATTCAGTGTTGTTCAATGAAAAATCTATAATAGTACCAAATTAAACAAATATACTAATGCTTATAATTTAGTTATTAATTCATAAGAGTCAGGTAAAACATTTCTGATATTTTTTAAAGTAGATGTAATACCTATGTACACATAAATCATCTCAGTTGCTCATTAAAAATGTCTTTTAAAAGACTTAAATAGAAAAATACTGTGCTGGAATTAAGGACATTTCAACAAAGAACAAGTAAAATATTAGCATATCATTATTTCAGTTTGGTTTAATTCTTTTTGTTATTATTTTTCTATTACCTCCAAAAACGTTGATTAGAGCAAGGAGGAATAAAGTTTTAAAATATTTTACACCCACTTTTGTCTATGTCCTCTTTAATTTATAGAGCCATAATTTGAAAGTTATATGATGTTTTATTGTTTTAATATGCCTCTATTATACATTTAAAAATAATGACCTAATAACTTATGAATCCAATAAAGATATACGTTTAGTTCAAACTACAAATACATACCCCCAGTAATACTTCCTTAATTTTCATCCGTTAACAGGTAAGTTTTGTTGAAGCCTGATTTTGGCAAACTGTCTGTCAAGTGGGTGGTTGAACATGTTTTAAAACAATTTCTTTAAAGAAAAAAATCCTTGAGATAATTCACGTATGATTTATAGCAAAGACGGCAGGTCACATATTGAAATGGAGTCAAAGGAGAGACAATTTCTATTTAAAAAGAGAACTCTCCAGCATCTTCTGTTCTAATATTTTAACTTCTTTCATTAAAATTTCCCTTGTCTCAATTATATAGCAGTAACCAGCAGGGGCTGCTCTTAGCATTACAGGCAAACTAATTTCTCTGGAGTCAAATTAGTTGCAGTCCTAGTTCTCAATATAACTATAATACATTTAGCTGGCAAACATTTTATAGTAAAACTACTGCCCTTTTATTTTTCCAGTGAAATATTATTTCTCAGTTCTTTGCCTTTATGCTTTGTTTTTAAGCCTTCAAAATGGAATGGAGAAACCCATGTAAATCAATGAAAATGGTACTACTTCCTACTAATCTTTATAAAAAATTTTTGTCACACAGATATAATAAACACAGGACAAGTTAAAGAATGTATATTTAAAAGATCAATTCTGCATTTTAATAGAAATAATAGGAAGAAGAATAAAATGCACTTTTTTAAATAGTTGTGATTTCAAATAGGAGCTGGCTTTCCTTCAGGCAGTTTGCAACAATATACAAAGCAATTTAGTTTTAAAAAAAAAAAAAAAAAGCAAGATTCTTCTCTCTAGGCCATGGGAGAAATTGGAATATAAGACTGGTTCTGTCAAATGTCTTTTGAAGCTGAACTTGGAAAGATTAGGAAATATTCTGTGTATTAGTATTTTCACAGAAGTGGTGTTATTTGCCAAAGGTTAACTGCTCCATATACATTACAGCAGCTGCACTGAAGGTGGGGGCAGTATAACTCCTTCACAATTTCTAAATTGCACTCTGATTTCCCCAGTCTTGCTGCTCTTCTGTTTTATTTATGTTCTAGCCTTTTTGGAGAACCTCCAAATAGTTGAATAAATCATCTGCCTTATGATGTTTAAGTATCATAACTAAGAAAGTCTGATTACTTGTGATAAAGCTGCTTCTTTTATTATTTGCAATTAAGAAATGTACTGCTGATCAGATGTCATTATGAATTTCCAAGTGCCCAAATCATATTTTGGACGAGACCCTCCTTTCAATAACTCAAGCATAGACACTTCAAGGTTATTGATAATAACATATCTGAGATAGTCAAATTTGAGACCCAGCACGAATTAAAGAGTTTGGTACACTTTGTCATTATATATATGCATTTAGGTATCACCTTGTGGCACTATTGTGTGATAAGAGAGATGGTAGGAAGTTGCAAGGAAATTCAGGAATTTTAAAATTGAATGGAGAAAGTATCAGGCCCAGACTTAGCCAGTCTGAATTCTATACAACCGCTGTCCTTAAAATAAAAAAACACAGATGCTATTGAAGTCTCTCTTACACACACATCATAAACATTTTCTATACATTTGTCAAATTCATTTATGAAGTAGTTAAATAAATTCTGTGATTGGTTAGTGCTCAATTTTATGTTCTTTGGAAATAGTCGGACTGTTCATCCTTTTTTAATATAGAGATTGATTAATCAATCTTCCTATAAAATAAATTTTAAGAAATATAAAAATCTATTTATCTTGGTGCCTAGTGTTTATTCATTCATTCACTGAACATTCATTAAAGAGTTTCCACGGGACAGGCACTTTCTTTGTTCTAGAAGTAGTAATTCAAATAAAACCCATTCTCTACCTTTTGATTATCAGAACCTGTGTTATTATGGAACTGATAAGTGCTGTGATAAAAGTACCTAGAGAGTGTTATCAATCTAATTAAGAGACAGATACCCCAGAGTAAGAATCAGTAACCATGGTTTGGGGGAAGCCATGTCATAAACTAATCTTCAAATTATATCTTGAGAAAGTGTCATATATGATGATTTTTGCTAGCAAGATGAAAATTAAGAGAAAGGAAAAGATACTAAAAGCATCAATAAACTTAACTTGACTTCAAGACAATCTACCTGTTCCTGTCTTGATTCCACTCACATCTCAACTTCTATAGGTCCAAAGATTTGTTTTATCATTACCCCCACCTCCAATCAACTCAAATTCCTTGTTGTAATGAACTATATCTTTTTTCAACTTTATAGATGGAGCATTTATAGTCATAATTGTTACGTCATAGTCCTCAATAAGTGAATGCAAAAATCAGTGACTTTGTCCACTTGCTTACTATTTGTACTTTATCTCTACATTATTGGTAGGAAATCAGTTTTTCCTCTTTTAATTTACTTTAGACAGGTCTGCAGATCTCAAAGTTTGTAATATAAAAACTCTCGAATCCAACCATTGCATTCCTTCCTCTGGACACACAATCAGCCTCAGGGAGAGGACTCCATCTACCCAGAGATAGGGGAAGTAAGAAATCTATTATAAAACTATTCAGAATTTTGTTAATTTTTAATACCCTATGTATAATATTGATTTTTAATTAGGTATTAATATATGAAATTTTAATTCCCATGATAATATAATATTCAGTTAGTAGTCTTAGGCTTTATATCATGAAAATATAAGTGGGATTTTCATGGTCTATTTGCCAAACTCAAGAAAAAGACTCCTGAATCAGTTAAATATGTTACTGGGTTATTTTTACTCTATGAACATGTTTCTGGCTATAAAATGTAAAGACTTGCAATTATTAATATGAGAAATAATGGAAATCATGGAAAAATAATTTTAAAAATAATAAACCATAAGAGAATAGTTATAAAATATTTTTACATGAGCTAGGATGCAGTCATGGATTGTTTTATAAGTTGTTCCATTTCTAAAATTGAGACATTTTTCAATTAAACTAGAATAAAGTATTTCTTTTGTCATAACTCTGGTCATTCTCATTGCAGTAAGCTTAGTATGAATTTGGAGTGAAAAAATAATATATACTTTCAAATGACCAATGAAAATGCTGTTTACTTTTTAATAGTCTTATGATTATGTTATTCAAAATGTTTGGGAAATCAATAGAAAAATATGCAGTGGATATAGTTATTATAATTACCATAATAGTTTCAGTAAACCAGATGACACATCAAAGTTAACATAATTCTTTACTTTTAAGTATCTACCTTTCTTAGTATGTGTTCTTACTGGGTAGTGGCTGGGAATGCTCCATATATGACCAAATGCCATGTCAAGCTGTCCACAGGGAGCTTTATAACCTGTTTGATCCCAAGCAGGTCTATCCCCAGAAAGATATAGTCCTGCCTTCTAAGGCCATGTGGTCTTGTTAAAGGGGGTAGAAGAGATTTTTATGAAGTTCACTAAATTACAACAGCAGCATGTTATTTATAAATACTGAGCAAATCTAAGTACAGAGAAAGATAGAGAGGGAATGTTCAGTGACATATAGGTAAGAGAGCTTAGTACATAAGGCATTTAGACCTGATCACAGTGAAATCCAGAGGCCTTCGGAATTACAGTTACTAAACCCTCAATTAATTGCAAGTCTTTATATTTTTATAGTGCTTTGGATTTTGACACATAAAGGATATGCTTTTTTTTATCGATGCTATGCATATGCATACAACAGTTCAGTAAGGGAGATAGGGGAATTCTCCTTATTTTGCAGGTAAGAAAATGGAGAGAAAGAGAGGTTAGATTTAATTCAAGTTCACACAAGAAGTGAATAGTCAGGACTTAAATTTTAGGTTTTGCAGTTCTAATTCTGGTGTACGTGGCTTCTCAGTCTGTAAAAGGCTATTACGTGATATCCAGAAACATAGGCAAACTGAAATAAATATAAGAACACTTCAGTTGAGACAAAAAGAAGTGTGTATGTTACTTCAGATTCTTCACTGTATCAAGCTTCTTCCATGTGTGAGTTGCAGGGTTTTTGTATGGTCACCAAGGAAAGGGAAGAGGCGGTTGAACTGATGCCTGTGTTGCCTGGAGATGGGGTTGGTGGCCCTGGCCTGACTTGGACTTCTGGGAAGCGTCACAATATTATAAGAATCGTCAATTTTGACCTTACAAGTACAGCACCTCTAGTAGATGAAGAGTGATTCATTTATAGAAAAATAGTCTATGTTGTTTCAAACAAGCTAGCAAGTTGCTTTGTTGATAAAATAAACCGTGATTATTTTTCTGAATCAGTGGGAGGGGGAAGAAAAAAAATAAACATAATAAATGATAATGACATACTTACACAAATGAGTTTTTAATATTCATCCAGAAAGAGGTGACTGAGGCTTCTAAACCATAAAGAAAGTTCCTCCAGCAGGGGTGAGGAAGAGAAAGTGAGAACTAGAACTTGAGTCATCCACATCTCTAGGGGAATTTTCAGGTCTTTCCCTAGGAAGCCCTCAGGAACAATATTTTCCCTAACAGAGCCAATTTTTCAAAGAACAGTAAGCTTCATTTAATACAGAACCAGAATTACAAGGGCAGAAAGAATTAGAGAGGGATGGGCTCTCATACCGCTGTCTGTTTCTTTGCCCATTTATATCCTTCCCCCTATTTTTCCCACCAAATTTGTTTAACTCCCTTTTGTTTCTCTAGTATCATTTTGTCATATTCTCTAGAAAGAATCTCATCTAACACTAACACCCATGCCCACCTCATTGACTGACTGAGCTATTTCTGTCAAAATTCATTTAATTGCCTATTTACTTCTCTGTTCACCTCTTGTGAGTTTCTGCAGGGCATAGTGTCCCCAGCATTTTGCATACTGCATGGCACATGTTAATTGTTCAATAGTTAATTGTTAAAATCATAAAGATATATTCTAATAATTTAAAAACAGACTAGAAAAGGACACTTAAAACATAACGATACAAAAACAAGTAGGAAGCTTAAACTATCTGTCATGAAGGCATCTGAAATGTTCTGTGGGGGGAAAAATACTATCCATCCCTGCAGCACTCTTTACTTTGTACATCTCCCTATGAAAGTCATTATCAGGAATGTCTCCTATTGAATAAAGAATATTGGGAGGAGACACTGAAAACTAAATGAGCAAGACTTACCTCTGCTTGGACAAAAGACCTTTTCTCAAGGTTAAGGAAGCTGACTAGAGTGGGGGCTCTGGCTCCACTTAGCTTCATGGACATGGTGTGAGGCCTATAAAAGTATGTTCTCAGGTTTAGTCCTTTGCCACCGTATCTCTCACTGATCTTTATGACTCTCTTCAAGTAAGTGTCCTGGAAACCTCCCGTGTTTTAAAAGATCAAGCATTGTCTTTGCTCTTTCAGAAATTTCTCAAGGAACCGAAAGTTTACTACTTGGTTCTTGAGAATTGCATCAACCCATCACCTTCTCATCAGCGTAATGGTTATCTCACCTCTCTGTTAGGAAAATGAAACCTTCATGATCAAAGCTGATATACAAACATTTGATTGAGAGAGAACTTAACACAGTAGACCATCATGTTGGCTGCCAGCAGACATTATTGTCCATTCATGTTTATTTTCAAATTTAAAAAAAAGAAGATCACACACTAAGGAATTATAGTGGGAAAAACTTTGGTTATATGAATACATATTCTTTGTTTCTAATAAAAGGGAATGGTATGCATATATAAAAGTTGTGTATGTATATAAAACTGCCCAACTAACATACACAAGACTTCTGCCCCTGAATTTTGCTATGTGTGTGAAGGACAGAGTATACATATTGTTTTAAAGTGGATGTCAACTTTAAAAATAGCTTGGTATCTTCTGAGCTATCCTTTGTTTAAGGCAACTATTGACTAAACATATTGTAACTTGCAATTATATTTACTCTTTTGAATCTCAACCATGTTAGAGCTAGAAAGAATCTTACATGATGAGTCAAATTTTCCCAATTTTCAAATAAGGAAAATGAGGCACAGATAGGCTAAGTGGTTGCCAAACTCAAAGTCAATAAACAGAAAAGTTAAAACTAGAAGTCATCTTCTAATTTCTAGTCTTATGCTCATATTAATTATGCTTCCCTCGGTCTATACCCCGTGCCTAGAGTCTAATCAAGTATATATAGCTCTTATGTTTGGTGATATTATTTGATTAAATGTCATAGTTTAAGCAATAAAGAACCCAAATATTGTTTGACAACAATTTCAGTGCTTTTTCCCTTATAACACTACTCATCTTTAACCATGAGTTACTATGATGATGTGGATTTTTTTTTGGAGTGTGCCTATAAAATTTGAGGGTGCTAGACTTTAGCATATATTAATATATATTAAAGGTTGGCAATGTAATAGGTGATAAAAGTGATAGATGCAGTTGTGGGTTTATCTATAAAAACATTACAGTGTGACACAGTGTTTTGCACACACTTGGATCTCTATAAAAGTCAGTTAAATAAATGTATTCATTAATTAGATGCAGAAACATGAAAAGAAATCATGTATTTAACCAAAACATAAAAAGTAAATGGAATTTCAGAAATGTTCTCCTGGGACCAAGGGTTCCTACAAGATGTCTTGTGTTTGGGCTCTAATGTGTAAGAAATAGCAGGGGGTATTAGGAAGTGACCAAGTGGCCTGGGAATTACAAAACTTGGGTTCTGATCAATCTTTGTTGTAACTATCCAGAGCTGTCACTTCCCTTTATTGGGCTGTAACATCTTAAACCATAAAATAAGGAATTTGCAACCAGTGGGATTCCCAGATGCTTTTCACAACAGTGGCTCCACCATTCTCTTTACCGAGGTCCTTGCGCTAGCTAGTTTGCTATGGCTGCCATAACAAAGAACCACATCCTCATTTCGGAATTGTGGGCCTCAGAATTCTCATCTACACAGCAGTCAAGTTGAACCAGATTGTCTCCTAAGTCCATTCCAACTCTGACATGTGAAAGGGAGAAAACTGATGAATAGAATTTTGAGGAAGTGGCAGATGAAGCCAAAGAGTGAAAAAGTCACAAGGGAAGTAGAAGTAAATATTGTGGTACTCATACCCGGATATCAGTTCCCTCAATTATTTGACGTAGATAATACGATTCTGACAATAAAATATCATCAATAGTGGTGAGCTTCAGGTGAATCTTTTACGTTTTTTAAAACACTTATGAAAATACTAAAATAGACTCTTTCCAAATTACCGAAAATAGTCTCCTCTCTTTTTCCTCTTGTAAAATAGTTTCTGATTACTTGCAGGCAATTTTATCCCTGATTTTTTTTAATAGGTACACCATGGCTGAAAATAAATATATGGTCTTAAAAGAAAAGGTGGTTTTTAAGAGAGATTACAACCAAATGCCAAGAACACTTCTACAGCCAACCTCCTGAGTTGCCTGCTTCAGGAAAAGGCTAGTAGAAAACAGGTGTCCCTAATCACCATGCAATCTGGGATCTCCAGTTGGAGGTAGAGAGAACCCCAACCAGCTGCTTTCTCCTCTGATTAAAAATTCCTTCATATTAAACTTCTAACCTTTCGTTCTTATACTCACACACATTTTGTACTTTGTGTGTGTGTGTATGTGTATGCGTGCTTGGGGAAATGAATGGATTAGCAGCATCTTACTTCTGAGTCAGTAAGTTAATTAAAGAATGTGTATATAAAATGGAACAATGAATTATTTAGCTGATAACAAACATGATATAAAATTCCATTTATTAGATAGTCGATTCAATTTTATTAGTTTTAGAAATATATGAATTATTTTTAGCAGAATGCAGAAATATTTAGTATTCACAGATTTATTCTTCATGTGGTGCATTTGTTGTTCTACAACCTGTTTTTGTACTTTATGGAATTTTTAAAATATTTGATTAAAGAATGACAGTTTGATTAGGAAGGAAATTATACAGCTTCTGTTTCAGGAATACATAAAGGCCTGAACGATCCTTATATTTTGCCTCTTGTTTATTCCTTAGCCTGACTGACACTGTCTCTAACCCTTTTAACACTATATCCCTTTTCAAAGGTAATTAATTACATCAGATCACTCTTAACCACAGATCAATTTGTTAAACACAAATAGCAATGGAGAAACCCTCATTTACATCCCTCTTCAAGAAGGAAAAATTATTTCTTTTTTTTTTTTTTTTTTTTTGAGACTGAGCTTCTCGCTTTGTTGCCCAGGCTAGAGTTCCATGATGTCAGCCTAGCTCACAGCAACCTCAAACTCCTGGGTTCAAGTGATCCTCCTGCCTCAGCCTCCCAACTAGCTGGGACTACAGGCGTGCACCACCATGCCCAGCTAATTTTTTTCTATTTTTAGTAGAGACGGGGTCTCACTCTTGCTCAGGCTGATCTGGAACTCCTGAGCTTAAGGCATCCTCATTCCTCGGCCTCCCAGAATGCTAGGATTACAGGTGGGAGCCACTGCACCCAGCCAAGAGGAAAAAATTCTATCAGATGTATACAATTACATTAAATTTAAACCTTAGAGAAAAATGTACTTCTGAGTAAGATTAGGTTAGTCTCAGCTTTGTTTCTCTCATTCACTAATTCAATTTAACCAGAATTTATAACTCCCTGTGTGCAGGATAAACATGCATTCCAGTCTGCCCATCCCAGTTTAAGCATGCAGATTCACTATTATGTTATGTGACATTTTTCTTTCATTCTCAAAAGTGTCCTGGTTAGAAATATATAGTATATGATCCTTTACCACTGTTCATATGCCCTATAACCATTCCACAAAAATTGGCTGCCTTAGCTGACTGTAAAATGAAAAAATTCCTTACCATTGCTTTCCAATTTAAATATTATATACTGTCTTTTCCCCCCTGAACTAGAGTTCTGTTATTATTTCTTCTTATCTAAAAGAGTGATATTCTTAAGAGATTTTCATAAATGCAAAGCCATGTGATCTTCTGAAAATGCAAATGCTATTTTGTTAAAGTTGTGACATTATATTTTGCAATAGTCAACATGGCTTGGTAAAAGAACATAGGATTTAGAATATTGTGTGACTGAGTTGTGACCTTGGGCAAATTTAACTTCTTTAAGTCTCCATTTCCTTTTCTGTTAAAATTTGGGGATAATAACAATTTTTAATGATGATTGCAAAAATTGAGGCATTGTGTATCAGGTGCGAGGACTGTGTTTGACATACAGTCTATAAAACATGGTAGTTATTATAGTTATTTTTTATCAGATAAAACCATGGGACATTTATGAGAATCAATAGAGTAAAACTGTTTCCTTTTCATCTTTAGAACAAATTCCCCAAATAGTGTAGTAGATTTCAACACAATTTGAACTTCATAATGTAATTGAATCTCTTTGATCCCAGATGAGTATTCAGTTCAGACATTTAAAAAAATATGGATTTGTAAGCATTTGGACAATTAGAACTAATGATGGAACAGAAAACCTAAAATATCCTTTAAAGAAATTTTATATAATTGCCTTTGCTTATGATAAATTTGAGAAAATTTAGAATGAACAACACATTTCAGGAATGAGATTGGACAATGGTTTAAAAAATTTTTTGATTTGTCAAATAAAAAATTTCTGTTCTCAACAATAGAAAAAAGTTCCAATCTCTTAAGAATTTCTCATTTAATAAAAATATACAATACAATATACCTTTTTTATGAGTCAAATATTTATCCAATAAAATAAAGCAAGCATATGTTCTTTAATTACTTTTCTTCTTCTCTACAAGGAGAATCCATCTTTTATTTGTTCCTTTAACATGAGCAAGCTGTTTTTGAGAGGCAAGTTATGTTGAAAATAAATTCCAGATTTACATGGCCAGTCAGGACTAACTGCAAAAACACATCCTTTTTGTTAGATCGTACATTATACAATGTGTCCTAATTTTGGAATTAAGAATGAAGTTCACCAAAGAGGAACATTTTCTCAATTTTTAATCGAACATGTGACTTCAAGTCCTGGTCTTGCCTATGATTTTGCTGCTTCTCTGCACTTGAACATTCTTAATATCCTCTTACTGATATGTTTTATTTAAAGGACACATTTCTTTATGGAGGTTGTACAGGGCTCAAATGGCTAAGTGTATAGCACTGAGGAGAAAGACATGCAGAACATGGTCACTGGTTTCCAGAGTCACACACATCATTTTATTTTCATTTCTATTTCAACAGTGACAAAGTGTAACATTTCCCCAACCTGTTTAACTCATATTGTAAATTGCATTGTTCATGAAGCCAGCCTGAAATCCTTTATGTAACAATGTCGGATATTAATTGGTAAATTAATTAAACTGATTAAATTCAGTTTAATTAAAAAGTTAATTCAAAAGTTAGCAAGCATTTACATAGCATGCAACTATCTTAATCTTTGTTAAACAAAGGCAGTAACATGTAAAAATTATTGTTCTTAGAAGACAATTGAAAATGCTATCTTTAATGCATGAACATTCTTAACATCAATCATGTACTAAAAGGTTTTGTCATACCTGTTGATTTTAAGAGTTATTACAAAGTAGACAAGTTGAAAGCATTTGTCTAATGATGCCAGCTACCCATTCCACCTACTTCAAGGGGGTGTTGTGAGGCTGAAAGTGACATAATGTATGCAAAATTACTTTATATAATAAAGTGATATATGTAAAACTTATTCACTCAATTAATATTGATATTGATTGTCAACCATGTGCTGGCAAATGTATTATGCACTTAATAGCAGACCATAACTACTTCTTTTTATTTGTTTGTTTATATAATTTTTTTTTAATTTCAGCATTTTACGGTGGTATAAATGTTTAGGTACAGATATTGCCTTTGCCCCACCTGAGTCAGAGCTTCAAGCGTGTCCATCCCTCAAATACAATTACTTCTAACTGTCCATTATTTAATTCAACTCTTCATATCAGATAACTATCTATATTTACATCTATCTGTTTACTCACTAATCTATCTATATTTCAGAATGTTTGTGAGTTGTTAACACTTGTTAATTAACTGTGAAATCCCTCTTTTTAAACATTTTCCTCATCTTTTTTTCCTTTACGTGTTTTCCCCCTCTTCAAGACGTGATTCATGTTCTTTCAACCAACTAATGAAAACAAACACAAAGGTCTACACTACAATTTTCAAAGTTATCCTAAACCTACAGTGCCCTGTACTCATTATCTATGCTTTCCAGATTTTACTGTTCATAGAGATCACCTGGGGATCTGTCTAGAAGGTGAATTCTGGTTCAGTAGGACCTGAGATTCAGAATTTCTAACAAACTCCCAGCTGATGCTCTGGAGACACACTTTGGATAGCAAAGTACTATTGCATTGAGCCTGTGGGTCAAGAGCCCCATTTGCTCTTGTTATAGTATTTTCCTGCATCTCATTTATTTTCAACGGACATTCTTCTTATAAATAATTAAATCTTTGAGCTGTAAACAAAATCCAGCATATTTATCCTAACTTTAACACATTCCATGTCCATGTGCAGGAAATTTTAACAACAAAGAATCTTTGTTTGATACTCCATCTAGAAAATTCTCATTCACTTTAATTAGTCAACTCACACACAGTAAAATCACAAGATCCAACTGACGTGAGCTCTGTGTGTTTTGTCCCTTGAGAATTAGAGTGTAGAATCTGTTCTCCCTGTTGCTTTCTCTGTCTTGATTACTGCATGTAAATGCAAATACTGGACGATTGGAACATAACCCAACACATGCCATAGCCAAGTTAAATTAAGTCAACACCTGATTTCAATCCACTTTCATTTATTTTTCATGTGGGCTTTGTATTAAGCATCCATGGTTTGTTTAAACATGCTTCCTCTGTGCTCCAAATTCTATCATAACTTTATGCAATTTTGAATGCTTTGAAATATCTTAATCACAGTTTCCATTGTTTGAAAATATCCCCACAGAAATTTGTATAGTACTAACGTTTACTTTCCAATTGTTTCATATGGGTTACATCATTAATATTAAATGATCATATATACAAACTCTTTTTTATATACAAACTTTATTTTTTTTTCAGAGACAGAATCTCCTTATATCACTCAGGCTGGAGTGTAGTAGCCAATCATAGCTCACAGCAGCCTTGCTCAAACTCCTGGGCTCAAGCCATCCTCCTGCCTCAGCCTCCCAAGTAGCTAGGACTACAGGCATGAGCCACCACTCTTGCCAAACTTTTGACCATGGCTAGAGCTCCCTTCAGTTTTCTGGCTCTTACTTAAATTTCCAGACTTATTTTTCATTACCACATAGCCATAGCCTTATCAAATTTAACTCAGCATTTTTGTTCATATTTCTTGCCTTCTCAAATATAAGTGCATTTGGAATGCCATTGTCTTCTGTCAGGGAGATACCTGTCTATCAAAGATCCCTCCAGATGTCCCTCTAACCTCAAACCTCTACAACCATCCTTTAACCTTCTGTACAGTAAAGTCCTCCCATAAGCCCACCTGGTGTGTACTTCTATCATAGTACTTAATGACGTTGTTTCCAACTCCCTGTTTATTTTTCTGCTTTTCCAGCTAGGCTTGCCAGCAAGGATTTTTTCTTTAACAGTTGTTTTCTCAGTACCTAGGATTAAGGCTTTCACATAGCAACAGTCAATTACATTTTGTTTAATTTTTATTAAATGATAGGCATCTAAAATTCAAATATTAAATATATGACACCCTTCTTATTTCCAAATCAAGTGTAGTTCCAGCATGAGAACTACATACCTGGCTGTCAAGGAAGACATCAGAAATGATAACTTTTCATAAAGTTTCTCAATGGGAATGTCAGGGTTTAACAGGATACAGTAGACTGAACCCAGAATGTCATGGTTTTTTAAAATGGCTGCAAATTCTTTGACCCTCCCACCAGTGAGATGTGGGGTTTATGTCTCCTTCCACTGAATCTGGGAAGGACTGTGAATGCTTTGACCAATAAAGTATGATGGAAATGATGTTGCATGACTTCTAAGAAGAGTTCATAAAAGCCCATATGGCTTACACTTGGTTCTCTCGGCACACTCACCACTCACTCTGAAGGAAACCGCATACCATGTAAGATGTCCAACCACTCTGAGACCTGTTGAGTGGCCCTGTGTAGGTGCTCCAGCCGAGGAACTCAGCTGAGCTCTCAGTCAAGAGTTAACATCACCTGCCAGCCAGGTTAGTGGCCCATTTTGGATGCCCAGTTCAGGTAGAATTTCAGATGACCACAGTCAGCATTAGCTAACATTGGATTACTAGTGTGTGAGAGACCCCAAAGGCAAACTACTCAGCCAAGACCTTCCCTAACTCTCGACCCACAAAATGAGGAGCAAAGTAACAGGGTTGTTTTTAAGCCACTCAGTTTTGGGGTAATTCGTTGCACAGCAATAGTAACTGGAACAAACCTGGAGTCAGAACAAGGATTATGGCCCCAACTCTGCATGCTTCTAGGAAAGTTACTGTTTCTCTTTAGGTCTCAATTAATCTCTTGGTAACTATTAACAGCATAACTTATATTCTCAAAATACTTTTATATATCTTTTCACATTTCTAGATTCACAGATAGAATAGCTATCATTATTATTATCTCTGCAACTGTGGCCTGAAGTCTCTGGAGTAAGCTTTCACAACATAAGGACATGAACCCAAGGCTTACTCTGAGTTCTGTATAAGTCAAAG
The DNA here is from genome assembly GCA_008086735.1 of Cheirogaleus medius. NCBI lineage: Eukaryota > Metazoa > Chordata > Mammalia > Primates > Cheirogaleidae > Cheirogaleus > Cheirogaleus medius. The sequence goes on along the minus strand of VBSM01000272.1, from coordinate 86,713,046 downwards.
GAAACTCTGACTTAAAAGTTTGCATATACCCCTACCTCTGACCCACTTCACCTACAGTGAGAATTATCTATTAGATTGATGATCTCTAAAGTCTGATATAGCTTTATGGTTCTAAGATTCTATAATCTTCTAATAATAATAATCTCTTTCCATTTCAACCTATAGACTCAGTGAAGGAAGTAATAGTGTGAATATGGAAACTATCTAGCAGCTTTTAAACATGGAGTGTTGCTGTAAAGTACCGCCAAAAAAATGGCAGAAAGGAAATTCAAGCAATGACTTGCTTGAGAAATGACAAGACAAGTAATTATTCAGTTGTGAACATCATATAAAATAAGTGAGCAAGATGAAACAGTGGTATTTTTCTGAGTTCTTATTTTTATAATGGGAAATATAACACTTCACATACATTTCCCTGCTGTGGACAATGTGCTTGCCAAAACTCCTGAATTGTGATGATTTTACTAAGACCCTAAATGAATCTTTTCCTTAACAACAAAGCAGGGGTGAGATGCAGTAATTTCTATATAGGCAAAGCTCTCATTGGGATAAATGGATAATGGAACAATAGCTAACGATTTACCATAAATCACTGTTAATATTTTCCATTGCTCTCTGGTGGGTAATTAAATGCTTAGAGGACAAATATAGGACTAGGGAACTGTGGACTATGTATCTTGACTCTAATATTGACTTGCTGAATGACAATAGAAGAGTAACTTAGCTTATATAGCTTGAGAAATGGAAGGATTTCTATAAGGTGAAAAAATCATTTACATTTCACATTATTATAAAGTTTATAAGGAGATTAATGAATCAATACATAAAAAAATGAATTACCTAAAATGAAAAATATGAGAAAATAAATTAGATTAACTGAATCTTAAAACAAAAGTGTTTAAAAACACTGAAATAGTGGCATCATTAGACTTCTTTCAGCCTGTCTTCTTTGTGTTAACCCTTCTCAATCAGCAGGTATGACAAAAACCTTTTAGTACGTGATTGAAGTTCAGAATATTCATGCATTAAGTATGATATTTTCAATTATCTTCTAAGAATGGATGACTTTTACACTTTATTGCCTTTGTTATTTAAAAAAATTGAAATATTTAACTCCTACATAAATACTTATCAAAGTTTGTAGATTAGTGGAGTTAGCTTGTCAGGGTCCATAAAATAATTAATAGGCAATTAATTTATCCACTCATATCTCTTCCTGTTTTAAGAATGATTTAAAGTAGACATCATGAACATTATAATTTACAATATATGAATGACACAGATTATTAAAAATAAGGAAATATTATAATTAAGGAAATAAAAATGGAAAGAAAAATTTGCTTTCAGTTATGAAGAATAAACATATTCTGTATCTCTTTCTCTAATTTGGGCCATTTTAACCATGAACAACTTTCATAAAGAAAAATGCATACAAATTTGATTCTAAAAAATACTTTTCAGGGTGTAATGCTCTAGTATTTTTTTTTGATTAAACATTAGCTTTTGATGAATATGGAATTCACTTTTTTTTTATTTTCACTTAAGATTAATAAAAAGGGACAGTATTTTTGGGTAGCAAGTAAAGAAATACCTACCTAATTTGACACATTAATATAATATTAAATTTGCTTTTAGTCCATTGGTACTGATACAATAGGCATTAACAAATTCTTATATTAACCCAAAAAGTTCTTTATACAATATTAGTATGCATTTTATGATGAAATACAAAAGAACACATTAATCAAATAAGTCTAAAGAAGCATATGCTTCTTTCTAACTGCAGATCTTTCCAATAATGCAATATACTAATCTGCATTACGGCCCTCCTCTGAGTGCCCTAAACTTATTTTGCATAGTGCACACTTTTTTACAGACCTTTGTGAGATCAGTGTTCTACAGAAAACAACTTAGAACAATCTGCTCCAGGCAGCATTTTCTGATGTAAATAATCTCATCCTGTCATTGACAAATGAATTTCACTGTCTTTTCTCAATGATTCTAGAGTTTTGTCATCTTGTTTTTTTCTCATGATGTATAATCAAGCTGAAAATGATTTTTAATCTCTTATTTGTTCTAAAAGTAATTATTAGATGAAAAGTATTCTGCAATTTTAGTATGTTTTGTTGGTCAGTGGTGGAGAAATATATTAGAAAACTATAGAATACATAGTAGATAGTAAAAATCACTTTCCATTTGAAATAAAAAATATTCTAAATAAATGACATGGTAAGAATTTAATGTAATAGAAACAGTTGAAATTAATAATTAAAAAATTATAGGCTACTTAACATAATAATATAATTCTAGGGAGCTTTTCAAAATATAATATTTTCCACTTCTTAAGAAGAATTTCTTTGAAATGATTTGTTTCAGTGCTTAGCAAAACATACACAATAGATAGATATACAAGATCATGTTTCATGACTAAGCAAATGCATGTAGCTTGGTCAGATGAAGAAAGTTGCCTTTATAATGTCCTTTGATATCCTTGAAGATTGTTAAATAAAAATATAATGTTAATTTAAATATTTGGCTTATTACTTTTTAAAGATTCTGTATATTAAGTGAGAAAATACCAATAAAAATATATTTAGTTTAAATCACATCATAGATTTTTTTCCTCACTCATTTTGATTTTTCAACCCCAGCCATGTGGATGACTGCATGGCAACACTCAGCAACCTTAACAGTTTTATTGACTAACCCAATTTGTTCATCTGTTTGTTTGATGTGATGATGCTCAAATTGTAGTTAGATCTGGCTACACTTAGACAAATGTGAGTGAAAAACCAACATATGTAGAACAATTCTTTGCATTTAGTACACATACAGACTGTTTGGGAGCCTTGCTAAAATTCAGATTCTGATTCAGTAGGTATAGAATGGTGTCTGAGGGTCTCTGTTTGTAGCTCCCAGGTGATGATGATGATGATGATACTACTCCGAGAACCATCCTTTGAGCAGTAAGACATAGAAGTATGTTGATTTATCTTATTGGTCAGCTGTACAATTCAGGGCTCTATCAATGATCTACATTGTCCTCATCTGTAATATTATATAGTTTCTTTGTCAATAGTAATTCAGGGCAAAGTCCAAAATAAGCACGAGACAAAATATGAGACAAAAACATAATGGTCATTTCTTTTTAGTCAGCGTCATTTACAGTTATGCTTGTAATCTACTTTTAATATTTGCTTTGTATTCTTCAAAAATTCATCTTCACAATGAGCTATACATCTGTAATACCTTTCTTGTCTCTTGCCACGTAGCCCAGACCCTGCTAAACTTTACCCCCAATGTCTCAGTGTACAGGCAGGTGGATAAATTATTCTCCCCTTCTATATATTGCAGGCACATGTTCTTCTCTTTACAGTTGTCTGGCTGTAGAAAAGATCTGCTTGATACTTTATTCTTGTTCAACTCTACCATAGCTTAGTTTAGGGTCTCAATACCTATCTTTGGGCTCTCCCTTCCTGGAGTCTCTCTTAAATGACTATTTTCCATTTTTGAATAATTATTGGAACCTTCCAAGAAAGAATATTGCCATTTGCTAACATATATTTTTAACTTAGTGTCCAGTCTCTGTTTATTTTATTCACAATTAATTTTAATAAAATATCAATATCTGATATTATTGTGCAGGGTATTTTTAATGGCCAGTATGCAATGTTTTACTTCATTGCATTTTATTAAATATTATTATGAAAAATAAATAAATCAGGCATAATTTCATAATAAAATATTTTCAGATTTGGCAATTTGAAGGGTTTTATTAAGTAAATATAAAAATTTGATCAGCTTATCATTCAAACTATGATTAAATTATAACTCCACTTGTCTAACTTTGTGCTCTTATTCTCGCTTCTCTCTCTCCTTTTCTCCTCATGATTTCTCACTCAAAATACTCTATTTATTTAACATACCAATGAAAAATACATCCTCTCATCACGGTGTTTCCCTTTTTTCCTAGATGATGATGATTAATCAATTACAAATTTATGAGAAAGAAACACCTGGCACACTTCCATAAACAAATAGGTTTCCTGTGGTTATAGGAACAGCTGAGGGTATTTCAAAGGGTCAGGGGGATCTGTGAGTGAAGCTCTTGTCACAGTTTGACTTCCCCCACATGCCTGTTCCTCATAAATATGCACCCTTACACCCAACATACATGTATGTATTTATTTATGCAGCAGGCATGTGTTGCAAAGGCTACAGAGAAACAAAGAATGTAAGGGAGAGAGAGAGAATTTAACTTAAAAACACATATATATTGAAAAAGTTATCTTTTTAAAAATATATTTCTCAAATAACCATAAGTCTAAAGCAAAGAACATAACAATAGAAGCTTTATGAATAAGAAATATACATCTCAATGCCTCCAACTGAGGTGATTTTATCCTACAAGTTAATGGCGGCCATCGGTGTTGGATACAAGGCACTGATAAAAGAAGCATGATCCGATACTTCCTTCAGCTGCTCTCCCAGACCTACTTTCTTGCCCTTGACTACACTTCTGTGGAAAATCCTACTGGTATGTTTTCATATTTGATGGGAAAGTATATTAAATTTATGATACTGTGATATTTTTCTACCTTTGGATGTCTCCTATATATTTTTACCTGGCTTTCTTTAAATGCAGATTTCTTTCAAATGGCAGGGTTCATAACAGTTGCCACCCAATTCTCAAAGACTGTGCTGTTCATTCAGTGCAGTAGCTACTACCTGCATATCCAAATTGAGATGCATTGGCATTGTAAAACATAACCGAATTATAAAGACCTAAGATGCTAAAAGGAGTGGAAAATATGTCATTGATGATGTTTTTAGATTGATTACATGCTGAAATGATAATATTTTGGCTATATTGGGGTTAAGTAAGATACATTGTTAAAATTAATTTCACTTGTTCTCTTTTGCTCTTTTTAATATGGCTACTAGAAGATTAAAATCACATATGTAACTCAAATGATACTTCTTTTGGACAACACTACTCCAAGGGTTCGATTCTTTTTCCCTATTTCTTTTATTTTGTAGAGCATAATATTATTTTTTTCATTTTGATATTTTCATTCCCAATCAATTTGAATGCACAAATATCTCTTCAGAAATGAAACTTAAGAATAATGGCCATTTGCCCCAAACTGTGTTTTTACATCAAACTTAATATTAATATGTAGTCTTTTTTAAAAAACTATTTAAGTATTACTAAGTGTTCAAATTTAGAGAAGCTGTTTTTCATTGCTGGCCTTAAGCAGTAATCAATAATATTGTGCAAAATAAAGATATACTTTATATATATATTTTACATTTTACTTGAAAATCAGTTTAAAATTGAGGGGCAAACACTACAGAAAATAATAAAGTTTATACTAAAGAGTAAAAATTCGCTACTTTGAAACTTAAAGCTATTTTATAGCTAATCATTTTCTTATTTTTTATTAAATGGTTTGTATAACACTACTGAGTCCTAATTCTTACTTTCTTACTTTGAGATTTTTTTTCTTACTTTGAGATTTCTTTTCTTACTTTGAGATTTTTTTTCTTACTTTTAATTTTGATTTTAAATTATAATGTGAAAATGTCGAAGATATTCACAAATATTACATATTACTACCAACATAGCCGTAATCATAATAGAGTGAAGGGCTTTGCCAACATTATTAAGTAAACAACAGAAATAAGCAGAGGTCAATTCTGTTCTAAGCCCTGTCCAGGGGTGTTGAGTTTCTGAGAGAGCAAAAGTGCTTCATGTCATTTGGGCTTTGTTTATAAAATAGTCTAGTCCTTGACTTTATATTATATTTTTAAGAGTTTCTTACCTTTAACTTAAAATGCTGTTCTCCACAATCCGTAATAGAGATGTCTAGGAGATACTATACAGAAGAACAGGGTGCTTTCTCAAGATTTTTTAAAAAAGTTAGTCACTAAACAACCATGAACACTAAGAAAAACATAAATATACACATATATACATGTGTATATGCATATATATTCATATATACAAGTATACACATGTATACACTCGTGTGTGTGTGTGTGTGTGTGTGTGTATGTGTATGTGTTTTTGAGACAGGATCTCACTGTGTTGCCCAGGCTGGAGTGTAGTGGTGCATTCATAGCTCACAGAAGCCTTGAACTCCTGTAGATGTATATTTTAAAGAACACCTATTAGGTAAATTTTAGCTATCTCCCCACCCTTGCCATTATACATTGTGTTATTTTGCAGTCTTTAGAGATCCATGTTAAGGAAGTAGAACTTGGTTTTTTTATATATTTTGTTCGTAAAATTTATTTTATTTTATTTTTTCACTATTTTTTATTTCAGAATATTATGGGGTACAAATGTTTTGGTTGCAGGGATTGCTTTTGTACAGCTTGAGTGAAAGTATAAGTGTGCCCATTACTCAGATAATGTACATTGTACACGTTAGGTGTGATTTCACCCATCCTCTTCCCCCTCCATCTGTTTGATTTCCATTAAGTTTTAATTTCATATGTGCTCATGAGTGCTGATGGGTTAGTTAAGATTTATTTTAAATTCACCTTGTTCTTAGTAGATGTATTGAGTTAGCAGAGAAGTGAAGTGAGCATAGAGTGGTGGTAACTGCATTACAATTTACTACCTTTTAAGGGATGCTGCAATCATCACGTCATGGTCATTTGCCAGAGTGGACTATTACTAAATCATGTGGATGATTTGTACAGTTCGAGGGAATTCAGTCATTTTCCATTTTCATTAGTGGGAATCTATGTCCTTAACAATCAATGATTTATATTTAAGTCAACGAATGAAACAAAAAAATTGAATTAAAGTAGTAATGGAATGAGAGTGAAATTTCTCTGTGTGCACACTCTGTTTCATCATAGTGTTCCTAAAATCTTTGGCATAGATGGAAATTCTGGAGGACTGTTGTGAGAGCCTTCAATTCTGATCAAAATCATACTAACGAGTATAACCAACTCGAAGTTAAAGACAAAAAGAGATTTGAAAGAAAACTCAAATGTGAGAAACCACAGGTATACTTGATAAATGTGCATTGTTTTCATGTAATGAGATATGGAATCTGATGAATGAAATGTAATGGTTAAAACCTTTTATTCAATAGTAAAATGCAGCATTATCCACAACATGATTACATCCGTCTTGAAGATTTCTTTAATTATAAGGCAAGCTTTAATTCTTTCCTTTAAAATTTTTGTCTGATTATATTATTAAACTGTTAAATTTTTCTACTTTGTTTTATTAAGAAATGAAAATGTGACTTCATGAAGGACTTTGTTCTTGAAAACTTCCAAGACTGGTCAATCAGCCATATTAGACCGAAATGTTTTATTCTTTCTTCACATACATTAGCTTTCATCCGTGCCTAATGACAAGATTTCCATATGTATATGCCTTACTTATCTGCCTTGGTCTTTACTGCTTCTTCATTAACATATGTCATTCTTGAGTCATTATTTGGATCTCATTATTTGTGAAAGGCTTCAAATTTAAGGTTTTTTTTTCTAAGATTAATGGTTTTTTAAATCTTGCAGCATTGTGAACTTTCATCTGTGAAATAAACTTTAATATTAATATATTCTCTCACTCTCCCACTTTGTTTCTCTCTGAGAGAGAATGAAAGTCTTATATTCTTACATTGTATCATATATATAATCTTAACTGAATATTTTTAGTGTACTAAGATCAAATGTAGACTCTCCAATTAGATAGAAATATCTTATGAGCAACCAAAAAGAATGGGGAAAAATTTTGTGAAATAACCTTGGGGAGAATACAAAGAAACTGGATTTATTTTGTGTCTTAAAATGTCAGAGGTGAGAAGCATAATAACATGAGTTATGAATTACCAGCTGAGGCACTGAAGCTGTGAAATTTGCCTCACTGGATATTTTCTATGCAAAATATGGGAAAAATATTGATTTTTTTCCCTAGGATGGTACATATGTACACCTTTTTAGAAGCAAGCGGGTGATGTAGTTGTTCTTTCATTGGGCTTTGAGTCTTTAAATAATTGAGCAAGTGGTAATATGTTCAGATGCTAAAGCATAAACCTAATTCAATTATCCCTTCTTTGAAATGAATGTAACTTCATCCAAGGGATACTTTATACAGTTTATGTTATAATTCTGGAATTCATGAGTCAATTTTCTATTTCCAAAGCATTTGTGAATAATCACTAAAAATACTAAGTTAACTCTAATACTCTAATATGCAAGGTCTGATGTTCTGGTTCTAGCATAATAACTAATTTATTGGGTTTTTTTGTATTTATCTATAAAAAAACTACCTTAGAATCATAGAATATCAGTTAGGGGAGAGATTCCATCAGGTAAGCTCCTTCTTATTTGTTTGAAAGAAAGGTCAATCTTTATCAAAATAATTTTATATATTAGTTTATTTCAAAGTATATATTAGTTTAAATCTGTCTATTTTCTGGGAAATCGTGGTTTTGAAAGATAAAACTTGATAGAAAACATGATTTGTATTAATTCCTTTAAATTGGTGCATGTTGCCTCCTAAACAGGTAGGCTATAGAATTGCCAGAGAGCTTCAATTGGTAGGTATAAGGGCAATAAGAAGAAGGTCAAGACAGAGGCAGATAGTAAGTAAGCTTTACATATTATAGTTTATGAAGTGGGGTTTAATTATTTCAATTTGAAAGAAATCTATATTTTCAAAAAGCAGTATTTTTTGTGGCTGTTTGAATCTCTTTTTGCATTCAATGAGAAATGGGGAAAGCTTGGAAATTAGAATAACCCTTTTTTTCTGAGAGGTAGTAATTATAAACCTAAATGTCTCTTTTATAATGGGTCAAAGACATTATGAAATAATTAAAACATGTTTTGATGCAAGCCTCCAAATACACAAGGTAATGTGATTCAGCTAAACCAGTTTTGGGATGAACTGGATTCACATGGATCTAGTTTCATGATCAAGATAAAATTTATAGAACAAATGGAATTGATATAAAGATTTTTACATTCGGATGACAGAATGACAAAAAGTTGTCTAAAAACTTATTTTTCTAAAATGAAGGAAAATTTTACGCCTTATGACTATTAGATTAGGAAATGAATTTTTCCATGTCCATATGTAGCTATGTATGTAGTTCTATACCTAACTGCTTAACCATACATATATGAAAATAGAAATGGTTTTATTGTTTTAGATAGGCTTATTACTATTATGCATCTTGAAAATATATAATTACCTGCTCATAAAGACTACAAGAATGAAACATTATTTTAAAACTCCTCAAAAGAATTTCCTCCTAATTTGTACAATATTATATATAAATTATGAATAAAACTTGAAGCTTTGAATTTTGAAAAATATATTAGGTATTAGATTTTTTTATAAGAGATTTAAGTAATTGACCAAAAATTAGTGGGCAAAAGAAAACTTGAATTGAAATCTAAAAATTAATTGTCATTTACTTTAGTCTTCTCCTGTTTACTCTTGGAAACTTATTATACTTAGCAATGGATAAATCGGTTTCACCACAGTTGCACAGAAAATACTAAATATAGAACTTATTAATATTATAGGTTTATTTCTTTAGAATCAATTCAACTTAATTCCATCCATAGCATTAACATCTTTTCAGAAGGAAGTATTGATGAAATTTATTGATCTTTTGACAAAATCCATTTCATGGAGTATGTTGATGCTATTTAATTGTTCAGTCCTATTAGCTAGGCCTTCAAATTATTCTACGTAGCCTAAGAATCTAAACCTAAGTGAAATCTAAAATTGGAACAGGATTTTTAGTTATCACTATAGTATGTTAAATGGAAAAAATATATGTATCTCCTAAACACCTAGAAAACAAGGCTATCATATGTATGATCTATTCATAAATTTAAAAGGATTATAATATCTATGTCTTTGAATGCATCTGTTCCCTACTATCCCAACCCATAATATCATTGCCTTTTTTGAACTTTTGCCCCCAGTTTCTGTATAATTTAAGTAATTCAATTTAATAGTTATCTAAAACCTTGTTTATATGTATCTTCTCTCTCTATCCCAGAGAATATTATTCATCCTTAACAGAAATTACATTGTGAGTTCTACCAAAGCTATGGATACTCTGCCTAGAAGAGAAACATGCACACTAGCAGATACATTCAACATATTGATAATCTACAGTTATAGTCTATCTTGGTAACTCCTCATAATTGAAGCCATAATCATTTTATGCCAGTTTTAGCCCCAACTACTAATATACAGTTTTACTTAATAAAGGGTATTCAGATAATACTGGATGCTCATGAGTGGTTAATTGATTAAAAGAATAATGCTATGGTAGTAAAACACATATGTGAATCACTTATATGATGTTTTCATTTTTAAAAAGTTCTTAAATGAGAACTAAAATTCATAGTTTATAGTTGTGGTTATCCCATCTAAATATAAATTGTTTTGATCCTCAGGAAAAGTAAAAGGAAGGTTGGTACAAATCACAAAACAATTAAATTATACAAAGGAAACGGTCTTAATATCCACTAGAAAGAATCCAGGGAGTACTTCGTACCCTTTGGGGGCAGATGCAGATTTGCCTTTGCTCTTTTTCATGTCTTATTCCTCATGTGAATAAATGATCCATTCTCATCATGGTGATAGTGAGGCTTTACACACAGTGGATACATAACAAGCATCATTTACTGATCAAAAGAAGAGCTGTGACACTATATGATAAATTATTAGTGTGTGGCATTTTTAAAAGAGTATATATAGCAGAGATATAAGTCTTAAGGAGAATAATATTAAATTTGGCTTCACTGCTGCTTCCAATATTTCCAATAACCCTAGTGAAACTTTCATTTTCAATGGCAAATTATAATATTATCATAAAATTATAATATGTAGGGCAGACTCCTAACTGCTTTTTTACCAGCTGCCTTTTCCCCATGGCCTCAAATATCCTGTTGATGTATTACAAGGTAACCGTTTGGCAGTTAACTCATGTTCTGAGCATCCTGTTAAAAGTGAATAACTTATTCAATGCTAGAGAGCCACACTAGCATTCCTTTAGCTCTGCAATATAATCCTTAATTTGAAATGAAGTTTGATTGTTTTAACTACAAAACATAAAGGAGCCTGTACTACATCAAGACCTTTAATGGAAACTAATGGAATTTTTGGCATAAAATAGCAGAATTAATTAGATCCAGCAATGCACACTGTTTAACTAGCCTGCCATTTTACACTGATTTGAAGTCATACATACTTAACAAAAGACATTGGGTTGATTGCACAAAGGAGTCGAACATTCTTTTCACATTCACTGTGTAAGTTATTATCCACTGTGAAAAGATTATTGACTTTTTTTAAGGAGATATTATGGAGAGAAATGATTGCTACCAAGATGACTGGTAGAATTATGTATGAGATAAGTAATAACTCTAATTTCTCATCTGCTGAATAAATGGCTTTAATTTTAAAATACTAGTTAGTGCATATGAGATTTCTGCTGAATTGAGCAGAATTATCAAAGCTAGCTTTGAAATGTAATGGCCACTGAGAGTAAAGCATAAAACAAAACATTTTGTGTATACCTTTGCCTGTTCTATAGTGATTTATCCTACATTGTTAGTGATGTTTCATATATCTTATTTCTTTCTGAAGGTTAGAAAAATTATATGTATATGTTTATCCTGGATTTATACTAATAGAGTATAGAAAATCCCCATGCTTCTGGTTTTCATATAGGAGATCAATCATGCTTATTGAGAATTGATGGAAGTTTAGTCTGGAGAAAACGATCAATTGTATCTAGGTAAACCTTAGTTAAGATTCTAAAAGTTTCCTATATGTTTGTCCTATAGTATTTCTTTCCCACTATTGGGATTTTTTGTAACAATGTGCCTCAATTTTGCCTGATCATTATAAATATCTCAAAAGCTTGTTATAATAAACAAACTACTAGGGTCCTCTGATGGACCTTTTGAGAATTACCATTCTAGAATGTGTGCTGTGTTTCTTTCTATATATACTTACCTCCCTTGCACTTAGGCAGGTTTATGCAATGAGTTCTAGCCAATGATTGACAAGAAGAGGTGGTATTTAGATCCCTATGATGAGGCAGTTAAGAAGTGGTGAACCTCCTCCATCCTTCGCTTGCCCTGTTGTAGGGACCTTGGAGGCCATATGTCCCTGAATACATATTTATCAGAGGGAAGAGAGGGCTCACTTCACATAAATGTGGTAGTTACTAGTGCTATTTGCCAATTACTTCCTATTCTTCTTTCTTCTGAATATTTGGCATATATGTAAGACGAATTTTACTTCTTTGAGCCATGTGACTAATTCTAGTGTCTATGGGCTTGTGAGCAGAGGTTATGTGTTTAGCTCTGAATCAGAGCATTTAATTCTAAGTGTGATACTCTCTTCAGCTCCTGTTCAAGATGGTAAGTATCTGTTAGTTTGGGTCTCTGAGGAACTTAAAGAACATATCACGATGGACAAGTAAGAAAGAAATGAACGTTATTGTTTTAAGACTCTAAGATTGGGAACATTTACTTTGAAAGCATAATTTGTTCTATCCTGACTGAGAATGATAAATAACTATTTTTTAAACCATTGAAATTTAAGATTTTTTTCTGTTTCGGCTACTCTCCTTAATTATCCCAAATATTACAGTATATAGGCAATCCTTTCTTTGAATAGTCTGATATGTAGATTTCAGTTACTATAAGTTAGTTCAGTAAATAACACAATCCTCTAGCATCACAGTTCAAATTTCCATCACAATTAGCTGTGAGTAATTGCATAAAGTATAAATTTCAATGCTAGCTCTTCATTCCACGAGTCACTAACTGAATAACAGATGTGCATATAATCAGTCACCAATTACTTCTTTGAAAGCCTATCAGTGTTTGGTCACTGCAAATCTCTTATTTGGTAATGACACAGACGGCAACATCATCAAAAGTATTTGTGTTGACTCCTCATCTCTTTGTGGTATTTGGTAACCTGTGGTATTTGCAAAACAAACAAATAAACAAACAAACAAAACCAAAAAAACCCAGTGAGAATTGACTAACAATGATGACAGTGTGACAAAGAAATGAAAAGTAATAACATTGGAAGAAATAGAACTCAAATTAAAGGTAAGTCCATTTACAGAAGACATAATCCACCCTGAACATGTTGACATGCTGTCATTCAAGAGACTCCAGATATGAGGCTCAAGGAACTTAGCTCAAGGTGAACTTAATATAAATTAGGAAACTGATGAAAAGGATGAAAATGTCCCAGAGGAAGTGCTCAGGCAAAATACTTGACATTAAAGAAATTCTTAGAGATGTTTCATGACATTGAAAGTGTGAAAGATAAAATCTTGGGAGCTGATCCAAACTTATAAAGGAGTATAACAATTCACCAAGACATAGCAAAGATGCTTGGTCCCTATCTTAATTTATATGACAGGTAGGCAAGCACTGCTCTAACTACTTTTGATGAGTATTTTTTAAAATAAATAAATAAATTCAATTCTCGATGTTTCTAATATTTTAGATTACAGTGTTCTAAGTGAAAATTACTTTTACTGTTTTGTATTTCTTTGCACATTTATAGCAAACAGTAAGAGAGTTTTCAATATTTTAAACAAAATTTGTAAAGGTCACAGATCTATTATAATTTTCCCATTTATATTAACATTGCTTTGCATGGTTTCAACTTGCATGGTCATTTTTACATCCCTGCACTATCATGCAAAGTGAAGACTGCCTATATTTGACTAGGAATAGTTCATTAAGTGAATGAATGAATGGTAAGATATCTGGGAGAGAATTTTGATGGTAGTATCTTTAAGTACTCCTCAAATAACGATATCATCAGCCATCTACTCCAAGTTCAGGCTAGCATTATATAAAAGGTGCATATGGCTCCTATTTACCTCTTCCACTTTGTAATCTTCTATGATCTAGTAATAATGTCTTTCTTTCATTTCCCCATAGTCAGCATGTCTCTTTTCACCACATGTTCTTCCCTATATTTTTGTTTCTCTGTCTCTCATCACCTGCTTATCTCCCCCTCACCTCAGCTAAGGTCTCTTCTCAATGAACCTTCTGAATGTTTCTATGTCAACCTCCCTCTTTTATAGCTTCACATAGAATTTATAATTTACTTTTCATTTTAGGATTCTTTCAGACCTTTCCCGTGGATGTACCTTCTGCACTCTTCTTTTTTCTTCTTAGGAGAAAAGTTTTTGGATTGTGTGCCATCTCTTGATCTTACAAAGTTAGCCCTGGTGCTAAGAACCTCCTACTTATTTCCCCCAGGATAGTGCTCTAATATATTTCAGTTTGTATGTTTTGTTGCAATACAGGAGAGTTAAACTGGTTGCTGAGATGCTCACCTACTATTGAGATCTCTGTGATGTCTGATGGAGCTCATGTGTGTCATCTGTGGTGACACATTGGGCACCATGCAGGGGGATGCATGGAATGCCAGCTATAGGGGGGATATAATATTCTGGTGGCATTCATTTATTGGTGAGAGACTCCCACAGGAGAGTCATCCTACAGGATTTGATGGAGTCCTTAAATCAGTTAGCAGGAACCTTGGCCAGCTGGTGAGATCCATGTCCTAGTTGCTGTTAGTTCCTGACCCTTCTTCCTGATCCTACCTGCTCCCAGCTATTTAGCGCCCCCATGATTCAGCCACGATGATTCTCTCAGTGTCCTGAGTAGGGCAAGGTAGACATGAGCTTCTGGGCAGCTAACTTTTTTCTCACTTTCCTCTGTGGGAAAAATCACTGTTGCACCTTAGGCAGTAGCGATTTGAGTAAAGTGAAACTGCTCTTCTTATACTTATTAATGCTGTCCAGTCTTGGATTTTTTCCTCCACCAAAGTCCTGGGACCTCTCAGTTAGACTCTGGGACCCCTACAAGGTATTGTCTTCTGTGAGTTCTTTCTGTGGGGAATGAGGGCTGGACCCTCCTATTGTGCCATCTTGCTAAAATCATTCCCATATATTTTTCTTTATCTTCTTTATCCTTGCTGATTTCAGTTTCATTGCCCTTTAAAACTCTCATCTCTTCTGTTACTATTTTAGTCTCAACAGGAAATTTAAACCGAGCTTTGAGTTTGGCATGGTATGTTATAACAAGTAGGCTGTATTTTAATTGTTTGTGTGCTGGGAATTCTCAGGATCTTAAAATCAACCAACTGGAGCATTCATTGCACTAAGACTCTCTTGTTAAGCTGTTAGGAAAGCTTGGCTCAAGTTCATCTGTGAAAAACACAGCGTTATGCTAATAGCTAATAATATGTATTCTCAGGGTAAATATATTTTATCTATCAAATCATACATGTATGATGTTCTTGTTATAGTGACACAGCAGTGGATAGTTGGTGGTATTTCTTATATAAAAGAAATTTTTAAAAACTTAAATTAACATTAAATCAATATTTATTTCATTTTGTATAATGTTTAGAAGTTTAAATAACCTAGATCTAGAGCCAACTATTTGAGAGAGAAAGTATTTCGTTTTTGTTTTGGCAGTCTATCAGCACATAACACTACACATACTATTATAAATTCTACTCCTCCCCCCTCACCACTGCTATAAATGTTCTAGAGTTCGAACTAAGCCAGCCTTATTTGCCTAGTGATTAAGAATGTCCCTAGAGCTTAGTGCTACACATCAATGAAAGTTATATATGGATGCATTATACCTTCCCTTATAAAATTGTTGGTCTTAATATTCAAATTGGTCTGAAACTGTTACAAAAAGTACTTCATAATTACTTAATTTTTGTTTTAAGTTTTTATATTCATTAGAGTCAGATTTAGGGAAGGTGGAGAGAAGGAAAAAAACATCAAATTGAATTTTAGTCAGTGAGTAATAATCAAGTTCCTGATCTAATAGTTATCTTTTTAACCTTCTGAGTATAATGCCGATATACATCAGAGTTTAAAAACCCATATGTCGGCCGGGCGCGGTGACTCATGCCTGTAATCCTAGCACTCTGGGAAGCCAAGGTGGGCAGATCGTTTGAGCTCAGGAGTTCGAGACCAACCTGAGCAAGAGCGAGATCCCGTCTCTACCAAAAATAGAAAAAATTAGCCGGGCATGGTGGCGCATGCCTGTAGTTCCAGCTACTCGAAGGCTGAGGCAGAAGGATCCCTTGAGCCCAGGAGTCTGAGGTTGCTGTGAGTGAGGCTGACGCCATGGCACTCACTCTAGCCTGGGCAACAAAGTGAGATTCTATCTCAAAAACAAAAAAACAAAAAAACAAAACCCATATGTCACGTAGGTAGAACCTACTCTGTTCATTTACTTACTTATAATTTTCATGAGACAAAGTTTTCATGGTTTGAGTCTCTTGTTTTCTCATGCCTACCATACATTTTCTGTTTGTCTTACTGATCAATGTATGCATAATGATTGAGATATATTCTACTTTTATTTGGTAAAGGAGAATACTAAATTGTTTTAAAGTTTTAAATGATGCCTTAGGCAGGGAGTAGGCAAATTTGTTTTGTAAAAGGCCAGATTGTAAAGATTTAGTCTTTGTGGGCCATCTGGTCTCTGTCACAACTACTCAACTCTACCATTGTAACATGAAAAAATCTATGTATATAATATGTAAATAAATAAAAATAAATGTAGCAGTGTCCTCATAAAATTTTACCTATGAACACTAAAATATGAACTCATATAATTTTTACATGTCACAAAATGGCATTCTTTTGGGGATTTTTCCAACCATTTTAATTGTAAAACATACCCACACCTACACACAAAAACACATATACCATTTTTAGCCTGTGGGTCATACAAAGACAGATGGTTGGCCACCTTTGGCCTGTGGGCCATAGATGCCCCTACCTTAGCATTCTTAGTTGTTTTTACTAAGGAATAACATTTAAATATGGGCCAGGCACAGGTGCTCACGACTATAATCCCAGGTCTTTGGGATGCTC
Organism: Cheirogaleus medius; assembly: GCA_008086735.1. Taxonomy (NCBI): domain Eukaryota; kingdom Metazoa; phylum Chordata; class Mammalia; order Primates; family Cheirogaleidae; genus Cheirogaleus; species Cheirogaleus medius. Next base: position 86,696,097 of record VBSM01000272.1, on the reverse strand, counting down.
AGGCAGGAGGATTGCTTGAGGCCAGAAGTTTGAGACCAGTTTAGAAAACATGGCAAGACCCCATTTAAAAATAACCAGGCCTGGTGGTGTGTACCTATAGTTCTAGCTACTTGGGAGGCTGAGGCAGGAGGATCACTTGAGCCCAGGAGTTTGAGGTTGCAGTGAGCTATGTTTGTTCCTCTGCCCTCTACCTTGGGTGACAGAGAGAGACTCTATCACTAAAGAAAAAAAAAATACAAAGGTTTAAATTTGCTTCAGATGCTATCAAAAATCTTATAAAGAAAGAGATACCACACAATCCACAAATGCAAAAAGAAATGTGACTCCCTACAATATATTAATAATTGTGAAATTCTTCTTAGTTATCTATAAATGTTCTAAATGTATTTTATTTAATACATATTCAAAAATGGCAAATGAGATGTACATTTTACTCTCTCAGAGGTGATAAAGCTGTTGACTCACCTACCAGCCACTAGTGATTAAGACAGAGATTTAGCTAGCATGTAAAATAAATTTTAAAAGTCTAATATGTCAAAAAATACCAAGGTATTTGGATTTATGACAAATACTAGATCATAAGAACAATTTATATGTATTTTTTTGTTTATGCTGTTAGCTCAATATTTTCACAAGCCGTGTCTTATTTGCTTTCTACAACAACCCATAATGTTATCAGTATTGTATATATATAGCAGAAACAAAGTGAAGTACCCAGATAGCAACTCTCAATTGCAATAAAAATAAATCTAATGTTGGCAACAACTGAAAAGAAACTTGAAAAACTGATTATCAGGCTTCTCTTTTAAATCAGTCTAAATAGAAGACAGAATAAAAAGAACAGATTTTTATTTTATCTTACTCACTCTCCCTCCTTATTTCCCCAAAATTCCAATTCTGTTATTAACAAAGCAGAAGGGAAGGAATGAAAAAAAAAGTGTTGGTGAAAAAGGAAATTATATATGTTGAGTGTCTAGACTATTTCAGGCAAATAATAATAACAATAAAAAATAGTAGACTTGGGACAAAATATTTAGAAGAAAAGTACATGATATTTTTTAGCAGTCTACTTCCACTTGACACAGCATGTACTCTAATAAATTCCACTCCTCCCTGTTTCTATATAAAATGGTGTAAAATGCCAGCTGAGCCTGACCTACTTAGCCATTACTATACCAGGTATATTGTTTAGAGTCCTTTTTATTTCTCTAAACATACCTGTTATAACTATTTGCCAGAAGGGGAAATGAGGCTCAAAGAAGTTAACATGTCTTAGTTTATAATCTGATCACGAATCCAAGACAGGACTTGGACTATCTCTGACTCCACTGTCTTTTAATGTTGAAATTGCCAAATTTGTATTAATTTTTATGGCAAGAAATTAGACTGTGAAATTGCTTTATAGCAATTTGACAGGAAAGTTATTCCTTTATTTTATATCCATTTTATGTAGAACTTTATAATACCCATAGAAATGATACAGAATATCTATAGAGTGGAAATATATTTTTTAGTATTCTTCTGAGCCTTTTAAGGAGAAAAACATCCTTATTGTGGATTCAAAAATGTCCGCGTATATTTCAGAAGTAAGACCTTTGATATAGCACAGTTCAATAAGTCTTTTTCCTCTAGCAAGCTAGGGGGACACGAAGAGAAGGTTTAACAGTGATAATCAAAAGAAACTTAGTGTTGAACACTGATCCTATTATAGCAAATGATTAGTACAGGTGGACCTTTCTCCATGTTCAGTGACTGTTGGTAATCCTTAAATAATCAGGCAGCTGCTAGATAGCAAGAAAATGTCAAGTCGAACACCTGGGTGTTAAACATTTATACATGCTTGTAGGCCACTTTTGATCTATCTGCCCAACATGCCAAATGTCAGTGGCTTCACATAGGTTAGGAGGAAAGTGCCTCATTAGAGCATGGCTAGAGTTTGCTTAGAATCAAAAGGCACAAAGAATCCTGTACCCTTAGATGCAGGGTGGTTATTTTCTTGTGCACTGAGCTTGCCAGTATTTTTTAGTATCTCAGGTTTTCTATTGTCTATATGTCTATACGCTATGCTTTTCTCTTTAAAAAGAACATAGCAATGGCTTCGTTTTTCCAAGCAGAATAATACAAACTATTGTTTAATGGCCTAGGATGCCATTATATGAAGGAGTAGCCTGCACTGGCAACTCCAAATTCCACTTGGAGTTTGTCAAGGAGTTAATGACTAGTGGCTACACACTGTATGCAGGGATAATCAGCACAAGATAAGGTGGCATCCTGGTTTACAGGATGTTGTGCAGACAGAAGCATGTTGTCTGATTGCCTTCCCTAACCTTCTGTTCAGTTCTGTTTCCCTTGCTATTGTACTGCAAATGCAGTAATTAGTTTGTGAAGGGCTTAGGGAAAATGGGCTCACAAGTAAACTCATTTTCTTTTTTCCAAAGAAGCTGCCCAAGTTCATAAACTGTAGTGAGTGACTTACTAAAATCAATGTAGAGTTTATAAGTGAAAAAGGACAAAGAGCATAATACAAAATGAAACTTGATTTTTTCCATCCAATTTAGAAGACAGTAAATTTGATTTAAAAAATTGAATGTCAAGGAAAAGGAATGTCATGTATTAAGTTAAGGGCTCACAAAAACAAAAAAAAAAAGCAAGTCCATGAGGAACCTTTTGATTCTACCATAGCTCCCTGTTACACAACTCTCTCAACTATACAATTTGAAAAGTAATTTAGAACATAGTCTAAATAGCAAATATTTCCTTATTTAGCCACACAATGATATTTGTATATCTTACATGATTATAATAAATCATATGAAATTATAATAAACTTTAAACTTAGGTTGAATTCTTATTTTAGCAACTAGTTATAAACTGTGGTTTAAAAAAGTCATTGTTGCACATATTTGACTAGAATTTAGGATTGGCCTCAACCTGATGAATCAGTCAAAATTCCCACCCAATCTGAAGATTAATGTAATATGTTCGAGCAAAGTTGAAGGTGTCTCTGAAAGAGACAATAGTTTCCTGTAAACCTCCTCAGGAACCTGAGACTGTTCTTAGTAACTAGGATTTCCAAGGGAGACAGGAAATCGTAACCAATCTTCAGCCTTTAGGATAACTATAGGAAATTGCCACCAAACCCAAGGAATTGATAAGGGAATCGCAGAGTACATTTTTAGTAGCCTTAATAACGGTTTTGAACAATATAATTCGAAATATGACTGCAATGACAGTAGTGATAATTTAACATGATGCTCCTCAATTTAAGGTGGGATTATATTCTGATAAATACATTGTAAATTTAAAATATCATAAATCGAAAATGAATTCATTACACCTAGCCTACCAAGCATCATAGTTTAGGCTAGCCTATCTTAAACATGCTCAGAATACTTACATTAACTTACAGTTGGGCAAAATCATCTAACATAAAACCTACTTTATAATAAAATGTTGACAGCCTCATGTAATTTACTGAATACTGTTCTAAAAGTGAAAAACGGAATGGTTGCATGGGTAATTGAAGCAAGGTTTCTACTGAATGTGTATCACTTTTACAACATTCATTATAAAGTCAAAAAATTTTAAGTCAAACTGTTGTAAGTTGGGGACCATCTATCTGCACATTCCTAAAATTTGATGGTAATATCTCTAAAAGCAGTCATAAAATCAAACTTCCACAGACTTTTCCACACTTGTTTCTTCCTACTTTAAAACCCCTTAGCCTCACTACACTTAAAATAAGAAATTTTGGTGTCTCCATCTTTAGATGGAACATCAGTTGAGAGAGTTAGGGCCTTATTAAATTGGCTTGTTGTAAATTTTGTATATTTAGAAAACCCTTGTTTAACCCTTTCTCTAGCCAATCTGGTTATCTTTTCATATGTAAATCAAAATCTAATAATTGATGTTGAGATTAAAAGTAGAATTTCTGAGGATATTTGGATTGCTAGATCTGACCTACAGATATACTCATGAACTCTTCCTAGTTAACAGCAGAAATGAAAGGTGGTGGTTAAGCAGTAATTCTAAAACAAGTTAGGACTTGCATAATGAGGTATGGTTTATTATGAACTAAATTTTGTATGCTCTGAACCTGAAAAAAATAAATATTAACAGTGTATGGTAGAAGTATATTTTTTGTAGTATTATTTTGTTCAAAGTGAAGAAAATACAATAAGGAATAAAATGGAGTCAAAGATAACATTCTAAATAAGAAGAGAGAAAATTTATAATCATAATTTTAAATATATGCCAAATTTAAATTTAATCAAATATTTAAATATAGTGGTCCCTTCTTATCCACAGTTTTGCTTTCTGGGTTTCAGTTCTAGAGATTAACTATGGACCAAAAACAAGTGAGTGCAGTACAATAAGATTTTTTGAGAGAGAGAGAGAGACCACATTCACATAACTTTTATTATAGTATATTATTATAATTGTTCAATTTTATTATTAGTTATTGTTAATCTCTTACTGGACCTAATTTGTAAATTAAACTTTATCATAGGTATGTATATATAGGAAGAAACATAGCGTATATAGGGTTTGGTACTATCTGCAATTTTAGGTAGCCACTGGGGGTTTTGAAATGTATCTCCCAAGGATAAGGGGGGACTACTATATCCTATTTTACCTTTCTTAAAAATATCCTTTCTTTATAAGGCTATATCATAAGTGCAATTAGGCCTTTCAAGCTAAAAATATGATACGTATTATATTTTAAGCTGAAAAATGTTATATATGTATACATTTCCCAAATTAAACATATATCACTATTTTTAAAAGAAAACAACAGCATAGTAATTAGACACTCAGATAAAAATAAAACCAAAAATGCTTATTACTAAATAAAAGCTAACTATGTCTTAACCATAGCTTTGAAAAATAGATAAAGATATAAAATATTGGTTAAAAGTATGGGTCTTCGTAACAAGTAGTTCTAGCTTCTTCCAGTCCTATCACTTACTATTTGTGTAACCTTGGACAAATTATATAAATTTATTTATTTTTTATTTAGTTAAATTGGAATGATAATAATAACTTCTACCTAACAAAGTCATTTTAGGATTACTTAAGATGAAGCATGTAAAAGACACAGAAGAAATTCAGCAAATGTTCTGTTCTGTTACCATCATCATACTCTCCAATAATCAGTATGAGTATCTGAGGAATTAAAAAGTTGCATTTCTGTTCATCTGTTAAGTAGAACTTTGCTTTGTGTTACCTCTTGAGCCATTGTTACACACTGTTGGTGGGACTGCAAACTAGTACTGCCTCCATGGAAAGTAGTATGGAGACACCTCAAAGAACCAAAAGTATACCTGTCATTAGATCCAGCAATCCCACTATTGGATATTTACCCAAAGGAAAAAAAGTCATTTTATCAAAAAGACACTAACACTTGAATGTTTATTGAAGCACAGTTCACAATTGGAAAGATGTGGAATCAACCCAAGTGCCCATCGATACATGAGTGAATTAATAAAATGTGGTATATGTATAACATGGAATACTACTCAGGAGTAAAAAACATGATGAACTAATACCTTTTGTAATAACCTGGATGGAACTGGAGATCATTCTTCTAAGTGAAGTTTCACAAGAATGGAAAAACAAACATCACATGTACACACTATCAAATTGGAACTAATTGATAAACACTCATGTGCACAGATGGAAGTAAAACTCAATGGAAATCAAGCAGATTGGAGCGGGAGGAGGGAATGGGAAAATTCACACCTAATGGGTACAATGCACACTACCTGGGTTATAGGCACACTTATATTAAAATTTTAACTCAAATTGTAAAAATGAAATTTATGTAACCAAAATGTTTGTACCCTAATAATATTCTGAAGTGAAAAAATAATGATAAAAAAGTCAGCTGAACTAAAAAATATTATGGAAAAAATTTTAATTTGCCTTTTAGTAGTCAAATTTTCTGCTTTGTCAATCTGAATTGCCGCACAATTGAGGCAAATAAGAAAAAAATATTGAAAAACTTGTAGAACTTTGGTGGGAACATATTTTACCTCATATAAATTCTGGAAATTTTTACCTTCAAATTTAAAATTAACTTTGATTCTAAACAAGCTACTTGGGGTAGGCTAAAGTCATATTTTTTTAAGTAAAGCTTATTCTAAATTTAGAAACGCTTCACTTGCATTTTATACTTTGGTAATAATGTTCTTTCAGTTAGGTTTATAAGTGGAAATAATAAAGGCTATTTAACTTTCATAAGATTCCTAACTTCAAGGAAAAGTTCTATAAATATACTATATGTGAAGGTACAATATCAAGTGCTTTGAAATTTGAATAAAGCTGTAGATAGGTTATTTTCATTAAAATGGTTTTCTGTGTCTGAACAATTTATGTTATTCATTTCTATGTATGGTATTCTAATTGTGTTTTAAGCCATTTTTTGACCCTATAGCAAATAGACTCATTAAAATTTATTACAGCTTTATTAAATACAGGTAGCAATATAAAATATATCCAAACTAAATCACCTATGGCAGTTCTGGTGCTGATCTATTTAAAATAAAAGTAATGCCCTTGTGCTAACTTACTAGACCTTCATGAAAGAATTTTCACAACAGTTTCTATTCTGGCTAACTAATCAGTTTAGGTAAAGCTCATCATTCTTTCCAAGATACAATTTCCTTATTTGTAAAATAAAAGTAATAACTACCTCACAGAATTATTTGTAAGCATTTTTCCAGTAGTCTAATACAAATTTAGTGCACATTATGTCTTAAAAATACATTAATTAAAAAAATAATATCTTGCTAAAGAATGCTAATGATCACCTGAAACTTCAGTGAGTCACTGTGTTTTTGCTGGTAGAGAGTCTTGCCTAGATGTTGGTGACTCCTAACTGTTCAAGATGGTGGTTGCTGAAGATTGAGGTGGCTGTGGCAATTTCTTAAAATAAGGCATCAATGAAGTTTGATGTCCTGATTGACTCTTCCTTTCCTGAAGGATTTCTTTTATTAGTTTTCTTTCTTTCTTTTTTTTTTTTTTTT
>VBSM01000272.1:86661356-86688969 GCA_008086735.1 Cheirogaleus medius | reverse complement strand
CAAGTGATCCTCTCGCCTCAGCCTCCCAGAGTGCTAGGATTACAGGCGTGAGCCTCCACGCCCAACCCTGAAAGATTTCTTTGTATCATGTAATACTATTTGGTAGAATTTTACCTACAGTACTGCTTTCAAAATTGGAGTCAGTATTCTCAAACACTGCCACCATTTTATCCACTAATTTTATGTAATATTCTAAACTTCTTGTTATTTTAATAATGTTCACAGCATCTTCACCAGGAATAGATTCCATCTCAAGAAACCACTTTCTTTGCTAAAGTTTTATCTGAGGTTGCAACAATTCAGTCACTATTTCAGGTCTCCTCTTTCAACTCTAGTTTTCTTGCTATTTCTACCACATTTGCAGTTTCTTCCTCCACTGAAATCTTGAATCCCTCAAAGTCATCCATGAGGGTTGGAATCAACTTCTTCCAAACTAATGTTAATGTTGGTATTGTGACCTCCATCCATGAGTCACAAATGTCCTTACTGGTATCTAGAATGGTGAATCTTTTCCAGAAGAAAGTTTTCAGTTTACTTTGCCCACATCCATCAGAGGAATTACTATCGATGGCAGCCACAGTCTTACAAAATGTATTTCTTAAATAATAATACTTGAGAGTTGCAATTACTCCTTGATCCATAAGCTGCAGGGGACATCATGTTATTAGACATGAAACCATTAATCTCCTTTTACTTCTCCATCAAAGTTCTTGGGTAACTAGGTACATGGTCCATGAGCAGTAGTAATATTTTGAAAGAAATCTCTTTTATTGTGAGTAATAAGTCTCAACAGTGAGCTTAAAATATTCAGTAAACTATGTTATAAAGAAAAGTTCTGTCATCCAGGTTTTCTTGAGTCATTTGTACAACATAGGCAGAATAGCTTTAGCGTAATTCTTAAGGGCCCTCGGATTTTCAGAATGGCCAGTGAGCATTGGCTTCTACTTCAAGTCACCAGCTGCATTAGCTCCTAACAAGAGAATCAGCCTGTCCTTTGAAGGTTTAAAGCCCAACATTGACTTCTCTCTAGCTATGACAATCATAGATGGCACCTTCTTCCAATGGAAGGTTGCTTCATTTACACTGAAAATCTATTGTTTAGTGTGACCACATTCATCAATAATCTTAGCTGGATCTTCTCCAGCTGCAGCTTCTCCACCAGCATTTGTTGCTTCACCTTGTACTTTTATGATATGGAGACAGCTTTTTCCCTTAAAACTCATGAACTAACCTATACTAGCTTCAGACTTTTCTTCTGTAGCTTCCTCATGTCTCCTGGCCTTCACAGAATTGAAAATAGTTAGAGCCTTGCTCTGAATTAGACTTCGGCTTAAGAAAATGTTGTGGCAGGTTTGATCTTCTACCCAGACCGCTAAAATTCTACCAAGACTGCTAAAACTACCCAGAACACTAAAACTCCATATCAGCAATAAGGCTGTTTTACTTATCATTTGTGTATTCACTGGATTAGCACTTTTAATTTCTTTCAAGAACTTTCCTTTTGCATTCACAACTTGGCTGTTTGGTGCAAGAGGCCTAGCTTTCAGCCTTTCTCTGCTTTCAACATGCCTTCCTCACTAAGTTTAATCGTTTCTAGCTTTAGATTTAAAATGAGAGACTGTGACTCTTCCTTTCCTTCAATACTTAAAGAGCATTGCAGATTTATTACTTGGCTTCATTTCAATATTGTGTCTCACAGAATAGGGAGGTCCAAAAAGAGGGAGAGAGACAGAGGAATGGCTGGTCAGGGGAGAAGGCGGAACACATATGTTTATCGATTAAGTTTGCTCTCGTATATGAGGACGGTTCATACCACTCGAAAACAATGACAACAGTAACATCAAAGAGCATTGCTCACAGATCACTATAATAAATATAATAATAATGAAAAAGTTTGAAATGTTATGAGAATTACCAAAATGTGACAGAGATATGAAGTTATTAGCACATACTGTCATATTAATACAAGCTTTCAATTTGTAAAAAATACAATATCTGAAAGGTACAATAAAGTGAAACAAAATGAAATGAGGTATATTATAGGCAATGATGATTCTTAGCAGATAGAATGTTGTGTTGGAAATATAATTATTAAATCTACCATTCATAGTTCTTAGACTTTCAACATAGTGGGGATCGTAGGAGCCTTAAAAGCACTGTAAGATGCCACCTCTGGAATAGTTTCTTTTTCCTTTCTAGTTGGTGTGAATGTAAAAATTAAAATAACAAAAAGAATATGTTCTTTTGACCTAACAAAAAATTGTTTTTTGAGATGATGAATGCTGATGGTTAAACAAATATCCTCAATAGTAATGTAGACACTGTTTACCTTACCTTAGCTTAGTAAATATTTAGCGATATGCTACATGCATGAGCCCAAGGACAAATTATATCTGTGGCCAGTAGAGAAGCAGAACTTGAAAGTCTGTGATTTATGGAAGGCTGTCTGGGTAGTTGTTCTTTTTTATTGTCTATGGAAAATAAACTTCAAGATCACGGATAAATACTTAAATGTAGTGATTCTTTTTTATCTAATTACCTTGATGGAAAAGAAACAAAGGCATAGAATACTGAAAACAGTTTTGATAAAAGCTTAAAAGATATAACGCAATAATAAATATTAGTAATGTTTGTGTAATTTGTTACCTACTGACTTGATAAGATAGATACTATTGTAAAAATTTGGTTGTTCATTTTTCTGCTCATTTTTGAGGAATTCAGAGGAGGGCATTAGCTTTAATTTGATCAACTTGAACACATTTTCTGGCAAAAAGGAGATTCCCCCAGATAGTGAAATATTTCTTATCCCTTTCTCCATGCCTTACCTAAAGGAGGAGAAGGAGGAAGACAGGGGGAGGAGACAGAAAGAGAGATAGAGAAGAAAGAATGAAAAAAAGGAAGGAAGGAAGGAAGAGGAAAAGAAAGAAAGAAAAAATAAAACAGGAAGGTAGAAAGAGAAGGAAGAAAGGAGAGAGCAAGAGATAACACATATATAAAACAAACAAAAAAACTCTCTATTTTTCTTAAACTATTTTATCAGTTTTATGCAAGTTTATTTAATTATTAATTTTGTGTATGTGTTCTCAAATAAATTACATATTTGTGGAGGACCACATCTTGTACTTATTTTTTTTTAATAACTTTAAGGAAAAGTTAGGATGACCAGAGGGAATATGGTAAACAGAGAAGGTGTAGTCACTTTTAGCTAAACCATATGAGTATGGTCCTTGTATTGACAGATGACAAATTAAAGGAAGCTAAAACATGAAGCTATAAGAAAAGTATTTATTCACTTGAAATGCAGATTTTCTGTTCAAACTTACATGGGTGGGTAAGCAGAGTGATGGCCTAACATGTATGGGGTACATTCTTGGCATAAGGAAGTGTCCTAGTCACTTTATTCATTCAGCAAATATTTATCGAGTTCCTATGTTTGTGGATACACAGGTGAACAAGGGTGACAGGCCCATTTTCCATAGGGGAGAATAAAAGTTAACAAATAAGATAGTAATGAATGCTAAGGATTGTTCTGGATAAGGAAAGAGGATAGCACAGGAGATGGGCCAGTGTGCACTAGATAGGGTGCTTAAGGGAAGCTTCAGTGAGGGAACAATTTGAGCTTTGACCTAAATCTCAGAAGAGATCCATCCAAGTGAGTACATGAAGGAGGAAGGCATTCTTGATAGAGAGAACTGCATGTACAAAGACCTTTAGGCAGAATTGCACATGGTACAGATAGAAGACCAGTGATTTATAGCAGTGTGTTTTCTAACAATGATGGTATACAAACTGAGAAATGGTGTCATAAATAACTTAATAGGATCCTTATATTAATAGTTGTACAGGTAATATTTAGTGAGGACTTACTTTGTACCTGAGGTCAAACTTTTTACATAAACTGCATTGAAAGACAACTATTAATATATAGTATAATGTTAAAGTTAAGGCTTTGAGGGAAGACAACATCTAGATTTGAATACTGGCTCTGGCAATTATTAGCTTCCCAATTAACAATTACTAGTAAATTTCTTAATCTTTCTTCATCTTTTATTCCCCTTGTTTAAAATGAAGATAATAATAGTGCCTACCTCCTATGATTATTCTGAGAAATAAATAACATAATAATATTAAATAGTGAACATATACTGAGTACTTCCTATGAGACAGTGCTTTAACATGAATTCATTTAACCCTGCCAGTATTAAACCTCATTAGTCCAACATCAGAGCACATGATCTTTTTAATAAGTACATTATAAAGCATTTTCTGAATTCTTTAGGTATTCATTAGTAAAGTGGTATAGGGAAAAACATCAAAACGTGGTAAGAACTGATTTATCTCAATGAAAATCAGTGATGATAAATATTGCATTATGGTTATTGCATTTTTGTGATAATACAAAAATATATTGCAAGCATTTTGAGAGTTAGAACCGTGGTGTATATATGTATATGTATACATATATATAAATATTCAATGCTCCATATCATCGTAATCTAGCAGATAGTAGGCTTAATGAATGCTTGTTGAATGAATAGGTAAACTTTAGAATTTTTGTGGGTAGTGTCTTTACTTTTAACTGACTTCTTTCTCTTTTTCTCCTCTTGACTCTGTCAATATAAACGTATTTTCTTTGCACTTTCAATTTTGCTATTTCTGCTCTACTTCACCTTTGATTATTTTGTTCCAACTACATGTTCCACTGAACACTTTTACAGCTGGGAATATCTACTTTTCTCTTTAAAGCCTTTGATTTTACTCCTTCTCTTCAGTGCTTACTTCCTGCCATTTAAAATACATCCTGCCACCAACACATCTTGAAAAGGGAGCTAAGCATCTTTTGATCATTGCTTTTACTTTGATTTCTTTTTGTTCTAAAACATATATATATATTCTATGTATGTATATAAATTTCTTAACTTTGAAATATTAATTTTAGCTAATTTTATTAGTAACATGGATCAGAAAAGCAGCATTATATAAAACTCTATGATTTCTTGCTCAGAGCCTCTTGCTATAATTCTGCTGGGCTACTTCCATATTTGTGTGCCTGTGTGGGGGGCATGTGTGTGTGCGCTCTGTATTCCCAGCTATTGGCATTTATGTCTCAATAAACATCCTTCAGATCTTACAGACTATTTTTAGCCTCATGGGTCATTTTCTGTTCACTGCAATCCTGTCTTTGTTTCTAAGACACAGTAGAAATTCTGCCCCAAAAGACATATCTTTTGGCATGCTGGAATGCTATATGAAGATTAAATCATTTCCCCCCTTCATATTTCTTTAAGGAGTGGCGTTACACATTGACAAATCATTTCTTAACTCACTTGCTTGGTCAAACATCTTCAAACTTGGATCTTGAACATCTCCAAACATAGCCATTAGTGTCTTAAATTAAAGTCCCCCTCCATATTTCTTTTCTCTTTACAGACCAAAGAAACAGTCCCAGTCCCTCCCTTGATGTGAAATCAATTTCCTTCTTTGTATTGAGGCTTGTTTCTCTTGTACTAAGATTACATCTAGTCTTCTTCCTCTAGCTGTCTGTGTTCTTAATGCATTACACGGTTCTGCTTGAAGGTCTGCTTTCCCTATATCTGGGTGATTTTAATTAGTCTTTTGAAGTTCCTTTGAAATCCTTCTTCTCTTTCCTTTTTGATTATTTACTGTGTACAATAACCCTTATCTCAGATTCTTTGTTAAATTCTTTTCTATATTATTATTTCTTCTGGAATTTTAATTTCTGCTATCAGGGTGTTGGTCTCATTATTTTCTTTGTGTGAGTGTGTGTATACGTGTGTAGAATTGTGTATGTATCGCAAATACATATTCTCCCTTTTGAAATTCTTCTTCACCTTCCTCTTGAACATCCATTGGGACAGAAATAAGTACCAATTTTTGCGTTAGGACTCAAGATGTCTAGATGAGTAAACAAATGTACCCCAAACAATGAGATAAATTTTGTGACACAGAAGTCTGAAAGAAAAGTATATTTTAGCAAAATTTTTCTAGTCAAGATTTTTCTTAAGGAAGGTGCCTTTAATTTTGTCTTAAAAGTTGAATAAGAGTTTTCCAAAAAACATGAATAGAAATGAAAGGTTTTGGAAATAATGACTTCAAAAGTAGCTGCGTCTTCTGAAAGAAAACATTTCCGCTTCTCAGAGATGCAAGCCAAAATGTTTAGCACACTCACCATTTAAAACTATACAGTAGAATTTCCAACAGCATTTAGAAGGGAAGAGCTTTAGTCTACATTACAGAAAGCCATGGTAAGGTACCATCTCTGGTACTCAATGATGAACTTTTGTTTGTCACATACTTCTCTAAGTTGCAATATAGAGATACAGGTATATACATATACATATCAGAACACTTTTCCTACTTATTTCACATGATTAATTTCTGCATCTGATGAGAATACATATCATTACCTCTACTGTCTCAGTATCACATTTTGGACTTAAATTGTGAGCTATACAATCTCACCTAGAATTAAATAGCTCTTGCCTTGTGATTTGCAGATGAGTTTCTATAATGAATTCACAAGAAATTAGAAGCAATATAATAACACTACATTTCTCTGCATCAAAAGTTTGGTGAGACTTTTAAAAACTTAGTTGCAATAGAATTTGATTTATTTTAATTATTGTAATTTTATAATGTTAGTCTTGCATATCATGGGTGCAAAATAGTTGTATATGCTGTCATTCAGAGGTATTGTAGAATGATACATCTGAGTTCTATGCCAATAGTTATTTATTAAATTATTTTTTTCTTAGGATTTCAGTAATGGAATCTTTTACAACAACCTGAACTTGCAGATTTTACTTGTTATTGAAGATGCAGTTCAGGATCCTGTAATAAATTAGTTCTCAGCTTCAGTATTTTTAGTTCCTACTGTGTTCACTCTTGAAAATTAACATATATAAATATCCTTTTGTAAATGCCTGTTTTCCATTTTGGGAAAAATTTTCAACATTCTTCATTTATTTACAGACCAGGATGTGGAAGGACCCCCTGAAGACATGTTCATTGATATAAACACCTACCAGCAGATTTTATTAGCCACCTACTTCAAAACTTATTAACAATTAAAAATTCCTTCATCAGCTTTTAGGGTCTATTTCTTTAACCTCTAGTACTAATTTATTAGAGAAGTAAAGTGAGTTCTGTGCATTTATACTCTTAAAACATCACAAGGCAGATTGTTAATCACAGGTCCTATAATGCCACTCCTATTGTAAAGAAGAGTACATGATATTTTTAAAATCTATGACAAGGTTTAGAATAGTATATTGAAAGATCATCAATTATTCTGAAGAGATGTATTCTGAAGAGATGTTGCCTGCTTTAAAGCACTCTAATACATGAAAATTATCTAAGTGGGCAGATAAATTATGATGAAGTTCTGTTCATCAAAAACAGTTTATTACAGAATTATTTGCTCACAAAAATTTAGGAAAATTAATGTCTAAAGGGTTTAATTATTGTTTTGCAGGTCATTAAATTACTTGAGAAAAATATCTAGGTGGTTAAGCTACCAAAGTCAAAATAAAATATTAAAAGCTACTGTCCATTGAAAATCAACACAATGTGAAGAGAAAATATATTTGAAAGTTTAATCTGAGCAATTAAAATATAATTCAAATATAATTTATTTGAATGAAACTTTGGAGGATATGCTAAATATAAAACACTATTTACATTTATTATGCAAATGTGCCATGTCCAACTGTTTCCTTCTATTCAGCCGAAAGATATTTGTTGTGTTACTTAAGCTGCACTGGCCTTAACCTGTGGATATATTGCCCTTGATCCAATTGAAGATACGATATGCATACACATAAATTAAACAATAACCTAATTTATGAGATTGGATAAGGCTATACAGGTTCAATACTAAATAAGTGATACTATCAATAAGTATTATTAGTTTCTTCAGCAAATATTTTTTGAGCACCTCCCCTATACCAGGTAGTATTCTTAGGTGTAAGGGACACATTAATGAATTAAACATGAATGCCCCTATCTTCTTGGTCCTTACAAGTAGAAGACAAATAAGAAGAAAGATAAATACAAAAAGGTAAAATACATAGTTTATTAGGCCAGCTTTTACTGATTTCATGGTAGAAGAAGATCACTAAGCTTTACACAAATTCAAAGAATTATCAGGGTGATAAAAATGAGGAGAATCATTCTAGTAAGAATGATTAAGAATGTCTAAGGGGCACAATGAAAGGTGGCTTGAATGAGAATATCAGAATCATATGTGTAGAGGATAGTAAATAAATGACTGTGATGACAGATATTTCTATTAGAAAGGAGTGTGTGATGAGATTTGGTATAAAAGTTGGAGCCTAAATAGCCAAAATGGTCATTATATTGTCAGTGACTGGAGAATGAACAAATTTGTGAAAAGCGTGTGTAGCAAGACTAATATGGAAGTGATGGCACAGGGAGGCAGCTGAGTATTGGAAAAAGAGCACTAATCTTATCACAAATCCCAGATGGCATCCTGGCTCCCCCAGTTATCAGCTAGTGAGAACAGGCATTCTACCCATCAAAATTACTATTTTCTTATTGAAAGTAAAACACTTTTTCAATGAATTGACAAATGAATAGAATCCTTTATTAGTTTCTCATGGTGCTTAACAAATTATCATATATGTAGTAGCTTAAAACAACTTCTACTTATCATCTCACAGATTCTATGGGTCAGTAATTCAGGCAATGCTTAGCTGGTCCTCTACTCACGGTTTCACTGGGCTGCAATTTCATTAGAGGCTTGACTGGGGAAAAATCTTCTTCAAGTTCCCTCAGGTTGTTGGCAGAATTCGTATCACTGAGGTTGTAGGACTGAGATCTCTGTTCTCTTGCTGGCTGTTGGCTAGAGGTTGCTCTCAGTTGTTGCAGGCTGCCCATCTTCCCCTGTCGGGTGGTGCACTCCATAGCCCTCTCACACTGTGGCAGTAAGGAAGAAAAGTCCCTCTTTTCTGTCTACCTAGACAGAGTACTGTATAACATAACATAATCAAAGATGTGATTATGCAATTCCCTTGATTAGATCAAGTCACTTGTTCCACCTGAATTCAAAAGGAAGAGCTAGTTCAAAGTTGTAACTCCAAGGGTCAGGAAATATTGGGATCACCTTAGGATCAGCCCACAACAAATGGGCTTCTTAGAAAACTTAGAGCCAAATTTGTTGGTCACTCTGAGCAAAAACATGGGTGCCTTCTAACCTCATTTGTGACCCTTTCTAATGATCTCGTTTTTGCTTATCATTCTTTCTGCGTTGCAAAAATTTCAGAGGAGGAGTTCTTTAAAAATAATCTTATGTCATTTTTAGAACAAAGGAATGAAGAAAAAGGGAAAAATTAATAAAAACAGGGGAAATACTTCAATTAAGGAAAGGTGAGGAAAGGAATGGGAAAATAGAAAATAGATACTGGAAATAGGACCTTTTTGACATTATGTCACAGGGAAGGTAATAAAAAATAAAAAATAAAAAAATAAAAAATAAATAAAAAACAGAAGATGCATGGAAACAGGAGGGAAGGAATATATTTGTGAGGTATTACTATGCAAGAATCAAAATAAAGTACGAGTTCCTAGTACATTCTGACTGGCAGGATTTAGAGTGTAAAAATATAAGGACATTTTTAAGATGAATCCATGAGCCTAGGAGATTACAAAAATGGGGATATAAATCATAAAACCTGGAAGGACATGAAGAAATAAAGTGTGAAGGAAAAGGTACACTTTAGTGAGAAGAGAACTATATGAAATTCTTTTCTAATATCCATGTTTTAGAAAAGGGAAACTGATACCTTGGGGTATTGAATTACCCAGACAAAGGTCACACAATCAGTCTGGGGTACACCCAGGACCCTAACTCAAACTTTTTGATTATTTGTATCCTAACATGACTTTTTATTGAATCACAGTTAGTTTCTAATATTGAATTTTTGGTAAAAGAAGAATATATTATAGAAATAAATAATAAAGGTATAGAAACAACATAGATGACATTTGGGAAGGTAGCTGCACTACAGAAAAAGATTTAGGTGTCATTTGGGCAGAGAAAGAGTATTTATCAGATTAGATCTCCAGAGAAGAGTTAAGAGAGAAAGACAACCAGCTATGAGATAAACATTAGCAACATTGATGTTTTGGAGGTAAAAAGAGGAAAAAGGAACAGATGCCACAAATGCAACTTAAAACGATTGAAGGCTATTGAATATTATCATATTGCCAAGTATTTAGCATGCAATTTTTAGGTACAATATTTTAAGCAACCTTACTAAAGAATGCTGAAAAGTTCACCTGAGGACAAAAAAATGATGTAATTTGTAAAATTCCATTTGTATCATAAGAGACTAACATTTGAAATTAAGAAAGGTATTAATAAATAAAGTATTACTATTTGGAGAAGACAGAGAAATTCCTTTTAAGATTAAACTATTTAATGACAGTATGTGAGATGAAGATAATTTGGTTGTTTATTAATAAGATGCAAGTTACTTCCCTAATGAACCATTTTAATCAGTGATCTATCAGTTAATCAGTGTTAATCAGCGTTTCATTACTAAATAAGGACTTCATGATGAGATGGACAAACTCATAGTGTTGCATGTCTAATAAGCAGACATTCATTTTTTTCAAAAGGATTTTCATTATTAAGGTCTATAATATTCAAAGTTTGGGAAAAGACTATCTTTAGGTTAGCAGAATCCAGTGGCTTCGCGAGAGAATGCCAGCATTTGTGACCATCTGATGTTTCTGAGATAAACACGGTCACTGGTTAAATGTTAAGCTCCTTCAAGTACAAGGACCTGGAGAAAATGTTGGTATCATTTATTTTGAGTAAAAAGACAGAATAATCCTAGAGAAATTTTTCTTTCATGTTTAATTTTTATTTTCATGTTCATGCTCCATTTTCTTACGAATATTACTTATGTCAGATCTTTAAAAGGACATGATTCTAGGGTGTTAAGATAAAAATCAAACAAGTCTTTGAAAATAGTTGTTCAACCATTCTCTTTGCTTGGGTGTCTGGAACATTAGGTTCAGTTTTGAGTATCGTGTTGTAAATGTTGGGTATGTTACACCTCATCCAGATTCTTGGTGACCAACTTGCCTATTATCTACTAGTTTTGGTGAATCGTCACATTGTAGACACTTTCAGTTCTGGGCCTTGGGTTCTCAGACCTGAAAACCAAATGTCAATCCTTGTCACATCAAGAAAGTATTAAGAGGTAGGTTATGCTATAATCTCAGAACTTTATGTCTTTATCTCTTCTCCAGACTGTCTGGCTTTTTGCATAATTACCTGTGTTTCATTTTTTGTTATTGTTGTTGTTCAGGGAACCTAACACAATTCCAGGTGGTGTTTAAAGCCTTTTAACCTCAACGGTGACCTTTATTTTATGTTAAGTGATTTACAATATTATTTCTTATATTGAAACAAATAGGTATATTACAGACTAAAATTTTTAAATTATATAAATTTTAAAGATAAAAAAGACCTCTCAAAGAAATAACATGTTTACAGTAGGCCATTTTATACCCAAAGATCATAGGTATTTCAGCATTTCAGCTCTTAATTATTAGAAAAATTTTAGATCTGAAAAGGATTTGGGCAGATCGGAGTGAAGTAGAAGGTTTTGTCTTGAATTTCCAAATGGAAAACTTGAGCTAAAAAAAAAAAAAGAATAGCAGAAAAGAACTGAACATATATGGTCTTTTTCTACATTTTTGTATGAAAAAATCAATTATTTATGATGAAATCTTTTTCTCTCAAAAATATTCAATTGCACATAGAAACAAAATACTAGTTCTCAAATGAAGATACTTATAATTAAAATAATGCAGTAGAGATTTCTAAAATGTATTCATAAAATATTAATAGATATCCTGTCAACACTTTTTAAACATAAGAAATGCAACTGTGAAACATGTAGAACAAAATCAGTAATGGAAGAAAGTTTCTCTCAAGTGTTATTAATGGCACAATCAGAAATCCAATTAAATGTAATCTATTCCTTACAATAAAAATGTCTTAGCATAGAAGCATATATATTTTTAGAAAATCCCATACATCACATAAATCAAAAAGACACTTGCATAGGAGGTTCCTCAAAAAGCCTAATAAATAAATAAATCTCATTGTTTGTACTGGCACACTTACTGAGCAAACTTTGTAACTTGGAAGAATATTAAAATAATTCCTATCAGGAAATTCGAATTAGCATAGCACACAGACTCTTTTAAGCATAGTCATAGCTCATTAAGAAAATTGTGCCTGCAGCTCCTTTCTCCAAGTACATATAAATATGCAAGACTAACATAATTATATTTTAAGACATTTTCCATGTTTAAATAACATTACTTTTTTGAAACTTTAACTTTCATTGATCCTTAGCCAAAGAACCCCAAACTGAAGTACCACAAATATTTACTAATCTGTATATTATATAAACTTGAGACTTACAACGTATTTACTTAAGTTTGAATTGGTTCCTCTCAATTTAATCATGAGATAATTTTGTCTGTAGTTGTTTTGTCCATCATTTTTATCAAATTTTTTTAAAGCTTCATTTTAAAATAATTTCAAATAAATTTAAAATATGTTGAATTTTTGCTTTAAGAAAACTCAAAAATGATGCAGAGTGCTGTAGTCTGTAATGAGTTTGTACTTTTTTGGTGATATGAGGTGATCATTTCCAAACTTGTGAAATTAATGTGATAAGAAAAAGCATGTAAATATTCTAAATAATTACTTACTCTATGTTATAATAAAATAGCCTAAAATCTATACTCATTGTTCTCTGTCGGGTAACTCTCCAGAGAAATTCACAATTATACGTATAAATGTGTTTCTCCGACTACCAATTTATGGCATTCTGTATATCAGAGATAACTGAAAATGAAAAAGAAAGAATGCTTTATGTTCTTGATGAAATAACTGTTTGTACTTATTTACAAACAGAAAAATAAACATAAATACATTTAAAAGATAAGTGAGAAACTGAGAATATTAATATAAAAGCTTTAATTAATATATGAATCTTTTCAATAAATAATTTTTAAATGATCATATAATGGCAATGTAGTTAAAGTATAACAAAGCCATTCCAAAAGGAAATGCAAATGCTTGGGAGACCAGAAATAATATTGAATCTCATTATAATTGGAAAAAATAAACAAAAATGATATTATATTTTTCAAAACTAGCTGGGCAAATTAAAAACAAAGTATTCATCTGGTTAGTATGAGATAATAAATATTCTCATGCAATGCTGATGAGAGTATGAATATATTGAAATAAAAAGATACTGATTGTTCCAATCCTAGGCACTGCATAGGCTAGATGATTACGGTGATAAATTACGAATTCTAATTTTGTGATCAGAGATGGTGCAGAAATAGCATGGTAGACGTAAGCGGAAGAGAAGGCTTGAATAAAACTCGGGGTTTGAACTATCCCTTTCCTCTTCTACATTCCTTTTTTATCTCTACCTCCCAAAAAGAACAGAAACCTCAGGATTTGTCACTTGGAAGAGTAAATATAGCACATGTCAATCTATCTCATGTATTGGAAACATCCATTTCTGTGATGAGTTATAATAAAACAAGCTCCTTTGGTTAATAGGAAGCCTCTAAACTTGGTTTGTGCAAAATGAATATATTCTTTTAGTTAAGTTAGTTGCAGCAATACAATACATAAAAAATAATTTTTTTCTCATCAATCCATTAAATATTTATTGTCCAGAGCATACACTAAGCATGTCTTTGTGTAGTTTAATTCTCTACTGAGAAATCCCTCTGAAAACCAAGTCATTCAAGAAATAAAGAAGAAACTTTAGACATTTCACCTGGTAGCTATCTTTATAGTAGACTTATTTCACATTGTGCCCAAAAGAATAAGGGATAGAAGTAGCATGGAAGAAAATTTTCTGAAAAAACTATAAATACTTTGTAATAAAAGAGTTCACTATTTTCTAAGCCAGACCACCTTTAAAAAAAAATAATTTGCAGAGGATCTACTAGTGCTGAGGATTCAGACAAGAAAACACGCAATACATGCAGGCACTCAGGACTTTATAATCATGTTTTATCTTCAGTTATAATTTTCAAACATTAATTATTAGTCTGGAGGCTTTGAAATTCAAAGTTGTGAGCAGAAAAATGGGCTACTTATTAAATTCTACCCATTTGATAGGTTAGCCAAACTACTGATCCTATTGCCTGACGATAAATGCGAAGCATATTTGTGTTAAAAAATTCAGTATCTAAATTTTTATAAAGGATCTAGCATAAATGTTTTTAATGTTAATATGTTAATAGTCAACAAAGAATAAGATAGAAAATATCATCTTTTCTTTAGTAGGAATGTAGGTCATTTGAAAATCATCAAACACATCTCTGTGGAATTTATGTAAGTTATGGTACAGATTCTTTGAACTCATTAAATTGAAATATTTTAAACTTAAATATGCACAAATATATAAATGTTTGACAACCTTCCCCCAATCAATAGCAATAAATACTATCTAATAAAATTTTAAAAGTATTAATAAAATAACTTGTAAGAAACTTACAACTTCTATTAAAAATATTGAAGATGATTCCTGAAGGTCCCAAGTAAGAAGTATTGTGTTTTCAACTATTTCCTGTAAGTTTTAAAAATTATAGTTGCACAATATTTTGTTCTGTTTTTTTTTCTTTTTCTTTTCTTTTCTTTCTTTCTTTTTTTTTTTTTTTTTTTTTTTTTTTTTTTTTTTTTTTTTTTTTTTTTTTTTTTTTTTTTTTTTTTTTTTTGGCCTATTTTAAACAGAATTGTTCTTTAAGGGCTGAAGAAAATGGCCTCTCTTCTGGGTAGTTAAATTACATGTCAAACATTTCAGAGCTTCGAAAGCAGCTAATGAGAGTGTAATATTAAAATGTCAAACATGTACATACCATTTTCTTCCTCTTACTGCCTCTGAAACCCTCTGGTAACAACATATAATGATCTGTTTAGGCTTCGGTCCATTGTTCCCTTTCCTCACTCATATTTAGTAATTACTTTCTCCTCAAGGCTGTACTTTTCTGGAGAAAGTAAATTTCCAAAGCAGTGTTCAGTTTTGAATTAAATTCTACTTATATGACAGCAAAGACACATTAGAGGAGTGAATTTGACAGCTTGGAGCTTTTCTCATTTATTTCCATCTCCGCAAAGTGCCTTACAAAATATTCAAGTATATTTTTCTTGGTTGGGGAGGAGTTTTTTCTTAGTAAACCTTCTGACTGACTGCCTGTGGATAACACCAGAGATTTTAAACTGCTTGTTATGTGTGTGTTATCCTCTTTGCTATTCAAACAGGGAATGAGAAGGGAAAAGGAAAAGATTTGGATGAGCAAGTCTTAATTGAAAACAAAGATCCTAATGTCGTGATAAGGCATCAATATTTGATGACACATTGTCGATTGGGAATTTTATTATCAGAATCACTTGAAAGAAGAATGTAATATGATGTAACATGTTTATAAAAACACATTCTTTCCAATTCTAGTTAATGTTCGAAGTGAATTGGCACGACAAATTGTCAGTGCTCTACAATATTCAATAGCATGAATACAGAATCATCCTCAGAAAATGCTTCATTAAGAAGCGTAATCATTGAGTGAGCCAAAGTGTGCAATTCAGAATTTAACACTGGCTGTAATTGCTTTGCTACTGTTTTTAAGTGCAAGGTCAATCTAATATATAAGATAGTTATGATATTAATAACACTTTTGATGTGATGTTTGTCATGCTCAAGTATGTGTGGCTTGCACTCATGTCAGTCATTAACGTATAAAAAAGAATTCAGTACTACTGTCAACACTTGGAGTCTCTGTGCACATAAACAAAGAACGTGATGCCATATGGTCCATTCATTAAGCTGGTAAATATTGTTTATGGTATATTGTACAGTTTAGTACTATAAAGCTAAGTATTTTTGTGTTTCTCAGGGCATCCTTGGAGGAATTGTATACTTTATGCTGAGACAAACTGAGTGCTTTGACTGCAAACCCTGGAGGAAGGAAACTACTAAGCAGCAATAGAGAAAGATTATCCCATATTGGCTCTTCAACCTGAAACTGTCCATCGTAGATTTCCTCCCTCATAGCCCAGAATAATGTGTAATGGCTTTCAATGATTTTAGTTACTCATTCATTCTTTTTTTATTGATTTAGAAAACTTTGAATTTATTATAGACCTGATGAACTTATTTTCTGTCAATTCAAAAGTGTACAAAAGATCTTAAAACTTCAATCATCAGGTATATTCTCAGAAAGATTTTTGACACATAAGCTCATCATTCATTCTTTCAACAAATATTTTCAAGTGCCTGTTATGGGCAAGGCCCTGGAGATTTAGGATAAAATTAGATAAACACAGCCTCAAAGGTAAACAAGCAACAATGAATTATACAAAGGAGAAATGGAGAGTGTTAAAAGTGTTAACCTAATCAGTGGGACAGGGAGGACATCTCTGTCCAACTGATAGTAATATTTAACTTGAGATCTGAAGAATGAGTAAGAGTTAGCAAATAAAAGTGGGGAGAAGGACTTATTAGATTAGGCCATGAGAAAATCTGTTGTCTCCTTGATACCTTCTTCTAGACAAATATTATCTCTCTGATCCCTTGTTAAGCTGAATCTTCTGTTAAGCTACTGGGCTTTATCTGAAAGTTGCACTCCTTGACTCCAGTGCTGTCGTTTAAAGGGTAGTCAAAGCCTCTGGACACCTCCTTCCTTGTCTCAAGCGCCTGAAACATCTATAAAGCAGTGTAACCTGAGGAAGGGAATAGATACAGAGCTGGTGGTGATCTCTGGGCAACTAGCAAGTGAGAAATACAGCACTTTGCTATTGTTGGAGAGAGCCTTTTATGCTGGGATTTTGTTGTGATTCTTTTTAAACCTCTGGTGGGCTAGCAGATCAATCTCTGTAGTAGAGAAAATGTTAATGTATATTAATTAACTGAGCATTAATTTTATAAATAAGCATCCAGTTTATAAAAACAGCCAAAGAAAATAATTAAATGTGCTTTTATTTGGGGAAAGTGGAGAGATAGTTTACAGCATTCAGAACAATAGCAAATGCTCTGCTTTTGTGCTGCAGCTTCAACTGGGACCTGAGTCCTGTGAGCCCATGTTGGAAGAATGAGGACAAACACTGATTTGGGTTCAATTGAAGTTTTCGAACAAGTCAATCTCTATTCTGTCTATCTGAAGACTCTATTTTTCTGTGTGTTCTAATCAAAGACATAATTCACTTTCACTCAAACAAAATGCTCCACCAGGTAAATCATGAGTGACAGCCTGACTTGAGTTCAATCCTGGTTCAATATTGCCCTGCTAACATGTCAGTTATTGGAAAAGGACTGCTGGTCGATTTGTTTCATGTACACATTATTTTGATTCACAGTCATTTCAAGCATCAGAATTTCAAGTACAATTATATTCTGTCTAAATCACCGCCTCTAGCATTCTCAATCACCTACCCTTTCTTTCATTGCCACACACGTGAACATGTACATTCCTTATCATATGACAGGATATTACTTATAAAACTTTCCCTGGCATGACATTAGTTTCAATAGAAAACAATTCCTCTGCCTGAATTAATACAAAAAATAATGTTTTTTAATATATACAGAGAAGTCCATTACATACATAATAGTGAAAACTAGCCTCTTTCTCTTATAATTTGCATTAGATAATTTAAATATAACGTGTAATCTTATTTTCTTAAGATTATATTTAATTTATGGCCATCATGGTAGGGCCAATAAATAAGGATGATAATGTTGTTATATTTCAGTTTTGCCTTAAACATCAAAAAATGGAAAATTTCAGTCATGGACAAATGAATTACACAAAATGTTAGTAATAGCCTGGCTTGAACCAGTTTATATCAGGAAATTCCAACGGGTAACAGAGAAAATTCCTTACACTAATGTACTTTGAAAGTAGAGCTTTGGGAAGTAGATTTAAGGATGAGAGTCTGGAAATATGTAGTTATTGTTTACAATACTTAATGTATTGTGGATGATTGTGTATCTGTTTCAATATGGATCATTACCACCAACTGGTGCTACTGGAAATTATACCATAAACTTTACTACTATTTAACAATGTTTTTTGTTTGAGTTGGTTTAGACAGCACACAGAAGAATATTTCCTATTTTAAAAATTTTAACAGAATACATTAATAGGAATATATCAAGAGTAAATGATGCTTGATTTATAAGAATGAACACTTTAAAGCTGGTGAAAAGTTTAAATTGAGCTCACAGGAATCAAACTGAAATCATTCAATTGTTTATTTGAAGGTGTAATTATCTTAACCTATTGTATCATAATTTTAA
The DNA here is from genome assembly GCA_008086735.1 of Cheirogaleus medius. Taxonomy (NCBI): domain Eukaryota; kingdom Metazoa; phylum Chordata; class Mammalia; order Primates; family Cheirogaleidae; genus Cheirogaleus; species Cheirogaleus medius. The sequence goes on along the minus strand of VBSM01000272.1, from coordinate 86,670,574 downwards.
AATTCAGGAAATAATCTTCTGTGAATAATCAAAATAACCCAAATAATAAACATTACTATATAGTTAAATGTAATACGGTTGTATGCATTAGTATTATTTTGTTTTGTTCTTGCATGTGGTACAGAGTACATACACCTAGAATAAAAGTGACTGTTTCATTTTAATGATTTAAACACATGTCTTTTATCATTTCATCAAGCTATGGATTTTATAGCTCGACAATGCAAATATTGGGTTTTCAGATAAGAATTCAATTTGCATTTCAAAGAGGTCAAATTAATTCCCTCTCTGACAGTTGCTGTTATTTCAGTCTACAAAGTAAAACTCAATTCTGTAGTATAAAAGAACTTTAAAAATCTTACCTATCACTTTGTTCAGAGAGAAACAGCACTAGCTCCTTTTAACTCAATGGTTTTTGAACTAAAATCCTGAAATTATAACTTTTCTATATTTCTATTTTCTTTAAAAGGTGGTTATGAAAGATTTTAGAGTTACTATTTGTGAAGTGCATAGGACCATGCTTGGCATATAATAAATGCTTTATAAACATAATAACAAATAATAAAATACCAAAAATCAAATGAAGCATTATTTCCTATAATACTATTGCTTACATGATTCCAAAATCAATACCAAAAATCAGTGATATACCAAGGGAGAGGGGCATAGGTGTGTTCTCTGTTGGGTGAGGTCAATAACAACAGTAGTACACTGACTAAAAGTCGGTCTGCTTTTGAACGGTCACTGTGCATTGGCAATTCTAACCAATATCAGTGATAAAACACTTCCCTTCCTTGGAGTCAACCTTGCTGACAGTCCAGTTTCTTTTGGTATGCCACTGCAGAAAATAATGATGAAGAGATCAATGTCTTTTAGTTTTTAAATGATAAAACTCTAGTTTTATGTTCCCAAACTAGATATCAAATGCACTTATAAATCAATATTTGGTGGCATTAATCAGATAAATTATTTCCCAGACATATTTAAAGACTTCAGGGCTATCATCATAATGCTATTTATCAATCAAATCAAATTAATAATGGATGTTGTTTTTCAAAATAACCCTTCTAATTACTTAATATCTGTCTTTCCCATTAGACTAAGATCCATGAAGGCAGGGACAATGTCTACCTTGTTCAGTGATAAATCCTGGTTCCTGGCGCATGGTGTATATTCAATAATTTTTTTCTTGAATGTCAGAGTTAATTACTATTAACTACTAACAAAGGTTAACAAAGTCCTCTGTTTATGTGGTCCTACAGTAGTCATAAATTTTTATTTTTTCAATATAACATTGAGAGATATTCTGAGTTCCATTTTTTAGTTCATGTGATAGTTCATGTAGAATACACAATAGGAATTAATAATAATAATATCTAATATTTGTTGAATACTTACTATTTTTAAAGTGTTCTATGCACTTTACATGTCTGAACTCATTTAATCTTCATACTTATTATCCCCAATTTACAGAAAACAATTCTCTTGATGAATGACCATTTTAAATGATAAGACATTACAAATAATATATATAATTGAGGAACATAACCATGTGTTATACAAGGTAAAAAGTTTGGTAGAATATGGATTAAAGAAGAAAGAAATAAGTATGGGCTAAAAGGCGAAAAATAGGATGTAGATTTCCTGTCGTTTTTACTTCTGTTCTTCTTCACTTCTTTTATTTCTATATTTCATTGTCTTTTCTGTATTTTTGCCTAAGTTGCAGTGGTATTATTTCTCAGAACAAATAGAAACAAAGGAAAGTATTTCTTCATATGACTCTGCACTGATGTTATAAAATTATGGAGCTTGATGGTTAAAAGGGAAATTACAAACTACAAGACCCTGAGCAAGTGACTTACCTTCTCTGCGCCTGTCTCAATTTTCCTTATTTATAAACTTAGTGGAAAAATAAATATATGCGTGCATTTATCCATTACAAACTATTATGCTTATTGATGCATAAATTGTCTCACATTTGGTTAGTGAGAGCCTCTTCAGGTTGGTTTCTTTTGACATATTATTAACAATATTTGATGGCTTCTTTCCTTTCTGGTTTGACAGTAAGATCCACTCTCATCTTTATAATTTCTTTATCTATACAATGAATCAGCCATTTCTCGGGAAAAATAGTTTCATTTCATGGAGAAAAACATTTAAAGAAGCAAACTTTTTAATATTTCCTTTGTTTAGAGCTCTAGATTAGCCTTTTTGAAAGTTACAAAATTACCTTATTTTCAATAAAATTATAATCGATTTGTTGAGATTCAAACTAAATACAAGAAAGCTTAAATTATAAAACAAATGTGTATCTAAATGTTTAAGACAGGAGAGGTTTCATTTGGAAATTAATCTTTGGCCTTGTGACTTGTTCTGAAAATAGTTGTCCTCATGGTTAGACAGGGTAGAGATTGCTTCAAATCAGGCTGGTCAATGAAAGAGTTATGAATGAGATGAGCCAGCGCTCAAAAGATGGGAGTTATTAAGAATGGAAGAAATAGAAAGAGTAAAAATATTACAGGCATATAGAATAGCAGAGAAGACCAAGACCATGTTTCAAAAATTGAAAATAAATATTTTGAGCCAGGCGCAGTGGCTCATGCCTATAGTCCCAGCTACTCGGAAGGCTGAGGCAGGGGAATTGCGTGAGCCCAAGAGTTTGAGCAACGCTGCAATGAGCTATGCACTCCAGTCTGGTTTACACAGCATGATCACATCTTCAAGAAAATAATTTTTTTTTATTGAACAGACATTTAGATATAGAAATAGCAGAATAATAGTTTAACGTGTATGAACAATTATTACAAGATAATAACATCTATGGTGGAAGGAGGCATAAGACAAAAGAATGAGAGACTTTCCCTGATCATCAGTTGTATTATTTAGGTTTAGAGTAAAACTGAGTTGCTATAACAAAGAGATCCCAAATTATAGTGGCAGAAAAACTATGAATTTTGCTGATGAATTATGTCTGATATGAGCAATACAGGTTTATATATCAGCTCTTCTCTGAACAATTGTTTGGGGGGCAAGTTCCTTCCAAGTTTTTATTCCATTATCTTTTAGGACAATGTTGTCATCTGCATGTTAAAAGCTGGGTCACTCTGTATCTGGGTTCCAGACAGAAAAGAGAAAGAAAATGTAGTGGAGACGTACACAATCTCTCAAATACCAAAGAAGGATGTGGCATGTGTCACTTCCACTCATACTCTATCGGTGAGAATTTGCTCATACGTCCACACATAGCTACAAGGGAGGCTGGTAAATATAGTCCAGCTAGGCAGTCAGGTGCCTGGTACATTTCTGTTACTGTCAAAGAGAAGGGCAGATTTTAGTGAAGAGTTAATAGTTGTTGTCACACCAGTCTTATCTCTTTCACACCTTCCTATTTCATGTGTTTCTGTATTTTTCCAAACTTTATTACTTTCAGCTGCCCCATCTGTTTGCTTAATTAAAATGTCTTATTATCCCTCCTGCCCTGTATTTTTAACTGAGCTCATCAGTCAGAGTCCAGTCAGGAGAAAGAATCCATAATAATACTTTGAACAGGGAAAGTGCAACGTAATTATGAACTACTAACTGGATATTAAACACTAGGAGGTAAAGAGAATTCTGAAGAATTCAGAAATAGCAGATACAGAGAGCAGTTATTACTTCTAGAGCTGAGACATAGTACCCAAAGATAAGCAAATCTGGAAGAGCTCCCACTCTCTGCCTCCTACTCTGTCCCTCAGTGCTGAAATTCAGACTTTGTTGAAGGCATAACTGGATGGTAGAATGTGCTGAGGTGATGCAGACCCGAAGCTACCTAGCATGAAGCCACCTGCTGGGGTATGACTGAAATCTATTGGGAAGTTGCCTCCTTGTGAGCTGGTGAAACTCACTAGGAAATGTTGCACAAAGTGCTGGTGAAACTTGCTGGAGAATGCCACTAGGTGTCCTTCACTGCGACGGTAGTCATGCCCCAAAAGCAAGAATGATAAGTCACACCAGAACCAAGAAGCGAACCCCTTTCTCATGCAGTGCCCCACAACACCCTCTACCAACAAAGCTTGAGATCTGCCAGCTGGCAAAGGAGATGTGTTTACAGGTCCAGGTCCAGGTCATTAAACAGGGCAAACATGGTGGATTCGAGGCTGAAAGGCAATAAATTGATGATAGGCACACTGGGCATGCTATGAAATTTTTGTTTAATGTGTTTGTTATTTTATCACAATAAGAGTTCTCATTTTACAACTGAATGAGATGAAAAATGTCATAGTTTTGACTCTCAATGTAAACAAACAAAAACTCTGAAAAATAAGGTTCGAATTTATGGATAATATTTTCAATCTGTATATTTCTCCTCTTATTTCCCTGTCATAACGGCCCTCAACAAGTTCCTCGCCCCTACGCACAGTCACCATGAAAGAAAATTTGGCTAAACAATAATGAATGTCTACTCTTTCATAATCTTAGCTAAAAAAAAGTATTAGGGTTCATTTTTTCTTATTTTCACACAAGGCAGTATCTGTTTCATAGGATTGCTTGTGACCATCTCCTCAATGACCCTGTCATTATCAGTGTGAGTAGTGAGAAAACGAAAACCAAAGCTGCAGATGTTTTCCTAGAGCCATCTGGCTCTTTTGGAAGGTAATTTACTTACCTAAAAATAATCACATGCATGTGGACTTCCCCCTCCTTTAACGTAACATATTCCTAAAACTGTTAACATTCGTTCTGTTGAGTTTACAAAAAAAAAAAAATTCTCCTGTGCATACTGTTCTTTTGTTAATATTCACATGCAGTATCTGAGGAAAAGAAGCAACTCTCACATATCCTAGGAAGCAGGAAAAAAATCTGTTGATGAGATTTAAAAAAAAAATCAAAAGCGTTCTTTTAGGCACATTCAATCAGTGAGTTTGTGTTTTTTCTTTTAAGTGGCTATAATAGTGTCATGTTTTGAAGTAGCAATTTAGAGTTTGATTCTAAACTAATTTTTTATATGCAGAGTTCTGAAAGGTAGATTTCCAATAGGCTATGATCATCTTTGAACATTTTTGGCTCTGTGTAAGCCTGCCAGCTCTGGAAATTTGAATTCTTCAAGCATGGACATTGAAAGTGTTGTGTAGATAAGAATGATGTAAGGCACACACCGGGGCCTCATCCATCATCCAATTTTTGTTTGGTCGAATAACAATAAAGACAGTTTAAGGTTGTAGGTACATGTCACTGCTGCTGAGACATCATTGTAGTAGACAAATCATCCCAGAATTACCCTGAGTAATCAGTGGATAAGTTATTATTACAGCATAACATTTTTATACTATGAAATGCTAATGGTGGGTGCTCTCGTAATGCACATGTGTACCAGCTGAAAGGTCTCGGCAAATGGTGGGCTTGCCTACTATGGCCCCATAGTAACATGAGCATGTTCTCCAAGGCTAGGGGTTTTTAGGACCACACATGGTAAGGTGTCTTAGTATAAGCTGATTCCTGAATCTTAAGACTAAAGATATACGACACATTAAATATCTAGCACATGCCTGTATTCCAAATTACAAGTTAGTTCAACAATAGTAAAATTGGCTTAAAAAGAAAACTATTGATTTTATGCTAGTCTCCATAATTTTACCTGACTTACTCATACCCTAAATCATAAAGATGATGCTCTTTTACATTTTTAGCTTGTAAAAGTGTTTTGAAATAGCTTAGAAGGAAGAGCAAAATAGAGAAACAGCTGTCCCTTGTTATGTTTTTTTTTTTCCTGAATACAAATAGTCTTAAATTGCTGTAAATGGAAAGGCTGGAATGAATTCAAACACTGTTTGTTTAAATACACTCAGCCTGATGTTTGTGTGTTAGAACCTTTGGAAAGGGCAGTGCTAGAAACTACTACACATTAACTTGTCGCACTTGACAATATATGGTTATGGTGTCTCTTTTGCTTGTTAGGTAGAGTTGCATTGGTATCATTCAGAAAATTTTGTGACAGGAGATCACAAGAGATTTAAACTAAGATATCTGAACAGCAGCATTAAATCCTGAGGCATTTAGTGTAATTTTTATTCTGATTCCTCTTAGGAAAACAAAAGTTCTTTTATACTTACATCGTAAACTGAGTTCAGGCAGGTATTTCAGACTTTTATAATATGTCGGTAAAGAAATGAATGAATATATCTAGTCTTTTCTCTTTCGTTCTGACTTCTGAACATTTACTGTTTGAGAAGTTAGTCTATATGTAAAGGCCAAAAGTAGAAGATTCCTTTGTTTTCCCTCCATAACTCATTAAGTTTAAGGTAATCCTTATTCTCAAAATGTTCTTAAATAGAGCTATATCCAACAGCTTTATTAAATATGTGGGATTTTAAAAATTGTCTAACAAATTACTTCTTTTATATTTGAGGAAATAGCAGTACAGAAAGTTTAAGAAACTTGACCAAGATCACAGGGCTCAAGGTTGGTGACACAATCATAAATAAGTCCCCAGTGTTCAGACTCACAGTCTAGTGTTTTTATCATAAAACTATTTTCACAATTCAGTTGAAGGATTTTTTTCTAGCTAGTGTATTACTCCCAGACAGAGTAAATCATTCAGCAACTTGCTCCAAATTTCATTATTATACTATTGCATAATAGTGCAGATTATTTTTCTGTTTGACTCAGCTTTTTGAAGTTAAAACTGCTGGGATTTTACTATCTCACAGATTACTTTAAGATTACAAAGTGACATCACCAACCAAGTACAAAGGAAGTCAAAGACTGAGGACCATTAAGACATCAGACTTATTTATTAGACAAAATAATAATAAACTTTGAGATAAAGGTCTTAAAAAGTTATAAATAGGAGATAAGAATCAATTGTTCTTTACCCTCACCATAGAACTAGACAAGGAAACAAAATAAAATTATGTCACTAGACGTGGCCACAGACTGTGTTTAGAGCAATACGCTGCATGCAATGCAATATGGAGAGAGCTGAGTTCATGTCTTGGCCTTGCTTTGTACATTTGGATAAACTGGTGAACTTCTGTGATTCTCAGTGTCTACTTCACTGCATGGCTATGAGGATTAAATAAGATAATATATAAAGTCCCCATCTGTATTAGTAAAAGAGTGGCATATGGTTGGTGCTCAATGAGAAATTCATGTTTTTATTCTATTTTACTTATCTGTATTATAATTATGTATTATTTTAATTAGTTAATTAATTGCATAATATCTACTTCACCTTACTCCCCCAAGTAGACATACATACTCGCCCCCCATATATATATATATAAATATATATATCATATATAATTATTTTTTTCACTTACTCTTAGCACAAACTTAATATGTTCATTGTATGGTATAGAAAGAGAACAAGTGCTCAATAAAGTTCATTAGTGAGCTGAAATGATTAGAACATAATCATTTATATGTATCAGTGAAAGACATCAGCCATGTCTGAAAATCATTCATAAATTAAGTTCTTCAAGGCACTATCCCATTATTAGATAATAGTTTTCTAGGCTCTTCTAAACATCACAAAATATTCATTTTCACAGTAAAATTCCATGTTATAGGGACATCTTTTTTCATATAACTGACATAAAATATATCTAAGCATATCTGATCACCTTGATATTTTTATCAACTCTTATACCCTGTGTTATATCTGATCCTTGTATGGTCCAATAGCTTTCTAATCAACCTCACATTGTGATTCGTGTCAAAAAGACACTTTCTGTACTTTCTTTCACAGACGAAAAATGATCTCTCCCTTTTGAAACTCACTGTCTTTGAGCTCTTCCCTCTAGTCTTCTTTTGGTCTACATTCATCTTCTAGTTCTTTCCTTAAACTGCATTTCACAGGTCAGGCTCCTCCCTTTCTCCTTCCTCTCGGCCCACAGAATGCCTGAGTTCATTCTGTCTCAATTAAATACCCTCCCTGAACCCTGCCTCACCTAAGTCACCTGCTTTGTGTTCTTCCTTTAACACACAAAATCACATTATCTATATTTGTAGTTTCTTCTTTCTCACCTTTAATGGGCAACCTGATCTAATCTGCTTTCCCCTCAATACAGTACTGAAAATGTCCTGTCAAAAATGCTACTAACTGCTAAACCCAGTCTTGTCTTTTCAGGCTTTATCTTGGTTGGTCTCCCTGCAACATCTGATAACATCTTTTTTTTTCCTTACAGAAAATCCTCTGTTGCATGACACTCCCAATATGTTTTCCTTACTCTTCTCCTACATCTACATTTTTTTTTTAGTTTCTTCTCAGACTCTTTTCCCTCCACCATCTCTTAAATGCTGTTTTCTAGAACACAATATTCAGCCCTCTTCTTTCTGTCCAAATTCTCTTTTGGAACCATTCTAATCATTTCATTTCCTTGTATATTGAGGAACCCTAACAGATATTATTTCCCCTGTCCTGGCCTTTGGCTCCTGAAGTTCCAGCCTAGATTTTGCAATGGTTTCCAGAACACCTACAATTCAGCCTGTCCACTCATGTATCCACTTCTGTATTTGGTTTCTTTATTATTGCAAAAAGTGTCTGTTTATTCATGAAGCTCAGTCATTGTAAATTTTCTTCTCCTTCATCCCACAACTGGCTAGTCTTCAAGTCCTACAGTACAACCTCAGAAATATCTGTTACATGTGTTTTCTGAATTCCATTTTTGCTGATATTATTCTAATTCCTTTGCAGAAAGTTCTCTGCTTTCTAGTTTTTCTTTTTCTTTTCTAAGCCATATTTCCTAATTCCAACAGAATACCCTCTCCAAAACAAAAATCTAATAGTATCTCTTACTAAAAAAAAAAAAAAATCAGTTTTCTCCTATAGCTTACATAATAAAACATAATATTTTCAGCATTTTGTACAATCTGGATTTCATCACACCCCATATTTACCAGGCAGCCCAAGTATTTTGAAAAATTTTCTCTCCTCTGTAACTTTGCTTGTATTGTTTTATTCCTCTACCTGTATATTCTACTCACACTTCAAAAATACACATCACAAGTCTCACGTTGGCACATTTTGATTATAATAACTTTCATTATCTTATATTTATTCTTCTTCCTAGCACTCATAACAATGTACCTGAGACTTCTTCAATAGATTTTTGAGTCCAATTACTTTTACTGTATATAAAATAATATCTAGAGGTAAGTTATACATCTAGAATCATCCTAGGTCAAAAATATCCTGACAGGTTAATAAGAGTTTTGGATTTTTGTTTTAATTTTTTTTT
>VBSM01000272.1:86557115-86661256 GCA_008086735.1 Cheirogaleus medius | reverse complement strand
CCCTCACATTAGGTTTCTTCACATAATCCCACATCTCTTGTAGGCTTTGTTCTTGTCTCTTGTTTCTCTGCTCTATCTCTGTGACTGATTTAATTTGAAGGTGTTATCTTCAATCTCTGAGATTCTTTCTTCTGTTTGATCTACCCTGTTCTTGAGGCTTTCCACTGTGTTTTGTAGTTCCGTGAATTGATTCTTCATTTCCAGGAGTTCAGTTAGAGTATTCTTCATTGTTTCAATTTCTTTAGTGAATTTTTGTTCCATGTCCTGTAATCTTTTTCCATTTTCTTTGCATTGGTTATCCAGTTGTTCTTGCAAGTCGTTGAATTTTCTTACGATCCATGCTTGAAATTCTTCTTCTGTCATTTTTGTGGTCTGATTTTGGTTGCTGTCCATTTCTAAGGGGCTGGGGTTCCTCTTTGGTGGTGTGCTTTCCGTTTGAGTCTTCATATTTCCAGAGTTCCTTTGCTGATTTCTTCCCATCTGGATCAGTTGTTGCTTCTTACTTTTAGGTTTTTGTTTAGATAATGACACGCCCTGTTTAGTCTCTGAGCCAGTAGGTGGTGTTTGTGGGTAAGATTCAACCATACCCTGTACGATGAGTCAGTAGATGCCTGCCACTGGTCTCCAAACTGCTCGCTCGGGAGGTCTCTGCTTCCAGTTCTCCTCTGCAACCTCTGCCTGTGGAGTCTCCCGTAGTCTCTGGCACCCCTCCTTCCAACCCCCGTCCGATGTATGGTCGTCTGCTTGCTTCTTTCTTCTAATATCTTCTAGAAGCTGTCTTTTCTGCAGAGACACTCTGTCTGGCGGTATTTCTCGTCCGTCATCTTGCTCCACCTCCTAAAGCTGTTTTTTTTCTGTTTTAATTTTTAATTGTAAGCTTTCTCTCATGCTATTTAGGTATGAAACAAAATTAATATATTCAAATAAAAATATGCAATTTCATAATATGGTATGTACAATTTTATATTTAAAGCACTTTGAAAACATATTTGCTGATTTTAACAAATTTCCCAGGGAGGCTTGGCACATAAACAATATTGATTATCATAAAAAATCTACTAGAATATCTAAGGTATGAATAGGCTTATATTTTTAGGAATAACATTACATAAAGTGTTCTTTAAGAGAAAAAAATGAGGCCTAGTGTTTAAGTTCCATTAAAACTGGGAGAGGCAAAGATATAAAATGTAACCAAAATGTTAAAAAAAAAAAAAAAAACATTTATCAGGTGTCGGGCAGGTGGGAGGGGGGAGGAAGGGGTGGTATATACATACATAATGAGTGCCATGCACACCGTCTGGGGGATGGACACGCTTGAAGTGCTGACTCGTGGGGGGAGGGGAGGCAAGGGCAATATTTGTAACCTTAACGTTTGTACCCCCATAATATGCTGAAATAAAAAAAAAACTATCTATAATATTAAAGGTATCAGTTTTTATCAAGACTCAACTTATTATAGGAGCCCATTACAGATATTTGTGACTGGTTTCACATTTATAAATTTGTGTTATCTATTTTCAAACCTTTTTGTCACATTTTAGTGCACATATTTCTACATGAGGTAAAATTATTAACATCTCAAATCATTTTCTAAAAACATCAAAGGCAAGAGAAACTATCATTAAGATGCTTTGAGTTATAGTTAATAGTAATTCCAACATAAACTATCTTAAACGTTATATAATAGGTTACTTATAGGATCTTGTATCTAAAAACGAAGAGATTTCTGTTAATAAAAGTAGCTAAAATTTGTGCTGAATGGATCAACTCGGAAATAGCTTTGTGGCCATTGGAATACCATGTGCTGACTGGCTTACCCTAGGATTATTGGAATTTACCAGAATAGAAAAGAGTACTTATTTGTTAAACCAGTCAAAGAAATACAAGTAATGGAGTGGGGAGGGAAAAATCAATTCCTCCAAATTACATGACCGCCATATGTGGGGGAAGGGTAAAATGCATAAAATGAATGTTGGGAAGACAAGTACAATGACTGCCAATAAGAATAATTAATAACTCCAACTTCATTTAATGCTTTCACTCTGAAATGTTCTACATAAGACTGTGAAAAAATTCAACACAAATCAATGAATTAATTAAGCTACTTCCATGTTATATCCAAAGAGTGCAAAGACTTATTGAACTAATTTTCAATTTAATGTGTTTCTAAATAAGCATGGAATTTGAGGACTGTTGGATATTATGCCAAAGTATTTCCTGCTCACTGTTAAAATCAATATGAAGTTATAGTACACTTATTAACGGCAAGGATTAGAGAATTTATATAAGCCTTGGTCTTTGCCCTCAAGAAATTAACAACTTTGGTCGTGGAAACAACATCTAAACATATAAAGCAATTGAGGAATGACAACATTTAATGGATCGTAAAGTACAATAGAGGATAGAATGATGATACAAGTTAAAAGCTCCCTCAAGAAAGGGAACTTTGTTGACCAGGGTTAATGGAGGTAGGCTTCTAGAAATAGGTGGGAATTGAGATGACCTTTGAAGGGTGGTATAATTTGGATAGGAAGAAAAAGGCAGAAAATCCATTTGAGGTTAAGAAAATGAGACAAGCAGGTACAAATTATTTTAGAGGCATACATTGGAGTGTAGGAGTCTGGAAGTTGGACAAGTAGGTTACAAAGAACAGGAAATATGGCCTCTCTGGAGAGATAAGTCCTTGTTCAGGACTAATGTGGGAGAACATTTTATAGTTAAGGTTATACATAAAATTGTAGTATGAGGATGGTTTCAGAAGTATAAAAATTGGACATTCTTCATCTGAGGAAAAACAAGGTCAAAGCAATAATATTTTAAAAATTTGTCTGTCTTAGACTCATACAATTCCAGGCACAGTGAGAACAAAGAGACAGGTTAAGGTTCAGTTTTAGGGAGAAAAATTGTAAATCAAAATCCAGTGTGATGGGGGGAAGGGGGACAAGGGCAATATACATAACCTAAACATTTGTACTCCCATAATATGCTAAAATAAAAAAAAAGAAAAAAGATCCAGTGTGACAAGAAAGAGTGAATATAGTAGTGTTAGCCCCAAACTAGTTTCAGTGTCAGAAAGTACACAGTGAGACTAGGACCTTTTAACTCCTACAAGATATGGGGCCTTGAACAAGTAATTTTATCTCATGAGATTTCAGTTCCCTCATCTATAAAATAAAGGAGGAGGTTTCAAATTCCCATTAGGCCTGAATATATGGTCTGCAGACAGTGAGATTGTCAAAAATAATTTCCTTTTTTATCAGTTTTGCTCAGTGTGGACTGGTGGCAAAGTTTCATGGGATCCCACATGTAGCAAAAATAGTGATTACTATGTAGTGATATATGATTACCACCAGGTGTCAGATATTTCAGATAGTTCAACAAAAATATAGCATTATGAAAGAGATTAAAGTTTGTGTGATAAAATGTTCTTTCTGAGAATTATCAAGCAATAAATTATTTAAAAGACAGTGTTACAAGGAAACAGAGTGTAAGAGAAGTCAATAGTTTTCATTTAGATCTTTCATTCAGATCCATACAACTGGTGTTGTATGGATATTTATAACAGAGATATCAACTGTACTTTGACATGCTGGTGGGAATATGCCAAAAGTGAACTAACATAGAAAATTATCTACATCTCACAACTATGCATAAATACTTTCCCCCAAGCACTCATTTATTGTCTTACCCCACCATCCTGTTCCCTCCTTCCTTAGCTTTCCCACTCAATGCTCTCTACTCTCTTTCCTCCCTCTTGCACTTAGAAATGCACACACAGACATTCTCAAGCACACATAAAAGTTTTAAATCTACTTTTTTCATTCAGTTAAAATTAATTGAAATGTCTACTATGTCCTTGTGTGGCTAGATTTAGATGTCCAAAGATAGTGACATTGTTCAGTCTGTCTTCTTGATACCCAAATACCCAAAGGTAATTTTGTTATGGCATTTATCTAGACTGTATGAATTCAGTCTACACTCCTCATTACATGCCTCTCCTTAATGAGCAAATGTTTATGTATATGTAAAGACATGCAATCTCTTCATTAGCCAAATATTCCATTCTTCAAATTCTTGGTACCATCTCAATTGTTAAATATATATAACACTTTGTTTAGAAGATTTTCAGGACTGTTTACAGAGATCTTGTGAAGCTAAAAGTAGAAAATAACTTTGAACATCTGTTAGAAAATTCAACTAAGTCTATGCTTTCACTATTGTATAAATGGAAAAGGAATTCTATCTCACAAATGATAAGAAATCGTTTTTGAAATGATTGACAATACAGAATGCAAATTTCTTGGCATAAACAAATATGCAACAAGCATATTATTCAGTTAACCACAAAAAGTTACATTTTCTTATTAATAGAGTCCTGATAACTTATCTCTTTCAAATCTTTAAAATTGACTTAAAATAATAAAATTGAGAATTTTTATCATAAAAAATTTAAAACTTGGGAAGTTATTTTTTAATAAAGCTTAGAGAGTTTTTTAACTTTCACATTGTTATATTTTAAATGACATAAAAATATGTAATTTTTAAAATGAGAAACTTTTACGAATATACGTATACATTTATATATATAAATGATATATTATAAATCATAGGTAAACACTGATAGATGTATACATACATGGTCACATACAGTTTTTATAGGTAACAAGGGGTCACTGAGATGTATGTTTAGTTTGATAAGTACCATATTAAGCCTTAATTTTAATTTATCCCAAGACCACATAATTTGCATTTAACACACTTGTTTGTTTCATTTATCCTGAGCTATGTTCAATTCAGAGTATTTTATATTATCAGTACATTGTCAAGTGTGTTAATATATTTTTCTAACATAGCTCTCCTATCTTTGTGGTTCCTACTTTTGTTCCTTTGAACTGTTTTCTGAACATTCATGGTTCCTAATCTAAAGAATAAGTTACGTTTTGTCTGTAGTTTACATTTTAAAAGCCAAGACCATGCATAAATCACATATAAGATTAAATTTTTCAACTTCTGAGAAGTCCTTTTGAAGCAGCACGAATAAACATCTTGAATTCTTGAATTCATTACCAATGAGACTAAGCAACTCAGGGCCATATTTGGAACCAGCTCTGCCCCACCTGATAAGATGGGTTGTAGGAATAATCTTTGTTATATATTATATTTTGTAATGATGACATTATATGAGGATTTGTTTTAAAGTATTACTTGTATTTGATTAATATGTATTTGAAAAGAGGCCATAGTCATTCAGAATATATTTGTAATATGATTGAATGAATTTGAATATGTCATTGATACATTATATAAGAATAGATATCAGTGAACTGTAGAACTGTGCTTCAGTTCTACCTAGTCTACGTGATAATTATTAATACTACTTTGTGCTAATATGTTCCTAGTAGTTGAAATAATTTTCTAGAATTTTCCCATGTGTCAGATATTGAATTTATTCCCAAGGCCATATTAAATTAAAAACAAATCTTCTCCCATCACCACTATCTTTGGTCTGTAACATTCTTAATTTTAGCCCTTTTATGAGTGAACTCTTATTTTTTTAACTGACCATTTTGTTCATTACTTTTAAAATATGTGTTAATTTTTTGTTTGTTTAGAGTCTTGAATTAAAAATAACGTCTTTGGTAGAAAAGATATTGAATTTGTTTTTAATAGCTTCATTTTGTTAAGCTAATTGCTTCTATATTATATTTTCATTTTTATTCAATTCACAAACTTTCTAATTTCCTTTAGAGAGTACAAATAGTTTCTAATTTCCCCTTTGATTTTTATTTGACCCACGGGTTATTCAGAAGTATATTAGTTAATTTCCAAATGTTTGGGGATGTTCCAGATATCTTTCTTTTATTGATTTCTAACTTAATTCCATAGTGGTCAGGAAAAATAATTTGTAAAACTTTTAAATTTTAAAGAATTTAAAAGAATCTTTTAAATTTATTTAGACTTGCTTTATAATCCAAAATATAGTCTATCTCAATATTCATTGTACACTTGAAATCGTGTGTATTTTTCTGCTATTGGAGTGTTTTACAAATATCAGTTAGGTTAATTTGATTGATAGTGTTATTTAAATCTTATATATTTTTAGTTATTTTATGTCTACATGCTCTATCAATTATTTTAAAAAGGGGTGTTGAAATCTGACTATGAAATTGTATATTATATTTTATTACATTATATGTATTATAATTTATTAAATATATAATATTAAATATATAATAAATATGTTATGTTATATGGCAAATTGCCCTGTTCCCATGTCATAACATTACCAAGTCAATAGTATCATCTACCACTTATTATGATAATGCATTTTTATTACAATGTTTTAATGTAAATTACCATGCTATAGTTTATAATTGAAGGAGCTTTATAGAACTAGAGAACAGTGAGTAGAAGAAGGTGGGTCATATTTTACACTAAATATTTCAGTTGATATATAGTATAAACAATTCAGATTTACAGAATTTTTAAGACATTTCATAATGCATATGCTAAAAACCATTCACTAATATGCCACCTGGATTCAAATTAATCATTAGGGAATTTATAAGAAAATGCCTGAGTAAGAATTAACTACCTATATAGATATTTGATTCATATAAATGAAAGTATTTATATTAAAGAAGTTGAGATTTTTAGAATACTTCCTGTCCCCAAAGAGTTAAACCATTTTATATAGTATTCTTATCATTTTATACAGTTATTTCTTAACTTTTATATTTCTAAAAAATTTCAAATTTACAGGAAATTTACAATAGTGCAATTAGCTCACATATAATTTTTATTTAGGGTCACAGTTTAATATTTTACTGTTTGTTTTAGCATCCTATACTTATATATATTATTGTTGTCTTGTTTGCAAATTGCAGACAGCATATACACCCACTCTAAATAATTCAATGTTCATCTCCTAAGAACAAGTACAATTTTGTTCACATTCACAAGGTAGTTATCAAATTCAGGATATTTAACATTTGTGCCATAGTATTTAATATATAGTCCATATCTAAATTTTGTCAATTGTCCTGATAATGTCTCTTATGACATTTTTTTTTCATTTAGGATCCACTCAAGGATTAGACTAAATTCACCTGTCTTGTCTCCTTAAAGTTCCTTAATTTGGAGAATTTTCCAAGCCTTTATAAACAATCTTCTTATAGCTAAAGAGATGATACTTTTTCATCAAATAAAATGATTCATTATGCTGCACAGTATTTAAGAAACAAAAAAATTAACACATATTTTAAAAGTAATGAACAAAATAGTCAGTTAAGAGAATAAGAGTTCACTCATGAAAGGGGTAAAATTAAGAATATTAAGGACCAAAGATAGTAGTGATCAGAGAGGATTTGTTTTCTGAGGTTTGGCATAAAAATGCCACATATTTTCTTGAATAAAAACAAGTCTAGCATTTAAGTAGTTAGGACACATTCTGAAAGGAATAGTTCTAGAAGAGATCTTTTGAGCATTTTATCTTGGACCTGCTCTGGTGTTGTTTTATCATCAGTCAGCCTTCTTAGCTCCTCTCAAAATTATATTGTATAGGTGACCACATAAACTAAGTTATTCTGTAGTCCTTGGAAGTAGTAGTAGCATTAAATCACTGTATTTTTAAAAATTTTCTTTGCTAGTCTTTGTAAGTTGCAGCAATGCCATTATAGCATTGTTGTTCAGTGTTAGGGCTCTGGAAGCAGAATTCTTACTTTTCACTCTTAATTTACCTCTTATCAGCTGGGAAATATTGAATAGGCTTTTTGACCTCATTAATCACAGTTTCTTCATCTGTTACGTATGGTACCTTCCAAGAGGAATGTTGTGAGAATTCAATGAGTACATCACACTCAATCTACATGAAGCTTTTCTGACTGGTACTTCGTAGTTACTCAATAACCATTAGCTATTTCAATTTATAAAATCACCAAACTCAGGTCATTTCTTAAATATTTGAGCTCTCTGCTTTACTGTGACTGAATGCCATTATTTACATAACCCACATTTTCTTTAAAATAAAACCCTTTACATTTACAAAGGCAAATGACATCATTAATACAAAGAAATGGCAGAGCCATGGAAAGTAGTCACTCAAATTATTATTTTCTAGAGGAGAAAAAGGAAAAAAAAATCCTCCCAGCAAAAATTCATCAAAAGCAGGAAGGACATTTAATTAAACACCAAGGGACAAAATACATATTAAAGAATAAGATTATTTCATGAAACAATGTGCTAAGCACTGTGAGAATTCAGTGAGATATAAGCCTTGGACTCAGTCATGATAGACTTTAAAGTCTAGTTGGTGAAATAATGCACATAGGAAAAGATAACTAACAATTTATTGAGTTAATAATGCTCAGGAATCTTATTGAATATTAGCACTACACAGCAATAATTGTTAGGAAAGCTGAATAGAGCAGACACCATCATGGAATTAGTAGTGAAAAAAGGCTCTACAAAAGACTTGGAGAAGTGACCTAGGGTTTGAAAATAGGTAAGATTCAAATAGAAGAAAGGGGTAGTTAGTGAGGTATGAGGACTGGGTATTCCTTTCAGGGGTATGAAAATACATAAACATACATATTATTATAATATGAACACACACAAGCACACATAAATAAATCAGTCCACCTCGAGTAAAGCATTTGTTTGGATAAAAGTAACTGGCAATATTAGAAAATGGAATTGTTTCAGATTCAACTGATATGTTATTCTATAGACAGTTGCTCTAATAAAAAATTGTGAAATAAGAAAGCAGAGTTTCTTGAGAAGTCAGTAGACAAAAAGGACAGGATTTGGGGCAGGATTTAGCCCCAACTAAGAGAGGGGTAAAAAAAACTGTGGGCGAGTATTCATAGCAAAAATGCTCCGGTTGGGGCCCTCCTTTTGTTTGGAGCCACTCTAGTTAAGAAAACTAACACCAACTATTTCCTCTACTTTTATGACACTCCAAGATTCTATGTGCTTGAAGGCATCATCTAAGAGGCCAAGTATAGGCACATATCCCTTCTCTGACTCTGACTGTTGAGCAGAAGGCTCTGATATTTTCCGCTGCTGTAGTAAAAGGCAGACAGATTTCCACAATACTAAGACTACACACAGTGAGGCAGAGATAATTATCCTAACAAAAATAGAAATGTGTTAGGAACAAAGGTCTACAGCATGCTAAAAATAACACTTTAGAGCAGGGGTCCCCAACCTATGGTGAGTTGTATAATTATTTCATTATATATTACAATGTAGCAATAATAGAAATAAAGTGCACAATAAATGTAATGCACTTGAATCATCCCAAAACCATCCCCCCTGACCCCGGTCCCTGAAAAAATTGTCTCCCATGAAAATGGTCCCTGGTCCCAGAAAGATTGGGGACCGCTGCTTTGGAGAACTAAAAATCTTATAGTACTGTGCAAAACCCACTGTATTAGAATGGAACCCGATAGAAATAATTACAGCCTTATAGTATCCCAGGTATGTGGTGATAACATTCTGACTCAAGGATACATGTGATCCCAAGACCTCTGACAGAGCTCGGACTTCCATATACAGACTTCTAGCACTCTGCTGTGCAGTGGAACAGAATTCCTTTGTATTTTTTAGTGTCTCTAATATTTGGTATTTTTAATTCATATAAGGCAAAACCACAAACATAAAAGAGGAAGCAGATGGATGATATGGAATGCACAGTTGTAGGAAAAAAAAATGTGCTAAGCTGGCCAGTGTTTATAGCATTTGTTTGGGTGAGGGCTGGTAACTTGCCTTTATTTATTTATTTTTTATTTTTTTGGAGGGAAAACATTAGCAATGCTGACATCCTTATCTTTTCTTTTTACTATACATGTAATAAATCCAATTTCATCAGTCTTAAAACTGCTAATAAAAGATAAATGGTAGCTTTACAAAGGCACCAGTGTTAGTAACGCATAACAGAAAGGGCCATTGGTGCTCTGTTCACGCCACCTAACCCAACACATATGAGAAAACAAAAGGAAGATTTATTAGATGTTTCCAAATACTCAAGAAGGAAGGACATCTTTTACACATAAATCTAAAAATATTCTCTTCAGGAGAATTAAAAGTACCTTTTAGTACAAATCTGTGTCTGGCAGCTAGCTGAAGCAGAAGTTGTCTATGTGCTGCAGCTGATGCCTATCATACTCCAAGGCACAGGATGTACCAGCTGAAGCCTGTCAACAGGGAGACCAGCATAAGGGCAAGATGATAGTCAAAACAGGATGAAACCACAGTCTAAACAAGATGACATGAGCATTTGTGCAATTAACAGCATCAGCAAAAGGAAAGTTGTGTTTGGAATATTTTACCAGAAATCCAAAAAAGGCAGAATGCTTATTTTGCCACAATAATGTTATATTATATTTAGCCTAATAGAATCAAGGGCACGTTGGGAAACACTGCATAGACAGCAATAAAAGAGAAGAAACCGATGACAAAGTCATAATAAGGCTGAAAACCTTAACCGTGGCTGTTGCTGTTGTAAGCAGAGCCTACTCCAAATCCAATATTTACTTTCGTACTGAACCTTGTCTGCATTCAGGGCTGTCTATTGGCCGATAACTTTGTGCCAGGCATTGTGCTGACTTTTCAGCATTTATTATTTGGTTTAATTTTTAAAGCAAGTGTTTGTGGTCCACATCATTAATCTCGTCTCACAGATGACTAAGACACAGGGAGCAGTTCTGAGCACCGATACAGAGGGAAAGATCAAGAACTGTGAGATTAGACAAATCTAAACTGCAATACCAGTTCTGCTGTTACAAACGCTAGGGACTTTAGGCAAGCCACAGAAAGTTTTCTGGACTTGCTTATAAAGTATAAACTTCAGACATGTATGGCGATTAACTGAGATTATTCATTGCTTTTCACACAATGCTTGACATGAAGTAGGTATGCAATAAATGGTAGCATCATTATTACTATTGCTGTTATGACGAGTTAAATGATAAAAGGTGTTTTATAAATATTCTCATTTACGTAATTTTTCACAGAAAATCAGATTATTATTAAGATTACTAATAATTTAAGCTAGAAATTGTGGGTTGCTAACTGGGCTTAGACACAGTGTTAAGGACTTTGTATACATTAGCTCATTTCATTCTCCCACCTCTAGATGAGGGAGTTATTATCCCCCTCTTTCTACTCAAGAAGCAAAGGCTCAGCCAGGCGCAGTGGCTCACGCCTGTAATCCTAGCACTCTGGCTGAGGCAGGCGGATCGCTCAATGTCAGGAGTTCGAAACCAGCTTGAGCAAGAGCGAGACCCTGTCTCTACTAAAAATAGAAATAAATTAATTAGCAAACTAAAAATATATAGAAAAACATTAGCCGGGCATGGTGACGCATGCCTGTAGTCCCAGCTACTCGGGAGGCTGAGGTAGAAGGATTGCCTGAGCCCAGGAGTTTGAGGTTGCTGTGAGCTAGGCTGACGCCACGGCACTCTAGCCAGGGCAAGAGAGTAAGACTCTGTCTCAAAAAAAAAAAAAAAGAAGCAAAGGCTCATGACAGTTATGATCACACAGGTAATAATTTTATTTCAAGGCTTCTTATTTCCAAATACAATATTCATGCCACTGTTTCACTCTTTCCACAGATTTAAAAATAACAAAAATAAATAGCATCATTTATAAATAATCTAACATGCAAAAGTTGTGTTAACCATTATTGCATTTCTACCTGAATGTTACAGAAATATCTTACAAGTAGTTGCATTTTTTTAAATGTCATTAATAATACTTTTTGCTCATAATTTTGTCCTTAATGATGTTTTTGTATAAATATAACAAATATGTTTATTTATTAAATATAATATTATCATTATAAATTATATAAAAATAAATATAAAATAAATGTATATTAATATCATGTGCTATTTGAAATCTGCTTCCAGACAAAGGTTTGAGAGGGATCGTATGACTCAAAATAGAATACTAATGCATCTATATTATGCATTACATTGTTGGTCTGGTAAATATTTTATGAGTATTAATGAGAAATTTAAAGGATTACTGCCTCTTGACAGTAATACAAAGCACTGGCCTCTGTTGTTGGTGCAATTTTTTTTAGTTCTGTTTCCTTAGCTACTTCTTGAGAACACAGTCATAATTCCTGCCATGTTATATTTGTCTTCTTATTCACTTTTCCAATTTGCATGAATTTTACATCAAAACTTTGGTAGTAGTTTACAGATTTGGTGAATTATCCCTTCTAAGTATCCTCCAGGACTTTGCTACTACTCACAGACATCATCTGGTGATTTATTAGAAATGTTGAGTCTGGGGCCAGCACCAGAACTGTTGATTTAGAGTCTGTAGCTTTACAAGATCCTCAGGTGATGTGTCTAAATATTAGTGTTTTGTAAGCATTGTTCTAAAAACTACAAGCTAAAAAGCTCCAATTTTGCTAAATGTGGCTTTCATATCTGGTGAGAATAAGAGAAAATTCAGGTTTACCTTGATCCTCTTGTAGTAAGAAGAGCTGGATTGTAGAAGAAAAAAAAAGCTGATATTCTTTTGGTGCAGAAAACACGGTGCAATTTTTGACTTGTATTATCATTAAATATTTGAGTTCTAAATTTAATGTGTTTTGTTATTTTAGTGACTTAAGTGATGTAAATCTTCTTAGAAGCATTCTGATTCCTTGTTGCTAAGGGATTTTGGCATCAGTTGTTTTTTTTTTTCCAAACAGTTACATTATTTGAATAACTAGCATGTTTATTGGGGGTTAAAATGCTTCATGCAACATTGTTTGCAATTGAGCAAATATAAGTTGGTTTTGATACAAATGCTACAAATAATAGAATAGTCTATTGGGAATAAAATATGGTTTTCCAATCTTCCTGAACAGATTTCACAATACCAAGCAATCTTAATATAAATTCGCCCGGATCAGTGAGAATTTCATGCCAATAAAATAGAATATATGGAAAGATCTGTGTGTGTAGTAAACCACATATGCAAATTAAACTATTCTATCAGGAGAAATGGTTTTTTATGTCAAGGCTGTGGGTTTCAGATCACGGAGACTAGTAAGTGAAAAACATTAATAGTTTTTTTAAAAAAGAAAAATGCTTAAATTATCTATGTTAACATTGTATACATGATCTCTGGCATTTACTTGAGTGGTTTCTCCCTGCCCCCCACCCCCACCCTGCCTCACTTACATCTGCCCCCATCAAAGCTTAATTCCATAAGTGTTATATTCAAATTACAATTTGGGAGCTCTGTATATACCTCATAAATTCAAAGTTGTCTCTGTCCCAGGAAAGCAGAGGTAGCCATATATTTGTATAGGATTCTATTTTTCTATCACAGCACTTCATCTAGAGGTTTGCCTTTTCTATTTCTCCTTCTCCCTAAGACTAGAGGAAAATAAAAACCCAAGTCTTTATAAAATAGCAAACCAAAGATGTGTTTGTATGTTAGAAGAATCAACAAAGTAGAGTGACTTGTTGTCAAGTAAAAACAAGGAATTGAGGACTTTTTAATAAAAAATTTAAAAAGGAAAAATAAAAAGACCTACTGAGCCAGGAAGGCCTCGAAGATCTTTTGGACAATATCCAAATGGTTTTTAGCCTGGACCTTATCTGAATATTCTCAGGCAGGTGAAAATAAAGTTGTAATTGTCTTTTTGAAACTCAAAAATATCAAAGATTTCACAGCCTGTTAGAACCTAATAACTCTGGCTTAAAACAAAAGTTAAATCTCTAAATACTATAGTTTAAACAATATAACTTTTAGATTAATAAGTAATTTAAAAATGCTTATTTCCGATTTGCATTCTAGAAATGTTGTTCTTACTACTTTTTAGTTAAGAAACAAAAAAATTCAAATGCATTTTAACATCTTCTAATAGAGAATGTTATCTAAGTCCTTTAAATTGCTTTAAACCTTTCATGAATTCATTTTTTTTTTTTTTTTGAGACAGAATCTTGTTCTATCACCTGGGCTAGAGTGCCGTGTTATCAGCCTGGCTCACAGCAACCTCAAACTCTTGGGCTCAAGCGATCCTCCTGCCTCAGCCTCCCGAGTAGCTGAGACTACAGGCATGGACCACCATGCCTGGCTAATTTTTTCTATTTTTAATAGAGACTGCGTCTCACTCTTGCTCAGGCTGGTCTCCAACTCCTGACCTCAAGTGATCCTCCCACCTCGGCCTCTCAGAGTGCTAGGATTACAGGTGTGAGCCACCACACCCAGCCCCTTATGAATTCTGAAATGAGAATAAAATATCTGTGATTTGAGAGACTATTCTAATCTTTATAAAAACTATTTTCACCAACCATCATTAGCATAGTGATTTAAAATTCACTATGTATTTTTATATAAATAATCCCAATTATTTGTATTTAACTGAACTAGTGAACTCTATCATTCAATTGAGACAGAGGCACAGCATGGCTTAGCCAAAGATCTCAAAGTTGAGAATTGTGGAACTTGGATTTAAGTCCAGGTCTCCTGTCCCAAATCCTTTGTACGCACCACCATATGTCCACCCTCATTCAAGTAACTAAAGCTCTTGCTCCCTTTAAGCACAGCAGTACATTGTGTACCCACATTTGACTTTTCAACCCCTCTATCGTTGAAGTGTTTCACACTTTCTTAAAATGTGCTTAAGCATAAACAGCATTTCCTTACTTTTATACACCCCCCTTTTTTAAATCAACATGATGACCTTCATTTGTCCTTCTTGAATTTAATCATAATTAATTCTGACAACTTGTGGAATTTCCTAAGGTTATTTTATATTCTCATTCTTTTCCTCTGAAGTTCTGGAGATGTCACTGTCCACAATTTGTCTGTAAAATGAATGATCATGTTCACAGTTCAATCATCAAAGTCATTGATTAAAATATTCAACAATAGCTCTGGAACCAACCACTGTGGAACATTAGTTATGTCATCTGAACTTGGCAATGGCCCATCAAATACAACTCATTGTATAATCCTATATCTCTGTGCTGTAACCTAATGGTGGTTGAAACAAGACAATATATATCCCAATTTATTGATTATTGTTGGCATGCAATATAAAACCCAAACCTATACAGAAAAAAACAGCTCTTACCTCAATTTGTCATGTCTGTCATTCTATCATAGATGAAATTGATCATAAAGGATATATATACTTTACTAGTAATTAAAAATATAGTTTTTCTACTTTTGTATCTCTAAATGATAGTTTGAAATGTCAATATTTGATTTACTATTATTGCTTATTGGTATTTTGTTATTTTAAATAATAGTATTTTCTGGGCTAGAAGTGACTTGGGAAAAAGTTTCCTCTCCTTATTTTTGCCCATTTACTGACTCTTCAGAGTTTACATAAGCTAAAATAGCCTACATGCTTAAAATCACAGATTATTCATGGTTCTTTATCATTTTTTCAATAATTTTAATTTAGAAGTTTGAAGTTATATATATTTTCACTTATCAGTAAAGTAACTGACAAAGAGAATCAGAGGCAATCCATGTCATACACTCAGCAATCATCACGGTCTGCTTTTTGACCAATATTGGTCTGTTTCTACAATTTAGTTCAGATGCTGGCTAATCTTGTGATTCACATCTTTCCTGGAACTTAATTAGATAATTGAACAACAATCAACTTATTCACTCTCAGAGGCCCCACAAGCTGGAAATGTAAATAATAATTCTACTTTACAGAAGCAAATTCAGGGTTGATATAGAGCTCTTGGTCTGCTTTGTTAAATATGCCAAATACACAGTTTCTACTTGGTTAATTTGCTACTGTACAAGAGTTTCATTGTTATTTTTTTCCCTCACATATCAACCTTTTGAATAGAAAGTGAGGTGACATAACTCATACACTGTTCCTGTTACATTTTCAAAAGTATCAAAAAAATGAACATTTTTCAAATCAATTGAAATACTATTTATCATAGGTTAAGGGGCATAGGACAGTGTTGACCCCAGACCTGTTACCAAGACAAGTTGACCAGGCCAGGCTGGCATTAGTTTACCTTGTCTCTAGGTCACTTTCCTCCTTCTGTAACTTCATGTTATTAATACCCAGGAATTATTCATACATATGTACAGTGCTTCTATTAGTTATGAGTTCTGGGATGCCTTATAGTCTTTGCTATGGAGTGGGATACTGGCAAATGATGCTGCTAAATGTTTAACAACAAGATGGAGGGTTGGCAACTTGATTTGTAACATTTATGATTTCTGTAGTGTAAATACTCCAACTATGATGAATTTCAATCTGCCAACATGAACTCTCTTCCCATAGTTGGGAAAAGATAAGGACATTTGATTAAGTAAACCAAGCTGGTACAAGCTATAGCAATCCACTGCCCCTTCTGCATCTATCTAATGATTTGTCTTAGTCTGTTCAGGCTACTAACGCAAAATGCCATAAACTGGGTATCTTACAAATAACAGAAATGTATTGCTTACGGTACTGGTGACTGGAAAGTTCAAGATCAAGGTGCTGGCAGATGCTGCATCTGGTGAGAACCTATGTCCTGGTTCATAAGTGATGGTTCTTATATGATACCTTTTCGCTATGTCTTCACATGGTGAAGGGATAAGGCAGCTCTTTGAGGCCTCTTTTATAAAGGCACTAATCCCATTTATGAGGACTCCACTCTCAGGACCCAATCAGCTTCCAAGGCCCTACCTCGTGGTACACTCACATTGGTGATTAGGTTTCAATATACAACTTTTTGGGGACACAGACATTCAGACTGTAGCACTATTGTAGTTTTATTAGAAGCATGTAATGTTTTTAAACAAATTTTTATATTTGGTGTTAAGGTATTGATAAGGGACTTAAAAGAATGAAAATAATTCTGTGTAAATAAATAGAAGGAAAGTTATAGAAAGCTGTTTAAATTGCTACATCAAATAACATTTTTGCCCAAGTTTCACTCCATCTGTTTCCTGAATGGCTCTACCTAAGGCAGTAGAATTTTGACAAAGATATTTAATGTTTTATTACTTTATGGTAGGTAAAATCATACAATAATGTACACATTAGATATGCTTTGAAGACATTAATTTCCTAGTAGGAAAATAACTTGGAAACCTGTTCTAAAGTCAAAGAAACCGCTTCCTTAGGCATCATGTCTTCAATATATATTGTGAGTATTCAGTATATATTGTGGACAGTAATAGAAAGTATCTTAGAATCCCATATTATGAAACAAAATTTAGGAGAGAAGTTGTATGTTTTCCTTTCCAGACTTATGTGTTCTCCTAAACTCTGATTTCCTGTTATGGTCACATCTGCATTGCATGCTTCAGAACACCACTAATTTTGCAGCTAACCTTAAACACACAAATGCAAAAGAACAATAGTCCTTAAACTCCTATCCTCAGATTTCAAAACCCCAAATCATTTCAATATAAAAGATCTCCCAAACTAGAAATAATAATGGGTCAGGCAGAGTGGCTTATACCTGTAATCCTAGCACTCTGGGAGGCTGAGATGGGCGGATCGTTTGAGCTCAGTAGTTCAAGACCAGCCTGAGCAACAGCAAGACTCCGTCTCTACTAAAAATATAGAAAGAAATTGGCTAGACAACTAAAAATATATTAAAAAGTTAGCCAAGCATAGTGGCGCATACCTGTAGTCCCAGCTACTCGGGAGGCTGAGGCAAGAGGATCGCTTGAGCCCAGGAGTTTGAGGTTGCTGTGAGCTAGGCTGATGCCAAGGCACTCTAACCTGGACAACAGAGTGAGACTCTGTCTTGAAAAAAGAAAAGAAATAATAATACTAATACATTATAAATGCTAATTTGAAAATGTAATTTATATATCATTTTTTTCTAAAAGAAAACTTACATAAATCTATTTATGCTTTGATTTAGTATGATTTCATGGTAATAAATAATTCATGCAGCATAGTATTGTGGTGAGGAGTAATGAGTTAATATATGACAACTTTTAGAAGCAGATAGTTGATATTCTGTTTGTATTTATTGCTAAGAGTTGTGGGAGAAGTATACTATCAAAATAATATGTTGTTCCTTAGTCTACCATCTTGACAAGAGTAAGTTATGGTACTGATTTGGAAATCACATATTCTATGCTAGGCATTGTGCTAGCTCCTGGGATATAAAGATAAATAAGGTTTTATTTATCTTCAAAACTCTTAGTCCATTATGATTTTATGACTTAAAAAATGAAAAGAGTTATATTTAATCTTATCTCTTTAGAGTACACAACATCTTTCCACTATATACATTCAATAAAACAAATATTAATTGAGTGATGGCTATAGCTTAACTGTGTGGTAAATACAAAGTAGTACAGAAGCTGAAGATGCTCCACCAACATCCCTCTGACCTTACTTCATCCTTGGGCTCTGCTGACTTGCACCTGCCTAGGAGATTTGACTGATGAGAGTTGACAAATAAATACTTCAGCTCCCTTACTTGAAATGTTCTCTCAACCCTCCAAACAGAGATAACTCTGAAGTACAAATTTTAAACTGTATCGCAGAATTTCCTCATGGCAATAATTTCTAGTTCCCAGAGTATTTGACTTGCTTATGCTCTTTGTTGCTACTTAGCTTCTGCTTGTATCACTCCCTTACTGGTGTTCTCCACACCTCCCAAATAAAATACGTGTATTTTAATCCTAGCCTCAAGGCCTGCTTCCAGGCAGTGACAAACCAAGACACTAGATTAAGTTTTCTATTCAACAGTCAATAGTGCACAGAGAGTAGGGAAAAAATACATATAATTTTTAATTACCCATAAAATTTTGGGATATTATGGTAAAAATACTTCCCCAAGAACAAAAGTACCTAAGCTCTAATCCTTGCTTCTTCACAAAGTAGCTCTGAAACAAGGAAACTTGTTGTCTTCCCTTGACATGGTTGTCTGTTATTTGTCAAATAAGAGTTTGAATATCTAGAGTCCCTTCCAAGGCTAGCTTTATGATTCTACTAATAAGACTATATATCCCTGGAATATTTGCTCTCATAAATGATTAATAATACTTTCCAAAATGAAAGTTTGGGTATAAATAGATACTTCTTAAGAACCTTAGAACTTTAATGTATGTAATTCATTTATTCATTCAAAAATTTACTACCTATCTACTTTGCATATAGCACTGTATATCTACTTTGTCCAATGGGTAGACAATTAGCTGCATGTAAGTAACTTTAAACTTTAATAAATTAAAATTAAATAAAATTAAAAATCCAATTGTTTAGTCTCACTAGCCACATTTCAAGTGCTCAATAGCCACATGTATCTAGTGGCTATTATATTTTATAGAATTATTATAGAATAGTCTATCATTGCAGAAAATTCTATGGGATAGTACTGCTCTGGATAATAAAAATGCTAAATCACACAACTTGCCTTCAAGAAATAAGACCTAAACAATTCAGTAAAATATCAATATGTGATTACATATAATTGATATCAAGTGAGTATTTACAACAGCATGCTTTATAGTCATGGAGATGTAAATTTTCAGGGAAGACTTTATGGTAGATAGGGCATCTGAAGGTTAGTCAGAATTCTAAGCTATCACTATAAGTATGGGAATAGGGGCAGGTCAGGGAAATTGTTTGGGGACATAAATTAGACTTAAACTAACAGAAAAAGAGAAAGAGAAAAACTACCGAATAAAATCATAAAATAGTCAACCAGTGTGTCTGGGATCCATTAAAAATAACACCTGGGTTAGGGTCTCCAGCTATATAATCATATGAGTTGGTAAAACCATTATTGATAATGAACAAGGACCTCCTTTTATCCCCCCAAATGGGATACTTATTGGGACATTCTTTGCTTTACCTGTCAGCTGCCGTCTTCCCTTTAAAACACTGAAGGAAAGCATTTTGATGAATGCTGTGATATCCAAGATAGCTGTGACAGATTATTCTTCCCCATCATGCCTTCTGAATATGGACTTCATAGCTTGACATATAGGCTTCTATTAATTAAAGGGAGAGTATATTTGTTCCCTAGATGTTAAATAAATTGCTGAATCTAAGATCCTGAGCCATTTAAACCTCAATTCTGACCCCTTAATAGCAGGGGCTCTACTACTCCTTTTGTCTATCAAGAATTTCTGTATGTTCTAGCTGTGTGGTAATTATGTTGATTTGCCTAAAGGAGTGTTCTTGAGATCATGATGTCATATCAAGGATAATGGATGCTTGAGGGTTGTTGAATATTTAATTTGTCAGAAGGGGTCAAAGGAGAGAGATGTTATGCTACTTCTCAAGTATTTTAAGAGAGAAAAAATTAGCTCAAACAAGCACTTAAAAATGACTGACGGAAACTTCCAAATATAATACCCCAATCTGAAAGGAGAACTGTGATATCATGTTAAGAATAACGTACCTATGGAGTGATTAAATATCTTTCGTTATTTTGTAATAATTACAAAATTCACATTAGCAAATATATCTTTCATGCATTCTGCCTACTTACTTAGCAGTTGGTCGTAAATTCACTATTATTTTAAAATAGTGTCATGATAGTTCTAAATATAATACTAAAGACCATCTATATATGCATACATAAAAACATTATCAGGTGTCCCCTGGGGAAAAGTACATAATTTTCTTAAAACAACTTATAGTAGTTATTAAGGAATTTGTGCATTCAAAAAGGTAGTATTTTAATGACTACTGTTTTAGGTGATACTGTTTATTTTAGAATGGATATATATTGTGATTTATACCTTAAAATAGCATCAGGCCTCACCCCACACCTGAAACTAGTATCAAGTAATTTTTACAAAAGCATATAATCTTCATATTATTACTATTTAACTTTTGGAATATAATAGAACTAAAATATGATGCAGTTGATACTTTTGAATGTGATGAACTTTTGTGTAGGTTCAATTCCTAGAAGTGTAATTGCCAGTTTAAATTGTATATGCATATTTAATTTTAATAGATGTTAACAAATGATCTTGCATAGACAACACCAATTTCTATTTCTGCCAAAAAGAATGAATATGATCATACAAACTTTTGAGAACTCAGCATCATTTACTTTGGTTTGTAAATAAAACCAAACGGACTGGAAATACATTTATATGGATCTTTTAGTTTGACTTGTTGGCATGGTTGAGAAACAGTAATTTATGACTTTTTTGTTTCAGATATCTGCAAATATCTTCAAATGTCTCATCTTATACAAAAATGCAACAACTGCTTTGCCAAATATTTACACCAAATCTTATTTTTGTTGCATACAACTACAGCCCAAATTCTTCTTAGCCTAATAGTTCCACTATTATATTGTTCAATTAGTTAGCATAGAAATGTTTTTAGTATTTAATATGTATGTATTTAAGTTATAAGCTAAAATAGAAAAAACATTTACACTTATTTAAATGAGTAGGTAAAAGATAATAGTCATTGTTGGGGTCCAAAACATAAACCAAAAAATATCTGAACCAATAAAGAACCAAAGTGTATATACGAGAATAATGAAATATTCAAAGTGTAGTTTTTATTGCTTCCCTGCATCCTTTCCTTGCCTATAAATGGAAATACTAAACTGCTCCAGGAAATGTTATGTTTTTGTAGCATTCCAACCCTGGTTGTAATCAGGAAGCACTAAAAATGGTCATGGAAACCGTATTCCACAAATTAAGTGAAATTCACACATGGTTAAATAAGTAACCCAATGTGCCTAAGCAAACCTTTTATATGGTTTCTCATTACTAAACCTGCAAAACAAATCCATTGAAGTGAGTTGTTATCATACATTTAAATTATACCCTCAAATTTAATCAAAATCTTTTCTTTAGGGCAAAATAGTCCAATGTGTGTGGATGTTGATGTAAATGATGCTGGAGGAATGGGGCAGACATTTTACCTATCACTTAGACTGTTAATGAATATCTTTACACGTGGCTTTACCACAACAAGGTGATACATGTTTGGATGTCTGTCCTCCATAAACCATAAGAGAGGATATTGCTGGTGGATACTGAGTTCAAATTTCAGACCTTTACAATCTGCATATATAAAACAAATGTTTTCACAATATAAAAGAAATAGTTCTCTTTTGATAAGATTGCATAATTCCAAGATCAGCATCCATCTGTGTATATATTTTTTTCTTTTAGCTTATGTTAATGGCTTTATTTGGCAACTTAATGTTTTCCTTTTTTCTCCTAACAGCAGGTGAAAGAATTCATAAATCTGCCATGAACAGTTGCCAATGAATATTCATATCTAGGATGTCTGATTGCAGCAGTTTGACATTTTTATTTGATTTCCATCAAGAAAAAGAAATGCTTTGTTTCTTAATTTATAATGCATTCTAATCGGTTTCTGCACATTATACCACTGGTTAAGTTATTGTAATTGTCAGTATCAAACAACTAATTTATAAAATAAGAATATTTGATATGAACCAGAAAAAAGTGACTAAGAATTAATCTCACAAACTCACTGAATACAGTATATCTTTGTGGTGTTTTGCATAATTTGTGAAAAAATCATCCTCACTAAGCACTGGCATTTCCTATCCTAAATATATGATGCTAGTTCTATAGTGTATGCTGGTATCCCCTGTTGGATGAACTGATCAGGTCTCTGTTGACATAGAAGCCCCATAAGCAGATAACAAGCTTAATGGGATATATTTTCTTTAGATAATTGTTATATGAACCAGAAGACATAACTGGTTCAACCAAAATCAACCTGGGCTTAGCACGCTTTTAGTGGATATTTAGGATTATTTGGCAAAAATCAGGGTAGTCATAGCAGAAAAAAAAATTAGTTAAACAAAACATGCCTTTATATTGATCCTTTAACATATCCCTCTGTTTTTTTAAAAATAAATTTTATTGTGTGTATTTATGCATTTATACAATACAATGTTATAGGATGCATATATATATGGTAAAATAATTACTGTGGTGGAACAAATGAATATATCGATCATCTCATATAATTACCCAATTTTCCCCTCTGTAGGAAAAGCAGCTATAATCTACTCATTTAAGAAAATTCCTTAATACAATATAGTGTTATTAAGTATGTACTTATATTGTACATTAGATCTTTCCACTGGTTCATCCTATATATGTACTACTTTGTATTCTATGACCTACATCTTCCCATCTGCCCCCCACCTCCCACACTTTCTTAAATTAAGAATATATAAGAATCATCTGGAAAGCTTGCTAAAATATAGATTCCTGGGCTACATCCCTAGAGAATGTCAGTCAGTTATATCTGGGGTGGGGCCTAAAAGTTTTCATTTCTAATAAGTTCATGGATAGTGTAGGTGATGCTCTACCATACTATATTTAAATATCTTTAGGGCTGGCCATCTATTAGTCTTCTATAAAATACATACAAATCTAGTTGAAAATTCAGTTCAGCAAATCACTGAGAAGCCTGTATTGGCAAACAGATTGCAAGAATTATTTAAGGAGGAGCGGGTTCAGAACAGTGTGTACACATTTAATCATCCAACAGAGCAAGTGTTTTCTCTAATCCTAATTCTAAATACTGTTTTGCATATATGCATTATATGCAAGGACTTAAAAACTAAACAAGAATGTACGCTTTTTAAAATCTTCTTATGAAACAGATAATCTACTCCACTTTTTTTATTGAAGAACTAAATATAGTGTAACAGTAAATGAATACATTTCTATTCTTAATCACCTATAAACAAAGTACTGAACACAAATATCTAATAGATTAAAATAGAAAATCATGGAGATTAGAGGACATTTCCGTAGTCCCTTATTGAACTCAAAGCATTTATTTTTAGTTACAATTCATGAAATGCTGATTTCTGTGTTCTTGCAAAGCGGAAGTGGGCACATATTTTCCTTGAAATACTTTTTTATTTTAATACATCTTCACAACCAAAAAGCAGTTTTGATGACCCATTGGTTTCAGCACTGACCGTGAGCATGTAGTTTTTGTGGTGGTGAGAATGGTGGTTGTTTTAAAGTAGTAACGATTTTCCCAAGACTCTGTGAGAGATCAAAGCTTCATAACTTATTTTCTGTACTTCATGCTCTCCCCTTCCTAGAATTTTCAACTTTCCTGCCGGGCATCTTTCTAAGACACTGATATGATCACGCAACTCATTATCTTAATTAAAATATTTCAACAGCTTCTCATTGCTTTTAGCATAAAATGAGCATATTTTAGCCTTGCTCATGAGGTCATAATCTGACTCCAGATTACCTTTTTAGCTTTATAGCTAAACCCTTTACTCCAGCCATAAAAAATACTACTTAGAATTCATGAAAAATACTAGGTGTTCTTAAGATACTGATCCTCTATTCCTACGATATCTTCATACCTTTCTTTCCTGGTTAATTCCAATTTATCTTTCAAGACTCAGTTCATTCTTCCACTTCCTTTGGAAATTTTCCCTTGTGGCCCCAGTCTCTCTTACATCCCCATTCTCTAGAATCTCGTTGCTCCCCTTACATACTTATGGCATAGCACGTGTTGACACTGCTCATCTGCTTCCTCAATAAGTCTCAAGATCTCCAAGGACAGGACTGGGCCATTTATATTTCCGTTTATCGCATGGCCAACATATAACTGCAACTCAGTAAATAGTTTTTAAAAATTAATTTACTAACCACATCATGAGTAATGACAAGAAAGACTTGATGTTTAAAGCCAAATAGTAAAAGGCCTCCTCAGCCAGACAGAAGTTTGATTTTTCACATGTTAGTGAGTAGAGAACTATTGTGTTGTTTCAAATGTGAAAATGACACCATGCAAACAATGATTTAGGAAAATTAACAGAATGTATTGAAACTGTCACAATGGTTCAGATATGTGGTAAGGAAGATACACATCTATGCGATGTCAATGTTTGTGGAGCAGTGAGAGAGATGCTGAATGCAAGATTTCTGTCCTGGAAAATAAAAAGCATCATGGCAGGACTGTTGGAAATTGAATGATGAGAAGGAGAGCCATTTCTCATATGGAGGATGACAGTATTTTTTTAAAATCATGTTTAATGCAGGTCATTGGAAAGTAAAGAAAGTGTATAGGCAATTAAAATAGTACATCCTGTGAATGAGGTTTGGGGGCCCAAATTTTGAAGATGGACATCAGTTGCATAAACAAGAGTGTTGACTTCATGGGTGCTTAATGTCCATTTTGTCAGAGGAGCATCAAAAAGAGAAATCAGACAAAGGTGAAGGACTGAATGTGACAAAGAGCAGAAAGAAAAGAGATGCTGACTAAGGAAGCATGACTTTCAAGAGAGGGATAGCAATATTACCAGTGAAAGGACCATGCAAAAGTTTTATATCTTTTTACGCAATGGGATTTTGTCACAAATTTTAGATATTCTGAAATTTTTGACACGTGGAAAAGTAAAATATCCTTGTGCACAGCCCACATGGGTGGTCTTGGAGGTGGGAGAGCACAATGATTTTTCTATGGTTCTGCTCGGGCCTTACCCCCAGGTACCCCACTCCAGGTGGACTATGTGCAGCAGCGTCTCTGAGGATGTGAGCATCTTCCCCCATCTCCACCTCTTCCCCATCTTTGACACCTTGTCACTTCCCCTCTTTGTCGCTCTGCCTGCCTTCCTGCCTCTCCTATTACTTTACATCTCTCAGAAGAGCCCCACTGTGGGGGACCATGAGGATGTGGCGAGACCGCCTGAGGAAAGCAGAAAGATTTTCCATAACTTCTTCAGCCACAACCTCCGGCAACATCTTTTCCCCAACCGGCCGGTGGTGGCCACACATCTTGCTATTCTGCTGTATGGCATATGGCAGTTAACCATTCTCTGTTCAGCAGAATCATGTTCCCCTAGGACACTTCCTTTATTCGTAATGCTGTCTTGCTGTTTAAAATTAAATGTGACTCATCAGAACACTAAGGAAACCACATGTGACATCTGTGGCAAGTCTACCTCTCACCACCAGTGAGATGCTTGGACATGAATTGCTGCTGTTCAGCACTTCTTGTTGCTGGTATTATCCTAAGTTGCAAATGAGATTTCATGATTTCCAAAACAACTACTTGCCTTTGTGTACCCGTTTATATTATAAAGTGGTGTTATAGAAATCATTTAGTTCAATCCTTAAACAATTCTTTGATCTAAAGCCAATTATCCTCATTTCCCAAAGAAGGCGATCAAGATTCAGAGTGGCTGAGTGATTTACTCAAAGTGATACTGCACAAACGTGGCGGAATTGACCCATGTCTGATATGATTCCCACTACACTACATGACAGCTTTCAGTTGTTATTCATGTTCTTTTCTCAAAGACCTCTTTATTTCAACTTTCTATGATAAAATATTACTGTGGTAGGGCATTTTACAAATAAGAAAATTGAGATATCAAAACTCTGAAGAAGACGAGTTCCCCCAGCTAATTTTTTGCAGAGCTAGTGGCAAGAGCCAGTTCTCATTATAATCAGGCCCATACTACTTTACGGTGGATGCTCTCTTTGGGGTGCTTTTTAGTCTTGTTTCTTCTCTTTGTTCTCAAAAGATACTTAAGAGTATGTTGTTTTTAGGTTTTCTTTATTTTGCACTAATTTCTACTAAAATGTGAGGAAATTCACCTTCATCTGCTCCAGGCTGATCCCATCTCATGACCTACTGTTGCCATTGTCCACCAACTTTTCTTGCAACTTGACCCATCAGTTTTTCATCTCCTCCTGCATTTTCAAATAGTCCACTGTGTTTGACCTCACTACATATGGTAAATTACACTAAAGTCTCCAGAGTTTAATTACAAATGAACAGAAAACTCCTTTATTCCTCCATGCTTCTCACAATCTCTCATCCTTTCTTCACAGACAAATGCTGTCTTTTCCATTTCCCTGTCCCCCCTTCACTTTTTTTAAACTTCATTCATTTAATGTGTTTGACCAAAAAAAAGGCATGAACTTTCTCTATAGCCCACCCTTACCAAACTTTAGCCATCTATTCCACTAAGAGGACTTTTAGCAAGGTCACTGGTGACTGCCAAAATTTTAAATCCAGTCAACTCTATCTGGCCCTCTTCCCTTGACTTCTCTGCAACACTGGTAGTATAGCCAATAATTTTATCATTTTGAAATGCTCTCCCTTTCTCTGCCATGAAACCATTCTGAGTTTCCTCATAACCCTTTGACCTTCTTCACCTATCTTGAGGAAGTACAGTGTGAAAAGGAAGAAAAATGGCACTGCAACCAGACTACTGGGCACCACCATGCATATTGGGCAAAGGACTTAACATCTGTTACTGTTTCCTTTAAAATGGGGAGAAAAATAGCATCTACCTTATAAGTTAGGTATTATCTTATAAGGTTGTTTTGAGCATTAGAGGTGTTAATACACATAAAGCACTTATGACAATGCCTGGCACATAGTAATTGCTTAGTAAATTATTCTACTTCTATTACTGCAGTGGCCACCCCTACTACCCCCACCCTCACTACTATTACTTCTCTTCCTCCTGATCCTCCTGTCTTCTTCTACTCACAACCTAGATATGGATACTTCCTAGAGCTCTGTTCTTAGCTCTTATCTCCTCTGAGTGCACTCCAATGGCCATTATATCTATTGTTAAGTTTTCAAATCAGGACATATATTTTGATACCTCCCAAATCTTTATATCCAATCCAAATGAAGTCCAGACCAGTAGATTTAACCATCTACTGAACAAATCCTTTTTGATGTCATGCAGATATTTTAATGTCAAAATTTATAAATCTAACATTGGTATCATTCTTCAAAACATAATTTTTAATGCACTTCTTATTAAGGCTAGTGACTCTCCCTTTAGTAATCATCCACTGCTGTTTTCCCTTATATTCACTTCTATGTCACTGCTGTATCATTAGGAAGAGGTTTTGCTACAAGTAACAGAGACCTCGGGTAGAAATGGCTTAACTTGATCATCTGTTTTATTTTTATAGCCTCAGAAACTCAGGCTCTTGCAGTTCTCTGCTCTTCCTTCCTAAAATAGAGAACTCAAGAGAGCAGAGAAAGCTCCAGTCATATCTCCTGTAAGTTGTGGTAGCAGTTAAAAGGAAAAGATTTTTTTAAAAGAAAGAGAAAGAAAGAAGAAAAAGGAAAAAGAGAGAGAGGTAGAGAGAAAGAGAGATGGAGGGAGAGAAGGACAGGAGGAAAGGACAAAGTCCTCTGTCTTGTACGTAAGAAGAGTTCCTAAAATTGCCATACAAGGTACCTTCTCTCACATCTCATTACTCTGTAGTTATTGCAGAGAAGGCTGGAAAATTAAATCTTCATTCTGAATGGCCTTATCCTCATTTAGAAATTGTAGGGAAAGAAAAGATTTTTCTCTACCTTGTTAGAGTTCCTGGCTAGGTCTGAAGGAAAACCAATAAAGACAAATTAGCAGGTGAAAACCACACAAATTTTTAAAAGAAGTTTTATGTGACACAGGGGTTTTCATAAGGAAATTAGGACAGAAAGAAATGGTTAAATTTGTGTATTTTTATGCTAGGTTTAATGAAGAAATGGATATTCTTGGAGAAATAAGATTGAAAAAAGGTGATATGACTTAATGATAAACGGGGGGAAACTTAACATGGCCTATTTGTTCAGATTCTTCTCTGTGACCCTGTGTTTTCAGAGATGAAGATGTTTCTTTCTGCCAGGTGTAGGAAAGGAATGTCTCAAATGAAGGTCTTAAGACCTGTTTCAGGGGAGAAGGGTAAAGGAAGGTGAGAGTATCCTTCTGCTGTTTCTCAAATGCTGAAGTGCCCTATGTTGGGGTAATGTGTCCTAAACCCTCTCAAAATCAACATAGAAGAAGAGAACAATACTTTGAGAGATTTGATGAGTGGTATCTAATATCTATTATCACAAAAATTACACCTTTAACAATTTCACATCTTTCTTTCTTCTCCACTGCTATTGCCACTGCCTTAGTTTAATGTGTCATCACCATGTCAAAAAACAAATGCAAAGAAATTTTATCACCATATTGCTGGTAAATGTTAATTTTCTAGAACACACATCTGATCGTATAACTTCTCAGCTAAAAAGTCTTCCTTAACTCTCTCATACCATAACATCTGTATGTCTTGTTACAAAGGATGAAAAATGCCCTCTGCCATACAGATCTATCCTAATTACATAGCCCTATGTAGCCCATAGTCCCAACAGAGACTTTGTATCTTGTCTTCCTGCCACATCAAATTCTTTGCAATTTCTTAAAGTTGTTGTTTATTTATCTGTCCTTGTAGGTTTGTACATGCTGTTCCTTCTACGAGAAATATTTTCTCACCACTTTCAATCTGATAAATTTCTATATATCCAGCTCAGATAGTATTCTCCTGTTATTGTTTTGGGGGGCTTTTTGTTGTTGTTGTTAAATCAAGTTGACTGGAGCACTTGCACCTTCATAATTCCATAGAACTCTATATATTATATACATAGCAGATTCCAGTGTAGTATTTATTTGTTGCTTTGTAAGTAAAATTTTTATTTATACGTCTTCCTTCTTAGACTGTGAATTCCATGGGAACTTGTTTGGAATATTTGTTTATCTTTAGAACAGATATGGCAAATAGTAGATACTCAATAAATGTTTGCTGAGTGGCTAACTATATGAAATTAAGTATATTAACATGTATATGAATTATTATGAGAATGCATGTGAATATTTAAAGACAATAACTATCCCCACCAGTCAATCTCTCAACCAATAAAAATGCTAAATTTTATAGACTTTATCTCAATCTAAACTTAAAATATAAGTTAAATGATCTTTTCTTAAATAATTGTTTTTTGCTGATGTGTAACAAGATTTTTGTTCCTTAGATAAAGATAATCTTGTTGAGAGTTAAGGAATTACATTCATGAAATATAAACTTTTCTGATAAAAATGTACAACATTTTCAGGTGAGTGAGCATTTCCCAGGAGCCCCATGTAGTTCTCTGGTACAGTAATCTACTACATATCATTCCCTTGAATTGAACATCGTCCTTCTCCAGAATTAGCTCTCATTTAATAGAATGTGGTCTATAGAGTAATAAAATTATAAATGCTTAAGATATATTTGGGAACTCTGTTAGTCACAATATACTTTTTTAAATTTGATGGCTATACCTCTGCAGTTTCCCCGGTTTACAAATCTGACTATTGATTTCACAAGATTAAGAATATTTTCGTTGGTTTATATTTTCAATAAAGTTTTCCTCACTATATGCAAGAAAGTAGATGAAATAATTTCTCATTTCAATTCATCTTGTTCCAGAATATTGGTTAAGCCACCAAACTTCCTTTACTTTAACTTGATGAATAGGAAAATTATTCCACAGACATCACAGAACTAACCATGAGAATCCTATAGTTTCTGAATTCCATATCCCATGTTCAGTGTATTCTCATCCATTATGTCTCTAGGGTAGAATTGCCAGAAACTCAAGTTGACATCACAGCATTTCTTACTCCCAGCATGTGCCTTTATTTTGACATTCATCAAAAAATTCTGTCACTGTATGTCTGTAGGTACATGGAGGTCTTTAGGTATGAGCATCAATTTGCCATGAATAAAGAAAAAATGGTTTATCTATCCCTTGATGGCAATTTGTGTTTAAATTTGACATCTGCAGCCACAAAAATAATGTTCTTCTGTCTAACAATTAGTTGAATAGATTATCAAAAGGTGTGTATAGGTGGGCATATAGACAACTAAAATCAATCTTTATAGTGATGTAAACTTCAGAAAAACTATTTTCTATCTGAGTTGTAAAAATGAGCTATAAATAAATTTGTACTAAAATAGCTAAAAATGGCAAATAATACAATGGGGTACTAATCCTTACTGTTTTATGAAGGTCAAGACAAATTTTAATAATGTACAATACAGTACTTATCTAACTAACAGATTTAGCACAGCTAAATTGAAAGCACTGTTAGAATGGCAGAAAATCAGAATTTAAATTATTGAGCAATGGAGCTGTCATTAAAAATGTCAAGCATGAAGTTAATTTTCTCTAGGGACATCTAACAGAATATTCTAGTTTTATGATGTGCTTTTTCTTTCTTTTTTAAAAATATATCCAAAAATATCTGCAAGCATATCACCTATGCCATTGCTTCTCAAACCATCAGTGAAGTATTGTTTTTGTTTGTGATTCCATTCTTCATTTGTATTCTGTTGTGTCCCAATACTTTCATAAAATACAAGAAAAATGAATTACTAGAAAAATAAAAGAAAAGGGCAAAGCCATACAATTTAAAATGACCAATTCTTAAAATTATTATTAGATTCAACAGTGTCAAATATCTTTCAAACTGATTTCAATGCTTACTCTCAATTTCTGTACTTGACACTGTGCACTGCTAACTAGCAGTTTGTAGACTAGCACTGGTCCATGGACCACACTTTCAGTATAGCACTGCTTTGAATTATCACTAGTGCAGAAGACATTCTGGCACATACACACTCTGAGTCACTCTTCTGTGTTCTACCACTGTCTAGGTTGATTTAAAAGTGTATGTCACCAAGATCATAACCAGATTTATTATACTGATGTCATCATTTATTCCAAATTACTTTCAAATAACGGTCACTGATATGCATGTCACTGATTTTGGTCAGCCTGGCCCATGGTAGGTAAACAAAATTCTGTTTAATTACAGATATTGAATGAAATTTTAAAAGCCATAAGAAATATCCTGTTCTACCCACCAAGATTATCTTAAAAGGAGCTCATCACATCCATTCCTTGTAAAAATGCTATATTACATTTTGAATTAAGAGGCATTTTATTTCTGATGGTAGAATTTTAGGATCAATTATAGCTACCTTGTATTTTAGTAGGTACTTCAGCATGATTATATTAATTTAGACATAAAAAATCGGGCTACTTATGCAGGAGTTGAAGTATGAGAGAGCTTCTCAATAGGCTTCTTATTTTAAGCCTTACCAACCAAATTACAGTGTAATTGCTTTTATTTGATCTTTTCCTATCTAAAACTGCCTGTAGGGTGCCTGTTTCAGTCCATTTAATTTGATCAAAGAAAGAGAAGTTCATGAGTTTTTCAAAGAACTTCCAGATTTGAAGCGTCAAAGAATATTCTATGAATTTTTACTACCTCATATGGACAAGCGATTTAAACTGCTTTAAAAAAAAAAAAAGGAAGAAAAAGAAAAAGATGCATGTAATGTTTAGCTTTGCAATAAAGTTATTTAACTTCATATTTTGGAGACAAACATGGTGTTTGGAGGAACAGTATTTTTACTTGCCATAGTTCTGTTATTATCAATCACAGATAGTCTTTACTCTTAACCTTAGTCTATCTGTTCAACTGTTATTTTGTACTGATTTTATTTTAGGTTTATAATTGTTACTTCAAAATATTATTTTTGTCAAACTCTAATTATATGCCAAATAGTTGGTTTTATTAATCTACATTAAAACAAAATCAATACATTTGGGAACTAATAATGATAAATTTACCTCTATCCAAGACTCCAAGCTTAAAAAAATACTCGTGACTGTCTTTGTGAGTTAATTACCTAAGTATTTCATCTATATTACGATTTTACATTTAAGTCCCAAAAAGTAGTTTGTTTACAACCCCAAATCAGTATTCTATCTTTTTGTGCTATAAAACCAGTAGTTTATTTTATTTTATTATTGGAAAACAAGAAAAAATGAAAAATGAGGATGACTGTTTATACATAATCATGTTGAATAAGAGAAGAGTAGGATAATTTTCATAATCCACACTAGCTGTAAGTAGACGCACCTGCACATCTCAACTGCTACCTCCCAGGGCCCTGGGATTTTCTCAAGGGCCTGCTTTTACTCATTTAATGAACTATATGTTAATTGTTCAGCCATTTCTAGTGACAGAGTCACTAAGTGACTTGGATATCTATAGTGAACTGTCTCACAACCTCATAGTAGCTACATTTTAACTGAAAAACGTGACCACCACTTATTTCTAAATGAGGAAAAGGGGAGGACATTGGTTCAATTCAACAGACATTTATTAAGTGTTTATATGGTGGAGGATATTAACACCAGCCTAGATTACTGTTATTTTGTAAGACAGGAGGAAATGGAATATAATGGGCTATCACTTGAACTCTGGTCTCCAGAGAAGTCTTATTCAGTGAAAAACTTGTCATTTGGGCTGTCATAAGGCTTCAATTTTTTTATTTTAGTAAAGAATCTAGGTTAATGGGCATTTATACTTTATGTGGATGCCAGTTCTGGTCTAGTGCTGTTGAGGGATTCACACTCAGGCGTCATATTTAAGATGAAACCATTGCATAAGAATTGGTTCTATACATTGCAGGATGTAGTGTATTAGTTTTGCTTGTTTCGCTGTTTTGTTTTAATTTCCAATGCTTGGGTTTAAGAAAAATTTAGGGCCTAGAAATTTAAACCTTAAAAGTCCACTACTACTGAAGCTTATTTTGGGGGCACTTTTATTTAATGCTGCTCAGCAGGACAGAGAGGCCTCCAAGATGAACTCTTGTATCCAGATTGTTTTAATAGAAAATGTTAGCATCAATTTCCAATGGAATGCAGAATGCATTCAATTCAGTTTCATTGTCATTCTTAAACTGCTTCGAATTAGAAAGAAATTCTAAAAATAAATGAAATGTTTCTTTGAGTGAAAGGACTTGTTGATTCTGTCCTCGAAAATCTGTATATTTTGTTGGAAAATTTACCCCAGTGCATGAGCCTTGGGAAAGGGAAAGGTGCTTTCAACAAGAACTAGCACTGTTTCTTATACAGAGTTTTGGATGTGGCTGCAGGGCTACCAATATTACGTGAGGCAAATCATCAAAATACCAGGTGTACATTTCATTCCAGGGATTCTTCTTGTCATACCCTCCAAAGGTTTATGATTTTTATGGCACTAGAAGCATGGCATTATTGTGTCCCCTACCCCTGCATACAAACTAATTTTCTTCACTGTAAATCATCAGATGATATTCATTTAGCCCCATTTTAGTAGTATCCTATGCCTATAATAGTATACATTTTTTTTAGTCAGTGGGCATACATGTGGATACAACCTAAGTTTAGACATGGTAGATACACACGTATTTCAATTTTGTAAATGACAATTTTTTTTACCCAACACGGATTCTTCTCAGAAACCTCCCTAATTTCTCCCATCCAAGTACTAACCAGGCCTGGCCCTGCTTAGCTTCTGAGATCAGACGAGGTTGGGCGCATTCAGGGTGTTAAGGCCGTAGACCTCTCTAATTTCTGAATCTTTGTTTTCTTCCCTGAAACACCTTATAGTTCTTATCACATTTCAGATTATATATTTATAATCTGCCTACCCAAAGGCTATGCTATTATAAATAATTTTTTCTCTTCTTCTCGTATTTCACTTCTTTCTTTATGTAGCATGTTTGCTCTGATTCGTTAATTCTTAACTAGAACTGGCCACAAATTCTCTCTTTGGAGATAGAGTTCTCAATATCGATACTTATTTGTTACATGTATTAATACATTAAAACTTAGACAAAGGCCTCTCTTTAGATAATAAATCACAACTTTCCATATTTGAAATATTAATAGTACAAATTGCATAGATAAGTTTCTGATAGCATCTTATCAAACTGTTTCTAGACTTCAATCAGATGACACTCCAAATTGCTTCTGTTGTTGTTAAAATCACTTAAGTCAATTGAATATAAAAACCCCAGCTAAAGAATTCAATAAAGAATCATTAGAACCATATTATGTGTTACAATAATAAATGGATTAACAATAGCAATACAGAATGAAGGTAAAGTATCCAGATAATCTTTAAATATCATATTATGCTTAAGAAACATTTAAAATCACTCATTCATTTTTTATCATCAATTAATAGGAATTTTAAAAAAGCATTTGTCAAGTAAATAACACGTATTGTGCTAACGTATATTTCTTCTCTTCTGTGTATCACCAAATATTAGGAATATCTGGCTGTATCAATAATACTATGACTGCATGAAAATTTCAACTCCTACCACCAGAATATCTTAGTTCAAAACAGATAGCTAGATATGCATCCCCCCTCCAAAAAAAGGAGTCAAGAAAAAGACATAATAATGCTTAATAAGCACTTACTCTGTTTAAGAGTTTTTTTTTCTTCCTAGGTGCTCTACATTATTTAATTCATTTAGTCCTCACCAAGTTTTAAAAAACAGAAACCATTATGCATACTTTATAAATGAAGAAAGTAAGGCATAGGGAGCTCATAGATCTTTCTAAGAGTGACATAAATGGTAGAATTAGAATTCAAAACCAAGTGGTCTTAACCATTGTGTACATTGCCTCTCAGTGGGGATGTAGATCTGTAAAGTTGCATTACTATTAATACTTTATGCAACAAATGAACATGTATGCCATTTGTTGAATATTTTGTGTGATTAGTAGAAACTGATCATTTTTGAAGTATCATGAAATTTACCATTGAAACTGAAAATATCAGAATTAGAAAAATCCTTTAAAATAATCTATTTCATTGTCTGCATTTATATTGAAAAAAGGAGAGTCTCTTCATGATCCAATTTGCCACTTTCTAGGACTCTTTATATCTTCTAACCATATACTGGGAGCCAAGAAGTGCAATGAGACTTTGGGGGTTGCTTTCAGTTCAGATGGTTCTAGTTTAGAAGTGTGCTTTAACAATTTTTATTCTGTTCTTCCCACTTG
The DNA here is from genome assembly GCA_008086735.1 of Cheirogaleus medius. Lineage (NCBI taxonomy): Eukaryota > Metazoa > Chordata > Mammalia > Primates > Cheirogaleidae > Cheirogaleus > Cheirogaleus medius. The sequence goes on along the minus strand of VBSM01000272.1, from coordinate 86,625,624 downwards.
GTCTTCATGCCCAATACCAAATAGTATGACACACCTAAGACTTCCTCCTGATTAATTTGATATACTCTTAAAGAAATTAAAAATACCTCAAATATCACATAATCTACCCAATCTACTAGCACCTATTTGATTAGGGTAAAACTGGGTGGAACTTCAACCAACTGGATTAGGATATTAGCTCCATGATCCCCAAGCTGGAAGGAGGTGGTCCAATGGCCCCCAACATCCCTAGGCAGTAAGGGTTTCTACTAGAATTTGCAAATTCCTACAACTTTGGCAGTTCTATGAGTTGAACAGATGTTGGACTTGTAATACTTTCAGAAACAAACTGCTGTGTAGCTTTGTGTAAATGATTGAACACTTTGGATATATCTCTAAAAAACAAGATTTTACAATGAGGTTATTTGCAAGCCTCGCTTTCATCAGAATCAACTTAGACATTTTTTTTTAAATCATAAATTCACACCCCCACCTCTGCAGTCTGATGAAACAGACATAATATAGGTCTCAGGAACTTCTAGTTTGATAAGTTCCCCAAATGATTCTGTTATAAGCAATCCACATACTGTTATTTAGACATGTGTTCAGATGATGTTCCAGTTTTCTAGTAAACTCATTTCCATGAGGTGTGTGAGCTTGACTTTAAAGGTTATTTCTGGCTGTAAATCCAGAAGACTTTTCTCTAGACTGCAGTTTCTCACTAGACTATGAACTCCTAGATAGCATGTCTCATACATCATTTTCACCCGGTGTCTAGGACAGTGTCTGGCATTTGGTAAATATTAATTTAATGAATTAAATATACTAAGAAATCAACAAAGCTTCTTGTATCAAGTAAAACGTTATCTCTCTTCAGACTCCCAAGTTAAGAGAAATGCACAAGCAAAACACCTTATGAAGCAGAAAATGAATCTTGCCTAGTTTGTGAAATGTCAGTTATCTCAAGAATAAGGCCAAATGACATAAGACACACAAGATCTGAAGTGTCTATATGCTGTGTTAAAATCTTTAGCTTAGTTATGACCCAGTTTCCTTCTTCTGCATCTTGTTCTATTCTCAAATCACCTGCCTTTTTGTTTGGAGTTTCTTTTTTTTTCCCTTTTTTAGTGATAGTATAAGAGATAAAATTCTTGATGAATCATTAAAGAAAGTCTGCCAATTGCTCCCTCATAATTGAGAAACCTACCCACATCAAGAAATAAAATTAGATTATAAAATATATTTAGTTATTTAGTTTTCATTTTCATTAAGTATGGTAATTAAGAAATTAAGGGAATGCTGCTAGAATACAACCAAATACATAGACATTTCTAAATAACAAACTTACGCCACTAAGCTATTTAGATTTACCAATAGAGACAACCAGCTACAATGAAGGCATTAAACTTATTCAAGTTTTGGGGTTTGAAATGATATATGACTTATTTTTGTGTCATGTGGTAATCTGCTCTTCTCAGGCACTGGGAATGTTTTCTCTAAAATGATGTCATCATCACTCATAATTTTGCATTCTCTTATAAATACCCATATAGGTAGATTTTTTAAAGTTTAGTTTTTAATACTTCTGTATTTCACAGAGTTTTATCTAACTTACTCCAGGATTTTGTCTTTGAAAAAATATCTATTTAGCTAAAAATCCAACCAACCCCTGAGTCACTTCAGGAAATGATTAGTAGAAATCTGTGAAGATAAAACACATTTGTCAAGGAAAGGCACTAAATTGATTGGGAGCTGAGAAACATGTCTGTGATTGTTACCTATTATCTGGAGATTTGTGACAAGGAATGGCAGCCAACTTGTTTCATGGAAAGTCAGTATCTGGCTAACTGTGACAACAGTAGGTCTGAGGGTCTTGTGGAGACCAGCTCTTGCTTACATCGTAACTGGGCTGGCTGACCATGGATGTAATCAGCCTTGAAGGGTTGTGGCTGCAGATGGCTGTAGGGATATAAACCTGGTGGAAATAATGACAGGGCTGCGGCTCAGCAGTAAGTCTTCATAATTTTTTAAATTTTCTTTTGTTCTTTTTTTTAAATGAAAGCTCTAAATTTGAAAAATTGTAACACCTGGAGATTTGTCATAAATGTCATAGAAATAATAATCAAGGCACTCACTGAGAATAACAACTGTTGATTTTCTTTTATTCTACAAAGATGGTCTCTCTTAAATTTTATGCACATAATCCAAAAAGTGGTATTTATCAACAGTACAATAAACTCTGCTCAACTAAAGTGTTCCTGTGAATTTTTTTTTCTGATTTATATCATAGACTAGAAGCCTGTGTGTTCTTAGTGGAAACATTTAAGATATGGCTAAAATAAAATGTTTCTATTATAACCTGAAATATTTAATTACAAAAGCAAATAAGGCTTCTTTTGGAAAAATATATAAAATACAGAAAACAAAAGGAAATCACAAATTACCTACCATTTATAAAACCCTGCCACTCAGAAAAAAAAATGTTTTGTTGTAATTATATTTTTATGCATTAAAAAACTTTTCCTTTTATTTTAGGCTTTCAAAATTAAGGGGCTCCATATATTAGAAAGACATATGTAAAGTGCTCAAGATCAATACTTTTAAAATTCTTATGTTGTCAAATAAATTATATTTTAGGAAGAGAGTTGAATAGTCAACCTCTTTGTTAGGATATGACTTGAATAGTCAACATCTTTGATAGGTTATGAAATAATAAATTTCAACAATCTGTGTAAGTTTTGATGAGAAAGAAACTCTATGGCATCAGAAAACTTTCCTCTATATTTGTCACAAATATTAAATTAGAACAGGTGCATTTTTAACAAGTTTGCATTAACATTTTTCATCTTTGTAGATTTAAGGTTTTGAATTACATATATTTCTGCTTCTCTAAAATAAATAAATTTACTATTAAATATTTCCTGCATGCTTTCTTTTACATCTGTCATGTATTATATATTTATGTAGGCCACAGTCATCAATGTGGCTGGTTAGCTAAAAAATCATATTCAATATATCAAAGTGAATAATATCTATGATTTTAGGACTTTTTGATAAAAGCCATTTTCGCTGGGGTTAGATGATATCTTATTGTGGTTTTGATTTGCATTTCTCTGATGATTAGTGACATTGAGCATTTTTTCATATGTTTATTGGGCATTACTCTATCTTCTTTTGAAAAGCTTCTCTTCACATGTTTTGCCTACTTTTTAACAGTGTTGTTTGACTTTTTTCATGTTGATTTTCTTTAGTTCTTTGTAGATTCTGGTTATTGTCCCTTTATCAGATGTATAGCATGTGACTATTCTCTCCCATTCTGTAGGTTGTCTGCTTGCTCTGTTGATTGTTTCCTTGGCTGTGCAGAAGCTTTTTAATTTAATCAAGTCCCATTTATTTATTTTTGTTGTTGCTGTGATTGCCCTTGGGGTCTTCTTCATAAATTTTTTGTCTAGGCCAATATATAGAAGAGTTTTTCCAACATTTCCTTCTAGAATTCTTATGGCTTTATGTCTTAGATTTAAGTCTATTATCCATCTTGAATTAATTTTTGTGAGTGGTGAGAGATATGGATCCTTTTACATGTGGCTATACTATTTTCCCAGCACCATTTATTAAGAATTCTTTTTCCCAGTGTATATTTCTGGCTATTTTGTTAAAGATCAGATAGCAATATGTGGATGGCTTTATATCTGGGTTCTCTAAGCCTTGTAAATATAGCTTAAAGTCTGGTAAAATGATGACTCCAGATTTGTTCCTTTTGCTTAATGTTGCTTTGGCTATTCAGGCTCTTTTCTGGTTCCAAATGAAGTGTAGAATTTTTGAGATGCTGGCATGGATGTGGAGAGAAAGGAACACTTATACATTGTTTGTTGGAAAGGAAACTTGTGCAAACTCTGTGGAAAGTAGTATGGAGATTACTCAAAGAACTAAAAGTAGACCTACCATTTGATCTACCAATCCCACTACTGGATATTTATCCAAAGGAAGAGACACTTGCACTAGAATGTCTATTGCAGCACAATTCATAATCGCAAAGATGTGAAATCAACCCAAGTGCTCATCAATTCATGAATGGATTAATAAAATGTATAGTACACCATGGAGTACTACTTAGCAAAAAAAACGAACTAAAACCTTTTGCAACAATCTGGATGGAACTGGAGACCATCCTCCTAAGTGAAGTTTCACAAGAATGGAAAAGCAAACACCACATGTACACACTATTAAATTGGAACTAACTGATCAGCATTCATGTGCACAGATGGAAGTAAAACTCAACAGAAATTATGCAGGTGGGAGGGGGGTGGTTGGATGGATGAAATCATATCTAATGGGTACAAAGCATACTATCTGGGCAAAGGGCACACTTATAATTTTGATTCAAGCAGTACAAAAACAACCCATGTAACCAAAACATCTGTACCCCCATAATATTCTGAAAAAAAAGTCAACAATAGCAACATAAAGGTTCTAAATATACTTAGACACTGACAATTTCAAAAAATGTTATATAAAAGTACTCTTCTGCTCTGTTCACTCAAAAATTTCATGATATTTTTATATTTTAAATATCTTTTATATGAAAATCAGGTCTTATATTTTTAACTCTTACTTGACTAAAAATATCTAAGAACTTCTTATTCTTCAGAAGAATAATGTTAAACCAAGATTACATTTAGTGCACATTAAACATTACAAAGGTTAATAAATGTCACATTACAATGGATCAGTCAATATTTAAGCCTCTTCTAAGGCAAAGTTCATGTGCTCTAGGGTGAGGAAAAAAGCTTCATAAATATTTTAATTATTTCAGAACTGGAATAAGGGTATATTGAATGACTTGTAAACCATAGGAATTATTTCATTTTTTTATGTAGCATCTGGAATCAATATAGACTTTTGAGAACATTCAGCATTTTAGAAACAGCAAATCTTCTATAATCAGCAAACAAAACATTTTGTTTAAATTTATGAATTCTTATATAAAACATTCTTCAAATTATGGAATGAACTGAACAATTTGCTTTCTGGAAACTTGTGGCACTTCTCACTTTCATAGACGTGTCTAGTACTGCCAATTGCCAAACTGAAAAAAAGGAATTAAAACAGCAGCAGCAGCAGCAGCACAAACTTTGAATGTACACTTTGCTCTGAAAGCTTTCTCACAAAATTTGTTCATTTGACAGAAGAGCTGCTGATGCTCGATGCTCAGAAAAGAGTTTCTGTTTCCATTTCTTCTTTTTTATGGCCAGAGGCAGATTGGGTATGCTGAAGTTTACCACCCAGAAAGACAAGGTTTTGGTCTCCTAATTTGATTACTGACCTTGGTGGCCTTGAAATAGAGAATGGCACTAGTTAAGATAAATAGAATGAAGAAAGAACCAAACAGAAGCATAACAGAAGTAGGCTAAAGAATGTAAATTTCCGTAAGATCCCCAAGTTAAAGAGGGGAGCAGGTTAGTGGGCCAGCCACAGTTGATTGACTGAGGAGATAAGTCACCCTGGGAATTTGAGAAAAGGAATTTAAGTGCCATTAGGTTAAACAAAGGCTTTAGGTTAAACACTTTATGTAAAGGTTGGTTGTTTGTTTTCAGACTAATAAAAAAAAAGTGCCTTTGACTTCTGAGAACCATTAACTCTGTTTTTGTCAGCCCATACTTTATCTTCCCCATTAAGAATCTTCCCAAGTCAAAGAGGGGACAAGTTTCTCATCTTCAAGCTGCCATCAAGTTTCTTGACTCTTTTTCCCTTTCAATTATTTACTCTTTATTGCCCTAAAATTTCCCTGTGAAATTGTAAGGGTGCTCCTGACTTCTTCTCAAACTACATAAAAAACATTCCAGGGATTGAGTTGATATGATTTCATCTTAAATTATAAATTTTCAAAGCGAGAGAGTCCTTACATTTCTGATTCTCAAGCCAGTGGAGAGGCCATTTTTCCTCCACTTTAACCTCAGCCCATCCTGGAAGTTCATATCAGAGACTCAGAAGTGAGGAGGAAGTGATGGTTATTTGGAAAAGTGTTCTTAATGTGCCTACCTTTTCTTAATTCAAGCAACCAAAATTAAATTTCATTAAAATGTATTCAAAGGATGAATGAGAAAAACCTTAAAGGAGCATGGGATTAGTAAATAAAACTTAAGAGATGATGATCTTATTTAATTTCTTCATAATTAATGCAAGAAGAGAGTGCCTGACCCAGGCAGGCCATGTGACTTCCTAAGGTAACAATTCTTAGTCAGTGACAGAGCTGAGACAAGAACGCAGATCACCTGACCCAGTGAGGTGGCTTGGTTGAGATGCTGTGTTTGTAACAGAATTCATTCTGTCTGAGATTGAATTGTTTAATGATTTAATAGGAGAATGCTTTCCTTGTTGCTATGGTTTTAGTATGTCTCCTCCAAAATTCATGTATTGAAGCATAATGGCCAATGTGATAGTATTAAGAAGGGGCCTTTAAGAGGTGATTAAGTCATGAGGGATCCTCTCCTCTAAATGGAGTTAAGGCCCTTATAAAAGAGGCTTCGGGTAGTGTTCAACCCTTTTAGCTCCTTTCTCCCCTTTTCTTCCCGTATGCCATGTGAGGACACAGCGTTCCTCTCTTCAGGGGGATGCACCGACAAAGCTCCAATCTTAGAAGCAGAGAGCAACACTGAAAAGGCAACCAAACCTACCTGGATCTTGGACTTTCCAGCTTCCAGAACTCTGAGGAAAAATTTTCTGTTCTTTATAAATTGCCCAGGGACTTTATAAGTCCCTGGTGTTCTGTTACAGTGGCACACATGGACTAAGGCACTTGTTCTACATTGTGTCTTAAATTGCTATTGCTGCTATAACAAATTATGACATACTTAGTGGTTTAAGACAATAGAAATTTGTTACATTAGAGTTCTGGAGGTCAGAAGTCCAAAATGGGTTTTCTGGTGCTAAAGTCAAGGTGTCAGCAAAGCGGTATTCCTTCTGGAGATCTGGGGGGGATATTTCTTGCCTTTTCCATTTTCAAGAGGTCACCTGTTTTCCTTGCTTGATAGCTACTTCACTCTGAACTCTGCTTCCATCATCACATCTCTTTGGACTCTGACCTTTTTGCCTCCTTTTTATAAGGACGCTTATGATTACATTGGGCTCACAAAGATAAGTCAACATGATCTGCCCATATCAATATCCTTAACTTAATCATATCTGCAGTGTCATGCCAGCTTAACATATTCACAAGTTTGGGGGATTAAGTCATGGACATATTTCAGGGACCACTATTTTGTCTATTATTCCTAGTATTCAACCAAACATTGACATGGAGATAAAAAGCATAAATTAGACAAGAAAGTTCTTTCTCCATGGCTTTGCTGTTCAAATATCATCTCATTAGAACATTTTGACCATGTTATTACATATGCTAGGAGTAATGGACATTTTATAAGAATATGGCCAGTTACCAAGTGAACCTGTTCCAATTAATAGATAAATAAGAAGTCATAAATAACTGTTCTTCATAGTTGCTTTGACCCATATAAAAAGCATTTTAAAAGTTTATTCTGAGATTTCATAAACTCTGTACAAAAGAAGTATAAGGTTTACATAATATATTTTTATTTCAATAGATTTAGGGGTACAAGTGTTTTTGTTACATGGATCAATTATGTAATGCTAAAGTCAGGGCTTTTAGTGTACCCATTACCAGAATCGTGTACATTCTACCTGATAGGTAGATTTTTATCTCTCAACTCCCTTCCCACTCCCCCTTGAGGTTTCCATAATATTGCAGAAACTAATGCCCAAGACCAAAAAAATAAGACCCTAAGCAGAATAATTGCATGCAAGAAGTAAAGTTAACAAAAATTTCTATTTAACTGCAATTAGAAATTGTTAGCACTTTCATCAGAATAATACGGTTGACATAATCAAAGTACAGAGGCTTGATTTCTGGTATTCTAGAATGAAAATAAATGAATTCCTAGAGGACACTATCATTTTTAAGACACTCACATTTAAAAAAATATATGTATATTTTGCAGGTCCTTGGTAAGAATATATTTTATATTTTATAGTAGAGTGAAAAAATGGAACATTTCTCATGTTTTCCAAGATTAAAATTACACAAATATTTTATACATGAACATGTAATACAAAACAGAATTATTTCATTAATATTTGAAAGTTAGAGCTTCTATCAGCAGTAGCACTGAATAGAAAATGTGATCATAAAATTTCTCTGCACAGCCCTGCTTTTATTGCTAGCTTAAAGATTTTTCTTAGAAGTATTAAGGTTTTGGTCAAAAGATGGTAGTCTTAATCATATACAAATAGTATATACCTAAAATTAATTTTTCTTTCAGTATACTATGCTGTTAGGCTCAAATCCAAGCCTAATTAATTCTGTATTCTGTGTTCCAAGATTGTAGAATTTTTAGAATACTAAGCATCCAAGAGGGGAAGAAAAAAATGTTTTAGAAATGTGAGGTTGTGGGAGGAGGGAAGTTGATGAGGAAAGGTAATGAATAGAAACCTAGTAGCTGATACACAAATCTTTAGAGCATTTTTACTTCTAGTATGAAGTAACTTGTGGCATATTTATTTTGATTGTGACCACTTTTTTCTTACTTTGTATTTTCAAAAGTTCTATGACACATAGTAGATATCCTATTATAAATAACTTGCTATCTTAGTTGGCTCCAGCTGCCATAACAAATTACCATAGAATGCATGGCTTAGACAACAGAAATGTATTTCTTCAAAGTACTAGAGCCTAGAAGCTTGAGATCAGGGTGCCAGAATGGTTAATTCTGGTGAGGGCTCTCTTTCTGGCTTGTAAACATCCCACCTTTTTGCTGTTTGCTCACAGAGCCTTTCCTCAGGGCTTACACATGTGGAGGGAGGGTAAGGGAAAGGAGGGGTAGGGGAGGAGAGCAGGGTAGGGACGCTCTGGGGCAGGAGAGAGAGAGGGAGGAAGGGGGATTTCATCTCTCTCCCTCTTCTTATATGGCCACCAATCCTATTGGATTAGGACCTACCCTTTGGAAGAACTCATTTAACCTTCATTACCTCCTAAACATCCTATCTTCAAACAGTGGTTTTGGAGGTTAAGGCTTCAGCATATGACCTTGAAAGGGTACAATTTAGTCCATAGCATTTCATCCTCATGACTCATTAAGCACTTTTGAGTTAAAAAATAAAAAAAAGTTTTTTTAATTCCTTAATTTAGGAAGCCTTCAAGAAACCTCATAGAAGATGGCTATGGAAGTGACAGAAAAAAACTGTTTTGTTTTGTGTTTTAGAGATGGGGTCTGGCTCTGTCACTTAGGCTAGAGTGCTGCGGCACAATCATAACTCATCACAGCCTCAAACTTTCAAATAGTCCCCCCACCTCACCTTTCCAAGTAGCTGGGACTACAGGAAGGTGGCACTATACCCAGCTAATTTATTTTATTTTTAGAGACAGGGTCTCACTAATTTGCCCAGGCTGGTCTCAAACTCCTGGCCCCAACAGAGCCTCCTACCTCAGCCTCCCAAGTAGCTAGAATTACAGGCATGAGCCACTGCACCTGGCTTGAAAGAAATTGTTTTACTTTTGGTTGAAAATTGTTAAAGTGTGTTCGATAAATTTTTTTGGAAAGTCCTATAAGCAACTGATCTTAAGAGAAGTAAAATAAAAATTAAAAAAAATGATAACAAGGCTATTTATCTGTTATTCCTTCCTTATCAATGGCTATTGACTCATAACAAGGAAAACTCAAGACCTTTTTTTAAAAAAATGTATCCTTTTGACATGTATTAGGCTTAAAATGGAAAGGATTTAGGATCCTTTTGAACATTTCCCAAGAAAATAAGTATAAAATAAAATAAATATAATCATTGTTTTATATTCAATAACATTCAGAATATTGCTACAATGTAATACTGAATAAGAAAATCTGAGCTAAGACCAATATTAAAAATGGTATACCAAGATTACCAAGTAAACTTTTTGCCAATTAGTCCTATTTTCTCTTATCATTTATTAAGCAGGGAGAAGACACTTCTTATAATTGGGGTAAGAAGTAGTCTAGGACTTTATTCTGCACGTCAATGGTGCTTATTCAGACACCCACAGATACTTTAAATATAGAAATAGGGCTGAAAAGAAAACAAGGCTTTGATGGTTTGCAGTATACCCACCAAAAATCTTAAAGTACATTTAAGTAAATATTCATTTTAATCTCCTGATGATTTATTTCATTTCCTTCTTGAGTGCTTACAAAAAGAAATAATATGGTCGAAGTTTCTAAAATTAAAAAAGAAGAGAAGAAGAAGAATTATTAATATATTCAGCTTGAGTAATAGAAATATGTGTGGGGAGGATAATTTAATATTCTTAAATCTAAAATTAATTCATTTTGAATGTAAATTTCAATTGAAAAAAGCCAGAAGAGTTATTCGGCAAAAGAATCAATCAGGTCATTTCTCTAACTCTATTTTTATATAAACTTTCACTGCTTTGCTGAGTTTGCCACTTTTAATTGACCCTTTTATATTATAAATGCAGTCCAAGGATATGTGTAGGGGAGAAGCTAAAAAAACATGTATTCATTTTTGAACCAGTACCTATGGGGTATCTTCAGCAATTCTTCTCAAACTTTAATGTACATTTTGATTACCTGTGAGTTTTGTTAATGTGCATTTTCTGATTCATTAGATCTGGGTGGATGTCTACAAATCTGCATTTCTAACAAGCTCTCAGGTGAGGTCCATGGTATGTCACTTTTTTTTTTTTTTTTTTGAGACAGAGTCTCACTCTGTTGCCTGGGAGAGTGCCGCGGCATCAGCCTAGCTCACAACGACCTCAAACTCCTGGGCTCAAGCAGTCCTTCTGCCTCAGCCTTCCAACTAGCTGGGACTAGTTGGAAGCATGTGCCACTGTGCCCAGCTAATTTTTTCTACATATATTTTTAGTTGTCCAGCTAATTTTTTCTATTTTTAGTAGAGACAGGGTCTTGCTCTTGCTCAGGCTGGTCTCAAACTCCTGAGCTCAAACGATCCTCCCGCTTCGGCCTCCTAGAGTTCTAGGATTACAGATGTGAGCCACCATGCCATGCCCACTGGGATGTCACTGTGAGTATCAAGGTATTAAATGACAGTGGGGAAAACCCAAATAATTTCAGTATGTGAACCTTCTTCTTTGGAAAATATAAGAAGGAAAATTTAAATTTAAAATCTAATTTTAACACAATGTTAAATGCCATTTAACAAAATGGCATAGCAATAAAGTAAAGCCAGCAAACAGAACACATCTATAAAGTCCTTGTAGGTTATTTCAAGTCTAAAAGATGAAGGCCAGCAAATGCAATCAAGAAGCTAGAGCTATAATGATAGAACAAATCTGCTATGGGCTGTATTCAAAGTGAGACATTCTGAAGCAGTCGTTTAATAGTAATGATTGTATGATAATAATAATAATGAAACATATTTATAGCACCTTTGCTGTCTGCAGTGTTTGTTCATAGTCAACTTGCCTTATAGTTATCAGAAATTTGAGCCATTGTATTCTAAACTTTTCAACATCTATCCCTATGAACAAAAGATGATACTATTTAAAAGGTAAAGTAAAAATAAATTGGAAATGTGATATGATATCTTTCATATTTGACTGAGCAAATTTTGCTATAGGATATAAATGCTTTGGGATTCAGATGCAAATTATTCATTATAAGACAAAGAAAAATAATAGAAGTAGTTCTCAAAGTAATGATTTAGGGCTTGGATTTTACATGTTTTCCAAGGGCCTTTATGACCATACATAATTCATGAATCTTTATTTCTATAATGTTTGAATTTTTTTCCCTCGAAGTGTTTTTTAATGATTAGGTCACATGGCCAGGGCAGTCTTTTAATGTCTGTCTTTTTCCCGGTTTATCGTTTTTCCATTTTGCTTAGGAATACATTAGCCTTTGCTACGTACCCTCAAAACATCTACTTTCACAATCAGCTTGGAACAGAAAATGAACAGTGGGACCTAATTGAATATTATGTATTTAAGATGGCTAAACTGATATAATTTTGAAATAAGAAATGCATATAGATTTACACAATAAAGATTAAAAGATGGGGTCAGCACAGATAAAGAATGTTTGCTAACTGAACTTATTTTGGTGTGTAGGCAAAAGTACTTATTGAATGTAAAAAAGCATGCTGTCCTGAAATAATATAAATGCTTCTATATGAAAACCAAACTAGTTTCACACTTTAAAAATAAAACCACTTAAAATAGTTCATTAAACGTTATTATGGTTTTTAACTTACAAATTTAGATATTTTGGAGGTTTTCTTTTTAAAAATTCTAGGAATTTAGACATGATTTCAATGTTGGTGGTCTTTGCTTTGACTAGCAAAACATTACTTATGATTCTCCTATCTGATCTTTTACAGTCCCAAAGTGTTTGATACTCACCTGGTAAATGGAGTAAGACAATCGTTTTTTTATTACACTGAATGAAATATTTATGTAAAGTGAATTTAAAAGAATACGCTACAGAACAAACTAATAGGAATTCTTAAAAGTTGGACTTTGTGGTACTTTAACAACACAGACTATTTTAAGATGGGAATTTGGAAGGAATCTTATTTTGTTTATTACTCAGCCTTTTCTCTCCTGGGATAGTTTCCCTATATTAATTGCTTCTGTGCTCAGATGCTTCTAATTATTAACCTGCAGGTGTCTCTAATCACTGTTTCTTCCAGCAGAGTTTTGTTCCAGGGCCATTAGCTGTGCTGCTTAATTACAATACACTGTACCTAGTTTTGTGTACTGTTTGATCTTTCAGATGGCTTCCCAGACCTCAGAAAACAGTCATTGGCAATCATTTTCTACAATTAACCACAGTGCCCTGTATCTCTTTCTCTATTATTAAATTGGATCAGAGTGTGGAGAATTATACAAGAGCTAATCCTTAAAACTGAGGACACTAAGCTCTAAGACACACCTAATGGTACTTAGTCTCCGAGATATTAAAACCAAAGATTGTAAATATATTCCTATATTTTAGAATCTGAAATCTGAGGTATTTCTAAAGATGTATAGAGTGACTGAATCTAGAGGTGTGCAGCATTCTTAGAAGTACTCTATTCCTTGCATTTTAAGATGAAAATAGTGTGGCTGCAATAGACTTTAGTGTAAAAAAAAAAAAAAGATTTTTCTGTGTTCTGGGCCTCATCTGCTGCATGGTACTCTTGCACCTCTCACTTCCCATGCCTTTTTCAAACTTTTTAGGAATACAAAAAATTGGAATAATGTCAACATCAGGAAATATTTCTGATGCAAAATTATTCTTGAGCTACAAAATATATATTTCCTATTTCACATCAGAATAAATTACACATTGAATAAAAATCAACATGCAAATAAAGAAGTTCATAGGTCAATAGTTTTCTCCTGCTCTCCCACTCAGAGTGCTTATTTAGATCTCTGAATATGTCTTTTGACCCAGACGTGGCATCTAAATGAGGCCCTGTGATTATGGCCCTGAATATGGCAGAAAGCGTGGAGACAAGGTCTGATGCCGTGATCAAATATAATTCTGTCTGGTAGTTTGCATGCCTGCCCTTGTAATTACTGTTTGGCTGAACTCAGCAGGATCACCAGGGCATTTGTTGGGTGGTAGGTTGGTTTTTTTGTGGGTGATATTTATTTTGTTTTGTTTTTGATTTGTTGGTTGTAGGTTTGGATTTTGTTGCTGTTGTTGGTAGTTAGAATCTTGGTTTCAACAATACAAATTCTTGTAGAAATGAAACAAGTATCTAGCAGTCTCCTAATGTCACATTCAAAATCAGAATTATTTATTATGTCACATAGCCTCATATATCTGTCTTGGTTTTATCTATTAATATAAAGTTAATCTTTAGCACATTTGGAAATAACAATGCCATCACTCCTCTTGTAGGAATAACTTATCCCCCAACCTATATTACAAATACTTTCAGAGTATCAAAATAGCTTTTCGAAACACTTTGGATTTCTTTTTCATAAAAATAGCATAGTGTTTTTAGCACTTTCAGCATCTGTTACCTGTATTGCTTAGCATGCTAAGCAAAAAATACCTCAAAGTAACAAAAAATAAAATTAGCAAAAAATGCAGTTTTAAACTAAATGCAAGATTCAGGATATGGTTACATGATTTTCAAAATCTATTAAGACTTTACTGGGGAAAAAAAGTTACTTGTATTTATTTATTTACTGCATTTGTTCTTCATTAAATTTTTCTACACGTTTATGAAATCGAAAGAAATTTATTCTTATACTTCACTAAGAAACTAAAATTGTATTATACTGGAAACTCAACTCTTGCATGGAAGTTTTAAGCTACTCTGTCTTTGAGAATTTTGAAGATGAATAACTCTTAAACATGATGCTTCAAATGGTGTTGGGTTCATAGTCTTCATAATTAGTTTCCATTATCAGTTTGTTATGTGTGTGTTAGGATCACTTGTATCTGTAAAAGGATATTAACCTGGAGTCCTGCCCACAGGAAGGAGCATGGCCTCTTTTGCTTACATGATCCTAAACCAAAATACTATTATCACCTGTTAAATAATTTATTTTGAGGTTACTCTGATTGCTCATATTATAACTATGTAAAAGGAAATGTATTACTCTTCTGAAAATAATTGCCTAGAATCATGAAAGATCACCATATTTATAATTTATAATACATATAAGATATAAATGACTAAATTAAAATCCTCATTGGAAAATTCTTATATATTATTTCTTTTAATTTATTATAAAAGTCCACAGCATAAAAGACTTCTTCATGAGTGTGCAAAAAACTACCATAAATATGTAAAAAAATTTTAAAATGTGATTGAAACATATTTCTAATTATTTAATACTCCTATCACGTTCACATTTTGTGATTTATATAGACAATCCTAAAGTTCGTAGTCGTTAGCAAAGCCCTAGAATATGGTAGGAAAACAATCTCCAGACCTGTTATCTGGGCTCTTTATTCTAATCTTCCTGAATAATGAGGAGACTTCAGTATATTTATTAATGGTGTCATTTTCTGGTTTTTATCCTCAACAGAAGCATATGATGGAAACCATTTATCTCAAACAAATTTAGTATCACATTGTAGAAGACAGTAAATGAAAGAAGTCTTGTATTATGATTTATTTCATGCCATATGATCTAAGGTTGCTAACTATCCATTTACTTTATCTGCTGTCCAGTACCAGATTGTCTAAATTCTGATGTTTAGGGAATAAGGAATAGCTATTATCAAAGCAATGGTTTCTTAAATTTGTTAAAAAAAATTCAATGTAAAGCTTGTGCTGGAATTTGTTGTTCAACAGTGTTCTCTTTAAAGATCTCATTAGAGAGTTTTGTTGAAGAGAGTCCTCAATTTAATTATTCGAGTTGAAGCTATATTCATGCTACGGAGAAATGCAAGAACAAAATTCAATTCTAGAACTAGGCACCAGCTGGTTTTAAATGACCGTTTATATTTTGTCCTTTGTTATCTATAGCACATCCATAATAATTAATAAACATTTATCAACCCTCTGTGTGAGCACACTAGGGGGTTTAATTATCTCTTCTTGCTTAGTATGGGCATAAACATTATTATGAATCATCTAAGTGGCACATCTTCACTTGCTTTTTTTTGATAGATAAAAAGCTTCTTATTAGGAATTAAGTTTAAATTCAGCATAATTCTGTTTTATCATACAACAATTACAAATACAACATAAGGAGGAATTATTCCCATTGTCAGTTAATGAAATTTAACTTAATTTCATGTATTTTGAGAAGATTGTATAAATTGATAAGATTTTTTTATGAAAACATGCATAATTTACAAATTATCATTCTCTCTTCAAACATTTATTGAAGATCTATTATTCTCTAAACTGTACCACACAGCAGGGATACAAAGATAAACAAGAGACAGTCCCTGTTCTCATAGAACTCACTTTCTACTTTGGGAAACGGTTGTGGAGAGAACAAAACACAATATCGTTATAGCTGTATAAAAATAGCACAGAGAAGCCTTTGGCCAAGGTCGGCTGGGACATCAAATCAGGATTCAGCAAGCAGAAGCCCCTTAGGACCATGAACACCATTGGCTTCAGTTCTCAGCTCTGCAATCTAGGAACATAGTCGTCAGCAACCAAAAGATTCAATCAGGAAACAAATTTTTACTGAATAATTTACTAGACACCTGTTTCAATGTTTTTTCATGTTATTATCCCTAATACTGTCCTATTGGATTATATTTTAATCTTTCCTATTTTTAATTGTAATGCTAATGACTCTCAAAAGGGAGAAAACATTATATCCAAATAGGAGATGGTGGTGGGGGATGCCTCACTCTCACATCTCCCCGAACAGAAATGATAAATATGATAAACTTCCTGCCGATAGCATAAAGAGGATGATCAAGACACAGAGGAGAAATGGTTAATATTTTTGAGAAGGTCTAGGTCAGTGTAGTTGAGTGACACACCTGATTCAATTCTATTAAATAAACAATGGATGCAAGTAAGCCTGAAAAGATCAAGAACAAAAATGATAGAATGAATGTGTGAATGACTTAAGGCTTTCCTGAGATGTGGAGACAGAAAATTCTCACCAGCCAAGATCTAAAGGATTTCATATAGGTTTGCATAAATGAACCATATATATGTAATAGTGTTCCTAGTGGGTGATTTAAGTGATGATTTTCATGAGTAATTTTACTGTTCTCAATTTTTGGCTTACAAAGTGACTAAGAATTTAAACATAAGATTCAATTATACAATACAGCACAATCTTTAGAGAAAAGGTGACTTTTGAATTGAGCCTTGAGCATGTGTGGAATTTTGTTGCCTGGAAAAGACAAAAGGTCACTTTACATTGACAGAATGCATGTTTATCAAACAAATATAAAAAGGATTTATCTAGGGATTTTAAGATTTCCAAGATCAAACTCTGAAAAAATAAAGCTGGTATGCATACCACCATAATTTATTAATATTAGAGTTAATAAGCAAGCCAGACCACTATTTCTACTCAAACTATTCCAGAATGTGTATTATCTAAAAATATCAATGTTCATGCCCATTCACAATCATTTTCCATAATTTTCCCATCACAAAACTAGAGCTCAAATTAGAGAATGTATGCAGACTGCCCTTGAGTGCAAAACCAGAAAAAACAGAATGAAGTGGATGGTACTTGCGAACTGGATCAGTTGCCTCTTTGTGCTAAGAACCTCTTTGCCGGGTCACTTTCTCGAGCCCTTGAACACTTACTTATCTGATTCCAGATACCACAATTACTGATTTTGCGTGGGCCAACATGATTGCACCTTTCTTCATGCCCACGTGGCACAACCTGCCTTCCTCCTTGTTCCTGATACTCAAGAGGCCGTAGGGCACTTGTGTGCAACCTGAAGTGTGTGTTTGGGATTGGAGGCTCAAGGAGGGCATGTTCTTGGCTGGTGAAGCAAACCTATGACAATGGAAATGGGAGACAACACATAACTTCTTCTTTTCTTCCCCCAATATAGACTGAGATGCATTAGGTCATGCTGCCTCTTGAAGATGACAAACATTTGCTTGGTACAAAGTATAGGTAGGTTAGAAATGCACCTCCATGTTTTTGCTCCACACCCCTCCCTTTTCCCTCATTCTACCTTCCCTAGGAGAGAGCTTCCTAGTAAAGCATTAGCATGAAAGGTTTTGCATGAGCTTCTGTGCCCTTTAGAGCTAAGAGAATAACCTATCACAAACAAATTTTTATAGACCCCCTTGGATTATGAATCCCTTATAATTAAGCAAAGCTTTGGGAAAACAATGACAAATAGATCTTCAAAACTATTTGTATGTAGATTTAAGGAGCAAACTTTTAGTATAATTCAGCCTTATAACTTTTAAAGAAACATAAAACTTTTTTGATCCCAAACTCAATAAACATCAGTAATCCCTCAGCCTCTGAGTTATGGTTTATGGTCTTGTACTTAGAACAAAGTCCTCTGGCTACTTGAAAAGTGTGGAATGTCAGTGTTTCTTCTTTGCACTTTTGGTAGATGCTATCCACAGAGGGGTGGAAGACTAGGAAACCTTCTCAAGGAAAGCATCATCTGATCAAAACACGAAAAGTGAATAGAAGTTGGCAAGGGAAAGGGAAGTGACAAATTGGAGACTAACACTAACAAAAGAACTAAGAATTGGAAGAGAGCAGTTGGATTCACAAAACTGGAATGCAGTGTAGTCGAGCCATAAAGTGAAGGTGAGAGATGAGAGGAGGGAGGAAGGAAAGAATTAAGTCTAAGCTGTCTGACGTGCTGACCACTAGTCACATGTGACCACTTACATGTCAATCAACTAAAATTAGCCAAAATTAAACATTTCATTCCTCAGTCACATTAGTGACATTTTAAGTGTTCAATAGTCACATGTGGCTAGTGTCCACTATCTTGGACAGAGCAGAAACATCATAGAAAATCTTATTGGGAAGAACTTGGCTACACCTTGGGAAGCATATTAAGGTTTTCTTGTGGTATAATCCTTTGTATTTATTGACAGATTTTAAGCAGTAATATTTTGTTTTGAAAAGTATCTAAAGGGAAGACTTTTTAAATGTTTGGTTTTTAATCACTAGTGAGATTGCTCTGCCTTTACTTCAAGAAATATGTTTTTAGGGTTGATATGGTAAAAACAAAAGAAAGCACTGGATTGATTCTAGTCTGAAAATTAGCTATGCGATCTTAGGGAAATAATCCTGACTTCATTGGTTCTCTGTGTCCTCAAAGCTTAAGTAAGGGCATTAAACTTCCATTTTCACTTGTTCTAGCCCCTAGGTAATAAATAATAGAAAACAAATAAATAAAGTAAGAAACAATTTAAAAATGGTTAAAACCTCTCTTCAGAGCATCTTCAAGTGAGTCCAAGGGTGCAGCAGGAGAACACCAAGGGCAGCACAGTGGCATATGAATGGGTGAGAGGAAGAGGGTGGTCGTACCTTCTGCCTTCTCCACTCTGTCTCCACAGTTCAACCATATCAGACTAGAATCTTATTAAATTGAGATTCCTACTATTGCTGTGTTAAAAGATGTTCTACTAAACACGGTTCTCTCCAAAATATTTTTTGAAATGCTCTGATTCAACAAAATCTGGATTCCAGCATCAATATTCACCTGCAATCACATTATATATAAAATCAAGTGTGCACTTTCTATGGTGTGCATTTACTTTTCAAATCTCAGGGATCCATATCACACATATAATCTCAGGCTAAGAGTCTCCTTATATTTCCTCTTCAATTACTATCTGCATAGATGGAATCCAGAGAGTGGTTTGAGGCCATAAAGTTTATGACTCAGCGGTTAGAACAAACCATTGGTATTGGGAGTACTAATATATAACCATCTCTAAAATCCTGCAAGTATAGATTTATAATCATCTAACTCTACGAAATTCAAAATATATTGGTGACTTTGCCTACATTCAAATTAAGATAGCACTGTTAATGGATAGTAATATCCTTATATAAACCTTTTAAATGAATCTACTATTAAGTATTGATGGTGAACATCAGTAGAACCAGAGTTAATACTGATTTTCCAACATGCTTAATACAAATAATGGGTATGAAATAGAAATAGAAAATGTGCATAAAAATCTAATTTAAATAAATGTGAATAAGAATTAGATAAAATTTTATAGCAACTTTAAACAAACCAATATGTGTACTCCATCAGAATATAATTAAATTAATATCTGGGAAGAATTTTGTTATCTAAGTTGTGTTTATATATGACATCATGGTCTTTATCATTTATAAATCACCATCTACTCATCACTCTAAACAAATGCCTTGGATTACCTCATGCCACTGGTTGGCTTTTGGCTTTAGGATTTAATCAGTACCAGCAAGAGTTAAGGAAGCTGATTTATTGGCTCAGTTTCTGGTGTGAACATTCATACGTATGTAATGTTTAAAATCCTCTGATCTCTGTGAAACCTATTTAGTTCATGCTTCCTCCAGAAATATTATCTACTAAGGGCTAATAACTTTTAACATAAAAGCCATTTTTTCCTAAAGCTTGTTAATCCCTTCAAAAGTTGTCAGACTGGTCAAAATTTTGAAAAAATTCTTCATCACTTTTATTCATTTTTCACACTGTTTACACACTACAGTGGCTGCTCTGCTGGAGCCAGGTCTAGATAACTTCCTATGATCTTCTCCAAATCATAGCTGTGTCCCTGAGACTCGACTGATGATAGATGTTGAGAATATGATTCATATTTGCAGTGATAGAAAGAAACCCTCAACTAAGCCACATTAATCACTGAGCTGAGACTGACTCACTTGCTTAGTGTAGGTACTGAGGCTGCTCTTTCAGTCTTGGCATTCTATTCTCAAAGTAACTCATGGGAAGAAGATTCAAAATACAGGAAGTATTTCTTTAAAAATATTTGTAACTTGTTAAGGCATGAGATCTTATAAGAAATAGGAGTCAAGAAACGTTTGGGGAAAATCTACCTGGGATACTAACAAAATTGTAGATTGAAATAATCTAGGACCATCACATCTGAAAGGTGGCTTTCCTGTATAAGGAATTAAGGAAAGCAAAATAATAAAAACACTGTAAGAAAATGCAGATGAAACATGGTGAAAACTTTTAATATTTAAAAGGCAGTATTCCAGCACATGGAAAAAATTCAATATGTCCATTTTATAGTGTTAATGTTGGAAAAATAATATAGTCATGTAGCAAATATTTATTGAATATATACTGTGTGCCAGGCACTGTTCTGTGTACCAGGGTGGGGAAAAGAGAAGAAAACAGACAAAAATCTCTGTGCAGATTACCCTTTATTAGGGAAGACAATAATAGATGTTTATGTAAAATATAATGCCTATTACATAGTGATAATGAAGCAATAATTTTAGGGAGAAAATGGGAATAGGGAGTGCTCAGGGTAAGCGTGTTCTTTTTTCCCCAATTTTAGGGTTTCTACTCCTACCCCAAGGATCTCTCTGTAAGCACTTATCTGTTCTAGAATAGCCATTCCCAAGGTTTCCATACAGGACTTGAAATTTCTGTGGGATGATTTCTAGTTATTTTGTGTGTGTGTGTGTGTATGTGTACAGAATAGATATATGATAGATAAGTAGATAGATATTTCTATAATGAATTAAATATTTTCTTCTATATTATATTTTATTGATCACATGAGAATATTACTTTTTCTATATTGGCCTTGTAACTCTGCCACTTACTGGACATTCTAACTAGTTTCAATAACCACGATAATTTTTTCGTTAGTTTGTGTTACCTAAGCAGACACTATCTTTAAATAATGACAATTTGTGTCTGCCTTTCTACCATCTGCCACTCGTATTTTTCCTTCTAGCCTGTTGCACTGGTAAGTTGGTGGTAGTGAGCATCCTTATCTCATTGCTCACCTTAGTGGTAATGCTTCTCATACGTCACCATTAAGTATGATGTTTGGTGAAGGTTTCTGGTGGATGCCCTTTATCAAGTCAACTCTTTCTTTTCCAAGCTTGCTGTACAATTTTAAAATCTGGAATGGGTTTTGAATGTTGCCATATGCTTTTTCAGCATCAAAGTCACGTCGTCTATTGTTTTACTTTTTATTCATTAATATAATTGATGGAAATTATATAATTCTTAATACTTAACCACTTTTGCATTTCTCATAATAGATTTTAAAAATATTTTTGAATTTTATTTGCTAGCATTTTGTTTAGAATTTTGTATGTATGCTCATAATTTAGATTAAACAATAGTTTTTCTTTGTTAGGCTAACATTATCCAGTTTGGGTATTAAGAATATGCTACCTTGTAGAATAAGTTGGAGGGATTTCTATATATATTTATTTAGTCTTTTGAACAATTTAAATAACTTGGGAATTATTTCTTTTAATTTTTAATAAAAATCTATGTAAGTCCATCAGAACCTAATATCTTTTGGGAGTAAATTTGTGATTACTTTTCCAGTGCTTTCTATGATTGTAGATATATTGGTTCTTCCTTCTCTTCTTGAGTTAATATGGATTGAAATCCAAAAATTATGACAAATGTAGTGTTAGAAGAAAAGAAAGGATGTCCAAACTCCAACTGATAATATTTTAGGACACAAAAGGGAATGACAGAAAGATCTATGGATGATAAAAACAAGAACTGTTGATAGATGGTTGAATCTAATGGTTTAAGCTACATAAAACTAAAATGAATTGAAGAGAGTGGAGAAATAACGATCTGCATCTCCATAAGAAGGAAGAGGACATCTAAAGCATTTTAAGCTCAAAGAAGAAGGTCTTGGGAGAGGAAAACTCCTCCATTCAAGAGGGTATAAACGGAAGCAATATTCTTAAGAGAAACAGCAACTTTAGTTCTGTAACATTTGGAGAAGAAGGTGATAACTCTGGAGGATTTGATTGTGAGGTGGCATGAATTCTAGCAGAGCAGTGGAAGGTCTGGGGGTCAAGAGAGGTGGCAGATTAGACAAATTTAGCTAATGTGCATACAAAGATGAAAGCCTGTGGATAATCTGGGAATTAAGCTTCTGGTGGGAATGGAGGTAACAGGAATATAGGACTCTGATGGGATTTGACCTGACAGATAACTAGGAAGACTGTGGCAATGAAGCCATA
Organism: Cheirogaleus medius; assembly: GCA_008086735.1. Taxonomy (NCBI): domain Eukaryota; kingdom Metazoa; phylum Chordata; class Mammalia; order Primates; family Cheirogaleidae; genus Cheirogaleus; species Cheirogaleus medius. The sequence continues at coordinate 86,603,006 of VBSM01000272.1, read as the reverse complement.
AATACTGGCATTTAAAAAAAATGGGAAACTGGGGAATGTCTTACAGGAACATGTAGAACTCTGCTTCAGGCTCTGGTTCAGTCTCCCAATGGCTGTGTAGAGGCCACACAAGGGAGGGACATCCATAGCACACAGAGATCTGCACTCCTAGGCAGCTTCACCAGGAGCATTCGTGGCTCTGTCTTAAATCTCTGTGATTGTGATATCCACAAATATGATACATTCGACATTATAACATCATGGCTTTAAACTCTTTGACTCCAATTATTTTGACCTCCTGTCTCCTCATCCTATAGTCATTCCCATAATCTCAAAATCAAGCATTCCACTTTTAGCCATCATTTCCCATCTGTACTGTCGACCTCATTCAGTGTCCAATTCAGCTCTTTCAGATTTCCCATTCATGGGAACTCCCCTGCTATCTTCACTTCTCTCCCTACCTGACTGAAATTCCCTGGTCCAACATAATAATCACGCTAGGAAATACACCCTCAATCTCCTTTGCCATGTTTCTCTTCATCTGCCCTGCTTTTTTTCTAACAAACATACAATTCTGATTAAATTCTTCAGCTGCATAGTTGGAGAGAAACACACAACCAGAATGGCTTGATTCATTTTAGATTCTTTTTTTTTTCAGCCTATTATTGGGGTACAAATGTTAAGATTACGTATATTGCCCTTGCTCCCCCTCCCCTCTCTAGTCAGAGCTTCAAGTGTGCCCATCCCCCAAATGGTACACATCACACTCATTATGTATGTATATACCCATCCCCTCCTCCCCCCTCCCACCTGCCCGACACCTAATGAATGTTATTGCTATATGTGCACTTAGGTTTTGATCAGTTAAGCCAATTTGCTGGTGAGGTTTCATTTTAAATTCTTGACTCATGATCTCCAGTAGATTCAGGAAATTCTCTTTCACTTTCCTAGACAATTCACATTCTCTCTTCCCAAGATGAATATTCCATACTTTCTCACCATCCTCAAACCTATAAAACATCTTCTGCATCCTTTCTCTGATTATTTTGCTTGTTAATTCATCGAGGAAATATAAGCAATTAAAGAGAATTTTCACCTGCTCCAACAACTCTTTAATCTACCTTCCTTTCTACCTGTATATGTGGCCAACCTCCTACCTCAGAACATAAACAGCTATTCTAATGTTTGCTTAGAACCATCTCCTCTAATTGGAACCCTGGATCGCCCCATCCCATCTCTTGGAATATCTGACATATTTATCAATTAATTAAAAATTTTGTCTGTCTTTTAAAAATATATGATAAGCATTATCCTGTGAGTGATTTTTAGCAATTTTATTGTCATCTCTTCCCCTTTGGAACAGACATGCACACACACATATACATATATATGGCTAAAGAAAAATATAGAACCAGTCTAGCTGAGTTCATTTAATTCATTTCTGTATCATTTGAGAGGAAAAGGATGGCCAGCAATAACTTTGGAGATGAAAACATCCTTCAAAATCATAATAATGTCTAATTGAACATTGTAATGATTTCCTCATGAAAACTATTTCAACTAGTTCAGTTTTCTTTTTTTATTTTTTATCAATACATAATATTTTACATATTTATGGAGTACGTGTGATATTCTGTTACATGCATAGAATGCATAATAATAAAGGCAGGGTATTTGAGGTTCCCATCATTTTGAACATTTATCATTTCTCCAAGTCCTCTCTTCTAGATATTTCTAAGTATACAATACATTGTTGTTAACTATAGTCACTCTACTCTGCTGTCAAATGATAGAACATATATCCTTTATCTAAGCATACCTTTGTTCTCATCAACCTACCTCTTTTCCTCCCCACTCACCTACCCTTTCTTTCCAGCCTCTAGTATCTGTCATTCCACCCTCTCCTTTTATTAGATCAACTTTTTTAGTTCCCATATTTGAGTGAGACCATGCAGTATTTGTCTTTTATTTTTATAAGCAAGAAATGAATAATTATTCCTGTGTATGAAGCCTGTAAGTTAATAAATGGTTTGCCTAACTGACACAGAAAAGTTCATTTTTTTCAATAGTAGAGATAAACAAAGAATTTCCTCAGCAGGGATATTTCTTTTTGAAGTCTTGGTCTATACTTTGTTATTTAGATAGTAATGTCCATTTTTCTCTGGGAAAAAAATCCCTTTTTCCTGCTTCGCTAAGCTTATTAACAATACTTGCATACAACTTGTTAATTCAGTGCATTTCAGATTCCATTAGACTTTTGTATATGATTTTGTATATATGTTTTGATATTTTAAAATGTCATCCCTGTGTATCAAAAATATGATAACTAAATTATCTATCATATTGATGTTGCTGTAGATCAAGTGGTTGTTGTCTTTTAAAACTAATAATGCCAGTTTAAATTCTAGAGGCCTCTGATTTAGTGTGTCTTACTATCTTAAATTATGTCAAAATATATAAGAATGTCATTGTTTTGACATAATTTTCTAGGTTAAACAATTTTCAATTGCTATTATATAATTTTCTTTCCATTAAAGAATGAGACACAGTATCTTTGAAAAATGTATCTGTTTACTGTGTTTTGCCTGCCATTGGCAATGTTGTCATATGAAAAAGATCTCTGAGAATGAAATATTTTATGACTTGTGCTGAAGTAGTCAGAAAATTACCATAGTCAGTTCTCATTTGAATAGTTCTAGGCTTCTGAATTGCTTTCTAACTAAAAGGTCTTCTAGTCAATTTAAATCTTGCTCAGAGACATGAAAACTTATTTCCTGTGTAAAACAGAGTCAGAGTTCCTGGAGAAAACATGTTCAAGTAACTTTAGTCACATTTTTTTTTCTGAATCATGTGACAGTTTTTATTTAATCCAATTGTATTAACTCAGAGAAACTCAACTTTTCAACTCAACCAAAAACAAATGGAATTGCATTTGTATAGAAGAATCAGGATGATTTTCTTTTTGGTAACTTAGTTTGGGTTTTGTCCTTTTAGGAAATATGTTAGTGAATTCTTTGTGTTAATTCTTTTCATTATGAGTATGTTAGTTAGTAAAAATTACAACTTTAAAATAAAAACAAGAGACTTTTGGCTTTAAATTGAGATATTCCTGTCTTGGAAAAAACACTTTTTTCTTTTTTCTCTTCTTCTCTATTTTCTCTATTTCCCTTTCTTTCTCTATTTCTTACTAATCATCCTCTTTTATCTTCCTCCTCTTTCTTATACTCTCTTCTTGAAGTATCTGTGTGATCAATTAATTTTTTCTAATGCCTTTTTTTTTTTTTTTTTGAGACACAGTCTTGCTTTGTCACCTGGGCTACAGTGCCATGGTATCAGCCTAGCTCATGGTAACCTCAGACTCCTGGGCTCAAGAGATTCTCCTTCCTCAGCCTTCTTAGTAGGTGGAACTACAGGTGCAGACCACCATGCCCAGCTAATTTTTCTATTTTTAGTAGAGACAGGGTCTCACTCTTGCTCAGGCTGGTGTTGAACTCCTGACCCCCAGTAATCCTCCTGCCTCAGCCTCCCAGAGTGCTAGGGTTACAGGCGTAAGCCAGGGTGCCAAGCCTTTTCTAATATCTTGACCCTAGCATCATTTGACTTTATAATGAAAACATATAAAATAAATATACCAAACAACTCCCTCAAGCAAAGTAAGTATGTGCGATTGGTAGTATGCAAAATATCTAGCTGATATTTTCTCTACTTGAAATACACTGTATCCAAATCCTTATAAATTTTCAAATAATTTGAAATTCATGATAGTTCAGAGGCCAGAACATTGTATGTTTGGTGCCATAAAATATATTTCTATATTTCTATTGTATTTATAATTATTAAAATTAAATGATAATATATTCTTTCTTTATTAAACTTTATATAGCATATTTGTAGCACAGTGTTATATAAAATTATTGTGTGAAGTCTATATAATTAGGACCAAGTACCTTTCATATAATAATAATGTTTTTAAAAGAACTTTGAGAAGAATGGTAGGAACTTTCAGAAAAGGAAACTTTACTTTCATTTGGATTCATAAGTAGCAAAGCTACATTCTTGGGAGTCTACAATATTGAGCTCAGAATAGCTAAAATAACTTTCAAATATGATTACATGATAGAGTGCTCAAGGAAAGGTTTCATGTTCCTATTTAGGAAGAAAGTTTTCACTTAGTCTAGCTTGGTATTTTATTTTTTTTCTGATTTAGGATATGACATTTTTAAGTAATTTCATTTTGGCAGCTCTAAGTCTCCCAGGACTGTCCTTCGTATTTCTCACTTTGGCAAAACTGCATTTCTTGCTTATTTGATCTCTTCCCTTTGAGAATAATAGGAATCTTTTCTTTGCTCCTTGGATGCTTGACTTGCCTTCTAACCCATCATAACTACATATAGGAGACCTCTCTTCTGAAATCCTGACCCACCCACCAGAGCTCAGTTTTTTACTTTACTAACAATGTTATTGCCAATTTGGCGTGTTGGAGAGTTCACTGTCTCCTCTGTCTCTGGCAGAAAGAAAAGTCCATTCCTAACCTTTCATCTACATATGAACCTATTATTCCCTGTTATAAACATTAGTATACATTATGTATACTATCAACATCCAAGGATGACACATCAATAATTGACAATCTTTAAGCATAAGGGATTAAACTGCTTTATTTACTTGAAAACAACACATTATCTTTTCAATCAAAATAATAAAAGTAGTCTCAACCTTTGAGATCTTCATTTTGTTATCTTGATTTTTGAACTTTAGAACTTTTTGTTTATTGAGGTTGTTATAGTCTATTGATTGACTAAATTCTGCATTGAATACAAAAAATATACAAATATTAACAAGACAAATAAGAAAAGTAGATATATGTATATTTCCAATAAATGCTTTTAGGTGAATATCTGGTATAAATGATGTACTTTTACAAATTTAAGTGCAATTATCTTCAATGCTTAAATCTTAGAATAAGTCTAATTCAGTTGATGAAATTAGTATTATAATCTCATAAGGTCCATGAGTTAAAATTAAAAGGTTAAAATTATGGCCATATGGAACTTACTTGATACCATTTTGTTGGTCTGATAATATTGGTGACTGCAAGTTTATCATATTTTAACTAGACAAGAACTGTTATCACTAAAATTTTCTAGTAATTGAGCCCAATGACTTTGATAATGAATACCGGAGAACACTTAGGAGAATTTTTAATCTTTTATGGAATTTCTGGGTACTTTTAAAATAGTATTTTTAAGGTCTATATTTCAAAATATGTAGAAGTTAAATCTTGACTTTTCTTTTTTAAAGTAAATTTTTAATTTTTAATTATGGGTGTATAATAATTGCATACATTTATAGGGTATATGTGGTATTTTGATACAGGCATACAATGTGTGATAATCAAATCAAAGTAATTGGAGTATCCATCACCTCAAGCATTTATCATTTCTATGAATACTGTATCATTAATGACAAGCAAGGGTCTACTAAACTACACTAAGGGCTTATTCCACGGTATGGACTGTTGTCAGCACCATATGAAATAACTAAGCACTCTACCACTAGAGTCCTTTCAGATCTTTTAGTTATAGAAGGTTCTGAAAATATAGACTATCTGTCCAAAACAAAAATATAGACTATGTGCCCAAAACATGAGCACCTAGTTTGCATATTGTGCATAAAGATATGTAAAGCAGTTTTCATTTTCACTTCACATTTATGAAGGATCTATCAGTACTTGGAATGGGATTGAAATTTAGATTCACATTAAAAATGCTGATTATATTCTTGTGTAACTGCATAACAACATCAGGAAACAGCTGCTTTCTCCAAAAAAATGCTGGCTTTAACTTACATTAAAGAGAGTTTCAGCAGTTTTGTAAAACTTTGGAGCATCCCATGCATTTTTTTCAATGATTGGTATGAGGCCTGGAAATTCTAACCGAGAGAGTGTCTAAGGCACAGAAGGTTCATCTTGAAAAAGCAAAACAGAGGGTAAGATACTGACATCAATACCAAACACTTAGAAAAAGCATGCTCTGCTATGGCGCAGATGTTCATATAAAGTGCAGACACTGGAAACCAACCTGCATGACATGATTCTAAAGTGGCAAGTGCTAGGAGAATAAAAGTACCTCAATCAAAGCTAGAGGGTCTTGAAGATCAAATTGACCTTTCCTATGTGTAGCTCTCCTTTCATGAATATTTGTCTTATTTACTTACTAAAATGAACATTTATCAAAGATAAAGTGGCTTCCATTTTTCTGAAAAGTTTTAAGAGTTGGATATGGAATATGCAGTTTATATATTGTTGAGTAAATTAACGAATAATTATATGGAAGCTTTCTCTTCATTAGTCTGTTCAATAGGTAGATCCAATATTAATACCACGTTGTTATATAGTTAAGGTGCAAATGAACAATGGATGATGAATAACAAAAATACTGTTCATAACTGATTCATTATTTGTAAACTTTCCCAGTGTAGTTGTTATGTACTTTTTGTTAATTTACTTGGCTTTTTTTTTTTAATTTTAGGAAACTACTCTTAAAAATTTAACTGGATTTTAAGACACTTGTAAACAACTCGTTTGTTAGTGAAATTGGAACATGAGGAGTTTTGCAGAGCAAATAAAGAAGATTTTGACTGAAGTCATTTTCAGACTAAGGATGTTTTACCTGGCTTAGCTTCTATTAAAATAGCTATTGAGGGCCTGTTGACTTTGTTATAAAATATGATAATATGACCATATGATAACTTTTTACTCATTACTTTTCTTTATTGCCATAGAATGACTTTTTTTAAAATTTTAGCATATTACACGGGAACAAATGTTTAGGTTACATATATTGCCTTTACCCCACTCAAGTCAGGGCTTCAAATGTGTCTATCCCCCAGACGGTGTGCACCACACCCGTTAGGTGTGTATATACCCATCCTGTCCTCCCCACTCCCATCTGCCTATCTGAATGTTATTATATGTGCACTTAAGTGTCGATTAGTTAATACCAATTTGATGGTGAGTACATGTGGTGCTTGTTTTTCCATTCTTGGGATACTTCACTTAGTAAAATAGGCTCAAGCCCTATCCAGGATAATACAAGAGGTGCTATATCACCATTGTTTTTTGTGGCTGAGTAGAACTCCATGGTATACATATGCCACATTTTATTAATCCACTCATGTACTGATCGGTACTTGGGTTGTTTCCACATCTTTGCAGTTATGAATTGTGCTGCTATAAACATTCTAGTGCAGATGTCTTTTTTATAAAATGTCTTTTGTTCTTTTGGGCAGATGTCCAGTAATGGGATTGCTGAATCAAATGGTAGTGGTACTTGTAGCTCTTTGAGGTATCTCCATATTGCTTTCCACAGAGGTTGTATTAGTTTGCAGTCTCACCAGTAGTGTATAAGTGTTCCTATCTCTTCACATCCACGCCAACATTTATTGTTTGGGGATTTTTTGATAAAAGCCATTCTCACTGTAGTTAAATGATATATCATTGTGGTTTTGATTTGTATTTACCTGATGATTAGAGATGTTGAGCATTTTTTTCATATGTTTGTTGGCCATTATTCTGTCTAAAGTATGTTTTTATATCAAACCTTCCTGATGGTGAGCCTACCACTTGATCACTAAAAGGTCTGAGTAGAATTGTGTGCATTGTTTCTTGTAATATATATTTCCCCATGGAATTAACAATAGCAGATATTACATAGTGAAAGCTCTTTTGGTGTGCTTTATTATTTAATTGAAATTATTTTATCTCATGAAGTCAAAATAAGCTAAAACACTTCCATAAAATAAGAACATACTATGAAAATTACATGCATTTCTTATTTATGTATAAAGGTATATTTTTGAAGTGCTGGGTTTTTTTTATTTCAAAGTATTATAGGTATACAGATGTTTTTGGTTACATGGATTGCTTTTGTAATGGAATGCTTGAGTCAGATAAAGTGCTATTTTATGATTTAAACTGCCTTTATAATTTTAGTACAGTCTTAACACAATTAAATCACATGTCATCACAAAAATATGACAAACAATGCCAACAGGTCTCATTTAATAAATCCATCTAAACATAAGTATTAAGTTATCCTTGTAAAGTACTTATACTTAAGATATTACATAGAATTTATAAGCAATATGTAAATAGCAAAAAATTTAATACACATATACATAAAGTCTAATTCTTAATATATATTCAATTGCTAGGTTTGCAAAACACATCACAAAAGAACAATGGTTTACATTCTAAGATAGTACCCACAATCTCACCTTGTCATTTTACTAATGAATATTAACAATTCTTAATTTAAATTTCAGACAAAAAATATATGAGTCAACAGACCCTCCAATCCATTTTTAGGTGGAATTTTATTTAGTATTAATCAATTCAATGGTTCTCCTTATGTTTGTTTGAGAAACATATGTTTGAGAAACCTCTAGCGGTATGGTGGTGTGAAGAATCATTACATTAACTTAAATTTTTCTCAATTTCTTTAGTAATATAAATAGTTCTTAAACATTTATGCTCTACTACATAGAATATAGAAAGGAAAAGAGTATTTCTAGCTGGCATTTATTACATTCCAATTATGAGAGGACACTTCAGGCCAGGAACTGTGGACATTCAGGAACAGAGTCCTTTTCTCCATGTGTTTGACAGTACAGAAGAATAGGTCACGTGATAACCCTAAGATGTGAAAGAAGAGTAATTGGACACCAGTTCCATGTGTTTCCAAAATCACCAGTACCAGATGCAGGATGTTTGCAACCATTCTTCCTCATTCTCCAAGAGGAAAATCTCTTTTTTATAGCCAAGCTGGTATAGCACTATAAATAAAAACAGATTTTTTTTTCCCAAGTAGAGAGGGGGAAATTTTGATAGAGCTCAACTTGATCTGGCAGTTAAAAGTCTGTTCACAATTTTTTTCAATTGTTATCTAACATAATGTCCCCAAATTAGGGTGCTTGAAAAAATAAAAAACATAATCCACTCCCTTTGTCAAAAGCATGCAAGCTCACATATGTGGGGGTGATTTTTAAATAAATGAAGAAATTGCCACATTATAGTAATATAACTAATTTTTAAATATGTATGTGGATGTAAATAATGCCTCCTGCTTACATTCTGAAAATTATCTCTTAGATTTATGCCTTATTTCACAAACACTTGATGATGATCTTGACCTGTAGCACTAACATTTTCAAGTTATGATTTTTAAGCTATTCAGTTTCTTCAATAGCCATTTCTTTCCATAGAAGAGATAATCCTTTAACTTACAAGGATATGACCTTGACATCTACATAGATTTATTTAACATGGACAAGTACTATTTTTCATTTATTAATCAAAGATTTATTGAGCAAATCTTGAGTGTCAGATATTATTTAAGGTGAACAACTTAGACAAAACCCCCTCCCTTACCAAACTTGCATTCTCTTTCCTCCTCTAGGGTGTGGTTAATATCACAGGTCTTGTAACTTTAAAGTCATAGACTCCAAATCATTGAGAATTACATGAATCTTAACTATTAATTACATATCTCTTGATATATATATATTGTACTCATTAGTATATATATATATTTTTAAGCATAGAGGAAATTTTATTTTTTGGAAGCAATATTAATAGGAGGCTTTTAGCACCTTCTGTCACAGATTGGAAGTGGCTTCTTTCCCAAAGTTTGCCTTAAGTTTGACCCTAAGCTCAGCTTAGTTGGAGAAGACCCTTCAGTAACAATTTATTAAAAGGATTATCATTTTAGGTGGTGTCATAAAATGACAAGCTTCATAATGAGGAAGTCGGGCCAAGTAGTTAAAAGTATTTTCAGTGTGAATATATCCTGTATTGTCACAATTTTCTCAAGATGCTGGAAGACTTTTTTTCTCCATAGCCTTTGAAAAGGGTAAGAGAAAATTAATATTGATTATTGAAAAACTCCCTAAGAATTGGGGCCAGAATTTGGGACCAAGGTTGCTAGCCTATATGTAAAAACATGAAAACTCATTACAAGAGAAGCTGCTGTTGATTATTAAGAAATAAACATTCCTGTGGTTCATTTGAAGGCAAATCTGTACTAGTTAGCAGAGGATACATGTGACCACATCTGAAGCATGGAATTTTCAAGTTCCTGTATGCAATGAGAAGCTGAGTGCCACAGCAGTGCAGATGAAGAAAAGATGGTGTTGAACTATTTCCTTTCCATCTGGTGTTTTACAGCAGCTCTGCTCACAGTTACTCTTAAAGGAAAATAGACTGAAGAAAAATAAATTCACAATCTTGTGCTGTTTAGGCTGAATAATCTAAGCCAAATCATTGCTTAGGAATAAATTAAGTACTGAATGAAACAGAGTCTAAATGTAAATAAAATATACTGGAGGGAAACCTCTCACTCCAGTGAAATCCCAAGTTAATTTGACTTGCCCGAGAGCAACAGCATAACCATACCAGTCCCCAGTATGAGGCTTAGTATGTATTTTGTCATTTTTCACTGACCACACTACATTAAATAGCGACACCGCCAGTATTCTCTGCCGCTTCCCTAATTTTTTTAAGCCATAATATGGTTTTCTTTAATGATACTGAATCTTGTATCACACAGGTCAGCATGAAGTTTGTTACTCATACTTTACAAACACCTTTCCTTAATTCAATCAGTCCAACTCCAAGCACAGTACATGAAGTGATTCAATAATAATCGTAAAAATCAGGCCTGTTCGGCACTATGATACAACTGGAGAAAATAAACCAGAGAGGCTTTCACTGATTTCCAGCCCATAATATTTCTACCAGGATAAATGTTCTCACTGCAATGTGATAACAGGGTTCCCTGATTTGGAGTACTAAAGATACAAGCGTGGCAAGGCTGGCAGTGGCCCTCCCAGCGTCGTGCTGCAAAGTGCCCCTCTGCGCTCGGTCCTGGTCGTTACATGGCCTCAAACTCATCCATCCGCTGCTTGGTGTTGCCCTGCCGCGTCTGTCGCAGAATATTGTACTTGTCCCCTCCTTGCCTCATGTTCTCATTGTGGATGATGTCACTGTGGGTCCTCGTATTCTCCTGTTTAGCCTGGGACAGCTGAGTGTCAGCAGCTACTCCTACCATCGCTCATTCTTCTCGGCTTCAGTGATGCATTTCTCCTCGTTGTGGTCATCCAGGATGCCCTCGCTAGACAGCTCGGTGCTGTCGCCGTGGGCTCTGCACCCTCTTCCTGCAGGCTCTCCTGGATACGGTAACTGACTGGCTCATACATGCGGGGCGACGGCGGTGGGGAGCCGTCATCGCGAAGTGCAGCTCCTTCTTAGTCTTCACAGGGTCGTCTTGGGCTACTTTGGCCCTGTGCTGCCACTTTCGACCTCATCCTCCTTGCTCCTCTTAGCCCCCTCCAGGAGGGCGACCTTGGCGGTGTCCTCTGCAAGCTCCGCAGCCAGCAGGTCCTGGCTCTTTATCTGATCCACAGCCTGTCTCTCCAGCTCCTCCTGGCCCGCAGCGCGTCCACGCAGTCAGCCTCCTCCTGGACCTGTTTTCTCTCCTCCTACAGCTGCAAGGCTCTCTGAATCTGCTCCGAGAGTTCTTTCTCTGCTTTCTTGGTTTTCTCCTCGTCATCCTGCAGCCTGAGCATCAGCTCCTCCTTCTCACGCATCATCTGTTCTTTCTCTCCCCCAACAGTCTCTCTCCTTTTCTCCTCGGTTTCCAACTGTTGCTGCTCCAGCTGCTTCTGGTGCTTCTCTCGGGCCTGGGCCTTCACCTGCTGCACCTGGATGATGCTGGGCTCCCCCCGGCGCACGTGCAGCTCGCGGTTCCGCATGCAGGGTTGCACGATCCGCTTGATAATTCTCAACGGGGGGAATGGATAATTCTTAACCCTTTTTGTGGATGGACTTAACGACAACCTTTTTGTCATTGAAATAGATGTTCCTGATTTCACTCCTGGGGAAGTCAATCTTTGGGGTCAACTTATTATCTTTCTCGTTAATACTTAGTCAAGGGTGTGGGGAAGTATTTGAGGCAGGCCTGTGAGAAGATTAGCAATTTTATTTTTTTTTTTGCAGAGCCAAGTCTTTAAGATAGGGGTCGCCATAGAGGATAAGGAAATTGATAGGAAATAGAGAGAAATAAAAGAATATATAGAGACTAAGGTATAGTTTACTGTTTTATATAAAAAGATCAGATATAACATAGCAGGCTATTTAGGAGACTGGCACATTTTTATGAATGTCAGCAGCATGGTTAGATTTATATAGGTTTTTATAATCATAGATATTAATAACCAGTTGTCAGTAACATATTTATATATTAGGGAATGTAGTTGTTAGGGGATATAGGTAGTGGGTTGAGGTCAAAAGTTTTTTTAAGGGGCTTTTAATTTATCTAGGTGAACAAACAGGTATAAAGTCTTTTAGGGGCTAACTTTTAAGTTTTAAGCGGTAGTTGTAAATTAACAAAGGTATAACAAAAGAGCTGAAGTGAGTTTATATTTTTTTGATGAATTATTGTGGACTTAAAGGTAGAAAGACAGGAGAGAGCAGGAAACCTATCTCTAATAAACAGGTTGTTTATAATCATTGGGGAGCATCTCTGGCTCCCATCCTGTGGGCCATATTTGTCTTGTTTTATCTTTTAAGACATAGGGAAGCTCACAGATTTTGAGATATCGAGAAGCCTTTTTGGAAAACATCTTTACCGGAGATTTGAGAGCTCTCCCATGATAGCAGCCTCTAATAAGTGAATTATTGAGTTTATATATTTTTTAGGGCAAAACCTTGCAAACTTTTGTTTCTGTCTTTAATATAGTAATATAGGGCGATACACTAAAATAATGATTTTATGAGCCATATCTTATTCATTTCTCAATCATATTTTCCTAACACAAGGGCATCAACTCCAAGCCAGAGGTCTGTTTCTTTCTTACTTTTATCTGTAAATAGTTTATTCCATACATTTCTGGGTCCTGAGCAATCTTGAGATACTCCAACATAGCATTGTCTTGGAGCATCCTGTGGTGTTTTGTGTGCCACACTTGAATCCACCCCGCATCTTGGTCCCTGGTAAGTTTGTGCTGGTCCATAACTCTTTGAGGGATCCACCACTCAGAGCTGAGGCCTCCAGCCTTGTGCATTTCTTTGTTATAGTCCCCACCTTGGCCTGCACAGCATAGGACCCCAGGAGAACCGCAGTCTCAGAGGGGCAGTGAATCTCATCACTAAGGATTCCCTCCTTCACTTGGAGGAAGAAAAGTTTCTGGGTGATGAGCTCCTCAGACATGTCTTCAGGGTAGAACTTGGCCCAGAACTTGAACTGGAGGGGATTCTCCTTCCAGACTTCCTGGGCAGACACCTTTTTATCAAGTTTCAGTCAGGTAGGAAATCCTTTATTACCCACATATTGGAGGCCAAAGTACCACACTTTCTGGAGGCCGATAGTCTTAACTACCTGATCGAAAAGTTGTTTTCCAGGAGTATTTGGCTGGATCCCAAACTCCAGCTCTGCATCTGTGGTGGTAACTCAGACATTGATTGGTTTTGGCATCTTCGGTTCTGGATGGGTTTTCTTAGATCCCTAGAAAAACGACTCTCCAGCAGCAGCTGAGACAGTTCTTCCCACCTGTGGTGCCTTCGGTGTGCAGTGCACTCCTTGCCCCACTGTCTGAGTGTCCCATAATTCATTTTTATCTATTGACTATAACCTCAAATAAATATTATATATTTAAATTTTTATTTTTGTTTATATTTTTTTCTGTGGCCCTGGAATATAAGCTTCCAGTCTAAAAATTTTGAAATGGTTTGTTCCATTTTAAATCCCTGGCTCATAGTAGTCACTATATCTATTGAAGAAATAATATATCATTATATTCATATATCATTATATTCATATATCTATTGAAGAAATAATAAATTAGTTTTCTTTCTTTAAATATAATACATTAGGTATGATAGCTTATGGGTAATATATATAGTGCAACAAATATGTACTTTTTATTATATTTTTGAGATTTTTTAGGGATTTATTTAAAATTAATTTTCTGAAAACCAAAAAGCTCTGTTTATTATATCCTTAGGGATGTGTACATATTTGTGCTAGGGTAAAGACATGATTTAATAATTGAAATATAGGAATTTTTTATCATACAGAGACTGCAACAACATATGTGGATTATGGAAAAAGCTGTTTTCAAATTTTGTTTCAATACATTTTTCATAGTAATGTTGCTAAACTAACAATTAGATTTATTGGTAAGCCAACAAAACCTATTGAACCAAGATATACTTGAGTTATCTTACTTTCATATTCTTTATTAATCATATTCTAGGACTTAATATCTATCTAAAAGAATGGTTCTATAAGAGAATATATATATATATTTTTTTTTTTTTTTTTTCAGTCACAGTACCAGCCTCATCTCTCTTCAGTAATAGAACTGGGCAATTCCACTCCTTTCTCACTGCTTCCCCCTGCTGGCAAACGAGATCGACAGTTCTCCATCCCAGACTCAGGGTCTGGGATTTAAAATCTGGTTCCTGTAGCCCATTTAATCTAAGGAAACATCTTAGTTTGGTCCTGAATCCCTGCTTTGCCTGATATTCTATCTGCATTTACTCCATAAATGTGAGGCTGCAAAGGCAGAGAACATCTCATATATTGTATCCCCAAAACGTATAGTTCCTATTTGCCTTTCTGATGCCAACTTTTATTTCTGACTCATGTTTCTCTTGGCCTGTGACTAAGTTTGGTAGATGCATCCTTTAATACCTCTTCCTCTTCTCTCCCAAGTGCATGGTTTTTTTGAGAGTTATGAAATACTTCTTTTGTAAGTAATAAAAAATATTGTAGAAAACATGCAAGCTACCTTTAAAGTTTTCTTTTTTGAAATGTGAATATCACTGGAAGAATGACCAAGTTTTAGAGTTTCACTTAATTTCAATTTCTCTTAGACATTACTTTGCAAGGATTTAGGTTAGATAAATGGAGTGAGAGTGTATTGAGGAGATCTATGTTTTACCCCAGACACTGTAGGACTTTGGTCCCCAACCACCAGGCGATGGAGCAGTATAGGTTCGTGACCTGTTAAGAACCAGGATGCACAGCAGGAGGTGAGCAGTGAGTGACTGAGCTTCACATGTGTTTACAGCCGCTCTTCATTGCTGGCATCACCGTCTGAGCTCCTCCTCTTGTCAGATCAGCGGTGGCATTAGATTCTCACAGAAGCGTGCACCCTACTGTAAACTGTGCATGCAAGGGATCTAGGTTGTGTGCTACTTATGAGAATCTAATGCCTGATGATCTGAGGTAGAGCTGAGGTGGTGAGGCTAGCACTGGGGAGAGGCTGCAAATACAGACTATCATTAGCAGAGAGGTTTGACTGCACAGTAAATGTAATGTGCGTGAATCTTCCCAAACCCATCATCCCCCCATGCCCCCCTCCCCCATTCTGTGGAAAAAAATTGTCTTCCATGAAACCGATCCTTGATGCCAAAAAGGTTGGGGACTGCTGGTATAGAAGACAGCTGAGGGCAGCCATGATTTTTGTCTTTACTCTCAGTTCCTCTGTCACAGGCCCTACATACTAGAAAGGGGAGGCATTGTAATTGGGATGAAGTAAGGATAATGAAAAGAGAAAAAGCAAGGCAGCCATGTATTGTGGGCACACAAGAGAGAGGGAGTAGGAAAATGTCAGGTAAGATTAGTGTAGAGTTAAAGAGGGTTTCATGATCTGACACTTGAAAACATAGTATATCTAGTTTTAACATTTACATTTCAAGTATCAGAGTATCTTGAGGATAGTAGGATCACTTCCCACTAATCTTCAGTGATAAAACCTTACCTTACTTTAAAAGCACAGAAACGCCAAAACCAAGGTAGAAGAGCAGCTATGATTCAAACCCACATTCCCAGAATACTTCTTCAATGCCTTTTCATTGTCCTGGCCCCTGCTGGGGATTACCTAATTAAAAACAATAGGTGATATCCTTTCCACCAGGAGGATACTGTCATTACTGCAAAATTATAACTCATATTTAAAAAACAAAGATTTAGTTTGGGAATCTTTTGTTGTTGTTCTCAACATGAGTTGTTGAGGGTGTCCTACATGCTACTTATTTAGATTCTTCATTCCATCATCATTTATGAGCTCAGAGTTACCAGGATGTTGTCCTTAAAGATTCTTATGAAAATATTTCTCAGTATCAGTGCAGTAAAAATCTGGTACCCACATCTCCCAAATTTAGTTCCTGGCATTAACTCAATTTTTCATCTCTTGGTATCTTTATTTTTCTCATCAAGCGAGAGTTTCGAAAACAAGTATAAAGATTGACAGATATCAATAACAACTAGCAATTTTTTTCCTTTTCCTATGACTTGCATTTTTTATAGCAGCCAGGCAGAAAATGAACTGCTTCTCTTAAATTCAAAGTGAATATATGGTGAAATTGTATGAGATTTTTTAAATATGCAACATATGAACTGTCTATTATTTTAGCTCACAGGTAATTATAAAGATTTTTATAAGATAAAGTAATAATTCTCATGTCAAAACTCACATATATAATTCCTTTTTGCTTATAAAGAGTTTTATAGCAAATTATTAGTTATTACTTAACATCAGAAGTAAACTTTTTCCTTTGATAATATATCTACACAAAATTATATAATTTGATTTAAATATTTATATATGTTTTATAAGCAAGTATAAGATACATTACCAACACATAACTCAAAGCATTATATGTGGGTATTGGGCATATCTACATATATTTCACATAAAGTAATTTTAATGAAAAATACTGTTAGAGCAATAGAGTTTCAAAAAAGTTTTTGATTCATTAGGTCATTAGCTACACAGATACACTATACATGGCTGACAATTCACTGGGTTCATGTGATAATAATAATATTTATTATGTGAAAGTTAACTGGCACATAGTAATATATGTGATTGCTAATTTATTTGATCCACATAACACTGTGTAATAGGTATTGTCCTTGTTACCCAGTTTACAGATGATGAAACTATGCCACAAGGAACTTAAATAACTTGTTCAGGGCACAGAGAGTGAGTGGCCTCTTTGGAATCAGAACATAGGCAGTCTGAGCTCCAGAATCTGTTTTCGTAACCATGTTGCTACACAGCCTCTGATATTTTAAGTACTTAAATGGTCATCCCTTTTCCCCATTATACTATAGAGTTTACTTTATCTTCTATATTGATATCTCCCAGTTTGATGACAAGTGTATTAAATGATTCAGTTTGAATTTATATTTGGTTAAGATCCTATCAGACAGCAAAGTAATTTATACTTTATGAAAAATGTTACGAGCTTATGGTCCTAAAGGAGAAAGCCTACATGATTTTTCCCCCTTGCTAGAATGCAAGCTTTAAAGAAGGCAGGGTGGGTTTTTTGTCTGTTTTGTTAATTACTCTATCCAAAGTGTCTATAACGTTCCTGGCCCTCTTAGCTACTCATAATTGAATAAATGGATGCACAAATGAATGAATGGATGAGTAAACGAATGCAGAAAGTGGTAGAGAAGAAAGATGAAGAAAATCTGGTTTCCCAATGACATCATTTAGGCCCCATACCAACCACATTACTGCCATCTTTTAGGACTTCTTGTTATGTGAAATAATAAATGTCTTCATTATTTTTTAAATGTTAGTATTTAAGTTAATTTGATGCCTTTCCTACATGAATATGATAGTATTCCTCAGTAAAGCAAACATTTTAGGTTGTTACTATAGAATTAGTTTGGATTGTTGTATTTTTAACTTCTCTCATCTTTTCTCTCTCTCTCTCTTCTTACAGCCAATAGCAGATATATTTAACCAAGTTAATTGGGTTAATAAATGCACTCTGTTACCATAGACAAACAATATGGACAAAATAAAATGTCTTGACTTTTCTATGGTTCAATTAATAATTTGATATATTCATTGGGTGCCCACTATGTGCTGGGGAGTCTACTAGATACTCACGCTGGTGTAAGAAACAAAAATTCACGTAATTTATACTATAATGGAGCAGTCTAATGGAAAACAATCATTAATTAAATGGCTAAATGAAATGACTCTCAAGAATATTGGTACACGGCCCCTCTACTTTAATACCATGTTCTCAATAAGTCAAACCTAAAAAAAAGTCAATCATCACGATGATTAAAATGTCTTGAAATGTTTCTTTGTAACATTAATTCTTTTCTGTCCTTTAAATGAAGTATAGTGTTTGTAGAAAAGAATCAGTATTGAAAATATAACATGTAGCCCCAACCTGGCAACCCGAACATTTTGGTATTGTTCCAGCTTTAATTCTTGACTATAGTGATAAAATGTAGTTTGCTTGCAAAGAAGCATTCTCAGCACAGATCCAGATGCGTCCGTCATTGATGTGACACCATTTAGTAGGTGATTGGCTTGACTAAATTTCAGAGTAAAATGATTCCCCAAAACCAGGACCCTGCCAAGTTTGTCAACACAACTTCACACTGTCTTTTCTTCTTGCAGCCCTTAACACTCAAAACTGTGCATTCAGCAATTTACTCAAATAATCTTTTTATGAACAACTACTACTCAAGAGGCACAGAAAAATCATAACCAGAGGTGAAAAATTAATTTTAGAAAAGAAGACCAGAGAAATCACAAACACGAGTAAAATTTATAAATAGGAAAGTTTTTAATTAGGAGAGTTGGTCATTCTACTCCTCCTTCCATCTATACTTCCTTATGAACAACCTGTTTACTAGGAAAGTTAATGAGAATTATACAATTATATTTTGACTATTCAAAATAGTCAATATTCAAGGCAAGGACTCAGTATGTAATATAAAGATAATTGATTTATTCCTTCAGTTTGATAAAAATGAAATAATATGCCATCTAATTAATTCTTAAGAAATTTTCTAGTTTAAATTTTTTATTTCAATTAGAGCAAGAATGGGTTACTTTGGCCACAACACTTTTGAGATATTCACCCTGTGTAGTGTTCTTTCTAAATGGATAGAAACAAAACCAACAGGATTTCGCTCATTAAAACATGTATGTGCATGCACAGGTGCCCCCCCCCCACACACACACAGACACACACACACAAAGTGACAACGATATGCTAGGATGAGGGAAATGAAGGTATTCAAGTCAATGAAATCTGACCTTAGCTAAATTTAGTCTCATTTCAATGTTTTTATCTGTTCAGTAATTCTTAGTGGATTGTTTTTTAAATTGACATTTTAACCTAATGTCATTAGGTCATTAGGATGTTAACCTACTGACATCTTTTGAAACCCTGTCAATAATTGTGTGTTTTTACTCAAAATTATAGTCTCATAATTTCATATTACTAAACTGAAAAATTAAGGCAAATTTTTTCTCAAGTAAAACTTTCAGTTAATCTTTCCAAGGGACTAGCAGTAATGATTCAAGGAGGGAAAAAGTCTGTTTTTCTATTTCTTTTCATTGTCTTACAATATACTCAGGGGCAGAATGATGTGAAGAAAAGAATACTAGACTTCGGATTAGAAAATGGGGATTTCAGATTTTCCTCTAAAGAGCTTTGTACATTTCAGTAAATTTCTTCACATTGCTGAGCTTTTATATCTTCCTACTATTTTTTGTGAAAACCTAAAATCATTATGAAATCATGTTTATTATACAATGTTATAAAACTAACACATAACTACTGCAAACAGTATTAGTAAAGCATGTGTATGCCTAGGTCAAAGTGGTTATTACAAACTTTCTTCATTTTAACTACTCATTGGTCTCCTTAGAGAAGTATTATTTTAGTGTCCCAGTAGAGGTCTCTTAGTTGGGACACTGTACTAAAAATCTTTGGCATTTATTAACTCATTAGCTGCTAATAAGACCTTTCAATGTAAAGGAACTAATACATTCTCAACAACTTGTAGATGAATCTGTCCACTTTTAATAAACATGAGGGTATTTAAATTATTTTTTCTTTATATACTTAAGAAATGATGAGAAAGTATTACAAATTTTGTTTGAATAGGCTGTGAAAAGGGGAACTTTTAGAAATCATATGGATTGTCACCATGTAAATAATGTTTATAGTGAATTAATATATATCAAAGACATTAATCATTAAAATATTTTTTTATAATATTTCCTCTTGAGAAGGGCACACACCATGTATTTATTTCAAAAAGACATCTTTTAGAAATAGAGTTTCATTTTTCATTTCTTCCTAAGGTGTTAAGTACTCTACTTAAATGCTCTCCACAAAATTGTCCCCTAAATGATTCTGAGAAAAATATACAATTTTAATAGTGTATGTGTTGGCAGGCATTTGGAAAGGTTCTATAATGTACCATCTGCAATTCTGAGATAAACAAGCAAGTGAGATTAGTTTAGCAACTAAGCAGGAACTTATTTTAAGAAATGAAAAAGTGTGGTGCTTGCTGGTAATTTCATTTTCAGGATCAAAAACATAGTTGTGGCACACAACAAAGTCCTTTCCAAGGAAATGAAAATGACTGTCAACAAGTGGTATTGTATTTGTTGCTAGGCACAAGTCTTATTGATCTGATGTAACCTCTTTTTTTAATCTCATAATGATTTACTTGAGTTTCTGTGAAATTCAATACCACTTTGTATTTGTAAGGAGCACTGGAAATACTTTCCTGAAAAAAATACATATGTATATTCATATTCCACTCCCTTAAAATCAGGAGGAAAACATGGTATTTCAAATTTAAACCAAAACACAAGGGAATTAGAGTTGGTCTATTCAAAGAATAAGAAATAGGTTAGAATTGAGCTGGGCAAACCTAACAATGATCAAGCTATGAAGAAATAATAAAGACTATTAAAAAAAGGGTAGGTGAAGGTAAGTATTGTTTTATGTAAGGGTTACTTTCTAAATTAAGCTTGTAAAGTTGAACTTTTGTGCACCTAATTATACAACTCAAAGAAGTGTGTCAGCAGTGCCTATAACTGCAGAAGTACTTTAGCTAAAAATTGGAGTTTTCCCAGAGTCTCAAAATATGTGCTGTTGCTGTCTCCAAATTTAAAAGTTTTTTATTCTCAAAATTTATTAATGAATTATTTAAATAGAAATTATTTTTGACAGACAATGCCTACAATGTATATAAGTTTTTCCAAAAAGGTGGCAGAAAATCTTAACATTCTTTTGGTTAATCTCCAGTTGGATTTTTCAAGCAGAGGTAAAATTTACCATGTAAATTTTCCAATAATAAATCCAATATCCAATTCTAAAAGCCTAGTAAATAAGATATTGAACACTAGACATAGACCTAATTTTCTTATGCTGTTTTAGTCACTAGTTTTGTGATCTTGAGCAAATTACTCCTCTGTATTTACTTTTTTCTCTGTAATAGGAAATAACTGAATTAGACGCTCCCCAAATCCCTAAAATTACTAGAAAGTTCATGATATAGCAGTTCCTATTCCCAAATCACAACTGAGAAATTTTTAGTTCCAATGATACAATAAGGCTTTATATTCATAAATAAGATATAAATAGATAAAAAATTATATTTTCCTTTCTTGATTAATGCTTCTCTTTCTTATGATTTTTTAAATAATAAAAAAATTACAGGGACAACTCAGCACAAATTGTTTAAGAATATCCAATAAGAAATGTAAGTTGTTCAGAAGGCTAAAATTTCATTTGGTAGATAAAATAATTTACAAACCTGTCAACTTTATCAGGACACAATAATCAGTAGCCAATTAATTTCCCATATGTTCTTATAATTGTTAATTGATAACACCTAATTGCTTTATTTTGCAATTAATAATTCTCCAATTAATGACCCAAATAAAACTTCAAAAAGAAGTAGAAGTGAAAATTATCATACAAGAAACAATCTCATAATTGTTTCATAAGAAGATAATTCATAGATAAAACTTCTGTTTCACTGAACTAAAGCTAATTAGGCAATATGTATTCAACTTTAGGCAGTGAAGCCTTTTAAAAACAAAAAGTGCATTTTTTTCCTGACTTGAGAGGAAGGGACTAATAATGATGAATTACTACTTTTGCTCCTTACACTGAGATTTGAAATAAAGAAATACAATGATATAATCCAGAACCCACTCAGCTAAGATTACATTCTTCGTGCAGAGGGAGTTTATAAAAAGAGGTCTTACATGTCCAAAGAGCACACAGATAACTTCTGAGTAACTCAAACATAAACAAGAAAGAAATCTGATAGTAAACCATGGAGGAGGTTCAGATCAAGTCTAATTACTGCCACTGCTTGTGAAAAATTTTGAATTCATAAGGTGGGAGGACAGAAGAAAAGGCGAAGCATGATGAGCCTTCCGACTTTAAAATCTGAAACCTTGACCTTCTTTCAAAATGTGCCTCTCCCCATGAAACTGCCTGAGTTGATGTGTGGATGAGCATTTTAGGGAGTGGGAGAGATCTTAAAGAGACATTTCTCTGGTCATTTCACCTGTGTTGAAGTCATCATTATGGAGGGAGTCAAGCTCTCCCTATTTGCTAAAGGCATAGTATTCTATTACTCACTGGTGCTAATTTAAGTAAAAAAAAGGATCTGTATCTGTTAATTAGCATCAATTAAGGACATGGTTCTACCTGCATTATGTGCTTATATTTTATGTATGTATATTCCTTACGTGTTATTTCTATGTATTATCAATACTACAATAAAATCAAGAAAGATTAGATTACAAAACTAGTTAAAATTTCTAATAAGATTTTTTTAAAAAAACCAGTGAACTCTGGTGAATAAATAAATCAATGCATTGTATATATTTAACAGATTTATTTTGTCTGGAAATGCTGTGACAATTACTGCAATGCAGCCACTCACTTTTTAGGCTACTGCAGGGCCTTTCCAGCCTCTTCTTGGTGAGTAACTCTCCTTTAGATTGGTAAATGCACAGAACAGATTGAATTTCAGTTGTGTGAATGATGTACTTTGTAAATTAAGATAATAACTTAAAAGGGAGTACTTATACCAAAGCATTTTGTATTGGGAGTTAGTAACAATGACTCTTAAATATGTATATTCATGGGAATCTCTAAAATGTATCTGCAGTTCCATGGAGAGAATTTTCCTCATAGATTAAACCCATTGCAGACAACTCCTCGGGTTACTAGCATTACACAGATTTCCCTGCTCAATGACTCCTGCGTATATCACCAAGAGTAAAACGCTTTCATGTTGACTAAGCTTTTAGAATCATAATGTGCACATGAGATGTAATCTCAAATACATATAAGAAAGTAGCAGAGAAAGAGGAAAGTTCAGTCTCTTTTTAGTGTATTAGCATCTATTAGCACATTATTATTTTTAATCTCATGGATAACTGCTACCTATATATCTACTACTACATCATAAGTGTTCACTTTTCTAAAGAGCCACAGGAGAAATAATTCTTAGATGTTGTTGTTAAGAAAATCTGTGACACTTTTCATTAGGTTGTATGCTTTTTGCTTAATTTTTGGTCAATTTTATCTTTCTCTTTCAGGGTTGCTGGGAGGCTAACGGCAATTATTCGGGCAAATTTATACAATATTGCAGTGCCTTCTGATATACATATTAACATACTGATATTACACTGACTACATCAAGATCAAGGAAATATAGAAACAATATTGTATGTATTTTTGCCAAGTTCCTCAATTTGGTTATAGAACAAGCCGATAGGTGCGCATATTGGAAGCAGAGAAAGCTAAGAGTAAGAACTTCAAAAGATGAAAAACAGGACAGTGTGTTCTAAGTAAAGAGGAAGGCATGAATAGCATCCCATTCTGACTGAGAAGAGTTGCTCTTGTACACGTTGGGCTTTATCACAGCCAAATTGAGGTGACTATAAATGGGAAAAGAGACCTATTCCTTCTAAACATCAATATAACTTTTTCAGAGAAACCTCCCTCCACCTTTTAAAATACCTCTTTGTAGTTATATTAATGTGGCAACTTGTTCTTTACTTTCGTAACATTCATCACAGTTTGTATTATTTTCGTATATTTATTGTTGGTTTCCCCTGCCAGGTCGTAAGTTCCATGACAGCTCAGACTATGCCTGTTGTATTCACCACTCCATTCCCAGTGCTTAGCCACGTCTAGCAAATAGTTTGCTGTAAAGTATAGGTGTTCATACATGAATGATGCATCTTCTGTGGACTAAGAAACTCATTATGAAAGCTTGAGGACAGAATATGAAAGCCTTAGTATTGTTGTGGACAGGAGCTTAAATTATGTATTGTATGAAAATAATGGCTTTACTGAGATAGCTCCTTGACTTCCTTATCCTTTCCTGCTTACAGCAAGGGTGTTAAGTCTGTTTGGGCTGCTATAACAAAAATATCATAAACTAGGTGGCTTAAATAGCAAACATTTATTTCTCACAGTTATGGAGGCTAAGAAATCCAATATCAAGGAATGAGCTAATCCAATATCTGCTGAGGTCCCACTTCCCGGTTTGCAGATAGTCTTCTTGTTGTACCCTCATGTGTGAGGAAGAGAGAGAGAGAGAAAGCAAGCTCTCCTGTCTCTTCTTGTGGGGGCACTAATCTCATTTATAAGGGCCCCACCCTCATGACCTAATCACTTTCCAAAGGCCCCACATCCTAATAACATCACATTGACAGGTAGGATTTTAGCATATAATATAATTTTTGGGGGAGACACACAGTCCAAAACAGGTACAGAATAGGTTGTAAAATGTTGCAGGTGCAAAAAAGAGTTTTGTTTTGTTTAAATAAAGACAGGGCTGCATTCATATGCTCCTCTTTTACTTGACATTTTGATGTGAATTACATGGACCTTTGCACTCAAATGAGACATGTATTTGCAGCCATCTTAACTTTAGTTAACAAAACTCAATAGAAGAAAATAAAATTGTTAGAAAATGGAAATAAAGGAGACTTTATAGATGGATGCATTTGTGCATTAAACACAGCTTGTGTGAGCCTGATTATATTTAGAAATATGTGTGAGATGGTAGGTAGAATGATTTTTATATATGGATAATTTTAATTTCAAAAAAACAATTGATCATCTAATACCATAACATTTTTTTCTAAAGATTATTCAAAAGGAAAATGAAAAAAAATAAATTCAATGGAATTCTTTAAGTTTACACAAGAGTATGAGAACGAGAGGCTTTGTCTCATTATTATTATTGACTACTTTTTTTTCAATTATTGGGGATTTATGATAAGGAAAACCCTTAGCCATTTGAGAAACAGACTGAGAGATTCCAAGCTTAATTTCCTAGTTAATCGTTAGCTCATCATCTCCCCAAAACAACATATTGACAAAAAAATGCAAGCAGGTTTAGCTTGAAAGTGGGCCTTTAAATTTTAGGGGTTCTTAAAGGCAGGCATAGATAATAATAACTGACAAACCTAGGCTGGGCTCCACGGACAGGGTGGTATCCATACCCAGAGGGAAGAATGCTGCAGCTTAGCACCAGTGCAGTAATGTTTCTACTTCATTTTTATGTGCTACGTATGGTAATCAAGAGTCCCATTAAAGTAAAGAATGAAGTCTGGTAGTCTGTTGCTTATTATGCACTGGGATCACTGCTATTTGCTTTTTCAGTAAGAGTGATTTCTTTTCTGTCGAGAATTATAGACTTTTCCAAGAAAACTCTTACCTTGAGAGGATTCAGAAATTGCAGTACCTTCAGGCAACACTTAACATGGACAGAAAAAAATGACGTTCTTCTTGACAAGAAAAATGATTGATAAGTGTGTACTGAGAAAATCGTGAAAACATTAGGAAACCTAAGAAAACTATTCAGTGGAATCGGCTCTATGCAAATGAATATCAACATTTGCATATTTCCTTTTCCTGATTCATACATTAAGAGGCCCCAGGTGGTGCTAAAAGAAGAGTGCAGTTTGTTTTTTGGATTCTATAACAAATTGTGTCTTATGCTTATTCACCAGCTGTATTAAATATGGCAAAAATGGTAGGTAAGACCTTCTTAGGGAAGAGAAATAAAATTTCTTTTAAAAATCTGGCTTTCAATAGTCATAGGAAAGTGGATAATATCTGGTGAGTTGAAAAAAACACAGCTGAGATCTTAAGCTCAGGGTTTAACTCTAAAAAAATATTTGGTTCCTTATCTCTCTGGAAAATATAAGCAGGGAGCAGGTGTGAAAATAGTTATGTAAGCAAGGAGAACCAGAGCATTGGAAAAGGAGAGAGAAGGATCAGAGGAAGAAAATATAACGGTTATGTTTTCTAGATATTAATGTGAACAGAAATAAAAAACTTCCTTCTTACCAGTTTATTTTAGTTAAGGAAATTGGGCGTACAAGAGAGTGATACATGATGGGTACACACTTTGCAGAACCCAGTGCAAAATGAAAGCATGTATCTCCTTATTCAAAAGACAGGGTGAACAATTATAGTTAAAGGTACTGAAATATAAATCATCTTCTTTTAAAATATTTTGTTACTTATATAACATAATAGGGGTTACACATGAGTAGTAATGAACTCGCAATTTGCAAAAAATATTTTGATGTCATAATTTTACATAATACAGTAATAACTTGTTAATATCTTATTGATCATGAGATTTTTCTGGTTCATTTTTCTATAAATTTATTTATTAAATCATCAAATGCATACTTTTAACAACTTCATTTTTAATCAACATAATTGAACATGATGTCAGTCACTCAGCAAATTGATAGCAAACAATTTTTGATATTTTCAATTTAAAAGTACCATTTTAATGATACAATTCTTCTGGAGCTGTTAAGAATATTTTATAGGCCATGACAATATTGGGATAAATTACTTATTAATTATTTCAAAATATAAGTTATAATGCATATAAAGCAGATGATTCTTATGGAAAAAATTTTCTAAAAAGATTTATCTCTTCATATAAATCAATTTTACATTAATCCAAATTTAATTTTAAAGGTAAATTTATTTAATGGTATTTTTATATTTCTTTAGACATTTCCTGTAACTTAGTGGAATTCATACATGAAAAAAAAGTACTTGGCTTATTTATGTAATACAATATTCTCCAGTTCCATTCATGTTGTTTCAAATGGTAGGATTTCACTATTTTTGTGGCTACATAATATTCCATCATGTATATACATCACAATTTATCTATTCAGATATTGATGAACACTTAGGTTGATTCCATATCTTGGCTATTATCAATAATGCTGCTAAACATGGGAGTTCAGATATCTTTTTGATATCCTAAATTCTCATCCTTTGGATATATACCCAACAGTGGGGCTGCGGGATCATATTATGCTTTATCATTGGTATAGAATTCAAAACATACATTGTATACGTATTCTATCATGTATTTTTAATTGCAAGGAAAAGTTAATTTTAAAATTGTCTTCTTGCTTACTAATTGGTTCACCCAAAATAGTTTTCTTTTGCATTAATGTGTGGATCTTTAAATTTAACTTCTATTTCCAAGCCTGTAGCTACTTGCAAATTGATAGCAAACAGTGATTGCAAAAATTGATTTGATAGCAAATATTGATTGCAATGTTGCAGCAGTTATCAAAACCAGAGATTCTAAACTGTTTGAAGACTTCTAAAAACTCCCTGATATGCTTTATTGCAATATCACGTGTAAACTTTTATTTTGTAAGAACTCACTGATAAAGTTTGCTACCAGAGCAGTTATCTTTTCTAAATACTAATATAAACAGAAAAAAAACTGCCTTCCCTGTTTATTTCAGTTAAGAAAATTATAAATAAAACATTTTGATCAGAGATGGCAACATAATCTTTGAAGCCCAGTGCAAAATTAAAATGTGGACCTCTTGTTCAAAAAACCCGAAAAAATGGGCAGTAATCCCAAATCCAGTAAATCAATGTAAATCAAACTTCTGCCAGTTAATGTATCATTTGGATTTCCATTATTTCATTTTTCTGTGATTTAGGATTTTTTTCTTTTCCTTTTATTGATGGAAAAGCCCAACTTAGCCTAAATGCTCAACATTACAGGAGAAAATAAATTATACCATATTAATTAGAAAGTGACACAAAAGTATAAAAACTCACTTATATTAATTTATTTTCATAAAACATTCTCAAAAGGAGACAGTTTAGGAAAATATTACTAAATATGCTGCCATCACTTACATCACATTTAATCTAGAAAGAAAATTTGGGTTAACTATTTGACACTTTAGAGTCAATAGAAACAGCTAAGTTTTTATTGTATACAGAACAGGAGGTATAAAACTTCACCTTTTCCTGGTCTCAATTTGAAATTTACTGTTAGTATCTTCTACAAACCAGAAAATGTTAAATTCATTATATATAGTAACCTGCAGAGCTATTCATTTGGTGCTATAGACACTGCACCAAGCTAATACTTTTGAAACTTGAATCAGTGTCTTAAACAGTAAACCATTCAAAGCTGTATCTTACATTAAAACATTATATATGAAAGCAACATGTTCTTTGGTACTAGTATGAATTCTGTTTGAAAAGTTTACGTATTGCATATGTTCAACATTGGTGTCAATTAATTGAACTTCTTAGATTCAAAACTTTTTAAAAGAAGATGCAAAGTGATACAAATGTATTTCCAAGCCAATACTCAAGTAAAGCTTTAATTACGAAAGTTAAACAAATTTAAATAGAATATATTTTTGAAAATGCAATACTTATAATGAAAGCTAAAACGCAGCAATGGTTTTAATAAAAGCTCATTAAAAACTGTGATTCTTGGCAAGCATATCCATTACTACGTTAAACTATAAAATCTATATGTTCAGAGGGCAAACAGTATTCTCTTTGTTAAGTCAGAGAATGAAGGGGAAAAAAAACTATTTCAAGCTACACTAACAAATTTTTAGTGAGTCCTTTCAAGTATCTTGCCAAAACATCTGACAGGTTTAGGAGAATGCTTGGCTGCAAATTGATCCATAGTAAATTGATTGATGTCATCACTTGAACGTATGCGTTTCATGGTTGGTGATTTAGGATGTATTACAGTTAGATATGTGTTTGACCTGTCAAGAATTCCTCTTGTGAATTTAGTTTAATTATAAAAAGTAAATGGGATAGGAAGAAAATGGGAAATATCCATTATGAGCACCCAATGTTAGTATGTCCAGCCTCAAGTATTTGTGATGCTAAGTTAAAAAGTATTGAGTGTGTTTTATATACCAAGCACCATTCTTGGCACTTGTGTTCATTCAGTGAACAAAAGCAGAACACAAATGAATCATAAGATAGTCATATTTCTGCTATAGTTCTAAAAGATGAGTGTTTTAACAGAATTGTTAGACTCATATTTGACTTTTTAGGATCGTGTGAGCTGAGATAATTATTCAATTTTTTTTTCTTAAAAGGTGTTGAGATGTAAGCATACTAGAAGAGTCATAAAATTTCCTGGTTTCTTGCAAAGCAAAATGAAATAAAGTGTGACATACTTTTTTTATGAAAAGATAGGTATATAAACAGAACTGAGTCATAACAAATTATTCAACCATTACTAAATGCCTAATAGGCAAAGTATGATGGTGGGAACTGGGACATATAAAGCAGAATGAGACATAGTGCTGCACTCAAGCACTTCCAAATCAATGCTTTAAGAAAATGAGGAGGAAGTAATAATTACAGGTTTAAGTAGCATTTTGGTATAATCAATAAAACTGAGATCCAGTCCAAAGCATTCAGCAAGAAAAAAGAGCTTCTCATCTTTTTTCTTCAAAGACAGGAAGGGTAAATAAGAGGCATGATTTTGAAATGGGAGCTGCCATATTTCAGGAGGGAGGACAGTATGCCAGGAAGTCCTCCCTAAGAAGGAAAAGCAAAGACCAGTTTTTATTGACTTCAGCCTACTTGGATCCACTTGTTTCGGCATCTCACAGAAGGCTGGGAGGCAGAAGCTGGAGATCATTCCTCATTACTTTTCCTACCTCGAGATTGTGACGGCTAGACCTTGGGCCAGGTGCCTTCCAGAGATCCAATACTCCTTGTAGGGGCCTCACACTCCACAGAGAGAGCTTTTAGTTTCCTTAGAAGCCATGTGTGGGTCAATTTTGTGCATTGGGCTGTTATTGTCGCATTTCGTCACAGATACAAGGCTTTACAGCTTTCCTGATAGGGTGCCCAAGGAACATGTTTTCAATCTTTTAATGATCAGGAATTCATTTTTATCCCCTGTCAAGACAACTCAGTGAAATAAAGTTTTGTTTCCTGAAGAACACAGTAAGAGTGTGGATGTTAACATTTATTTCTGTTTCAAGCGGGTCACACAGTTGCTTCTGGCATAAAGGGTAGAGTATATGGGCTCCGTTCCTTCTGGTGTCCTTAGGATTTATATCTTCATCCAGGTATAAAGAGGCTGCTATGACAGAGACAAAGCATAACTCACTCAGAGCTATCAAAAATATGAATCATTCCTGGAGGCTCAGAAAGAATGGCCCCCTGACATTCAGCTGCCGAACACCATTATTATCCTTTCTAAAAATAGAGGATAATTTCCCCTCATAATGTTCTGCTTTGGAAAGTCAATCTATTTCTGTGTTTTAAATGTTAGTGTGATTTGCTCCAGAAGAGTATACAGGTATATAAACAGACATTTATTATAATTATAGTATAGCTAAAATGGCATGTGGGTGAATATGTATATACAATTATTATTGGCAATAATAGAGTTTCAATTTCATCAAATAAGCTGCATCCAAACTCAAGGAAATGACCATAGCAAGAAAAAGGAAATGCTAATAGCTCTAGCCCCTTTTTGGCTTTCAATCAGAGTTCTTCTGGCTCATTGGCCAGGAATGAGGGAAAAGAGCAAGTAACTACTGGTAATCGTTCTGTTCTGCAAAGTATCATTGGTATAGCAGAAAGATTAATTGCAGTGACACTATGTCCTGTCTACAACTGTGCCAACAGCCTGAAACTAAGCAGTTGTGCTACTGAATCACACTGAAAGTGTTTCTGGCAGCCTAGACCTTCTTCGTGTGTTTCTCCCAAGTTCAGATCTAAAAGATGAATGAGAAAACACTATAGCATGAAGAACTAAAAAATGTGAACATAAGTTTGTATTATCTGGATATGGTCCACTTCTTCTTAAACCATTGGTAAGAAACCAAAAATGAGGTAAATTGGAATCAATAGGATATTATACATCATAATTGTATTTGATGTGGAAATCCATTTATTGTCATCTTTTAGGTTTAATCACCTTTTTCCACCTCTCAGTTGGATAAAACATTTGAGCAAAAACATGTATACCATCAAGTTATAATTTTATCTAAATAAGATTTTGTCATACAAACTACAGTAGACTTATATCTATTCTTGTCTCATAACTGTCTACCTTGCATACCTATAGAATAATTTATGTACTTCTAGAATTTAAATATTTGTGTCTCCCCAGAATTCATATTGTGATATGGTAAATGAGATCAGTGCCCCTATAAAACAAAGGCCCAAGGGAGCTGCCTTCCCCCTTGCACCAGGAGGACAAAGCAAGAGGTCACCATTTATAAACCAGGAAATGGGCCCTAACCAGACACCAAATCTGCCAGTACCTTGATCTTGGAACTTCCTTCTCAGATTCCAGAAAGTGAGAAATAAATGTTTGTAGTCTATAAGCTACTCAGGTTATGGTATTTTGTTATAGCCTGAACAGACTAAGGCATGTATCGATATTATTACTCTTAGAAAATAAAAGCTACCTAAGCCAGAATCCACATTTGATTTATTTTAGTATCTACCCAATGTATACATATCACATTGCTTTGCACAAACTCGGTGAATTAGAGGCAAGCATCAGCAGAGTTGTGTTTATGGATTTGGATTAAAAATTCTATAAATTGGAATCCCAGCTCTACCACCTGATAGTTTGTCCCTTCTGCCACTTAAACTCTCAGAGCTTTAATTTATCTACAAAATGGAAATGATAACTCATACCTAAGAATGATTAAAATTATGAGGGGAGTTGATATACATAAAATGCAAAATATAGCGACTCACCTAAAAAAATTACTGGTTTACTTCTCCTCTTCTAAACCTCAATAAATACTTGTTGGATAGATTAACAAATTAATGAAGGACTATTAAAACTTACATCTGATTTGTCTTTGGGTTGCTCTATATATTTTTTCTAATAATAGCCTATTGTGGATGTTAAATCTTGGAAAATGCTTTTACAAATTTTACATTTGAATTCAAGTAAATTAAAAATATTTTTTTAAAGTTCCACTAACATATCAAGATACTACCTGCCTTTAATATCATTTTAATCATACAAAAATATTAAAGTTAGCCCACACAAATTTCTGAAAAGGATATTTAACATAGCAGAAGTGTCCATAATTGACTAAAAAGTGTAGAATGTTGTTTTCATAGTTACAATACACTCCTCATATTCAGATATGCTCTTAAGTGTATGATGGGTGAGGGGGAACATAGTTGAAGGGTAGGAGAGGGGTTAGAGGGATGCTTAAGCCTGAGCAAAGTCCACTTCAAAAAACTGAGCTACCTAGGAAAGAGAACTAACAAAAACTACAAAGATCTCATGCCTGAAACAAGTATCTTCAGATCATAGAAGATTCATTCATTTATTCAGAAAATATCGAATGAGTGTGTATTATGTTCCATAGACTCATATGGAAAAAGCCAGTTTTGACACAGCCTATAATCCTCTGAACAAAGGAAAGATCAAAATGCACTTCTGAGATGATGGAGTCAGTGGAATGATGACAGGGACAGGTCAGTCCTAAATGGCCATGCATTCCTCTTCTGCAGTGATTGTCTTAAAAATGGCCATGGTGCCAATTGGTTGTGAGACAGAACCCATCTTCTGATTTCTATTTCAACTAAATATGGTGATTTTAACTCATATATGAGAATATTGGGTTTTCTAGTTTGATTCAAACTCTTTTTCCCTCTTTAGAGTCCCAAAGTTGTTGTCTCGTAGAAGTCTGACTATGTCTAAATGATATGGAATTCAGAGTCAAAGTAGCTGCATTTCTTGGGCTCTTGTTTTGAATGTCTTGTTTTGAATGTGGTTGTACTAAAATTTTAGCCTTTGTTAAGCATGGGGACACTTAAGCAAATAATTTAACATGAAGGGATGATGGCACTTTAATGGTGTGTGAAGAATCTGAGAAAACTGATCCTAGGAAGTAACAACTAGAAAGAAGCTACAATACCTGAGTTATCTGCAAATCTCACGTCCTTCTAAAGATTTTCAACTTTGCACTGGTTATTGTTCAGGAAAACCATCAGGATAATGCATTTGAAATATTTGTGGAAGTATATTGTCACTGGTAGCCCCATAATTCATTTTATAAAGCTCAGTTTCTCTATCTCATATCCACAATTAACTCACCTCACTGATGTGATTGTCCATGTGACAAGATGATTAGATTTAATGACTGACTACACAAGGTAGGAAGCAGAGAAAGAAAGAATCTGGATGGGTTCTTGAAGAGGTAAATCCTTTACTTCTAAATACAAATAATTTGATTAGTTTGAAACTGTCAATAGTCTGAATGGAGCCAAAGATCTACAAAGGAGAGCTAAATAACTGATTGGTAATATACTATCCCAAATAATTGTTGAGGAGAGTCTAGCTCAAAGAAATGTTATTGTAATCTATTTGCTAATTCAGTTCATTTAAAAACTGAAGGAGATGAATCTTTTTTTCCTCCAAACATTCAAAGCCTAACAGCAAATACTTGGAAAAAGTAATTTTCTGTTATCCTAAATTTACTGTAATAAAATTTCTTGTAGCCCAACCCCACCTCAGACTAAATCTTTGTGTAACATATGAAATTGTTGAAAATTCAACAGTATTTATGAGAAAATTGCTGAACTTTGTGTTATTATTGCTAATTTTTTTATTGTTCTACTCACAGGCTTTAGAGCAATGATTTGCGTTTAAAAGATGGTCAACTAATTTCCATTAGATTCAGATGAATAGAACTGTAGATATCAACACAACCAGTATTATCAAATATATCCCCATAACGTTTATTGGATAAAAAATTGTACTGCCCCTGAGAAATAAAAAAGAGATCCTTAGCCTAAATAACTTTTTGCAATGAATTTTTTCTAAACTTCCAAAGACCTTTTAAGAAAATTCCCATATAATATGAGCTCTTCTAAAGTATATGTGGTTTTCTTCCAATTTTTCACATTCCAGAAAGCATAGCAATGGACATCCTTATACATAAATCCTTGACATCTCTGATTATTTCTTAATGGTAGATTCCTAGAATTACCAGGGATTATTAGGACAAAGTTTATAAATATTTTTTAAGATTGTTGCAACATATTGTCTCATTGTTGTCCAGAAAGAAAATATCATTTTATATCATCAGTACATACTAATAGTTCTTAAAAATTGAAACCTCTTCAATTTTACCAAGAAATAAAGTGGAACTATTTTTTAAAAATACATTTCTCAAAAATACTGAAAAATGTGGAAGCAAATATATCAAAAATTTGCAACAATTATTATTGGGTCGTGAAATTACATAAACTTTTTATTATCTTTCTATTTTTGAATGTTCAAACCCCACAAACTCATTATCTTAATATATGTCATCCTCCTTCTCCACAACCACTTCATCTTTCTCACCACCACTCCCTGTTTTTTCTATTTAAGTTTGCTATTTATGTTACTGAATGACCGTGTACTCACTATATAAAGATCAAGTTTTAATATTATCATTAAATTTTGTCCTTCCTTGCTTTATATCCACTTAATCATCAAATTCTCCTATTTTTCAGTTCACATTGTCTAGTGTTTCTTCAGTTTTTCTCCATTTATCCCTTGCACTTCACTTCTAAACAGAGTGGTCCTTTTTAAGTTATTAATATTATAATCTTGAATGACTAAAATAAAATCTGAATTGGTCTTTCTGACTCTGTTATTTTTCTTAAATATTCTGTTTTATTTATCCTATTGGATTATTCTCCTTCCAAACAATGTTTTAATCACTTTATTTGCTCTAAAAAACCCATGACTCACTATTACCAAATTCCTACTTAGGTTTAAACTGACTTTTTACAGGTCAAGTAAAAAACTGATTTTTCAGTTCTTTTCCCTAAGACTTCCTTACATATGAAATCACATATACATTTTGTTCATGTATTGCTATTCAACATTTGCCTGTTTATTTATCTTTTAATAAGTAAATGCTTTATCCACCCACCGGATGTAAACAGATTAAGAGCAGCAACTTGATATTATTATAGAACCTAGAACAAGAATTTAGTAAATAATAATTTTATTTGAAGGCAAAGAATTTTTTTATGGAAGTCATAAATATAAGAGACAATCTATTGTGTTGCAATTCCAAATGGAATTTGGAAGTTCTAGACAATTGCTGAGAACATAGAAAATTGTCAGTGCCATAACCAGGAACATATCTACTTCAAGAAAATCACTCACAAAGCCTCTCTCTAAGGCTTAGGTTCCATATCTTGACTTCCATATATTAGTTCTCACTGACTTTGACCCAAGATTGATAGAGATATTCTGTTTCTCATTTTTGTTTGATTAGATATTGTTGACTCTTTGTAAGATTTTTCTAGTAATAGTTCCTAGCTGTGCTTCCTAACTTTGCTCCTGCATCCCAAACAAGACCCAACTTTCCTTCTACCGTCTCATTCAAGGCAATTACTAGGTTTTGTCTCTTTTTTATTTCCCCAACACATGGCAAAAATAGAAAAATGACACGACGTTTCTCAGTTTCCACACAGTCAATAGTTCTATAGACACACTTTTACTACCCATTTACAAGCTAAACTTCTTTTCATATGCCAAATTGAGAATTGTATATTTCGTCAATTGCATGTACTTCACTATTTTCATTTCAGAAGTGTAGCCATAATTGGTCAAGTAACGATGTATATTTGTATCTATTTAATTTTTTATTATATCTTCTGATTTGTTTACTCAGCAGAAATTAATTGGGTTTAGTGGAAATATAAATGAGCTAATACTAATAATAAGAAAATTTTGCTTATCCAAAAATAATTCATATTCTTGCTGTGGTAGGCAGAAGAATAGCCACCCAAGGTGTCTATCTACTAATTCTCAGAGACTGTGAATAAATTAGGTTACATGCAAAAGGTGAATTAAGGCTACAAATAAAATTAAAGTTGCTAATAAGCTGACCTTAAAATAAAAGTAGAAGAGGGAAGCAGAAGAGAGAGGGGAAGATATGACAATGGAAGAAGACTAGTCAGAAAGAGGCAATATAGCTGGCTTTGAAGACAGACAAAGAAGGCTGTAAACCAAAGACTCTAACTGGCCTCTGGAAGTTAGAACAAGCAAGGAAACAGATTCTGTCCCAGAGCCTTCAGAAAGGAATGCAGCTCTACTGACAACACCTTGATTTTAGCCCAGTCGAACCTGTATCAGACTTCTGACCCACAGAACTATAAGATTACGTACACATTTGTGTTGTTTCTAAACCATTAAGTTTGGGATACATTTTTTTCCAAAAGTAAAACTAATACACTCAAATAGCAGTCTTCTAATTCTTGCCCAGAGCTTTTTGATAATAGACACTTTTGTTCAAGATCTCAGCAAATATCTAAGGGAGATTCCTCTGCCCCCATTTACTAATTCTTTCCCCATATTATCTGAATCCATCCTTTTAAATTTTTCAGGGGTTGCAATAACTCTACCAACTCACACTTTCTTCACTAGGCTTCCAGGTAAGCTCATCTGTATCAACCACTTCTCTGTCTTTTTTTGCTAGTCTCTTCTCAACTCCTAGAGTGTCCCAGGACAGTCCTGGGGCCTCCTGTCTTTTCATCTGCTCTCACCTCCTTTGGTTAACTCAACTAATCTAATGGCTTTAAGTATATTCTGTATTCTGAGGAGTCACATATCTCTTGGCCAGGTTTCTTCCTCATTTCTCCTCCTCACTACTTCACATAGGTGTCCTCCAGGCATCTCAAATAAAATATATACCAATTTGAGCTACTGATTTTTGCCTTGTCCCTATCTCAGTAAGGAAGAACTCTATTCTTCCAGTTTCTTAGGCCAGAAACATTAGAGATATTTTTGATTTCTCTTTCTCTTATGCCCAATGCCTGTTCTGTCAGCAAATCCTTTTGCCACTATCTTCACAGTATACCCAGAATGTAACTCTTCTCACTGGATTCACTGCTATCAGCCTGTTCTCTCCTGGTCACTGTAGTAGCTTTCCAGCTGTTCTCTCTGCTTCCACTATCGCCCCCCTCTACTTCAAAACAGTAATCAAGATGACCCCTAAAGACTATAAGTCAGAATATGAGCACTGCTCAGAATACGCCAATGTCTGCGGATCATAGAATAAAAACTATAGCCCTTATAGTGGTCTTCCTTCCATCCTCCTTACCTTTCTGGCCTTATCCCCATTCTTCTTCCTCTCACTCCCTCTGAACTGGCCTATTTATTGCTGTTTAAACATGCCCAACTTGCTTTTACCTTAGTGAGTTTTCCTGTGTAGAATACTCTTCACCACTATTTGTGCACAGCCCTCTCTCTCATCTCCCTGAGATCCTTTCTCAAATGTCGCCTGCAAAGTATTGCTTGGCTACCCTATATAAAAACCACTGTCTCACAAACATTTCCTATACACATTTCCTGCTTAATTATATATTTTTTTATCACTTTCTAACCTATTCAGTTTGCTTGGTTATCAAGCTTGTAGTCTGTATTAGAGAGGGATCTCCAGAGAAACAGAACCAAGAGAATATACAGAGATATATACAAAGAGACTTATTATGAGGGCTCAGCTTACATGATCAGGAAGACTGAGAAGTCCCATGATCTGTCATCTGCAAGCTGGAGAACCAGCAAAGCTGTGAGTATAGTTCTCATCCAAACCAGAAGGCCCAAGAACCAGGGGCTCCAGTGTTAAATGGCATGGATATTTCAGCTCAAGCAGAAAGCAAATTCACATTTCCTCCACATTTTTATTCTATTCAGGCCCTCACTAGATTAGGTAATACCCACCCACATTGGTGAGGGCAACCTGCTTTACTAGTCTGCTTTACTAGTCTCTAGGTCTACCAATTCAAATGTTAACCCCTCTGGAAACACCCTCACAGACACATCCAGCAATAATGCTGACAAGCTTCTGAGCATCCCTTAGCCCAGTGAAATTGATGTATAAAATTAACCATCACATAGTCCTTTTTTTTTCTCTGCTACAATATAAACTCTATGAGTATTGGAATTTTTATGACTTTGCACTACTGTATCATGAATTAATGAATAAGAGTAATGGTAAGGACTCTATACAAAGGTACAAAGAAAAGGAAATCTTTCTGTTACCATTGTATAGAGCTCACAAATTTCAAGTTTTGCCACCAGTGTATGTTCCTTTGCTTTGTTTCAAGTGAAAATGATGTTTAAAATTAAAATTCATCGATTTCTTCTTAGGTTAATGATTTTTGTAAAAAAAAAAAAAGAAAAACTTTAAGCCAATCAAATAAGCAGAACCAAAATCAGTTTGTATTTTTATTTTTAGAAATCTATGCCCCGCATTGTGGTTTAGCATACTTGAGAAAGCAAAATAGTGAAAGCTGTCAGGTCCCATTTGATTTCCATTCAACGTTTGTTTACTGCAGGTCAAACATATGCCTCTTTCCCACCCAAGAAAACATATAAAACTTTTTATTTATTTATTATCTTACATGATTTACTTAAATATTTGTATTACATTTTAAAAATAATAGACTGCTATGTCTTTGTATGCCTTATGAAACACATACTTACAAACATATATAAGAGCATTTACTATTAAGCTTATTATATTGTCAGTGTCATCAGCAATGTTTTCAAGTACTTTTGTCAGCTGAGTATTACATTTACAGGAGTATAAAACACATATTTTAAGGTACATATAAATGTCCAGTTCTCCATTGAGAATCATCATGCAGAGACCTCAAGGTAGTTTATGTGGCTATAATGACTCTCAACACCAAGTTGTTTTTTCAACTTTTCTCCGGACTTTAAACACAGACTGCAAATAAAAAATTTATAGCATATAAAAAATATGAAATCTAGTAGCACTCTTTCTTTGAATTACTATTCTTCAAGAAGACATGCAAAAGTATATGAAAAGAAGGCATTTATTCACTCATTGTATATGTTTAATAAATATCTCAGCATCTGCATATTAATTTATTGATAAAAAATTTATTCCATACCATTAGTAATTATAGAAAATAAATAGAAATAACATCATATTACCACAAAAAAGAAATGAGCTATGATTGTATACATATGTTTGGAAACACACACACACAAATGTAAATCACAAATCTATGTTGCAATTGTAATCCTCTCTGTATTACGTAATGCCTCTACTTTTCATGTGCTATGGCTATTTGTTTCTCCTCTCTTGGACTATAAAATATCTTCTGGCCAGAGAAAGAGCCACTTATTCCTGATTGTTGCACAAAGTACACCCAAGTATGCATCAACGGCAAAGAAAACAGACCTCTATTCAAATTAAGATGCCATAGTTGCTTAACAGAATTACCCAAACATAATTGGTAAACTATCAATAAAGTCAGTACTTATATGTTAACTTGATTGTCTTTTGGAAAAGCAATCCACTATAGAAAATGTTTAAAACTTAACAAAGTTATCTACATAATTTGCTGATGTCAATTGTTCCAATCATGACTATTGGAGTCAAAATTGTAAATGAAACACTCTGTTCAAAACAAAATATGTCGTTTTTAATTGTAATTCGTAATAAACTGTAATTGACTGATGGTCATTTTTAATCTTGGCCTGATTTTGAATTAAACTTCAGAAGTCAGCTTTCTAGCTATGATTTCACACTTGGCTAAAAAGTCTTTCCTCCTCTAAGTTTGGATTGTTGGACTCATACATTATGTATATCCTTTAATGACCCACATAGCCAAGGGATGACACTTTAAATTGATGAGGGTTATATATTCAGATGTAGAACAAATTAGTTTAGGAACAAATGAAGAATAGATGTGCAGTTGGGATAGCATGAACTGTTACAATTATAGTGATTATTATAACCACAGTCTAATACTTTCCAGACATCAGCTATCATTACATGTGTCTCTGTCATAAAGACACAATTCCATCTCTCTTAGAAATATTATTTCATTACAGGAATATTATTTATATAAAAATAGTTAAGATGCTGCTGGTATTTCCATGTCAAACAACAATTTTCATGAATTTAACATTCAGTAGCATAAAATTTGCTTTAAGGCAGGCACATGTAGGACTATAATTCATCTCTTTAAAAGCTTTTCCTGTACTGTGTTCAAGAAACTTTGTTTTGAGAAAGATTATTAAACATGTAACAGTTTCATTCATGGTTGACACAGTTACTTTCTCATTTCTGTGACTCCGTATTCCTAGCAAATCACCTGAATATAGCATGAGATCAAAAATAAAGAAAAAAATACATATTAAACCAAATATTAAATTAGTTATAAAATAAAATTTCATAGATTTTAAAGGCACTGAGTCAGAAAATGTTACTTGTAAAATGAGATGGTGATGCTTTTGGATTTCTTAAGGATGATGCTTGGGTTTTCATGCTCATGTGTGACATGTGCCTCCCTCAAACCTTTTTACGATGTCAGCACATCACAAAATAAAGTGTGATGATTATCTCTTACACTTTATGAAATTTTAGGAGATCGCACCTTAAAGATTTTTGTGGAATTTATGGTTTGCTGGAATAAAAAACTAGATGCATGAAGGAAATTTTAATCAGTGTCCTATGGAGATTTATGGAGAAAATAACTTCATTTTAATTTGGTAGTAGCAAAAGGATTACAAAGTATTAATTCACTAGTTGAATTTTCTGCAATATCAAGATTTGCAGGAATTATTAGAATAGTACTATTTTTCACAAACATAAAATGAAAATTTAGGCCTTTGGGGCTCGGAATGTAGTATCTACTTTTTGGTTTTTTTTACTTTATTTTGAATTAATTTCAGACTTACAAAAATTTTTGCAAAAAATAATACTGACAGTTTTCTTATGCCCTTTGCCCACTGTGCCCTAATGTTTACTTAATTACCTACAATTAACAATAATATGATGCGCTTAACAAACCTACAGACGTGTTTTAAATTTTGCCAGCTGTCTTACTAATGTTTGTTTCTGGTCCAGGATCCAATTCAGTATTCAATTGCATTTAGATCTCATCTTCTTAGTCTCCTCCAGTCTAGGACAGCTCCTCAGTCTTTCTTTGTCTTTCATGATGTTGTCACTTTTGAAGAGTACTGTGGCTGTCTTAATCTATTCAGGCTACTGTAACAGAATACCATAAACTGGGTATTCCATTATAGACAACAAACATTTATTTCTCACAGTTATAGAGGCTGAGAAGGCCAAGATCAAGGTGCCAGCAGATTCGATGTCTGGTGACAGTTGCATTCTGATTTATAGTCTATGTCTTCTAGCTATGTCCTCACATGGTATAAGGATAAAGCAGCTCTCTGGGGCCTCTTTTATAAAAGTACTAATTCCACTTCATGGGTCATAGATGGCCATCTTTTTACTGTGTCCTCTCCTGGTGGAAAAGAGTAAAGGAGCTCTCTGGGGTCTTTTTTATAAGGGCACTAATCTCATTAATCAGGGCTCTACCCTCATGACCTAATCATCTTCCAAAGGCCCTACTTCCAAATACCATCACATTGGGGATCAAATTTTAACATATGAATTGGGGAGTGCACGAATATTTAGTCTGTAGCACTTGGCAATAATTTTCTTAAATATTCCTCAATTTGGGTTAGTCTATAATTTTTTCATAATGAAACTGATATAGTGCCTTTTTAGCAAGAATACCACAAAAATGATTTTGTGCCCTCCTCATCATATTGGATTAAGAGGCACATGATTTCCATATGGGAAATAAGTAAGATAAAGATAGAAACTATAGATTTGAAACACATAAGTGACTTTATGCCTTTAAGAAATAGACATAATTGCTGGGACAGAAATCAAAGCTGGGGAAATCACAGATATGCAGTAGCTTTATAATAATGTGAAAATACATATCATAAAAGGTAATTTTTTCTATGTCTATTCTATGATTTTTGTATTAATGATATATAAAATATTCATATAGCCTCTGACTGCATACGAACTTTGAAAAAACAGAGTTAAATATAAATTGCATTAGAAATCAAACTTAATTTTAAATGCATAAGCATCTTATATATAGCAACTTCAAGAGAGAAAATAAAAATGTTACTATGGATAGTTTTGCTCCTCCAAGTCAGGGAAGGTGTAATCTGAAGAATTTATGAGGTATTAAAAGCAAGGACTGATAAATTAATTCTTTGCTGAAGCCAATACATTGCAATTACCACCAACATATTGACAATAGTAGGTTTTCTTTGTAAATGCACATGTCTATTAAATATAAATGATGCCAGTTATGAAATTGGGACCATTCTTATAATACTGTTTGAGAAAATGGTTATAAGAATTCATTTTATTATTCACATCAGCAGTGGGGTGTCAATTTTCCTTTCTTATATTCTGCCTTTAACCTTAATTCTTCTTGTTTAATTGTAACACCTAATTAAATATATTCATTTTTAGGAACACATTTGATGCTGAACTGGCTTTTTTAAACATTATTCCCTAAGACAATTACTTAGGATGCCACAGATTATTAAAATGAAGACTAGCATCTAGATTAACTAACAAGCCCTAAATAGTGTTCACTGACTCTATAAACTGGTACTCATTACCGACCCACCCCTCTTTGTCTTCAACCCCACATATTGATAGATTCTCCATTTTCCTCCTTGCACTTAGTAAACACCAAAAGTGAAAGGTAGACATGAGATGAGCTACTTTTGTCACATTGAGTCTTTATAACAAAATAAAACTTAGTGGCACCTAAAATAAATAGCTGTCCATGTAAGGGCTAGTTAATTTTACCATTACATAATTATAAATATCTGATTCGATTGTCTACAGTACATGTGCTAGATCTGTGGAACATAATAATATTTGTTAAATTTTATGAGAAAAGCTTTGCAAAATAGTGCAAACACCAAAAAAAAAAAAGATTTTTTTGATCTAGTTGTTTATCCATGTATTTTTATCAGTTACAATCATAGTCTATAATAGTTTTATATTCCGTTCTTTGTTTTGACTTAAGAATATTTTCTTTTTCTTATGTAGTTTATTATTCTGATTAGAAAAACTATGTGTGATTATTTTGGATCATTTTAAAATAAAAAAAACAGTGAAATAAAAAGTAACCTACAATCCCAGCAATGAAAGACAATCCCCTTTATATATTTGATATCAAAATGAATATAAAATTGTACATTTTAACCTAAGATTTTAGCCTTTATTATAAACACAATACAAGTATGTGTAATGAGCTTAAAATATTAAACTTTGTGAATATAATAGCGGCTTTATTTATACTGGCTTTAATTCTTCACTATTATGCATAAAGCTGCATGGCCATCTTTACACACACAGTGTTGCTCTACTCTCTACCTTCCCATATATGTTTGGGAATATTCACTTAGAACCCTTTCTTGTTCTATTTGAAAAATTAACAAAAACTAGCTCAAGTAAAAAGTTAGGGTGGTACTGGCTGTCAGTCAGTGTGAGGATACAGAAAATATCACAGAACCTATAAGTGGGAAGCACAGACAGGCATCATAGAACGTGCACCTGGAAACTGGTCAATAATCAAGGAAACTTTTCTTTCCGTGAGGCCACACATTCTCCCTCATCTCTGTATGTCTCTACTCCTTTGTTAACTTGCTTCCCTCTTCACCTGATTTCTCTGCTTATTCTTTTACAGTATAGCCCTGTGAGGACCACCAACCTACATTCTGCTTATCTCAGCTGATCTGCTCTTTGAGTTTTTACAGTTCTAGAAATTAGCAGAAAGCCAGCTGTTATAAGTGACAGCACAGGTACCACAGGTGGCTGGCCGGCTAATCCTCTGGTTCTTTTTAGAACTGTTATATACATGTAGCTGAATCAGTGGTCACCTCTGCACAAAACAACCAACCAAAAAAATAAAACAAAACAATACACAGCCCCACACTCTTTCATTCTTTTTCTTAATAGGAAGCTATGTACAAAACCATTTAAGCCAAAAGAAGGGAAGTTGGAAAGTCAGAAAATTGAAGGATGATATCTGTTATATCTTTTATTGATTTGGTACAATGAGTTAAAGGTACACGGCTCTGTTTTAGATATTTTATGATAAGAAGAATGAAGAAGTGAAAGAAATTGTCCCATACTTAGCACAAATTAGGCTCTCAAAATATGCTAACTTTTCTTGAGATTATTTAGATATTTCTTAATAAATCTTCATGGTAATGTGTGAAAGCAGACATGTTGATTCTGGTGGAATGAATCATGGAAATTCTAGTTTTTAATATTGGTAAAACTTCTAATGAGTAAAAACTTCTAATAAATGAAGAGTTAATACCAGTGATAATCCATATGACTTCTTTCTTGTAAAATTTAATTTTTCCTTCCAAAATCCAAAGGCCTGTGAACACAGACCAGAGGGTTAAATCCCTCCATTCTCCCACCAGTGTGCGTAACAAGTTGCACCACAACTAGTCCTGCAGTGCACGGTATCTGTTGTCAGAATCATCCTTTAACATTGTGTAAATTTCTAGATTGGTTTGTGTAT
This sequence comes from Cheirogaleus medius, assembly GCA_008086735.1. NCBI lineage: Eukaryota > Metazoa > Chordata > Mammalia > Primates > Cheirogaleidae > Cheirogaleus > Cheirogaleus medius. The sequence goes on along the minus strand of VBSM01000272.1, from coordinate 86,558,398 downwards.
CAATATCTAATTTGGTGCTAGAGTGGTGGCAGATGGGGCATGAAGCTGCAGGATATTTTAAAACTGTCAAATATTAGAACTATACACTTTTAAGCCTTTTCTAGTTAGCACAATGTAGGCTTTCACCACGTCAATATAATTGTTATTCTCAAACATTTTCTCAATACAGGCCAACAATGATTTGGTCAATTCAGGGCAGCTATTATAATTCTCAATGAAACCAAAAAAAAAAAAAAAAAAAAAAAAAAAAAAAAAACTCCATTTGTCTGCTTGTTTCACTGAAATTACTCTACATTTTATCAAAAATTCTTCTTATTGTATCAATTTTAGTAGAATATTCTTTCCTTGTCATTCACACTGGCTCTAATCCATCCAAGATTACTACAATAGGCATCAATCTGCAGAGTTCTAGCATCTAAGATTTGAAAGAAGATTGAATACCCTCAGAAATATTTTTAAAACTAAGCATTGATCTTACAAGTGCTCTCACTAACTCAGTGCTTGCTTCCTTTTGTACTGTCTCCCCCAGTTACCCCATACATTCCAATGGCTTTTTACACAATGTAAACATGTATCAAAATATCATGTTGTGCTCTATAAATATGCACAATTACTATGTGCCAATCATAAATCTTAAAAAAAAACCTCTCATCTCTGGACTGATGATGCCCAAATTTACAGCTTTCATCTAAATCTTTTCTGAGTTTCAGATTTGTGTATCAGACTGTCCACTTGGCATTGGCATTTGGATTTTTCAAAGTGCCTCAAATTTAACTTATCCAAACTGAAGCCTTGATTTTTCCTGCAAATATTTTCCATCATTAATCTCTAGTCTTTTACTTCTCAGCAAATTGCACCGTCAACCACTCTTTTCCCCAAAGTCTAAAGCCTAGGAGTCATTTTCAAAACATCCCTCACCACCATCCCTAAATCCCATGAATTCACCCTCCCTACTATGTCTCAAATGAACACATTTTTCCTGATGGATTCTGCCACCACTTGATTTCAAGTCAGCATTCTCTTTCTGTAGTAATCAGAATTAGTACAGGAATATTTTCCTTGGCTTCTTGCTTTCACTTTTATCCTTCTTTACTACTTTCTCTTCACAACCAAAAAAGGGAAGATTTTTTAAATATAAGTTTATTGTCATTATAGCATTTTATATCATTTTAAAAGTTTTGTGCCATTAGTTTATATCAAATGTTTAGAGTATGCCCCGTTACACAAATTCCTGGATTAAGCTTAAGCCCATTATCCAAAGTGAAGCGACACAAGATATGGAA
>VBSM01000272.1:86471768-86550019 GCA_008086735.1 Cheirogaleus medius | reverse complement strand
AGGGGAACTTTGTTCCCATTCCTTCCAGCCTGGCCCCCCGCGACTGTGCCTTGTATGATTGTACTCATCCCCTCCTCCCCCCTCCCATCTGCCCAACGCCTGATAAATGTTATTCCTATATGTTCACTTAGGTGTTGATCAGTTAATACCAATTTGCTGGTGAGTACATGTGGTGCTTATTTTTCCATTCTTGGGATACTTCACTTAGTAGAATGGGTTCCAGCTCTAACCAGGAAAATACAAGAGGTGCTAGTTCACCATTGTTTCTTATAGCTGAATAGTACTTCATGGTACTCCATTGTTTTTGGTCTTTAAGGATTTCCCTTATTATCTTCTCTTCCCTTAGTTGTGATATGCATTTAACATTATGATTATATTATTTTGTCAAATATTTCCAAATTTGTTGTAATGGGAAAGTTTTTCAGGTTTACTAGTCCAAAATATTGCCATATCTTCAATAACGTATTCCAAGTTGTTTGGAAACATACTCACTATGACAAAGATAAAGATATAATACTATATGACATTTAATTGAGAAGTAGTTATTTCATAATAACTAGAGAGATTAAATATGTCCATTGTACCAGTTTCCTCTTCAATTAGTTGTCCCTACATTCAGCTCATATTTCTTCATCTTGTTCCCAAGTACAAACAGGTTACTGATATTCAGATACTCAAGATGTAAGGTCAGGATTCTTTCAATTTTATTAATAGAATCCCAAAGCAAAGTATCTTAAGCCAGAAACTGTAGTTGATTGCATGATGTACTTGAAAAGTCTACTGGATACGATAGTTAATTTCATATGGGCTAATGATGTCACCAGAATCCTCTCCACGTTGCAGATCTGCTTTCCTCATACTGGTTTCATTCTTTACTAAGAAGTGGCAGAATGGCAACCAATTAACTCTCATAAACTTGGCAACCTCAATAGAAGTGGATACCTTTTCTAATAGTTCCAGGGGGGAAAAATCTCATTTGTCATTCTCATTTGTTTGGATAAAATGTCCATCCCTAGATCCAGAGTGTCATGTTTGTCCCTTCCAAATGACAGGAATTAAAAGTGGAGGCAGGGCAGACTCAAATAGAAGAATTGAGTCTATTACCACAATAACAAATACTATGTAAGCTAAATTGCCCTGTGTACTCTCTGATTTTGTACTCCAACTGTCTAAAACATTGAAAGAAAGAAAACATATTATTCTAAAATCACTCCTTAGTGAATCATACTGGGGCGCAGTAATCATTGCCTTCCTAATAATTTCATAAGCCATCTCATGATTAGGGGAAGCTACTTTCTTCCACTTTATAAAATTAGAATGACACATACATTTTAAGTATTTCCCTTTTTGCTATAAATTCTCCAAAATCTCTCAAATTTGGGATACTCAAACTGTTTTTACAATACCCTGGGATACAATTCACACAGGCTAGAGAATTGAACGAATTTACATTAGTAGGTGTTCCCTTTACAATTTCCAAACTGTGGGGGGATTAAAACCTCATATTAATATTTATTCTACATTATTCATTTTATAGATTGTGATATATGACAGAGGTAAGAAAAGCAGTAATTGAGGAATTCTCTATCCTTTCCCAAAGTGGAATCCTTTACCTACTACTCAAAGGGGAAGCCAATGTTTTTCTTGATTTTCTTCTTTCTCTAACATAATCAAATTAGTCTTTATGTTGCATTGTCATTTTGTAAGCCTCAATTCACATTTGAGTGACACATTTACACATGAAACCCTCATTTTCTAGGGCAGTTATCCTATTGTGCTGAACACAATTTATTATTATTATTGTTTATTTCCAATTCATCATGGATTTTATAAAATATAATAAAAGCAAATTATTGGAAAATGATTACATGCTAGGAAGTCCCAGACATTTCAATTGCTATGAAGGTTTCTAAACACTTACTCTTAATTCCTATACTCATCTCATATGGCAGTGGTTCATGGACCACACTTTGAGTAACAATGATCTGTGCATCTGACTATGCCCAACTAATTTCTCACTAGTGGTAAAAAACTCTATAGTATGCTTTATATCTTTTCATTGTCACTTTCTTAAGAATATAACCTTATTTTGAACACAGATTCATTTAGTCACCTCTTTCACAATATAATTATCAACAAGGTTATGAAAGTCTAGAACTTATCAGCTTTTACAGGTATTTAGAAAGTCAAAACCACCACTAACACTATGTTCTCTATTGAAATCTGTATCTGAATTCCATAACCCATGTCTTTCCTCATTTTAAGGACTAAAGTTTACTTCTACAACTTGTATTTTCTTTCCAATGCATTTCCACTCACTTTTTTTGTGAACAGTCTAGTTATATTATTTTTCATCCTAACAAATCCTTATTTCTTCTAAAGTTGTGCAACTTCAATCATCCCATTCCAATCTGAAGGTTCATTCAATACTATGGCAATGATATACTTGAAATTATATTTACTTCCTTACATTATATATTCCATCCCACAATAATAAGGACTAAAGTTTACTTCTACAACTTGTATTTTCTTTCCAATGCATTTCCACTCTCTTTTTTTGTGAACAGTCTAGTTATATATTTTTCATCCTAACAAATCCGTATTTCTTTTAAAGTTGTGCAACTTCAATCATCCCATTCCAATCTGAAGGTTCATTCAATACTATGGCAATGATATACTTGAAATTATATTTACTTCCTTACATTATATATACCATCCCACAATAAAGTTCAATGTAAGAAAAATGAATTTGAATTTATGGAGTATATGTGTGTTTATGTATGAAATTATATAAAGATGAAAGAGATAAAAAGAAATATGACAAAGTATTTTCAATTCTTTTCTTGATTTTTTAGAGTGAAACATTTTCTTTAAATTTTCATATCATCAGGGGTGCTATCCTCCATAAAACAATAGGCATGCATTATATAAGTGTGTTTTCTTTGTTCTTCCTCAACTAATTAAATTTTTTTATGAAGACTGGTAGCCTCTTAAAAAATATGTTCTTCTTCCTTTTCATGAGATGTGAGCCACTCCTAGACTAATACAAACAATGCTTCAAAAATCATCTCTGTTCTCACGGCTCACATAGCCAACTCCTATCCCTTCAGATCCTTTTCTTATTTCCATAGGCCCACTAGTACATGTATAGCCATTGATACCACAAAACTCTTGAGGTCTCCAATTATTTCATCAAGCTTTCAGTAGCAACCTTTCTCCAGCTTTGTCTTGCAAGATATCAAGTGTATTCTCTATTCCACATGGTCCATGACTACATATATTTGGTAAATTATATCCTCTAATTTATTTTGGCAAGTAATATTAACATGTCTCTCTGAACCAGCCCAACTCGATTTCATGAGAGATTGATGATTTTCAGCAGGCCTCTCATCGCATAATAGATATGTTCTCTGGAAACTCAGCTTATGTTCTGATTGACCGTGTCTAATACTTTTTAAATTGGCTGATACAATAGTTGATTGTCAATGGACATAAAATTTCTACATCAGGGCATGGCAAAGCAACTCCCCTATTTTAGGCTACTTTTATATCTATCCTGTGAAATAAACTTTGATATGGTCATGTAATTATAACACATGATATAATTTTTCTCATCCATATATTTAGTATATGTGTGTGTTTATGTACATATATACTGTGTTTCCCCGAAAACAAGACAGGGTCTTACATTTATTTTTCCTCAAGAAGACACCCTAAGGCTTATTTTCAGGGGATGTGTTATTTTCCCATCAAAGTCTCAGCTTGCAGCACACACAGAATGGCCGGGACCTGAGGGGGAGCCGACCTTGTTGGTGGGGCTGCCGGCACCTTTCTGGTCACCTCTGGGATAGTAGCTGTCACGATGGGGCAGATGAGAAGGGCTGCTCATCTTCTTTACCGCTGGGGGATGAGATGCATGGGTTGTGCAGCTACACTGTGTAGCCACGCCCATCACTAGGTCTTATTTTCGGGGTAGGGCTTATATTGCGCAAATGCTTAGAAATCCTGCTAGGGCTTATTTTATGGATAGGTCTTATTTTCGGGGAAACACGGTATGTATAAAATCTTCAGTAGTTATATTTTCAATAATAAATAATGGTATTATCCACATGCTACCTTTGTTTTTTTTCTCCTGGCATGTTTAGAAGAGGAAATTTTAATTAAATTGAATTTTCAGATTCTATTTTAATTATACAGATGTCAATTTTTTAATTTAATGACTAAAATTTACACATATTACATAAACCTCTGCCAAAAGGTAGTGAGTAATTCTGGCATTTTAATGCAATCAAACACCAAAGACTTTTGACAGTATTTATCACAAAACATGTAGAAAAATTTGCCATCTGGAACCATTCTGATAAAAATCATGTACTAATGCTGAAATTTTTAAAATTTCTAGATAGAAAATTAAATACAAACATTTTTCAGCCTTTTGAAAGTTGATTTCTAAGTGGAATCTCTTTATCTTTGAAAACATACATCTTACTATACTAGACAAGTTTGTGAAGATTGACCTGGCTAACTTCTGCTTATATTTGCTGCCCATCTTGAAGGTCACAGTAATCTTTGGATAAGAGGGCATTTCAGTTTGAAACACAAAGATATGATCCCTGCCATCAAGAAAGCTTGATATAATCTAACTGACTACCATAAGCTACCCATATATGTAAAGAGATTAGTCAAAGGATGAGTCTGGTTAGTGATAACAAGAAAAGGGTAGAATACGCCAATATTATCCAAGTGTACCTAGGAAGCTTTACACAGGAAAGAGGACTTGAGGACATTGAACTCCAACTTAATTTTAGCCTGAATGACAAAGACCAGATCGAAAAAGCTGCAAACCTACTGTATACACTCAAGGACCCCAACATCTTGCTGGTATTCATGTAATTCAATATACTTCCAATTCCAGCAGCACTGTCCCCTGACAGAATGTGAGTTTCACTTTAGAGATGAACCTCTACAGCAAGATGATCCTTTCAATCTATATTTCTGGTTGAGCAAGTACAGGATATACCAGGCATCGTTGTGTATTAGGTTGGGTAGAGAAAATATAGTTAGCTGTGAGGAGATACAGTTTTTTAAAGTGCACCCCTCCGTACACACACCCCACCCTCACACCTTAATGTGAATAGGTCAGCAAAAAAAAAAAAAAAAAAAAAAAAAACATATGCTGCTTCTTAAAATCTCTCTGTGTGTGACTGTATGCACATGTGCAAGTGTGACCATTTTATATTTAAAGGATGGCAGCTTCTGTTCCACCAGAGTAAGTCTGTATTCAAGTGTTCTTTTGCTAGAGGGAATTTTTATATGCCATATAGCTGTAGCCTTAACCTTGACTGTCTTTCATTCTCAAATATCTATTCAGTTACATGTGCTGAGCGACTTACAACGAAGTGCAAGAAAATTCAGTGACTTGACATTTACAGGTCCCAGCTGATTCATTTATTTATTCAACAGAGTAAATATTTAGGCAGCAGAATTAAATTGGAAAATGTTTATCAAGTTCGAAACCACCTTTCTTTCAATATATAAAACATAAACCCAAAGACCTAGGCATAAGGAAATTTACCTACCAATGTGCCCTACAGAGAAGGGCACATTTAAATGTCCCAATAGGTTTTCTTCAGCCACTAGTTTGTTTTGAAAACTTATGCCAATATTTTAGGACAGTGCTATTGCAATAACACCTAATAAACCATAACTTATGTGAACCTGCACTTTCTTAATAATTTTTTATAATCTTACAATGCAAGCAGTCCTCTGAATGTATTTTTTTCTCATTCTATATCAGTCCAAGGCTCTAGTCTAAGTGCCTCACCTGAATGGCATGTTTTTCTCTCATCAGTTGTAACACCATGTCTGTACCTACACACTACTTGGGAACAGATCAGCTCAAAAACTATATGATCATAACCTGAAGACAGGCTTAAAAGCAGTGTGTCAGTACAAACCCTGATGTAAATAAACAAAGGCTGTGGTTCCAGATTATGACAACATTGTATAAAGAAGCTAATTAAAGAGTACTTTCCACAAAATAAAGTTGCCAATGGTTTTCAGAATGATTTAATGTCATGTGAGAAGGAATAAAATTGTGCAAATGACCTTTAAAATCTCAGGAGGTAATATTTATAATATCACATTGTCATGATGGATAAAATAATTATGAACTTAGCCTTTGCAATCAACTCAGAAAGTATGTAACCCATTTCCCTGGATATGTTAAAAAATGTGTGTGTGTGTATAACATAAAGTTTACCATTTTAATTATTTTTAAATTTACAATTCAGTGACATTAATTACAGTCACATAGTTGTTCAAATATCATCAGTTTCCAAGTGTTTTCTTCACCTAGTGTAGAAACTCTATATCCATTAAGCAGTAACATCCAGTCCTTCACTACCCAAAGCCCCATGTAACCTCTAATCTACTTTCTATGTCTATGAATTTGACTTTCTAGATATTTCATATAAATGGAATCATACAGTATTTGTCATTTCATTTCTGGATTGTTTCACTTGAAATAATGTTTTTGAGATTCATCCATACTGTAGCATGTATCATTTCTTTACTTGGCAGCATAATATTCTATTGTGTATATATATTACATGTTGTTTATCTATTCAGCACTTGGATTGTATACACCTTTTGGCTATTATGAATAGCACTGCAATAAACATGGGTGTACAAATGCCAGCTCAAGTCCCTCTTTTCAATTCTTTTTGGTATATACCTAGGAGTGGGATGACTGGGTCGTATAATAATTCTATATTAAGCCTTTAATTTTTTTTAATTTTTAATACTGATGGGTGAGGGACCACTAAATCATTTTCCACAGTGGCTATTCCATTTTACATTCCCACAGGGGTTCCAATATCTCTACATTCTTGCCAAAACTTATTCTTTATTATAGCCATCCTAATAGGTGTGAAGTGATATTCATTGTGGTTTTGCTTTTGTCATTCCCTAACCACTAATGATGTTGAACATCTTTTCATATTCTTATTGACCAACATTCAAGAATATGTAATGCATCAAAACAAAACAATTGTATTCTGATGCTCTTATTTAACTGAAGTAAGAATAAATTTTTATGTAAACCCACAATGTTAGAACGCAAGCATAAATTTAAAAAACATACTAAATTCCATCCTAAATATGCATTTTTAAAATGTTCTCTACTGAGTGGAATGTAACCTTAACCTGAGAAAATGAAATGTGTTTCAGCAAAGCATTTTAGATGCATATGTGAACAAAAAGGAAAACCCCTTCCCAACACATTCTTTAGTTTTGCCATTCAGACTTAAATGTTCAACAACAGTAATAATCATGAAAATCATAGGAATTTTATTTGTGAACTAATTCCCTACAGATATTATTATCATCAAAGGTAAGTAGAGAGATTAAATATGTATTTAATAGTACTTTAATACTGAAAATTTCAATTACCTTTACATTAAAATATGTTAATAAGTTAGTCTGCTACATTAATGTGTCACAAATATTGGACTTTTGCATAAGGAATCATACAAATCTATAATATTACAGTTGGAAGAAATAAAATGGCAGAGAGAGATGGAGATATGTTACCAACTGTTATCCTCTATGTCATTTTTTTCCCAACTTGCCTCATAGATATCATGTGAAACACTTGTTAAAACTACAGATCCTAAGGCCCAATCCCAAAGTCATTGAATCAAAATCTCCTCAGAGAAACACCAAAAACTTTACATTTTTTGACAAGAACAGCAGAAGATTCTTATGATTAGTTTGGGAAACAAAGAAAGGTTGTGAAGTGCTTTTCTAAACTAACTGAGTAACTAACGTTTATATAATCCCCACGTCAGTGATTTAAAAAACCAAGGCCCAAAAAGATTAGCTATTGTGTCCTGGAAAATAAACTCTAGGCCTGTGTTTCAAATCTAATATTTAGGCACATCCATATTTAATATTTAAGTTGAAATGCAACATTTCCTTGCAAAAATGTGAATATTTTTGTGAAGAAAGTATTGAAATGTTTTAGTCTGTTATGGTGTTGTTTTCCCATTAATTAAAATAAAAATTTATTCCTACCAGATAGATGGCTGAATAGTTTATCAGTACTGTAGTTTTTGGTTATTATATCAATTTTACTTCTAATATTCACTTGTTTAAAAAAGAAAAGTCAGTTTCTAGTTCTAAGTGGGAATGTTTTCAATTTTTCTGTTCAGTATTCTGGCTGTGGGTTTGTCTGTCACCATTTTTATTCAAAATAGTGTTGGGAGTCCTAGCCAGAGCAATCAGACAGAAGGAAATCAAGGGTATCCAAATGGGGCCAGAAGAGGTCAAACTATCTCTTTGCTGATGATATGATCTTATACTTAGAAAACCCCAAGGATTCTGCCAAAAGGTTCTTTGAATTGATAAATAAATTCAGCAAAGTCTCAGGATACAAAATCAATGGACACAAATCAGTAGCATTCTTATATGCCAACAATAGTCAAGCTGAGAAACAAACTGAGAACCAAACTGAAGATTCAATACCTTTCACAATAACAACAAAGAAAATAAAATGCATAGGATATGTTTAACTAAAAAGGTGAAAGACCTATACAGGGAGAACTATGAAACACTGAGGAAGGAAATAACAGAAGATGTAAACAGATGGAGAACATACCATGCTCATGGATCAGCATAATCAATATTGCTAAAATGTCTGTACTACACAAAGTGATCTATAGATTGAATGCAATCCCTATTAAAATACCAACATCATTTTTTGCAGATCTAGAAAAAATAATTCTACACTTTTTATGGAACCAGAGAAGACCCTACAATGCCAATCCAACCTTAAGTAAAGAGAACAAATTGAGAGACATCAATTTACCAGACTTCAAGCTATGCTACAAGGCTAAAATAACCAAATTAGCCTAGTACTGGCACAAGAACAGAGGCACAGGGCAATGGATCAGTGCACCTATGAAAATAATATTCACTGGAAATCAAGGAGGTGGGAGGGCTTGGGAGGGAATGGGTAAATTCACACCTAACCAGTACAATGCACACTATCTTGGGGATGGGCACACTTAAAACTTTGACTCAAACAGTACAAAAGTAATTAATGTAACCTAAACATTTGTAAGCCTGTAATATTCTTTAAATTAAAAAGTAAAATAAAATGAAATTACAAAAAAGTCAGTTTAATTGTTACATATTATTTCTCTATGACTCTCATTTTCTGCTTTGCTACATTTTTATCAACATTATATTTTGAATTTTGAAGGTAATTAAACACTAGAATCCCTATTTGGTGTTTTTTTAGGACTAGAAATATTTCTTTAATATTTAAATCAAAACCATTTTTAAGTTTTTCCAGCTAATTCACAAAGAATCAATAGTAGCTAATATATGTCAGTATCTACTGCAATTGAGAGAATCTAACCATTTTGGTTACAAAAGTAGTAAAATTTAACTCTGCATGAACTTGAAATGAGCCTGAGGATGTTGTGTTCATGACCACAGATTAGATGGATGTGGGGGATTATCTATGTGAAAGTTCTCTGAGGGGCACCAAAACCCAAATTAAGTAGTTCTTTCCCCTTTCCATTTCTCTTCCTTCTATCCTTTCTGATTTTCTTCCTGAGTGCATTTCTTCAAATGTGGAATTATGCTTGAAATGTGGCTTTTTATAATATGAATAAACAAAGGAATAAATATTACATCTTACATTTCTACAGTAAAACAAATATTCCAGACTAAGAACTACCTGGTCTCAGTGCTGCCACCATTGCATACTAAGGTCTTAAGAGAGTCGCCTCAATTATTTGTCTTCTCATGTGCTGAATAACTGAATGGAAGTGGCCTGAGGTTCTGAACTGTAGTCTGTTTTCTAAGTATTTACTTCTTCTCCACCCCCATTTAAACACATTCAAATTTCTAGAAGGGAAAAAAAAGAAATATAATAAAAACAAAATAGTCTCTGTTCAGAATACAGTTTGTGATTTTTATATGTCTGCTCTTCCTCTCTTAGCCCAAACTTAGGAATCAAATTGTACTGAATATACACATTTAAAATCCCAATTCTAATTATGCACCTTTTCTGTAGTAATTCAGTCTGTAGTGCTGTTGTGCTAGTTTCATGACTAGTTTGTCAACTCACACTGCTTGTGAAACCGCAACTGTCCCAGAGTTTTAAGAAGGGCATATTTTACTACAACTTTCTAAAGTTGTATTTTATCCCAACCCTAACATGAGGCAATTGCCAAAGTGTGCCTTATGCATTTGGAATGATTTTTTAAAGCTATGTGCTCAGTTTAGCAGTAGTTCACATTATAATAGGGTGGTCAGGTTTTGTCCACATAGTCACCCAATGAAATTTAAATGTAAAGCCAATGCAAGAGACAAAAACAACATCCTTTTTGTGCATCATGTATTTACATGTGTTTTGCTTACCAGAAGTAGCTATGGATAAGATGCTTACCTTTTCAATTATTGGCATAATTGATATCCTCCCTTCCTTTAACACAATTCTCTCCCTACCTTTTCTACTATGTCAGATTTTACTGTTATCTCCATAGCAACATCCACATCTAATAGGAAGATACATCTTCTGAATGGCTAGCAATACAACATTAACTGTTAGAACATAACATTTTTCATGTTGGAAACATCTGGAATTCACAACCAGCCAAGATGTATAAAAATGTCTGTGGCTCTTTAATAGTCACCCAAGGCTGAGCTTGCTTGCTTTATTAGAATTCATTTACAAACAATTCTTATTAACCAGCTATGTAGCATGATAAAACTAAGCTTTATTTCAACATCTAAAAAACGGTTTAATTTACAAGTGAAGTTGCTTATAAAGGCTCCAATTGCCCTTTGTAGAAAAGAGTTTATGGCAGATTTGGGCCGTATTACCAACCTATTACTAGTGCACTAATATCTCTATTTATTGGCAGATTATGTCCTCTGGCAAAATTCGGAACTGTCTACTACTCTGGTGCAAACTAATCAGTTTTCAAAATTAGTTATTGATCTCAGAACCATTGTAGAGGACCAATTTAGTGGTTGGTTCATTGAGTACTGAAGTGATGCAGTTTGTGTGAGTAGCAGAGGAGTCAAAGCAAATATAGTGTTTGAAGACGATGCCCAAAGCTAGTTTTCTATTGCAGGGAATTGACTAATACAAGTATTCAAGGATACTAAGTTTCTCTTATTAGAGGTTAATGACACAAATGCATTTCCGTGAGTCACATGAACTTATGCCTCTTGTATGTACATTTGTTATTCATAGCCTGAATTTAAATAAGCAGTACATTGTAAATCATTTTTAAAAATCCCCAAAGAAAATATTTTCCTCTACTTCTTCAAACTTAATTTTTTATTTTAATTTATTTGAAGGAAGTTGTTACCTTACAAGTATAAAGCGATCCTTTGCTGATAAGCATATGAAGCAAAATACTAGAAAAGATAAACCAAAAATTATGAGGTTAAAATACTTCAGGACCTAAGTTTCACTTCACGTTTATTATAATTTATACATCATTTTTGTTTCACTTTTATATATTTCTTTTAAAAATATTTTCTTAGTGGTTTCTTTTATACACTTTGGTTCAGGAAATGTTAGAGAGAATTGAGTTTTGACATATTTTCTTAGTATCTCAGAGAAAGAAAATTATGAATTATACCACTTGGCTGCCTATATATATATATATATGAAAATTAGTCAAAAATTATCCTTGAGTTTCCTCATCAATTTGACATTCCTGAAGAGAAAATCTTAGAGGTTAAGATGCAAAATCTTCACACAAAACCCCGAAAAGATTTATGTATTTTTAGCTATAATTATTTTTAAAAATACATTCCACATAGGAAAGACAAGAACTGTAACCACAGAGTAACCATAGCTTAATATTCAGAAGAAATTAGAAGTGCCTATGATAGAAATATATTTTTATTTTTTCTTATTGCTGTGGGTTTTTAAGAATTTTCTAATGGCCTTGACTTTCAACAATACACTGATTTTTTTCTTCTTTCAAGCCCCTTATAAATGCATGTGTGTATATTTGTATATGTAGCATGTAAATTTAAAATATGACCTTTAATAATTGCTTTAATTTAAAATGTATTAAAATGTCCATGTTATATATCATTTTTAAAGTCTCTAGTTCCCAGAGGTAAGATTATTTTAAGTGAGAAAAAGAAGAAAAAAGACATTTAAATATATACTTGGAGGTGAGACCTCACATCCAACTGAAGTCAACTTTATATAAGTGTTCCTGTGAATTAAGAAGGTGTGAACAGCTCTAAGGTGTAAAAGTGATACAAACTCTGTTGGTTTATACATTGTCACAGAATTCCTTAATACAAGAAATTCACTTAAAGTGCTTTCATTATAATTATCTTTTGGTGCCTTAAAAAAATACACTGTAACACTATTTACATTGTAAATATATAAAATAACAGCATTTCCTGGGAGCAAGGCAAAGTAACAAAGAATATAAAACTAAATACTATAGACCTTCATATTACTTTGTTCAGACTTTTGTATTACTAATATCAAAATTCCTTCTACATGCTAAAAGGTTAATCACTTGACAGACAAGCAATAGTTTCTCAAAGATAGCAATTTGACCATCCAATGGTATTTTGCTTATGAACTCTTTTATATATCATTGGCTCTGGGCACAATTAACAAATCTGGAAACATTCAGTATAATTTTATCTTGTACCAAAGAAGTTGGGGTTCATTTTTAGCCAGATAAGTTTTTGAGGGCTGTAGATTTTTAACCCTGGCAAATCATCAGAATCTGCTCTGTGGCTTGTTGAAAGACACAGATCCTACTAAATTGGAATTTCCATGGATAATTCTAAACATTTATATTTTACAGGCTAACGTGCCACAGAGGAAAATCACTAGCTTAGGTTTTCTTGGCATCTCAAAGGATGACGTAAAAAAATCAAATATATGATAGCGAAAAAAGTATCCATATCATAAGTTTTCATTTTTTTTCAGGCAGGCTTCACAGAAACTTTTTTGACACACCTACTCTCTTATATGGATATAAGATATTACAATACAAGCCTGTCAACCCTCAACTTACAAATTAACAAAGCGTGTTCATATGTTTCTCCTCACATTACTCTAGATGGTCAATATTATAATTGTTCCCAGTTTATTTCAGAGTTGTTAAGTGGAGGTGAACACATAGCAGAAAGAACATGAGCTATTGATCACACAGACCTGAGTTTGAACCCAGCTTTGCCACTTTCCAGTTATGTGGCTTGGGCAATTACACTTTCAGAGAGTCCAGTTTCTCATGTAAAAATAGAAAACCATTCCCTCCTCGGTAGCTTTAAGATGTACATAACTCAAGTTTCCCCAGTCCTTACCAGCCAATCAGTACAAATAGACAATTAATTTTATGCAACCTACAGATCCTTTATTTTTTTTATTGGCATTAGTGAAATTTAGTTCATGTTATATTGGTCTGAGTTGTCTAGCTGTGACAATATAGCAATTAGTTCTTTCTCAACAAAATGCAAATTAAAATATGAAATGCATTCTCTAGTCCTAGTCCTACACACTCTCTGATTTCTGCTTGTTTTGATCCATTCCACTTTGTTCTTTAAGTTCCTCAACAAGTATGCCATTTATGCCATTAATGTTTGAAAGGTTTTTTTCATTGATATGTCTTTTAATCTAATAGGAATTACTGTTATAAATTCAGTTCCCAGAGTAGTGTCTAACAGAGAAAACTTTAAATAAATGTATGTTGAAAGAAGGAAAGAAGGGAACAAGGGAGGTAAAATTGAAAAAAAAAGAAGGATGGGAAAAAGAAAAACAGATGAAAGAAGAAAAGATTGTTTAAAACTTTGGAGATGGGGGTCAAAGCAAAATGTTCTGGTCTCTTTGATACAGATCATTTGGAATGAGCCCTTAAATGTGTATTCTCAGCAAGTGATCATAAAGTATGTAAAGAGTATGATTATATGAACATGGTTATTAGGATCAGTTGTCTTAGTTTTATATTCAACATATTTTGGTTTAATCACTTTCACATTTTCAGCTAGCCATTTAAAAGAGTTTTATGTAAAATAAATGCAGAAATAATTTTAAGTGAAAATTTAAGAAGACACCTAAAGCCACAATTGTACACTTTAAAATCATACTTATTACCTTGAAAGGAACTTAGCATTGATAAATTTCCATGGTTACATAGAGTGATGCTAAAGAGAGAAGTAAAATTCTATGGAATACAAGCTTCTTCTTTAGACATGTTTCTATTCATATATTTCATAAATAATTTGGTAAATTCCATTATTTTGCTTTTTATCTCTATTCCCGTTTTAGCACTACGTAAACTTTTATAGACAATAAAGCAGTGGATTTTATAATAATAGGCAGCAATAAAATTGTCCAAGTAACTTTCTTTCTGTCCATATTTGTTTTCCTTTTTTTTAATCCGAGTAGTCCCTAGAGGGAAAGCCTATAAATCAAACAGACCTAAATTATCAAAGTGCTACAAAAGTTTTAAAGAGATATGTAAATTTGAAACTGGTAAACTGAAAGTTTTGAGCAGAATGTCTGTGAGGAACAGCTAAAGATGTTAACTAGTTACTAGCTTGCCTCTTTAATGACTAGAGAATATTTCCATGAGATATTTTGAAATTAATTATTGTAAAGACGTCATATCTAAATGTCTTTGTTTCCCCAACTGGATTTTAATATCCTTTCTTTTGGTATCTCCAAAAGAGCTCCTACTTCTATGCACAGCTCAAGTATTACACGCGTGAATGGATGCAAGAGTGAGTAGACATAATCAATGGGTCAGCAAAAGGCTTGAGCTGATGGTGTCCTTAGAAAAGAATGGTGGAACAGAAATGGAAAGGAGAATTTCCTTATTAGGCTGAAGCCACTCATCTTCTAGGTGATAGCTAGAGGTTTCCCTCAGACTCACTGCCAGGTAAACCCAGATATCCCAACCATGTCACTGCCATGGACCAAAATGACCTGTGCTCTTGCAAGGTGACCTTGCGAGGGATGGAAATAGGAATATGGATGTGTAAAGCTACATTTTTGCAATTAGCCTTAACCTTTCTGATTCATCCTGTCATGGCTTCTGAGTTAGTTCTATAGATATCTGCAAATGCTCCAGCTCTTATTCCTCAATTGTAGAATACCTGCCCCTGATAAATGGCAAAGCCAGTTAGTTCCCTACTGAAGGAAACCTGTGTGTACCCATATTTGTGCCAGGAAAAAGATTGGAGCAGCATAAAGGGTATTTGCTTCAGATTCCAAATCCTTGCTTTTACATTTAATAGCTGTGTAATGTTAGATAAGTAAATTAACTTGTCTGAGCCTTCTCTTTCATATCTATAAAAGGCAAAAAATAATATCTTCCTAAATTATAAGGATGAGAGATGTTTGTAAAGAAATTTTTACAGTGACATTATACAAAAGGTAGTGGCTATGCCATTATCCATTATATATATGATATATATAGGTAATTATTTTAATAGTAATTATTATTTCTTTTGTGGGCATTAGTGAAGCATCATCCATATCTATAATTTTTTTCTACTAATCCTTTTTTTACATTTTTTATACTAGGTAAATTTTTTATTTGACTCCTAAAGATGACTAAGAATGTAGACACCCACCGTTTATTCACACCAATCTATAAATGATATATATATAATATTTATTGAGTTCCTATTATATTCTAGGCACTGTGTTCAAAATTTTACTTATATTATTTCATTTGTCCCATTTTAGTATGAGAAACTGAGTCACAGTAAAATTTCCCAAGATCATAAGCTAAAATGGTAAAGCCAGAGCTTAGGACCAAGTATGCTTTAAATCTCTCTACTATAATGCCTCTCACTGTGTCTAATATTTGAGCTTGATAATCACACAGAGAAGTAGGAATATGAGTAAATGCATAACTGATGAATGAGAGGATAAGAAGTGGAAGATATTGGTTTAATGGTAAATCTTAGTCACTGCTATTAGACTGTGTTCAAACCCTAACTTTTCACTTACCAAATATGTGATTTCGAGCTAGTCCTTCTACGTCCCCTTAATCATTGGTATCTTCATCTGTAAAATGAAGCTCATAATAGGACCTCCATCTTGGGGTTCTTGTGAGGTTTAAATAAAATAAAATATCTGGTATACCATAAGCATTCAAAGAATTTTAGGTATGTCTACCATGGGTCCAAAAGGAAGATATTTAAGGTATAATGGAAAAATTTCATGTACACATCACAATTTTGCTTGAAAAACCTTGATAATAAAGCTTTGCATTAAGTGAAGGATCCCCCACAGCATCAGCCAACATTCTTTAATATTTTCAGAAAAGTGAAAATGTTATATTAAATCTATTAATTATTAAGCATCTATAATAGCCTAGACAATTTACTGAGCACTTTGCATAGAACAGCTCTTATCCTCATATAAAACTTATGAAGTAGCTACTATTGTGCCCATTTTACAGATAGAGATATTGATGGATGTGAAGGCAAAGCAGCAGATCCAGAATACACATATATACCTAGTACACTTGCAAAACCTAGAAAGACTTTGAGGACTGTTTAACTTTAAGACGCACATTTTTAACACTACTTTTTTCTTTTTGTTAAAATTGCTTATTTCTATTTTAGATAGGGATAGTTTAGCAGCAGAAGATGAATCTCAAGAGTCTCACATTATTAGTGAGGTTAGGGATATGGCTAAGATTCTTCCATGTGTTGACTTAGGAAGGCTTACATTTGGGGTTTTTTGTTTGCTTGTTTTTGTTTATATCTTTTCTGATATTTGGAGTGAATTAAAAGATGTTTGAGAGACCCCAAATATCTAAATTTCTCACTGCACTCAACAGTATGTATAAATTTAAAAATATTTATAAATGCAATAACTGAGAGAGAACCTATTAATTGGAAATTTATTTAAGTCTTTCTAGAATAGGAGTCCCTAACCTATGGTGAGTTGTGTAATTATTTCATTATATATTACAATGTAATAATAATAGAAATAAAGTGCACAATAAAGGTAATACACTTGAATCATCCTGAAATCATCTCCCCTCTCCCTGGTCCATGGGAAAATTCTCTTCCATGAAAATTGTCCCTGGTGCCAAAAATGTTGGGGACTGACCACTAGAATATATGTGAGGCGTATTGTTTTGTAGATGGGTTTTATAGATATTTATTATACTTATGAAATTTCTAGCATGTTTTTATATAACTATGTGTCCTGGAAACCATCTGAAACTTTTGAATTTAACCTTAACATACCTTAATAGCACATATTGTTAATGTATGTAACATATACTGAAGTAGTGTGGAGCTCTCACAATGATCTAATCAATATGTCAACAGTGTGGAGCTAATCAGGAATGCAGAGTCCTCACAATGATCTAATCAATCTAATCAAAGAACCTCAGATTCTTTTAGGAAATTTACATGAATATGCATGCATATAGTCAATAGTTAAGTTACTGTTTCCCATATTTTTATGAGTCCTATACATATATATATGAAATTCTGTTTACAAAATAACTATTATTCTAGTTAAATGTCAATGATTAAGGCAATAGTTAAAGCTTTATATATGCTTCCTAGAAGTGTCCTACAATTTGTTATTTCTTGTTTTACTGCCTTCTGTGAAGGTTAAATCTTGAATATTTTAAATTTTAAATTTAAGGATGATAGGTTTTTATATGCATGTTTTCATTAGGTTTGTATTGTTTGCCAGAAAACCATCATAAATATTATAATTTCATCAATGATTGATGGATATTTTCAGCTAAATATGTAATATTCTCTGTTGTTATGTAGGTTATCATTTTTACAACAAGATTTATATTTGGGGATGTTGCTTCAGTCATTTATATTTTTTAAGAATTGATATTTCCCATTTAATCATTTTTTAAAAGTTAATTTAAGGACAGCTACATATCTGTATAATCAGTCTCCATTTTATTCTACCCAGCATGAATACCTTTTCATTAATTTATGTTTCCATCTAGGTAATGTGTGTCTTGATTCAGCATTTGGAGACTCATACATCTGTTAAATAAAGACTTGAAGCAACTGACATATATTTCCTTAACTGTCTGTAAGTTGGAGCTATCAACTGGTTCAATGAGCTTTGAAAATAAGTGAAAGTAGCAGAATTCAATAAAGTGTCTAGGAAATTTAACCTTATCTATTGCATATTTTAGAATCAATATGTTAAATGTGTTAATATAGAAAAATGTTAAAAGATTCCTTATGGAAAATAATGAAGCTTTAAAATTTAATGACTAATTGAAATACCAGACCCCTTTTGTGTGACTATGGCTTCTCTCATTATACTAAAGCAGAAATTGAACTGGACTGCAAGGCACAGAGAGTCTTTGAGAGACTGATCTTTGTTGCAAGAGACTCTTTAAGTTCCAATAAATTGTTCTAAAGCCTAATTTTATTATTTCTAGGGAATCTGATATACTCTGTCTCTAAGTACCAAAGAGCCACAAAACCCAAGAAACAGTACATTTGCTGAATCATATATCAAACTGAGAAGATATTTGTTAAAAATAATTCTTTTGAAGAATATATTCAGCCTCAATTGTATATCCTCAGCTGGCCACATGCTGGTTTTCTCTCTTGATTTCTACCCTTTTAGCTTTCCCTTTGTGTCTTCTTCCCAGTTTTAAAAAGAGCATTCCAGCCTCTGATAATGACTTACAAGCTTTATTATAAATTATTGGTGCTTTAGACGTATAACAAAGAGGAGTTTTTTTCTTAAGCTGTGATAAAACCAACCATACCAGATGAGCTGTATGAGAATATATGTGTGTGTGTGCGTTTGCTGGCTCTAGAATTTTTTTGAAACAATTTTTCTTTGAAAATCATTATATCATTAATTTTAAGAATATAATTGTAGCAAGTGGTATAAGAGTACCTTGCAAATCTCTCCAAAGGAACAAGATAAAGCCAACATGGTTCAAAAGTTCAGAATGCAAAGCTTCAAAGTGCGAGACTGGAAGAAAGGAAATTCCTCTGGGATCACTATCATTTTCTTACATTCCCACCAATGCTTTGCTGGTTTGTTCTGAAGAACCATTCTCCACAGACCCCTCATTACAATTTCTGCTGTGACTGGCCACAGTCACTTGAAACTTGTGTTAAAAGACAAGCTATTTATCCACGTTGTCATTTCGCTTCTCTATGGCCAGGGCATTATTCACTTTCTCAAGGGCCTAGCTCTACCATTTCCTTTACTTTCGGGAAAGGAATTTTTAAGTAAATGCCACTGTAGGACCACAGCTTATTCTTTAAAAAGAAATGTAATATATCATTTAAAGAAAGAAAATTACCAGGAGATAATTTTAGCCAGAATTCGGTTATTTAACGCATGTTTGAGAAGTGACCTCATTTCATGGCCAAATCAGATCTAGAAGTACCATTCTAAACATGATGAAAAACTAATGTCTTCATACAAGTGAGTCTTGTGGGCTGGCTAGGTGACAAGCATTTGTTGGCTTCCATTTTCCCAGCTTAAATCTACAAGCTGGAAAAGAACTAGATGGAAAGTGACAGAGAGTCTTTCCAAGAAAGAAAACTGGTTAGGATACATGAGGACTGATGCCTGGCTCAGGCAAGGAATCAATGGAGTGAGTTCAGTATTAGCATTTTAAATGGCTCAGTTAGAATGGTTAACAAACCAATGGCTTTTCACTAAAACACACAAATGTAAAATGAGTATTTAGGACCAGATCATGTCTAAAGAAGAAATTCGTCACATATTAACACCTATGTGCTAATTTCTTTATATTGATTTAAATTTTTTGTTGAATTCTTTCTATTAACTATAAAATGTCACATATATCATCTTGTTACTATTCATAGCAAACTTATGAAATATATGTTATTATTTTCATTTTATGGACAAGATAAAAATGAGTTGGTAAAGAATTAATAAACTTTGATTGATATTACATATTTATTAAGTTTATGACCCAGAATTCAAATTCCTTTCTTCATCCACACCTTTTCCGATCACACTATGAAGTTCTGCTTTTGATATCCATAATAAACTAATGTATTTGCATTCATTTGTATATGATTACTTATAGCAATAAACTACTCAAGAAAAATTGCATTTGAGGAATGTATTTTCTATGCCTTTAAAATAATGACATGCCAGGTGCTGTGGATCACACCTGTAATCCTAGTACTCTGGGAGGTTGAGGCAGGAGGAGCCTTGAGGCCAAGAGTTTGAGGTTGCAATGAGTTATGATGATGCCACTGCACTCTAGCCAGGGCGACAGAGCAAGACTTTATCTCAAAAAAAAAAAAAAAAAAACTTAATTCACTATAATTAATTACCCACAATTTTCTCTTGGATAACCCTACCTCTCAAACTATAACTATAATGTGTTACTTCCATTAATACAGCGATAATTATAATAGGTTTAAGAATCCTTCTATAGAAGAAAAATATACTAAATTTTTCAGTATTTTATTTAAATATATAGCATTTTTAAAGGCCTCAACTGGCTAGTACCTGTACAAACTGAACTTAAATACTTAGCTTTACTATCAAATTGGGTGCAATTAGATTAATGTATAATAGGTTAGAGTTTATATGTGGGATGGTGCATTAAACATGAAGGATAAACATATATTCTTGACAGGAATAAATATCTTCATTTTTCTACAAAAAATAAGCAAAAGTAAAAGACCACACACTGTGAATGTACCAATTTATCTTTAGTTGTAAAAAGTGTGTTTCATAAAGTGTGTGTTGTTTGCTTTACATTGATAGACACATCGAAGTTCAGAGAGCTCAAATGAAAATTATAACATTTACATTTTAACATGTGGTTTACCATCTCAAAAAATGCTATCTTGAAGGCAAATTATTGAGCAAAACTAAGAGGTGCTGGATTGAGTTAAGAAGCTAGTAACTTGACTCAGCTCAACAAATGGTTATGTACTAGACCCTTTGCCAAGCCAGGAAGTGTGCACCAAAGGGGGCCCCTATGGCAGATGGTGCAGAGGTGAGTGAGACCTAACTTGGCAATTAAATCACAAGGATGATTAATCTGCTCAAATCATATCCTCATTGAACTTTATTTTGATCATATCTAAATGTAAGCTCTGACAAATTCACTGTTCAGCATCTGATACTTAAGTTTCCCAAACAGCCTTATAAGAAATTACATTTTTCTTCTTTCAATCTTAGTTCAAGGGTACCATGAGAATCACATCTAATACCTTAACAAATTCTTTCAAGGAAATTGTAGGAACTCTCTTTCTTACCCATGAGCTGTAAAACAAAAACTTGATAAGTTTCCAGAGTATCCACAGAAATCTTCTCTGTTTGGTTGGCCCTACTTCTGCAAGGCATTTTGTGTTTGGGAATGAGCCACATTTTCCTACCTTCTATTCAAGAAATATCTCTATGTGGATTGATTTCCCTTGTGGGAATTTATTTCTATTTGAAAATACTTAAAAAAATCTCTTCAGTAACCTGGAAAGTACTTTGGTTTGTTAGTTTTTGCTGACTTCTTTCTAAGGTTTTTTGAATGCATAGAAAGGTGTTGATTATATTTTATTGTTCATAAGAAGCATGGCTGGGGCTCTTTGTATACATTCATGAACATATGTGCATTTATGTATACATATTATGTATTATAATACATAAATATATGATATTTTCTCACATTAAGGATGAATTACCTAGAAAAACAGCATTATCAAACAGCTGACAAATCCACAGGTTGTTTTTTTTTTAACTTTTTCTTATTCTTTTTTTTTTTTTTTGAGACAGAGTCTCACTGTGTTGCCCGGGCTAGTGTCATGACGTCAGCCTAGCTCACAGCAACCTCAAACTCCTGGGCTTGAGCGATCCTCCTGCCTCAGCCTCCTGAGTACTTGGGACTACAGGCACATGCCACTATGCCCGGCTAATTTTTTTTCTATTTTAGTTGTTTTGGCTAATTTCTTTCTATTTATAGTAGAGACGGGGTCTTGCTCTTGCTCAGGCTGGTCTCGAACTCCTGAGCTCAAGCGATCCTCCCACCTCGGCCTCCCAGAGTGCTAGGATTACAGGCGTGAGCCACCATACCCGGCCTACTTTTTCTTATTCTTAAAGTTTGTGAAGATCTATTTGATCCTGCTAAATATAGAAGCTTTGTTTGTTTCACAAGTTACAGCACCAATATCCAGATAAAGTGACCTTGGCCTGTGGACCTGAGAGGCTTCTGTAAACAGAGTTCATTTGCCTCCTCATATAGGAAAATAAGCTGAGACCCAAATTCAGCTGAGTCAAAGCCTAAAATTTGCAACTTTTCAAAGTTTTGGCTTCCTTTCCTGCTTTGTTTATTTTTCCATTTGTACCTAAACTTTGCCCAGTACTAGTGGCAAACTCTTAGGCCAAGTCCAGGCAATTCAATAGACAAGATGCTTCAATAGTCAACTGAAAATTATCACTTTACCTATTGCCTGTTTCAGATTATTATATATGAAATTTAGGCCTTACAGCACACCCTGAGAGATGAAAAGAGTATTAAAAATGCTTTGAGAAAGAAAGTTATTATAGAATTCAAATCAGTATATATAACATTACATTAATAAGAACACTACAGAAATAATAATTATAATATTCATATAATTTTTAAATATAATGATTAATGTAATTAAGCACTACTAAAAAGGAAAAAAATCCAATGTCTCATACCTTTTATTATCAATAGTATTGTCTTCCCGTATGATGGACACCATATTTCAGCATGTCACAGATAATTATCTATTAACTACATACACAAGAGACAAGGGATGACTTTTTCTGAACATTAAATTTCTAATTTCAGTGTAATAATGAACATTTACTAAGCTCTATGTATGAGATTTTGTGCTAGGAAAGAAAAAGATAATAAAAGATGAATTAGACATTGTTGCCACCCCAACCCCGTCCCAAAGGGCTCACAGTCTAGTTCAAAGCACAATAGACAATATCATCGTGTAATGGGGCTTTGACTGCATTTGATAAGCTGCATCTCTGAGTAGATGGCACGGATGGGGGTGAGTGATAAACTCAAGGAAAAAGAGCATGCCAACATGATGAACTTACAATGAGTTATGGCAGTAGAGGAGGTTTGGAATCTTTCTTGGTCAAATAACATTTTCCCCTTTTTAATTTTGATGGTTTTATGAATAAATCACAAGATTTACATTTTTAAAAGAGTATTTCTTGCACACAAGTTAGACTTTTCACATTCATATAGAAAAAAGATTATCTAATCTTTTACTTGAAAGAAAAACCCACAGCAGTCTTGAAAACATGAAAATTCTAAGAAAGTTTCTTTTGATACACATTAAATTAGAAGGCAAAGATTTTGTAACTATTTTAGTAGTCTTTAATCCCTCCTCCTCTTTTTACATTTTTCTTTTCCCTTTTTTGTAAATTTGTTATTCTATGATTTGGACAAAGGAAAAATGTTTGGTGAATAGCTGGCCAGAAACATCGTAATCTCATAAAGTCCCATAAATGAAGTAATTTGATCTTCACAAAGCAGATATTGTTTTTAACCTGAGTTTACTGTGAGGAAAGTAACTTAACCAAAGGTCAATTACCTAGCAAGTAGAGAAGCCTGAAGGATTGTTACCCAGGTGGTCTGGTTACTAAGCTTATGTTTTTCAAAGTCTTTGTAATTTATATACTTATTTATTCTTCTTCGACACAGCCTCTTACAGTGTGTCAAGAACCTCCCTGTTACTGTGTTTGCCTTTTCTGACCTTAATTGTAGACTTCAGTGTCTAAATCCTCAAAAATTTATTGCTTGAAATGTGCCTTTTTACTTTTTCTTGGGAACCATCTATTCTTAGAAATATTTTTGGCCTCTCTTCCCCAGTTATTGGTAGCCCTTTGAGGGCTTTGTGGGATGGTAATGGTTTATTTCTGTTGGCTAAATAATAGTATTCAGAAAAGCAACAGTAGTACACAGCTTAAAGGGAGCAAGACATGTCCTCAGAGCCCCATCTTTCATAATAGCCCATACTCACTCTGTATGAGGATTCCTTTTTAATTTAAAAAAATTAAATTAAACTTCCATATCATAATGTTAATACTTTATACAAAATTACAAGAAGATACTAGGAATGCAAACATGCTTTAATATGAATTTGTATTTTATGTTGTGTCTAGACACATTTGAAAAACAGTGATATGTATATATGTGTAAAATACGTTGTTCTTTAGTGGATAGTCAATGCTTATTGTACATTTGTATTTTGGGATCTTTGCAACAATTCTCAGTGATCTTTTTATAGAGGGCTTCAGACCACAGGTTAGGAATGATTGTTTAAAACCCTTGTTACTTAATCCCTTTTCAGCATCTCGTGTGCATTTGACATTCCCTACAATAGTGACAGTGATGTTAGGCTTGCTTCTGCTACTTTCTCCAACCTTTCTTTTCCAAACTTACTTTTGGAGGACAGTCATTTTCTAACTCTATTTGTCAAAACACAATTTTTTAAAAAAATCCAAGCATAGTTTTTAGTTATCAGTTTTCTGACATTTAAGAAAGAAAATTAATGTTTACAAACTTTGTTCTCTTAAAACTCTTTTTACAGACATACTATATATTATATACTTATATTGATTATACAGATTAAGGTATGATTTAACTGTGAAACAGATATAACTAGATCTCAAATATGTAAGATTAATGACTTTGAAGTAGACATTCCTAAAATAGGCATACAATAAATGGATATATAGACTCTTGTTTGCCACTGAATTTATACTTTTTAAAAAGAAACTCAACTTGGTCAGATTTGCTACTTTTTTCTTGATGTTTTGGTTAGAAGTTCATAGAGGACATTAATTGGCAATAATATCTTAAAGATCTAAACTAAAAACTCAGAATCTGAAAAAAAGAAGTAGAAACTTAAAAAATGTAATTAGTTTGACAGATAACATTCAGAACAGATGTTGTTTTCCAGGTAGATGAAACAGAATTATACTGAACTAATGGATTATCTATGTTATTTTGGAGATTATATCCCAATACCCCCTAATAGTAGGTCATTGTTATTTTAAAATACTTTCCAATAACCTTTTCAGACTAAATAACATTTTCGCAGAAGCACACAGATGTTCATTGCCATCAACATAAATGTTGTTTGTTTTAATCATGTAATGGCAAGTGTGGAATTTTCTCAAACCATATTGGAATAGCACTGCAATGACTGGCATTTGCTATTTAATTTTTAGGTTACATTTTTAGTATGTCCACTGAAAACATTACAAGGACTGGTTGTGGTTTTAGTACATCCACTGAAAACATTACAAAGAATGGCAGGTAAGGAGGTTCATGTGTGATTTGAATGGTGACATTTTATAACAATTAGTAACCTTGTCTATACATGGAAGCCTTCCAGCCCCAAGCAGGACAAATAATGGTTTTCTTTATATTGATTCCCATTGAGTCACATTGTGCTTTACCACCTTGCAAGCTGTTTAAATGATGATTCTTCTGGAAACATGGGAGAAGTTTTATAAAAGTTAATACATGAAAGCAAACCAAAACCATCTTTATTTTGCTTTATAAATTCCGTTTTTAAGAGGAATTCAAATTGGGTTATGCAAAATATGTGAACATCATGTTGAAACTGGGCGAAAAAGTGATTAGTGCTTCATCTTATGGTATTGCTGAAAACCAAAATATAACAAATGATTAAATCAGAATATAAATTCAGTGTTTGCTTTAATAATATATGGTTCACACTTAATTCAGCATTTGCTGTTGGACAACACAATGTCTTTTCCAGACTTTGCTTTATATTTTGATGCCTTCGCTTGCTATTCCTATTGGAAATGACATCCTACATAAATGTTTTCATCCTGATTTAAAAGTGAAGCCAAATACCAGAAGGGAGAGTAAGTAGTGCATAAATTAATAAAAGTTAAACTCTCCCAGTTAATCTTATACAAAGAAATTCTATGTGGCTCAATAATTTTGGCAGCTCTTGACATAAACATTATGTTTCCCCACCAGTTTCAAGTTCACTGCCCATTATGGATTGCATTAGAACAAACATTTTAAATGAAATTAAATGGTGAGCACTTACTATGACTTCTGGAAATCCTAATTGATCTTTTGAGAAGGTGGATGGTCATTGTTTCCAAAATTGTCTTTAAAAGGTTATTGATAAATTTGGGACAATTAAGAGTTTTTATTTTAGTATAAGTAGATGGAAATTGGAAAATGATTTTGTTTATGGAAAGCTATATTAAACTTGATGCTGGTGCAAAGAAAAGTTTTGCAATGGATTATAAGGTATTCTTTATGAGTCCTTTGAAAATGGAAAGGGTGCACCAGGAGCAAGCTTTGGTTCACTTAAAAAGTCAAGCAACTTATCTCATTAATTTTTTTCAAATTCATGATTAAGCTTCCAATAAGTAGAAAGGTAAACTGTGACTATATAACAGGCAAACATTTGACAATATTTCCTGTATTGCTGAGCACTGTAGTTAAATTGAGTCATATCTACTGTGCCTCATTTAGATGTACAGCATTTCACAGTGACACGGAGCTAGGATCAAATTTGGTATCTTTGTGAAGATAGTATCTTTGTAAAGATTGGAAAATAATCTGTGAATTTCAGATAATAATATCTCCTCATGAGAGAATGAGTATATGTAAAATAATGAATAAGTTTAACACAGACCTGTATATATTGCAAAGTTATCCAAACAGATTCTTTTCTGATATGCTAAAATGTATAAATTTCTGTGCATCCTGGAAAAGCCCAAGATTACAAGCTTGAGCAGTCTTCCTTTTGAGTATGAACTTGCAAGTTTAAATTATAAATGTCCCTGACAATATTCTTGGCAATCCCTACAGTTATTTTTTTGAACTATGTTAAAAATCAAAGTAGTAAAGAGATTGAAAATCCAAACCTAAATATGGCAGACAGTCCAGCTCAAGATGGCAAAGAGTACCTGCTATTTGAGGTTCTGATCCATATTTACATTTCACATTATAACCCTATTTGTGTTGTCTAACGACTTATTGCAATATATTAAAATTATTTTATGCATCAGTCTTATAGTTTCAGAATGAAAATACTTCTTACTTGAAATAAAGCACTCTTCTCTGTATTTTCCTGTCAAAATATGTATTGCCATTTTTTCATATGGAAGAAAGAATATCAAGAGTGCTCTCAATGACCTGAGATCTATAGAAATGTATTTGCGTGTCTTTTAACAATGAATAAATGCTATGGATTCTTCTAAATAGCTCAGTGTAGCTCTCTGTTTGCCAAATGAGAACTATATCACTCACAGAATCAAAATGAGTACCCAGAGAAATCAATATTTCTTGGACTTAAAAAACAAAAGTAATACTATAGAGGATATTTTTTAGGTTCTGAAAAACTAAGTGTTCTATACCTTACAAAATAAAGTAGGTAAAAGATCCTAAACTCAGTTTTGAGAAGAAAAACTGCTGCCCTATCCTCAATAGTGAAAATAAAGTATGTTGTCATCCTGCTGCAGATCCGCACACAAATACACCAAATGTGCACATGTGGTTTATAAACAAAATTGCCCACGCAAAAGCCTAGAAGTATATTTCAGAATTATGAGGGGTCTATTCAGTTGTTTTGTTTTTGTTCTTGATTATTGTGCTGGGAGTGTGAGTACCTTCTTCCAATTACTTTTCTCATATACACACTCTAAGATCTTCATGTCTCTATGCATTTTGTATTCTCTCCCCGATGTTTTCTTTTTTTCACTGAACACTCACTGTGTAGCAAGTTGAGGAAATTCCCAAAAACAAGGCCTGGGAACTTCCATAAGATCAAGGACGAAAGAGTACTCAATTACGGGCATGGAAAAATAAAAGACTTCCTGCTCTCAAACCTGATGCGGACTCTCATTGAAAAATTTGATGTTTGTGAGTTGTCTGCTGATCTTTTAAAGGAAGTAAAACTGCGGTATTTGGAGATGACACTAGAATGATTTGCATCTGGTTCCATTCTCCAAGAAATAACTTACTTTGTTTCATGAGAAGTGGTGAAGCTCAGTAAAAATGACACAAAACGTGTATGGTGTGCATTGTCTGGGGGATGGACACACTTGTAGCTCTGACTTGGGTGGGGCAAAGGCCATATATGTCACCTAAACATTTGTACCCCCATAATATGATGAAATAAAAAAAAATTTAAAAATTCATATTGTCTCTGAGAAAAAAACTACACATGAGATTTTACAAGTGGAGAGCTGTCTTATTCCATTGGTCACTCTTAGCTGCTTTTTGGTTTTCATTATTGCTATATGTGATGTGGACTAAGCTTAATCTCAAGGGCTTTCCTTGGCCATTGGTAGCTAAACCGTCTAGTCTCTCTAATCATTAAATTCCTTTCTCTAAACTTGAACTATCAAACTGAAACTTACCAGGTATTTTGGCTCTTTACTTATTATAGGTCAGCCTTCAAAGACCCAATCAACAGGAGAGCAAATCGTTTAAAAACAGAGTATTTAAGAAAGGTTAGAAAAAATACAAAAGAAGCGACATTAGACCCTTAGGCTGCACCAAGCCTACTGTTCTCCAAGGGCACAAGCACAGAAATATCCATCTTCTTTCAGCTTCATGAATATGGTTTGGCTCCAGGGGAGATAGAAGCTTTTTCCATAATCCCCAAAAGGCTTAGAACCTTTTATTTTCAGTTTACTATTCTCCTAGAAAAAGTTTTAAAAATGCATGGAAAAGTTGTGGGAAGGTCTGGATCTGATAGCAACAATGCTATTCATAAAATATAAAAAGACAGATAACATCATCACTTACATAGAATAGAGTATACTGGGATCAAGTAGCACTGGAAAAATTAAAACAGAAAATTGAGGGAGTGAAATAATGGAATAGTAAAAGGAAGGGACAAAAGAGAGCAAAAATTAGGACAAATATTATATACCACTGTAATCTAATACAAAATATATTTGACGTCATTATATCTATTATTTTATTTCTAATTTTTAAATTGTACAAAAAAATATATAGCATGTGTATGTTGAAAACTGTTTACTGCAATAAGATCTAAATATCTTCAGTGTAATTTAGCCCGAACTAAAATAATGGATTCAGAATTATTAAGCCATATAGAATTGATGTAATACAGTAATGAAGCAATTATTAATCAATATAGAATGAGAAGAATTTTAGTTTACATAGAAATATACCTTTTCTAAAACTCTGATTTCTTTTCTCTTTTGTCTTGAACAAAAGAGAAATGAAATCGAATGTGCCTTTTGCATGTTCCAGTACACTGAATGTATTAGGCTCAGCAATTTTCGACTTGTAATTAATATTCATAATTAATCTGAATTGTATTAAACATTGGAAATCAGCTAAAATATGTATATTATACTGAATGACTTTAAAATATATATTTTAGAAAAATATTGGCTATGAAAATTGTAAAATGAAGAGAATCTATTGTTGCATAGAAATTGAGCAGTTTATCTCTTTCTAGGGAGACATAATCAGTTTGATAATTAATGCTAATAATAGCTAATGGTCTTCAAAAATTATTCCATTGCATATTCGACTTTAACTCAACAGGTGGGATATAACTCAAGTGACTGTGATAGAACAGAGTGGAACTCTTGGATGATATAGTTTCAACAATAACATATAAGATGGCAGTATTTCCTGAGGATTAATGATCAACTGGAAGAGCCTGTGGTCCTAGGGCCATTAACTCCATGCGGTCATTAATTCTGTTGGAAATATCCTACAAGGACATTTGTAACCATTACTTCCCCTCTCTTAATACAATTTTGGGCAGGATTAAAAAAAATCTTTTTATTTTTTGAGGATGCTTTTTTCTTACTGACTATGAAAAAATATCAATGACTTTATGACAAGCATCTGAAGCAGATTCAGGTTATAATATTTCATGTGTTATGTGTATATTGGCATTGATTTCTTTCTTATAACATCACAATGAAAAAAATGCATTATATCTTAATCAAATGGTTCCAAGTAATATGAAGCCAAAGCACCTATTTAAATGGTTTGCTGTATAGTATGCATTGCTCAATGATGAAATTGATAAAAATCCAAGTTACAGAATGTGGAGTATTTATCTTCCAGGGCTGTTTACTATAGATTCAACTTCTGAGGAGTTGCCACTGCTTTAAAGATTTATGTTACTGCTTTCAGGATGCAGGTCAAATACTTAGTGAAGTTCTGGAACCAAGCTTTATTTGGACTCTATAAAGCATGATTTATATCAGAAAATAATATTTTAGTTATTTAATAACAGAAAAATTGTCTTAATTTTCTGTTACTAATTGTCATAATGCCATAATGCCCATGAAATTATTAATGTTCTACTATAAATTAAATTTCTTAATTTTCAGGGGGAAAATTGTGTTATTTTTTAGTTATCACTAAAAAACACTAAGAAATCCTATTTTTAAGATATTATAAAATTAATGTGGATGTGATTGAAAATATTAATTATCACCACTAGAAAAATATGAATATTGAAAAGTACATAATTACCCTTGGTTATTGTATTTGCATTATAATATGGAACTCAGTATGTTATTAGCAGATTTTATATTATGCATGTATAGATAATTAACCTTCATCATTAATTGATATATATTATTAAAACCAATAGGGAATACAATAAGTAAACCTTTAGCTGAGACAAGATGCAACAAGCAACTGCAAAGACCATGCCAAATTAAGGCAGAATGAATCCCACACTACCTAAAACGAACACGACATTATAAAAAACGGATGTCACATCTTATTGACAATAAAAGTGCCAAAAGCATGCATATTAGATTATAGCTAAACTAATTGGAGGATGTGGGATGTTTGAAGTACAGTGATAGAAGCAGGCGCTAATCTCTGTCATGATACTCCATGTCACCACTACTTAAAATTCCGTTGGGCAATATTAATTCAAGCAGAGGTCTGAGTTACTAATAAATGAGGCAAATTGACTCAATTGCTAATTTCATGCTTTTATGATTTGGGGTTTAGCTAGATAATATCTGCAATTTAATACACTGCCCTCTAGAAATCTTGACTGTTTACAAAGAACATGGTTTCACAGACCTATATGCACTATTCGTTTTGTTTAAGTTCCACCCTGCCATGTGGTGGGGGAAGGGAAAGCCTGGCTACAATGTTATTTTCTTTCTCAATGCTCCATGTGTGACTTCCCTTTGATTGAAATCTTCATCAGGGTTTATAGCTGAATTCCTTGCCTTCTAGCTCTATTTACTTGGCCCTATTTCTCTTTGGGGAACAGTAGTCACAAAAGATAAGGTAAAACCTATGTGCTAATATATTTTACTGGGATGCTGCAAAGGGTTTTATGCCATCAGGATTTCATGCAATGTTACAAAATTAACCTGATCTTTCAGGTTCTTAAAAAGCCAGCTATATACTTTATGTTCAAATCAGTCATTCCAAATTCCTCTCTTCCACGCTCCCTCCCAAAATGATGATACACCAGTTCTAATAGATTATTTGTACCACTACTGATTACTGAGTTAATTTGTGCATAAATAGGTATTCCCTTGGGAATAGTTTAAATTAAATTTCCCCCAATAACACATTTCATTTCATTTACAGGAATTTTTTACATGGCAAACATCTAATGAACTAAAAGTATATTTATTAATATTTAAAAGTTCAACTCTGTCAAATATAGAAAATGCAGAATTAAAAACAAAGCAATATTAAAATAATCTATAAAGATCATTTGTCACTACATATGCTTTTATTTTTGAGAATTATAAATTTCTGAATTTTGAAATGCATGTACATAAGATATACTTTATTTGGCTGAAAAGTAATTACAAGACAAATTATAATGTTCGGCAAACTATTTACTGATATGATCATTACAGCATTGTTCATCTTGTTTCCTGTTGGAAAAGTAGATTTTTAAGAAAATAATATGAAGTAGTCATTTGAATCAACTTTAAAGGTAGGGCAATAAGCCTAATCTTTTTTATTTCTTTCAGTTTCACCAAGGACCAAATAAAAATGTACTTTAAATCATGTCTTTCCAGCCATGGTTAACCTGATTAGGAAGAGGTCAGTAGGGGGATGGATGGTTGCCAAAAATCCTCTTTGGCCAGGTCCCCACCACCAAAGTGAAGTAGTAAATTGAGAATTCGGCCAATTATGCGAATAAGCCTGGCAGAAAAGCACTTTCCATGGAGACCTATCTATAATATACCTAAGTTGTGTTGTGGGAGTTTGGGCTGTAATGAATGTCAGAGACACAGAAGAGAGTATTCTTATTTTATCCTTCCTTCCTTCCTTTCTTCTTTCCTTCTGCTCCCCTTCCTTCCTTTCTTCCTCCCATTCTTCACCTTTTTGTTCCTTTCTTTTATTTTGATAAGTCTTTTTATTTTCGACTTCATTCTGCTGGTGTAGGCCTGACTTTCAATACTATTGTTATTTCCATTGGAATAATTTTCTTTGTTTCAGTAGAACTGAGACATTCATGCCTCTGGTTCTTTGTTCTTACAGCAAAGCCTAAAACAACTTCCTTTCTGAATTGCAGTTTGTGCTGGGAAGGTTAAGATCAAGAAGCAGATATATATTAGAAAAACCAAGCATCACACTACATCTCAGTAGATTTAGTGTAGAAAAGAAGTGGTTACCTCAGGCCTGGCCTGATCCTGCACATTTAAATACCCCCTCCAAAGAGAAGTTTCAAATTTCTCCAATTTGCTATTGGAAAATTAATGTATACAGCATAAAATGTTATGTCAAAATTCACAGCTTCTAGAAGAGATGTGATTTCTATTTCTTCATATTTATATATCTCCCTAAAATCCTTATTAGCATAATTAATATCAATACTTTTGCATTCTTATTTTCACTGTCCAACAAAAGAATTGGTAGTTTAACAGGGAAAGAAGAAAGTCATTTAACATGAAACTGCTGAAATATTAGGAAGGTAAGTTGCATAGAATTGCTAAATATAGGTAATATTTATTGAGAACTTAATATAAATTTGTCACTTTTTCAAGCAATTTACACAAAATTTTATTATACCCATTTTATGGATTAGGAAACTGAGGCACAGAAAAGTTATGTAAATTGGCCAATGGAACAGAACTGATGAGTAGATTTTGAATCAGTACACACTGATTCTGCTCTTAACTGCTCTACTATTGCTTAGTGAATATATGCAATATACAATAAGAAGAAAATATAATTTCTATTTCCCATTATAGTCTTAATAAGTAGTTTGGGAATGATTGTTTTTAAACTTGATACACCTTTAAAAAACATTTGAGCTGAAATATATGTAATAAACATGCCACATTTTTAGGATAATATTTGAAAAAAATAATAGAGAGATTGAGTATTATGCTATAGAGACAAAATTTAATTTAAATCATTACGCTTTGTTTGGAGAACATTTTTTCCAATGTGTTCTGATTTTTCACCTTGCTGTAATCTCAATATTTCAATAAGACTAGGCATTTAGTACAAAAAAATTGATATAAGACTGTGGAGAGAAATCTGAAAGGATGTTTGGGACAAAGTATTTCAACAAGTTGTAATGATAGATGAAAAACATTTTCTTACATAGTATGTGTGTGTGTGTGCATGTGTCCAAAGTTACACAGGCATGTTGGTATGTGTGAACAAGGGCATGATTGTGTGTCTGTTATACCTAAAAGATGTATTGTTTACCTTTCTTCCTACTGAATCCTATTATTAGCATTAAACCTATAGATTTAAATTAGTGAATGGTTTAAATATTTTTTTTTTATTTTTTGAGATCTAATAGACCTAAGAATGGTAAAATTATTATTTTACTTTACAACTCTAGTAACTTATGTTATCAAACTTATTAAAAATTTATTTTTTGCTTTAATTTCTCTTACTCTCCCCTTATTTATTAAAAAAGTAAAGTAAAATCTAAAGATTTAATACAGAATTTTAGAGTACCTATTACAAACTTTATGGGGTTTCAAAAACCTTAGCTAGTTTTTCTTTAGCTTAAGTAGGTAGATTTCCTTCCTACAATTTCCAGTTAGAACATATGGGCACAGGAATATACTATATATGCAAAATCATTAATAACAGAAATACAGAACTTTTAAAATAACAAACTTACTTAATGTTTAAATTTTTTCATGACTGTAACAATTTAGAAAATCAACATATTAAAGTTAATACTAGCTATATCTAATGTTGATAATTTTTTAAAAGCTGTACTATTCAACATATAATTCAATGTTTAAATTAACTACCAAATAAGAGCCATTAAAACATATGGTTACTTTTACCTATGGGAGATGATGGCTAAGAGTTAAATCAAGCCGTTGTGCAATATTCTTTATTGCAACATTCTAATTTATATAAGTAATTAATCTAAATGCAATATCATACCACAATATACATCGTTTTCTAGTTTTCACTTTCTGTGTGCAGTCTGAAGCCATCAATACCAATTACAATGAAATGTTGCTCATATTTTTACAACCACCATGAGTTAGGATCTCGGTGTTTGTTCAAGGAAACTGTATAAATCATGGTTCCACAATGTTGTTTTATTTTGTTTTGCTTTTTATCATGGAATCACTGAATTTTGAGGACTTTGAAGAGACAATAAATTGGCAAAACAAGTAAAAATAAAAAATTCTTTACCGTAGAAAATCTAAATAAAGCCCTAATGTTAGATCATGTATATAATGCTTTTAGTGCTTTAATATGCACAGCATGACTATCCTGACATTTATTGATTTGAAATAAGAAACAAGTGAATAGATCATTAGTGGGAGTAGAAAGGCTTCAACTATCAGAGAAAATAGACTATAGCGGAGTTCAAAAAGCTCTGAATTCATGTTTTTCATTCCAGTAAGGCTATTGACCTCAGTTTGGAAGACATACATCCTCAAATGCAGGGTTATTTTAAAAGCTTTTTATCAGATATTCACTTTGTTATACATATGTAAAACTGTATCAGTGTAAAGGAGTTGCCCCTTATACATTTCTATGACCAAATAGAACTTCCAGGTCTTCACTACTGATGCTTGTTTTTATTATGAGTGTAAAATTTATGCTGCCTAGAACATAGACCTTCTTGTTTCAAGAAAAATCATTTACAGTGTAAGCAAAACACACTATTAGAGTCACCCTCCCATACAACTATCCATTTTATGCTAAAATAAGTCAAATGAAAGGTGGTTGGCTGGAGAAGGCATGAGACCCATGACATTAAATAGTGTGCTTCACCCCCAAGATTCTTATCTCCAAATACCCTTGCATTGCCTGTCGATCATTCTAAAGAAGCTATCTATATCCACGTATTACTAAATATATATATATATATACTTAAAATTTAGCTTTAGTTAAAACTATTGTAAGCAGATTGAAAGCTCTACTCTTCTAAATGACAGTTACACATCAGTTACCATTGCAGGGACACATCACTGAAGAAAACTTAATACCACCGTTGTAAAAATAGCAGTGTATTGAAGAGCACACATTCTGAGTTCTCACTCCACATTTTGGTGAGAGAAAACCGATGTGCTTGCACCAATTTTTCATGAGAGAGATCTATATGAAATCTTGGCATAACACCAAATTTTTCCTAAAAATAAGGGGGAAAAATGTATTTCTATATACAGGGCCTGATGTCCCTATTACTGAACAGAAATCCATCTTTCCCCTCCAGGAATAGTATCTGAGTCACAGGAAATGATACATTCTACAAATCTAGTATCCCACTTTTTAAAGAGACCCATTGTCTTTCATGATCATTCTAAAAAATAAGAACAGAGGTTTTTTAACTAGAAAAAAAGAGGTTTGAGAAAAATCAAAGGATTCTTTGATATCAAAACTTATAGTCAATCTCCTGTTAATCAATTTTTGTTCTACCAACTTTCTAACAAGAGCCACTAATGTCATTTCAATAAGTATTATCTTTTCAAAAATAATAAAATTAAAATCTTGGCACTTAAAGCAACTGACTTGAAAAGTGAAGAAATAAAAAATTTGTAAAATTCAAAGACAGAGGAAATGATCCCCAAAGTCACATGCAAATGATTCAAAATAAACCTTTACTTGTTCTAAATCACTAACCCAAAAATGTCATTCATTTCATATCATCTTCATTCATATCATCAACTTTTTTTAATATTACTTTGACATAGTGCTTGAAATTCTTCCAGCTAAAGCTCGGTTTGGTTAATGACCTCCTTTAAAGAAAACAACAAAAAAAACCCCAAATGCAGCTATCTCTCTTGAATCTTGTTAAAAGGCTTTCAGTCATTTATACCTCAGTGTGAATTGGTTTAATTAGCATGTTTCCATCCTAATGTCTCTATGTAAACAAGAAGAGGAAAGAAAGGTAAATTACATGCCACAGTTTGATGGGTAGGGCTCCTGAGGCTTCTTGGGTCCTCAAAATAAGAGAAAGTTTGTCTAAAAAGCTGATAAGTGAGCTCATTAGGTGATACCGATATATATATATATATATATATATCACATATATGATATATAATGTATATACATATATATTAGCATTGGACAACTCTGTACAAGAAAAGGAGAAAATGTCTTTTTTTTTGCTGTACTGTGTGTGCATCAACTATCAGAACTTGGAGTTTAGATTTGTTCCATTAATAATATACTTTAGTTACATTAATGATCAAATAGGAATTTGTGCTCTGCCCTGAGAACCTAATTATTTCTAATGTTTCCAAGAAAAAGCACATGCTGAATTCCCAAATACAAACTTTAAACGTTTTTAATGCATCAAATAAGTTGGAAACTGCTTTTACTGGGGCCTCTTTTTCTTTCCTAATTATAAGTGATTGACTCTAAAATGATTACAATGAGCAAACAAGATAATAATAGTGTAATAACAATAAAACATTAGTCTTCTAATTTCCCCTGAAATCCTAATCAGAAACATGATTAGTGACTGAATCAAGGTAGCTAGTAAATATTATATTTGTTCTTTTAGCAAATCTTTATCAAGCGTATACTATGTGCCAGATCACATATAAGGCCCTATAATCACAGTGCTAAAAAATAGGTAAACTTGATACCTCTTCTTGGAGATATTATAGTCTTATGAAATTACATCCTGAGTTTCCCTGGAGAAACCTATGTTAAAAATTTGTCCTCACCCTCCCATAAACCACAGAAATGTCTTAGAATTCTCTGCATTTCACCAACAACTAAATGAAATATTACAGAGAGCAATATAATAAAAACATATCTAAGTTGGCAAAACTTTATTTTTATCAATGAGTTCCATCTTTTTCTCATTTTAAAACTATTGGCAAAACTATCCCAATTGTTGATACTGGTAAATTTTTTTTCCTTAATTTAGAATTAGAAATAATTTGAGCATAAGGCTAAAATTTATTTTCACACTAGAAATAAATGAGCAAATAAAAAGTTAAATAAGCCCAAAAAAAATGTCAAATGATAATGCATTCACAACAATCTTTGAAGGAGGTTCCATAAGTTATATCTGGCCACCATCTGGATTGTTATATGCACTTGAAAATAATCTCTTTGGAAATAATTTTTAATTAGACATCATTAATTCAGACTGATAGTCCTTTGATGCTGAGTAAATTTTACTGAATATTTTCATTCTAAACTATGGTGGATATTGAAAGAGCATTTAACAAAGTGAGCTAGTCCTTGCTTATTTTGTTCTGCTAATCATGCAAAATTATTCTCTTTTGGTGGCTTCTTGGACTGATGTTACTGACAATTCCTACTGTCATTATTAACTGATACACAGTCTAATATGTGTCTGTTACTGTGTCTGCCCCAGCATTACAGATCTGCTTATTTATTGTCTTTTTGTGAATCAGTTTATGAGATGAGTAAAAACACATATGAAGATGTAATTAGTATGTACAAGATAATTATTTTGTGTACATTCTTCCATTCTGCTTATTCTGAGATAAACTATTTCAGCATTTTGAAATTCCATACTTATAGGCTACCCCATATTTTACAGAGTGTTTTGTTTGGTAGTATATAATATAAACAATTGTTACCATTTTAAGTATGCATGAAAAACACCAATTACAACATTTTTATGTATATTGCTCACTTTAGTATGTGGATACTTTTAAAACATGTGAATGAATATGTCTTAAAGCATCCAAAATGCTTGATCTTAATATTGATAATTTTATGCCTTATGATAAATTTTTATTTTTCCTATTATATCTTTAGTGCTTATTGAATAATGTTAATATGTGAGGGCAATTGTGGAGTCTAATGTTTTTAAATATTTTTATCAATGATTTTGCTTAGTAATTGAGAACATGATCATTTTAAATGATCATAGATCAGAAGGGTTTCCTAATGTCTTAGAGCACATGAAGACATTTCACAATGGTCTTCAAAGATGAGTTTTTATGAAAACATGCAATTATAATGGGACAAGTGAAAAGAAATACCAATAGTGTGAATATTAAAACAAAGATACTGGATCAAGGATGACATGAGAGAGAAGGTTGTATGAATTCAGCTTTTGATGTTTCAGTTCTTTAAAGTGCATCATTAGTGGGCATATCACTTAGTTCTTGCTACATAACTATTGACAGAAAACCTTAGTGGCTTAAAACAATGGCCATTTTCTTTTGCTCACAATTCTGTGGATTGGTAATGTTGTTGTTCTGATCTAGGCTGAGTTTACTCTCCTGTTGCTGCAGCTGCTGTGTCAGCTGCGAAATGGCCTAAAATGGCCTTAGGTGGGAGAGCCGCATGTGGTTTCTCATCATCCAGGAGGCTAGCCAGGACTTATTTACATTTTGGTGCAGGATTCCAGGAGCAAGCACAAAAGAAAGTAAAGCCTTTTGAGTCCTGAGCTCAGAACAAGTTCAACATCACTTTCACCATATTCTATTGGCCAAAGCAAACCACAAGATTAGCACAGAATTTAAGGGTGAAGAGATTCCATCTCTTCATGGGAGACTCTAAAAAGAATTGTGGTCGGTTTTACAATCTGACATAGTAAACATTTACTGTGCTGACCTACATATTAGGGAGCATTCATCAAGCTTATTATAGGTGGACAAATTGATTGGTACTTGCATTCATCTATCATCATAGAAGATGAGGACATAGAAAAAAATGAAAGGAAAAACTCAGCTAGATTGTATAAAACTTTAACCAAAGACAGAGGAGGAAAGTGAGAGAAACTGAGAACTATTTTTCAAAAATCTACACTGAAAATTTAAAGATAAAAGTCTCAGTCTCAGGTAATATTAACAATGTATAACATACATACAGTGCTTTTTAGAGTTTCATGAAACTTCCACATATATTTAATCCTTATATGACAAAAATAACATATGTAATACTCACAATAATCAGTAAGGCAATATTATTACTCACAATTTATAGGTGTGGAAACTGACATTCATAACATACTATGTGTAGTAGTTACTTTAAACATAATGGTATTTCCTTTTAGGGAAAAAGTTATACAGGTAATTGAGTACAAAAGCCCTTCACATCTTGATATTCTCAAGTGAGTGCACAACTAGCCTATGACTAATTTTCATGCCTAGGGGAATTTGGTGATTAATGAAGCCAGCGTGCTGGCAATTCTCTGGAAAGGTTGAATTAAGTGCACCTCTCACACACATTGCAGAAAGATCTGCCAAGTATATGGAGGGTGTAAGCCTGATTGTAGGAAACATTTTTATTTGCTTAATAAAACAGTTTTTAATGGACCTTAATAACCATATCTATTTATTGAAGCAGTCCCAAGGTTTCAACTTATAAGTATTTAATTAGCTGCTAGCTCAAATTAATATTATATTCAAAATCAATGAAACTATATTAATGTTCCTATTGGTCTTTTCCCAAATTAGTCTAAATCTGCAAGGTTTTATGTGTTTTGTAGTTAGGCTTACTGCTCAGAGTGATGATACTGCTTACAGAGTACATTTTCAATCATCTACTGAGAGAAAAGAGAAGATTTTTTTAACCCCAAAATGAGAAATGATCCCAAACAATTATTTATCTGTTGTGGAATGTATTCCCATTTCTTTACTCAGAATCAGCACCATTGCCTATAGCCAGGGTGGCTCTGAATCTGACCATAAGTAAGAGAGTGTACTCAAGGTTATCACAAATAAAGGCAATAACCCTCTTGTAGATAATGGGGGGGTACCTATAAGGCGCTTATTCCAGATAACAGTTTCCTTCAACTTAAAGTGAACAATGTCCAACATGCCTGCTATTATTTACACTTATTTTTTTAACATATGTCTTTACAGTTCAGCGGAATCAAATGCTTTTGTCTCCTGACTCCTTGTTAAAATAACATCACAGAGTTTAGAAATGTCAATCTTGTTCTATCCCCTAGAGAAACTGTATTCCAGTTAATGGTATTCACCCTAGTAATAATTACAGACTTTTCAGTTCTTGACTACATACAGAAAAGACCCACATGCTAGCAAGAAATGTGTGTCAAGACTGATAACATACATGAGGAGCCCTTGGGATTTGCATAAAATACATTTTTTAAGAGTTGTACACTTTTTGCTATGTTAAGGCTCCTAATGCAGGCCTTATTTCATAGTCCTGATCTTCAACATTGTTAAGTATGTGCTTTACAATTTAACATTGAAACATATAAACTTTTGTGTTCTCTGTTTCATGTATTATTTTTCTTAAAAATTGCTAAAGTTGAGATACAGATAAATTTTCATTGCTTTCGTGTTTTCTACTGCAACTAGCACAATACCTGATACATAGCAGGTACTCAATGTATACTTTCTGTTAAATTTCTGGCTATCTATATTCTATTACTCCTGAACATTTCTAAACTTATTTTATTCCTCCTTTATATTGCACTTCAACCTGAGACCAGATGGCCTAAATAATGTCCCATGAGAAAAATGAAAAAGAATTAAGACTTGATTTTGGCCAAAAATACCACCCAAGACCTTTACGAACCTTCCCATTAGAAATGAACCACTGAGGAAGTTATTTCATACATAAACTGTGATCAGAAATAAATAGACTCTAGGTCTTTGGGTCCTAGAAGAATCATTAAAACAGCAAGTATAACTGCAGAGGAGCTACAATATACACACCCTGCCTGCGGAGTTTCCATTTTTCCAGTCTCTCAGTCTGGGCAGATTTTCTTCAGTTTCTCTACTTATTCAAGATCCTGTGTCTTCTTAAGTTCCAACTAACCTAACCATTTGCTACTCATTTCAGGAAAAGTAATCATTCCTTCTTCTGAACTCTTTCAATATTTATGTTTGCAAACATCCATTAGAAATTTACCTATAGGTAGCTGGTATTTTGTATGGCTTTTGTCTTAAAACTACTTAAAGACAGGGATTGTGTTTTAAATGTCTTTACATGTAAAGTTTCTAACCCAGAGTTTTGAATATAGCAGATAATTGATAAACATTTTCAACAATAATATTTAACTATTGCGGAAAGTTATCTTGGATGTAAGAAAGTGGAATGGAAGTAAAATTGCATAGATAAAGTGATATTAAGATAAATTACTAAAATGATATCTTTTATATCTAAAATGCTTTTTAGTTTAAAAATGTGTTCACAGATTACTGTCTCGTTTGTTATATACGTTTTTAAAATCTGAATAATGAAATGCTTTAGATACAGAGGTGATTACCAAAACTTGACATGACATGCTATGAGTCTTAATATATCCAATTTAGCATTATATATTTAAAAGCCAGGGCAAGATCTGACAAGTTTACCCAACAGACATTGTGTGCCTGCTAAATTTCTAGAAATGAACACAAACTCTAAAACAGTGAATGCTGGTTTCACCTAAGAACAAAGGAACAACAGTGCAATCCCACTACTTTTCCCCCCTAAAATTATGTTCCATAAATGAAATCTGATACTGTACTTTGAGCAAAAGTAGGGCAAGAATAGAGCTATTACTTTAAAACAGAGTCATTTTCAAGCAGAAATCCATATTGGAACGTTGACTAATGCCAGTAGTATTAGAATTTTGGCTACAAAGCAATCAGTTTACGGACTTATTAACAGTTCATAAAATGTGTGGCATTCTTCTGCTTCTTGTCATTTGTGAACATATGCTCTGGATTTACAACAGACTGAAGCATCATTCCATAAATATTAAAAATAGTTGCGTGCGTCACAATGGAAATATCTCAAACCACAATAGAAATATGGTGCTTATTCAAGGAAC
The DNA here is from genome assembly GCA_008086735.1 of Cheirogaleus medius. Taxonomy (NCBI): domain Eukaryota; kingdom Metazoa; phylum Chordata; class Mammalia; order Primates; family Cheirogaleidae; genus Cheirogaleus; species Cheirogaleus medius. Next base: position 86,507,788 of record VBSM01000272.1, on the reverse strand, counting down.
AGTAGATCTTTTAAGGTATGCTCAGTGATGGACAACTCCACCAACACATGGGGAGGGGGTTTTGAGAGGAGATTTTGAATGGGGATTTTTTTAGGTGTTCTAAATGCTGAAAATTACCATCCTGTTTCAAATCTATGATTTTTTTAAACCAGAATTCTGAATGGGCTAGTGGTACCAAGATTCTTTATGTGTGGACAAGTTTATCTTTATAATATCAAACTCAACCAGTAATGTCATTACAAACATCTTTCTAACTTTTAATGAGCTAACAATTTTAGAACTATAAAGTTGCTCCTTTCTTTTTGTTCCCCAAACACCTTGTGATAAATATATTTTGTGGCACATTCTGCTTAGAAGGTGTGCTAATCAATATTAAGGATTCTATCTTCTTCTTTGTGTGTCCTCCCTATCTACTTAACTGATCCTTACAAGGCATCTAGCACAATATTTAGCCTAAATCTGAACATTAATGAGCATTTTTAAATGAATGAAAACATTTTCAACTTTATTATATTATTGGAGCAAATATGGTATATAAATAAAATCAATGTAAAAATATACATGAATCCTCTTACTAATTATCATACATGAATTTATCTTTTAGATAGAATGAATTTTACCTTTTAGCCACATAATTGTCACTTAATTGCTTTTTGTTTGCATCTTTCTTTTTTTATTTGTACAAATTTATGAGGTACATGTAAAATTTTGTTATATGCATATAACGTGTAGTAATCAGGGTATTTAGAATGCCCATCAACTGAGTACAATACATTTTTCGTTAAGCGTAGTCATCTTACTCTGTTATCATGCACTGAATTTATTCCATCTTACTGTATGTTTGTAACCTTTAACTCACTTGTCTTCAGCCTCCACCTTGCTCCCCACTCACCCTTCCCTGTCTCTGTTATCTACCCTTCCACTCTCTACCTCCATGTGATCTGTTTTTGTAGCTCCCACATGTAAGCGAGGATATGCGATATTTTTCTTTCTGTGCCTGGCTTATTTCACTCAAGTTAATGACCTCCAGCTCCATCCCTGTTGCTGCAAATATATAGTTACTAAATTATAGTATAGTTACTAGCGTTAGAATTAATATTTTATTTGTGCACAGTGTATCTCTTTAGGGCTCTTGGAATGATGCTTATATTCCATATTATGGGACTTGATGACAAATTAATTCTAAATGTATTAATGTGATTAGTATTTACACACCAAATAAAATGTTTCTTTCTCTGAACATTTTATTATAAAACTTATATATCCTCAAAATCTAAATCTTAAGGACTCTGGCTAAAAATGTGAATTGTTCTGCTAATATTTAATATTATTTTGTACTAAAATACTTTTCATATTTTGGTATTATCTATTATATAATCATAGATTATTTGAAATTGTAAAGCTGATGCTTTATTAAAGTAGCTTAAAAGTTTTCAGAAGTCCAATTAATATTAGAATAAGATAGTTATGATTCTACTAATAGTATGAGATTAAAAAGGAACATCTTTAGTAACTAAGAAAATCTAATATACACATATATGAATTCATTTAAGCTTTGAAGTTTCTAGTCTTGTCTAAACACTGGCAAAGGATTTCAAGTTGGATTTTAGTCTTCAATGATATCTTTTTGTCTCAGTCTCTAAATCCAACCCATAGATAATTATTAATTTAGTTGCGGTTTATGTTACCTTTTTATGTTTTTCTTTTTGATCTGGCACACCCATGAAAGTCAGAGAAATACTATAATAATATTTACTTAGTACATGTTCAGAATACATGTTAAAGAAGGAGGGAAATACCTACTCAAACATTCATGTATAATGACAAGATCAAAGCATTCTGATGACTGACCATATGTCCAGAAACACACTGCAATTGAGGTAGATGAACAGAAATATCCCCTAAGAATCTTTTCTAGTATAACCAAAAGGAAAAATAAAAGGAGAAAGCAAGTTTTCTCTTGAGTATATTAACTATATTATTCTCTGCTTTTTATCATCATACAGAGAATTTCTGATATTACTCTCTACAAATCTGTGAATGTGGTAAAAGCTTAATAAGTGTTCTTTGTTCTCTAGCATCTTCGTGGTTCCTTAACTTACTTGGAAGCAATAATCTCTAGGAAATAAGAATCAGCACATTGATTCTATAATTCTAAAAGCACAGTGATCCCTTAAAAATTGCTGTCCCTACAACTGGAGAAAACATGGGATCAAGAGAACTCCCTCTCTAGAAGGAATCCAGAAGGGGCAATAAGAAAAGAAATTTCTTTCAGGGGAGCACTTTAATGATGTCACTTAGCTCATAGTGCTGTGAGGATAAATGATATAACGTGTGTTAAATAATTCAAAAAATGTGCTGTACATATTAATGCTTAACAAAAGCAAGAATTATTATGATTAGTCTTCATTTTTTTTCCCAAGCCATTCTTCACAGCCACCTCTCTACTCAGCTAGAGCTACAGCGATTGCAGGACAGGCTTTTCCAGAGATGGAGATTCTTGAATCAGATCCAGTGGGGTCTTTTCTGGAAAAGTTGTGAAATGTTTCTTTTCTCTCTCGGCCTAAAATTTATCTAGTTGGCTGGTCCACTAGCCACTTATTACTAACTTGGCAGTCTCAGAATATACAGTGACCTAAAAACATGTTTTGATATAGAAATTTATGCTCATTTCGTTAATTTTGCCTTAGTTAATAAAGCAGTAAAAAGAATTTGGAAAAATCTAAATTCTTATCTGAATCAAAGATAATTAATTTTGAGTGTACTTATAAATTCATATAATAAACTCTGAGAACATGGACAGAACTATTTTGTTGTCATGTTACACTTTTTAGAAACCTCAAAATTCAATTGCTATTGACATTAATTAAATCTTCATAGCTTCTTTGGTTGGTTTCTCAAATACAAGAATAAGCTTTGTGGCTTGTAATTCTGCCAGTGGTATGAAAAGAAGAAAAAGTTATAAAGAAAATCCATAGGCAACAATGGCTACAGCTTTTAGTTCGTTGCTTGTTGACAACTAGTTGAGTAACAGTTCAGGATTGAACGTAGAAAGAGAGACTGTAAATAAAGCTATGCCTACTCCCACATTATACTCCCTCTGAAAGCAGGAACCCCATTAGGTCAATCACTTGCCTGGAGCTATACAACATCCATGGTATTTCTAACTTATCCAGGAAAGCAATCTAAACCAAATGTCTAGATTCAGTTTAAAGCTGCTTATCATCAAAGTCCCCATTCATGCTTTTGGGACCAACCTAATTATGGAGAGATCTGTTGTAATGTCAGAAGAATGCCGCACTTATAGTATAGACCAGGCATCCTCAAACTACAGCCCGCGGGCCACATGCGGCCCGCCCAGGATATTTATCCAGCCAGCTGGGTGTTCTTGCCGATGCTGCCTGTCCTGCTTAGCAGCCAACTCGTCCTGGGCCCACAGTGCGCACTCTCCAACGGTCTGAGGGACAGTGAACTGGCCCCCTGTTTAGAAAGTTTGAAGACCCCTGGTATAGACATCTGCTTTCAGCAAAATGTTTCGGTGCTGAATTTGTTTCCTCGAATATTTTGTAGACAGTTATGTAAAGTTAAACCATGGTGATGACATAAATCCTTCTTTTTATAAAGTTAGATTTCATCTACCTTAGCAGCTTTACCAGGCTTTTCCTCATGCATTCCCCATCTTGCACTTTTCAGACACAATGTTCCCCAGAAATACCATGCCTTTGGCAAAGGCTTTTCTCTTGGCCTGTACTTTTCTTCCTACTGCCCAGATCTTGTCCAACCAATCCTCTTTCAAATGGCACCACACTGGAAATCTCTTCTTACCTCCATAGCTGTTTTTCTTCCTTCCGTGCTCCCCCACCACTGTGCTTCAAGTACCTGATAACGTAGTTCGCTTCTAACTCTTCCGGGAGATTCTTGAGGAAGGGCAGAACCCAAGCAGTTCTTGGAACAGATTTGATTCTCTCTGTTTTCCTGTTAAGCAACAAAGCTGTAATATTAGTTTGGCATGTAATTCTTTATATATGTCAGCCAATATATTTTAAAATAAAATGAGCTTATGCTGTAAAGGCAGGTATCCTGGTCTAATTCCATTTGTGCTTCAAAATGAATGTTATATTTTGATAATGTGATGAACAAGGCAGAAAAGTAAAAAGCTGTGTTGAAGGTATCGGTACACATATGAATCCTCCGTGAGGACTAATAAAAATTATGATTTATAGAGTAAAGGAGGCAAAATAAGAATGATATAAATGACAGCAGAAGGCTGTAGGGAGACTAGCAACTGATGGATGGGCCGACTGTACTGATGTTGCTGATTCTACCACGATGGTGGATTATTTATGGTTTGTGTATATGATTCTGAAGAAATCTGACCAAGAATGTGAATGTGGCTTGTGGAGTTCTCCTAGCCTCAGAGTCATAAAGAAAGTTATTCCATAAAGAGGGATGCAGTGATTTATCTTCTAGTCTGAATCTTGTTTACACCAGAACTTGACACTCTTCACAAATATTCTCTTTGTCTTTCAAAAATTGATTGTGTTTCTGAATTTTTATATTTTAATGAGTCAATTATTAGACTAAATGATTTTTGGAAGATTAATTTAGTAATATCATATAATATCATATATTATATAAGAAAATCAGAATAGTCTTACTTGAGCTATAAATATGTTGACTTGCAAATTTTTCTCAGATTCTTTTCACTTCCAGTTAATCTTTACCACATAAAGGGTAAGGACTGCCACCTCTATAGTCACCCACACATGAGCAGTCAATAATCTGTCCTGACTGTTCTGTTGGTTATGGAGTCACTATATCTTTAAGAATTAAGAATTATCCAACCATGACTATGTATGTAATTAATAGGAACATAGAAATCAAAGGCACATACCATGTACATACTGGCCAAATGTTAGTAATAGAAATTTGATAATAGGATGTGTGTGTATGTTTGTGTGTGTTTAAGAAAGATGTCTAATTTATAAATCTTCTTAGAAAGTTCTGATGTGCATCTAGGTTTGGGGGAAACTAAAGGAAAGATAATGGAAGTAAGAAAAATTCTATAGCAAATTAAGACTTTTAAAAAGTTATTTTAAAAATAATCTGTGAAAGTGGTAACAAGAGGAACAGGAGGAAGGCTCTGCACTGTGTAATGGAAAAATAAAGACACAGGGAAAGTTATTTAAATGAAAATAATCAGAGCTTTCCACTTACTGACTTTAATTAGGTACAAGTCTGTTTCTCTGAGTCTTAGTTTCCTTTTTTGTAAATTGTACATGACAAAAGCTGTTTGATAGGACTAGTAAAAATATTCCATGGAATCATGTCTAGGAATGTACTTTATAAATGGTAAAGCACTCTTGAAATATTTATACTCATTGCTCTACACTGGGAGAAATAATGGAATTTAGAGAAATGACTTTGGAGGTTTAAATCCAAGGCATAAGAGAATAAAAACATAAAAGAAAAAATAAAGAAGTTTAAAGTAATATCATAAAAGTGATAAAATGACAAGGCATGAGTAATAAAAATAGGAAAGAAAATTACAAAAATCAAAAGAATTAATATATCAGGACATATAGTCAATGGTTGTTCTAAGATATTTAATAGTTTTAAAAATTTTTAAAAAGTTAATACACCTTGCTTAGGAACAATGAGGAAAATATATGGAGGTTAAATAAAAGATCAAAGGGAATTTGTACCTTAAATCTGTTAAAGCTTTAAAGCAATAGTCACAAGCAAGATAAGTATGAATTAATTCAACATGCAAAAAGACCCAGAATCCATATTTCCTTTAATTAACATAGAAGACTTTTATGAGAGGAAAGAACACACAGCCGATGCCTAGGGGAGCCAGGTGGATGAAAGTGGGAATTATTTTCTTCCAACTGGTACTTGAAATCCTGGGATGAGAAAATATACTCTAACTTGAATGTTTTCCTAAAAGGCTTTATTTTATAACTATTAATATTTTATATACCTATGTTATGGTATGTATGCATTTATTAAATTTAGGTGATAGTAATTATGAATTCATAAAAAACTTCAATAGATATACATGCATTTTTTTCCTGTTTTACTTTCCTTATATAATTTTTCTATTTTTTCCCACCAAATGTTTATTATATAAGATATCAAAAGTATGAACATTCATCCTCACACCAGGCACCATTCCAATCACATTTCTCAGAGATTGCTGCCTTTGTCTATATTTTTACAGGTCTCCTTTCTGTCCATTTTCTCTACAGCTACTTACACACACATACACACATTTACACAATTTATTTTACTAAAGAAAATTGGGATTTTTACTATAGATGCTATTCTACAATTTGGTTTTCTTGAAGAAATTTTGTATCTTCAAAATATTTTCATGGCAGTATATATAAATCCACTTCATTCTTAAAATTAGATGCATAGTATCCCATACTATGCATATACTATAGTTTCCCCATTTCTCTACCTGTTAATTTTAAGCTTGATCTAATTTTCCCTATTGCAAAGAATACTGAAGCATCTTTATACACACATCTTTGAGCATATCTGTGAAATATATTTCTATAAGATACATGCCTAGAAAGGAAATTGTTGGGCCTTACTATATACACATATTTTAAGTAATATTTATAGGAACTAAAATTACTTTCCAAAAGGGCTTTACCTTTTTACCTTAGAATGTCAATGTTTACTAGCTAAGGAATGATGTAAAACATTATTATTTTAAAAGAATTTCAACACTGCATGATTTAATCCAATTTTATGTACATAATTATCACAATATATGGTTTATGCTAGATTACATATTTTAAAATTTTTAATATCATAGTTTGTTATTTCCCAATGTAAACCTTCAGATACTATCAGAAATCTCGAGTCCAAGTTACTGGTGCTTCAAGCATATTGTGTTAAAATTATAGCATCATTATGGTTTAAGAATATTGCTTTATGAATCTTTTATACAGAAAAAAATAGAAAATTTAGTTTTTTGAACTTGTAATCTAAAACAAAACAACCCCAATCCAAATTAAATTAAATATGATCGTTACATAATTGGTGTTACAAAAAAAATCAACAGAGGCTATAAATATTATAGGAAAGAGAGAGCAGTATCTTTTCATTTGAGAAGAAGTATTCATTTATAAAAATTGGTTTTCTTCCCCAGTGAAATCATTTGTAGCATCCATGTATGATTACTTATTACTGCATATATGTGTGTGACTGACATATTCCAAAGCCATTATAGATAAAGATGGTAAAATGTACATAGTTTATAACCAATTATAAACAGGTGAGATGAAGGAGAACTATGTCATTATCAACTCCAAGGTTCTTTCCTTTATGATTGGGAAAATGGGAATCCTATTGCTTGAGATATGTTCAAAAAAAGAAGAAAAAATATGTTTGAGATTTTAGCCATTTTGTATCTGAGAAGGTGATGAATCATATACATAGATAAAACACAGGGTACTTGGAAACACAAATCTGACAGATATAGATATAGAATTAAAAAACATCTGTGAAGATATGAAAATTAAAGCTTCGTTTCAGATTTGCAAGAAACTATCCAGAATCAAAACATAGAATAAACACTAAATAGCAAATTTAAAGGGGTCTGAATGGGGAAACTCCAGGCAAAAGTAGAGAATATTTTTGTTGTTTTGTTCAAAACTTTACCCCTAGCATCCAGAATTATGAATAGACACAAAGTAAAAGCTCAATAAATATCTGCTGAGTAGATGTATAGACTATCGTTTATTTACTTTGTTCCTTCTTTTTGGCTGTTAATGCATTAAAAAGTTTTGATAAATGCACTATAATGAAATCAACGGAGCAGTGAAGGGTACTTGCAATGTGGTCAATTTCCTCTTCTGTCCAATGAGGATACATTAACATTTACTTCAAAATATACGATTAAATGAGATAATCTGTTTGAAGGACCTAGTCCAGTAACTGATTCATGAAAAATACAATTTATGGTATCTATTACTATTATCATTAATTTAAACTGGGGACTAAGAATTCAATTTGTATTTTTCCTCACTCTACCAAGAATCTACTCAAATACTGAGAAAATTAATAGAAAGTTTGAGTTGACTTTTCCCTTTGAGTAAATCACTGTTGACCAGAGTAACTTATTTAAAGTTAGGATAAATTTTAAAACAATAATTAAAATCCATTTTAAAACCACTTTTTAAAAAATAAAAATTCGAATCCAGTGTTGTTCACATTCTTGATAATTCTCAACATTCAGTTAAAGCTGATCTTCACAATTTTGTATGTTGTTTGGTAACAAAGCCCAAGTACCAAACAGTTATATGAAAGGATTTACTATAAAACTATACATTTTTACCAAGCAATAGGCTAATAAAAAATCACTCTTGTAACCAAGTTAGATCTTGGTTTACAGACATATTCAGCTTTTACTTTTAATTGATATAAATTCAGAAGTCTATTAACTTAATCACTATAAATTATTTATACAAGCACTATCCAAAAGCTGACTCAAAGGATCAGGTTTTGGGTATAGTTTTATGTTGTTTTCACTGACCTTGGTTGATTTCAGCAACAGGGGGGGATTGACCATTCAAAATTCATATTAGTTTGATACAACTGAAATACACATATATGAATGATCTTCAACATGTGGTAAATCTGATCCCTTTCACATCTACCTACCACCAGCCCTCACAACCCTGATCTGTTGCTGGATTGCTACAATACTTTTATAACCTGCTTTCTGCTTCTACTCCCAAAGGAAGAGTAGTGGAAGTAATTTTTTAAAAATTGAAATTAGATCACAACTTTCATGTTTAATACTCTCCAAAGATAACTTTACTTGTATAATAACAATGTAGGAAATGTTTTCCCCCATAACATATTTGTGCTCATCTCTTTATAAATGACCCATAATTCCACAGGACCAGGCCACATCTTCTTGTTCCAACCCCAACTCCCATCACTCCCCCAACTTACTGGCTCCTTCTCAGGCTTTTGTTTTCTTCCTTGAACACACCAATCCCTTTCCAGGGGACTGTATACTTGCCATTCCTTTTTCCTGAAGTGTTTTCCTTCAGTTTTTCTCATGGCTGCCTCCTCTCAGTTCTTGTGTTTCTCCCCAAGGCTTTTCTCGAACTCTTAACTAAAATACCACCACAGGGACCCATGCCACAGTCATTTTTAATCCTTGATCCTCCTTTATTTTCTTCTTAATACTTATAGAACCTGAAATTCTTTCTTTCTTTGCCTGTTTACATACACGTGAGCACTACAACTGCAGGAATATGGTGTGTTTCATCCACTGTTACGTCTTTTGTGTCCAGGTCAGGGTCTTGCCCACAGGAGGCACTCAATAAATATTTGTCAAATGAGTAAACATTTATTTTTACATGCAAATCACAATATACCTATGTATTAGTAACATCAAAAAGACTTGTTTCTGTGTTGGGTATCTTCCATTTGCTCCTCAAAATCCATCTCCCGATCCTTTGCCCTTCTCAGTGCCCTGGGGAAACTGATCCCTTTGGACAGTACCAGCAGCTTGGCTTCTGCTTGAGTTTGGCCAGTGGTGAGCATTTGCAAGTGATTACAGGGAAAGAAGAGGGTTAACTTGGGAATTTTTCCAAACCAAATTGACCCAAGTTGGCTGCCTCCCTCTAACCCTCAGTAGGACTCAGTCCTGTCAGATGGACATCTTTCTTCAGTTACCTTTTTCAGGACTAGGGGTGGTAGGAGCCTCTCCCTTTGATTAGCCCCAAGGTAGTTTTTCTTAAACCTTGCATAAACTTTTGTAAATAGCCCTTTATTAAACTCTCCTCAAAATATCAGCAAAAATGTGCCATATTTTTCCTGCTAGGACCTTTATTTTGAAATGTCATGATAAAGATTTTTCACTTAGATTTCAAAAATAATGAATTGATTCATCATTTGGTGGCGTGGTATAAAAACAAAAGAGATATGAACACCTAACTTAATGCAACTTTATGTAGTCTTGAAATTTCTTTGAAAGGTATTCTTGCTCTCTAATCTAAAAATGAGTATGTCTATAAATATATGACTATGTGAAGGGTAATGAATATATGAAATATTTTACTCCATAATATATTTGTGCTTGTAATATACATGCATAAATAAAATATAAGTAAATTTGGTACTTCAGGAATGTGTACAAAGTTTACACTGTGGTTTTCTGTCCCCTGGGTTCACTACTGCATACCCTGGAATTACTTGTGGTCCATTTTGAGATATATGACTGCAGAGACAAGAGGCACCAAACAATGGAAATGTATACGTTTGTCTTTGGGATCTTACCTCCTTTGTTGGCTTTCTGTTTCAAGATTTCATGAAACTCAGAATTAAGTTTAATTGTATTGATTTTTTAAAAGTTCATGTTAATAAACAACAAAAGTTAGATGATTCAATGACACCATCAAACCAATTTGAATAACATATGTGAATTTAGTCTCCTGTAAATAGTATGTTTTGTTGAGGATTAAAGGATTACTTGATAATGAGACAGAGTTACATGTCAGTTATATTGATGGAGGGAAAAATGAGGTAATCACTAGGTGAGAAGTTGTTATTGTCAAAACTTCTTTAATGGAATCTTGTAAATTAATGATCCCCAACTTTGGCTAATTGTTAGAATTACCCAGCAAACTTTTAAAAGTTCAGGTTGCCAGGTCCTGGCCCAGAACTACTGAATTCAAATGCCTAGGAGTTAGTCTGGTAATTTTTATTTCAACCAAACCAGGTGATCTTCAGGATCAGCTGTTGTGAATTATCTGTGTGGCATCTTACCAAATCGAGTTCAGTTCTATTTACCTCTATGTGGGTAGATTTTTAATTCCATTTTTGCATTTCAAGATTTGTTACTATTTTTATTTTATTTTATTTTTATTTCAGCATATTATGGGGGTACAAATATTACGGTTATGTATATTGCCCATGCCCCCCTCCCCCCTTGAGGCAGAGCCTCAAGCATGACCATCCCCCATACGTTGCACTACTATTAAGTAATTCCATTTCACTACATAATTTCAGTTTCTTTAATAGCACCACTTTTGGGGGAGGAGGAAATATTTCTATTTTTACCTTGATCTGTTGGAGAGGGGAGGAAATGTTTCTAAGTAAGAATTAGAAAATACAGTTGACTCAAGATATTTTCATTTAAGAGAAAGAAATATAAATTTCAATAAAATCCTTTTATCTTTATACATTAGCCAATATTAGTATCTTAATATAATTTGCAATCATAGGCATCATATCCTTAATCTAATAAAAATTGAAATATTTTTGAAAGAAAGTAGAAAAATAATGATAAAATAAATTAAATTATAGGTGCACCTTCATTTATAAAATAGATTTTTTTCTGAGAGATTGGCTGTTGAGGTAATTTCTATTAACTAAATTATGTTATCCCATTGACTTGAACTTATAATTGGAAAGGCATGATTCTTGGAGTGAAATACAAAAGGGAATGTGGTCTTGAGCCTAAAAAGGAGGCAGCTGTAATTTTGATGCAAAGTTATTTTAAAATGTACAAATTTAAGTATAAATTATAGCTGTTGATAAAATAATGATACTTAAATGCATCAACAATAGTGGATCCCAATTCTTATGCCTTTAGGGTTCTGGCAATAATTTAAGGAGATGAACCCTGTAGGGAAAAACAGACTAGATAAAGTGTGTTGTTGCTTCCTTCCTGCTGGGGAAATATAGTATCTCTATATTCCTAATAAGCATTGTCTATTTTTTTAAGCTTGTAACAAACTCTAATTATTACTGATGTCTCAATTGTTTTCTTGTACTATGAGTATGCAAGACTATTGGGATTGGGGAGGTGTAGTTAGAAACGGTGATTCTAAATTCTAAATGTATTTTATATACTTTCAGGAGCCCAGAATATTTTGTAATATCAGTTGTCCATGTTTAATATTTTGATAAGCATTAGTTTCTCCATGGTTAATTTCTTTTTTGTGAGGTCTGCTCAAACACTTTCAGGATAATTACAGTAGTGTGAAATCACGTTTTCTTTACTTCTGAGCCTGAATTTTAGAGTGTATAAATATTTTGTCTCTTAATGCACTAAAGTTTGTTAATGGCTGCTAAATTGGCCCTGTTTCTTATTCTACATTCCCCTACGCTACCACCTAATGGATTACTGTTTCATTTGACATTCCTCTCTCCCAAGCAACTTAGATAATTTGTCCACGGGAAGACCCTGGTAAAACTCTGATTAAGCTCACAACAGCAGACAGTGGAATTCAGTATTTCCCCAGCTACAGCCGAGTTTCAACAGATATGTGACTGAGATACTCACAAGGCTAACTGCATAACCGTGTGCGACTCCAAATGGGGCTGCAACCCTGTGATACAGATCCCAGCAGTTTTCACACTCACTTTTTAAGATGTGAAACCCCTGAGAACATGTCGTTGGGTTGAAAGTAGTCCTCACCATCAGTCTCCTGCATCTCTATTTAAACTGTAGAGCTGTCTCTTGAATTAAAATGTGAGGTGTTGTACCAGAAAAGACCTGGGTTTGTTAAGAGAGTGAATAATCAGGGGCAGCTGGAGACTGGGGGTGGTCAAAGGACCACCTAAGTTTTACTCTATTATCAGAGAGAAGCAAAGGAGAGCCAGTTGATGATGGCCATTAAAAAAGAGAGAGAAAGAGAAAGAAAGCCAACCTAAATGAACAAGCAGAGCTTTATTCAACATCTGCACTCCTGCTTTTTAGACTTCTGTTCAATAATGAATTTTTCATTCTTTTATGTTTTCATTATGAAATTTATTGTAATTCTCTTATTAAAAATCATAGATTATAATCGTAACTACCTAATGAATTCTAATGAATGTATCTTTAAAGATAGTTATTTGCTTTCTAAATAATATTGTTTCTACATATTAAAATTTCAACTTTTATAAAGTCTCTTAAAAAAAGAAAGTACACATTTAGTGAAAATAAAAGGAAACATATCATTTGTAGCCAGTGTTTCAGGAAAAATCTTGTCATTTCCCTCCAGTGCAGCTCATCATAAAAGCTCTAAGGAAATCATGTTTAAAATCAATTAACCAAAAAGGCCAAAATCAATTTAACAAGAGTTAGCTAATGTTTTACTAAAGTGAACTCTCTTTTCTTTAAACATGATTAATATCATTTAGGGGTTGTTATTAGCAGTGTCACTTCTAAAAAGTGTGACCAATTTGTAATGAAAGGGCCTTTGTGTACACGTATGGGATTTATGGGAGGCACAAAAATTTAATGTGGTATTAGTGATTACATCTTTTCCTTGCCTTTGATATTTTAAGAGAACACTCCATTTTTACTCTGTCTCCTTGGAATGTCTCCTAAAAGGTCACTGAAGGATCAAGAAATATTTAACCTATAACCAACCATCATTAAAGCAGCTCTATGCAAATTAGATTCTAGGCTGACATTTAACAATGTTGGTATTGGGTAGAATCATGAAAATCAATGGATTTTAAAGTAAGAAGGGGCTAAACAGTATATGCCAGTAATTTGCAAACTATTTTTAACAGCTTATTTCTTGTAAGAACCCCAATATATATGGATGCTTTAAAAAGCATCTGCCATGACTGCAAGGAGGGCTATTTAAGCTGGGCTTTCAGGGTTTCTCCAGCAACCTAGTTCTCTACCCCAGACCCAAGGCCATGGTTTGAAGACCAAATAGCCCTTTCCTACCTTAACACAACAGTAAACTGAAAGCTAATAAAATGACTTGTCTGTGTTAGCACAACATACCTATACATTTGAAATATAACTTGATCCATATTTGGTATACATACCGTGAGGTTTTGTTTTTCCTTCTCACTGTTCATGTCCTAATAGGTTCTTTTGTATCAGAGTTTCAGAGTTTTACACCCTAATTGGCTTTGCCAGATCATGGTGCTACTGTGAAATGGATGCATAGATAAATCTATCTCTCAATTTAAAAAAAAATTGGGAATGCTCTACTGTTAATTGTGAATATAACACTTTTCACTAATTTCATATGCATATAAGACTCCTAGCCACCAAAAACTACTAAGTCATATTCATCTTTGTAAATCCAGCTTCTGGCAATAGTAATGCTAATACCAATTGTCACCAGTCCATTCAGGTAAATTAGGTTGAATCATACAAAATTACCTACATTTGAACTTGGTAATCTACAAAAACAGTTTCATGTGGCTTAACCTAATGCAATTTCTAATCCTTTCAATAGTTCTGTAATGCAACTATTATCCCTATTTTATAGGTGAGGAACCTGCAGTTCACAGAGAAGAGCTTTGCCCAAGGCTACACTGCCAAGAATGTTAGGGTGGGGATTCAGAGCTACACAGCTTTCTAAATCCCATGCCTTTTTTCGTGCACCATACTGCCCTAAATGCTTTGATTATTTGAATATACCAAGAGAGCAATTTTGTTAAAAGCATAACTTAGTTCCATACGTGTTCCAAATCTCAGAATATATTTGTTTATGAAGAAAGCTTTATGTAGCATAATAATATTTACTAAAATTGTGATCAGATATCAGCATTGTGGGTTGTCTGAGACTTTTCTGGTGCCGTTAAAGTCCTCAGCAACATCAGCTGTCAATCTTAATCTACTATAGCTCATATGCACAGTAATCTTACCACATGTTCTTATCAAACCAGGAGATCTTTATTTTGTCTAGAATTTTGAACTGAAAAAATATGTTGGTCCAAAAAGCAACAACAAAAATGTCTACTGGAATGTGAGAATGTTACCATAGAATTTCTATCTAATTGTATAAAGTGTAAGGTAGAAAAATAATTAACCTTTGTGTCTGTAACCTTCCATCTTTTAAATTCAAAGGAAATGAATTAAAAACAAACACCCACAATAAAAAACTCTCTACTTAAAAGAAAGATAAGCAAGATAAGTAAATAGATGGGGGAAGTAACACTGATTTGTAAAAAGATTATTTACTGCCATCAGAGATATAGCTCAAATGGCTATCAAGACCCAGGAAATTAAATGTATTTGAAGTAAATTAGAAGTAGCTTTTTTTTCCCCTTATAATCATTCTAGGCTATTAGTTCAAGAAGTGTAAACAAGAGTTGTTTTTGTTTTGTTTTTTAATTACATTTCACCCTATCCCTAGAAAAAGACTTTAGGCCTCTTATGTAAATCATTTACTTTTTTTAAAAAAGGGAAAATTAAAAATGAGACACATCAGGTAGAAACACAAATCTCTGAACATTTTCAAAGTATGTACTTTTTTTTTTACATCTTAATTTTAGATAGATACTGTACTTCAAATAATTTTTAAAAATAATTTTTCTATATTTTTGGACCAGCACACTAAATAATAATCAAAAATATGTGGGACATGAAGCTGCATCTTCCAATATTTTGTTTTTGTTTCTTATTTATATTAATAGAATATTGAAAGTCTATCCCAAATCCTGTGATATTGCCTTCATATAGAAAAGCTTATTGAACATGATATATATGATAAGGAAAAGGAAAATTAACCAGTTCTTATCAATTCAGAACCAATATTTTAAATATATCCTATTACTAACATGTATACGCTCAATATCAATGTTTTAAAAAATATAAATTAATAGGATGTAAAGGTAATCTGGCTGTATCTCCTGTCATCTAATGATTGTCAGAATTGATTCCACTGCTCTGGATTACCGAGAAACTGCAGCCCCACTTGTCTCTCATCCAATTATAACCCTTCTCAAGTTGGCGAGGGCAATAAGGATATGCTTCCAAAATAGAGCATCTTTCTTCTATCAGTGATTTAGTATGGCATAGCAATGTCCTCTGTTAGAACATCAAACAGGTTAGAGTAAACTTCAAATGACTTGTCTTAGTCCATTTGGGCTGCTATAACAAAATATTAATACCATAAATTGGGTAGCTTACAAACAACAGAAATTTCTTTCTCACAGTTCAGGAGGCTGTGAAGTCCAACCTCAAGGTACAGGCAGATTCAGTGTCTAGTTCATAGATGGCACCTTCAAGCTGTGTCCTCCATAATAGAAGGGGCAAGGCAGCTCTATGGGCTTCTTTTATAAGGTCACTAATACCAGTCATGAGTACTCCACCTTCATGACCTAATCACCTTCCAAAGGCCCTACCTCCTGACACCATCACTTTGGGGGAGTTAGGATTTCAACAAAAGAATTTGAGGGAGACACAAGCATTCAAACCACAGCATGTGTGTTCCCAAAAATAGGCATTAAGGAGGAGAAAGAGCTCTCTGTGGCCTAATGACATAAGGAAATTCTTCATGAGCAGATGGACCTTGAAAGGCACAAAAAGGAGAAGGTAACTAGAAGGAGTAAGGAGGGAATTCCATGTGGGGAAATTTCCTACTGGTGAAATCAGAGTCAGGAATGCTCAAACTAATAGATCCTTGGTTTTCAGGATTTTATCACTTTTACTTCAAATAATTTTTGAATGAACTTTTCATCTGCCAAGTATTTGTAACTTAGATATTTGAAACCATTTGTTTTAAAAATTCTGTGAAAAACTTTGAAAAACAAACTTAAAGAGACTAGTTGGTTTCTCTAAAATGATGGTTCTACATTGCCTAATGAGGTTAAAACTTAGGATCCTAGATTCTGACAGATTTGATTGTTTTTTTGTTTGTTTGTTTGTTTTTGAGACAGGGCCTCACTCTGTTGCCCCAGCTAGAGTATAGTGGCATCATCATAGCTCACTGCAACCTAAAACTCCTGGGCTCAAGGGATCTTCCTGCCTAAGACACCTGAGTAGGTGGGACTACAGGCATGCACCACCATGCCTGGCTCATTTTTCCAGTTTTTTTTAAAGGGGTCTAGTTATTGCTCAGGCTGGTCTCAAACACCTAACCTTAAGGGAACCTCCTGCCTTGACCTCCCAAAATGTAAGAATTACAGGTGTGAGCCATGACTCTCATTTCTAGCTGTTTGACTTACTGATGGGGATTAAGGATAATGGGAACTTGATAATGTTGTTCCAAAGGAGCTTCATCAGGTTCAAATGAGACACTGTATGTAAAATGCTTAGCACTGTGCACATAGAGCCCAATCATAGATTCTAGTCATTATGATTTCGAATATACTTTAAAAGTGATTAAAAGGGGCCCTGTTGTTTTTAAACAGTTAAAAACAAGAATAATTATTTAGTAAATGAAAACTGAATGGGGTTTTGGAAAATTTATTTAATGTTCACCTCACCTTATATTAAAATAGAAAATAACATCTTGATTTTATAGTTAAATGTGAAAATAAAGCTACAAACAAGGCAGTAAAAACTGAGCACTGAATAATTTATCAAATATCTGTATGGGGAGAAATTTCTATTTATAAAAGTATTAGTGAAATAGAAGATCTTATTCACAGCTGGTGAGAGTGTAAATATTTTTTGTTTTTCTCAGAAACATTTTTGCAGTGCATGTTTAAAAAACCTTAAAAATGTTCATGTCCTTTGAATCAGTAAGTCAATCTATTTAGCAAATAATTAAATTCTAATAAAGCAATAAAAATTTTGCACAATGACTCATGGAAAAAGATGTTCACACTAGTGTTCATGTAAGGAAACAAAATAGTAATCCTGGAAATAACTTAATGTCCAAAAATAAAGGAATGGTAATTAAAATATTATATATCTACATTATATAATATCACAAATCATATAAAATGACATTTACAAGTTTAAGGACATAAGAAAGTTTTTTCTTTTTAATTTCAGAATATTATGGGGGTTCAAATGCTTTGGTTACATATATTACCTTTGCACCACAAGAATCAGAGCTACAAGCGAGTCCATCCCCCAGACAGTGCATACCGCATCCATTAGGTGTGAATTTACCCATCCCCTCCTCCCCCCTCCCACCTGCCTGACACCCGATGAATGTTACTTCCATATATGCACAAAAGTGTTGATCAATTAGATCCAAAAGTACACGTGGTGCTTGTTTTTTCATTCTTGCGATACTTAACTTAGCAGAATGGGCTCCAGATCCATCCAGGATAATACAAGAGGTGCTAGATCACCATTTTTTTTTTTTATGGCTGAGTAGTGCTCTATGGTATACATATACCATATTTTATTAATCCACTCATGTGAATTAATAAATTGATGGGCACTTGGGTTGTTTCCACATCTTTGCAATTGTGAATTGTGCTGCTATGAACATCAGAGTACAGATGTCTTTTTCATAGAATGTCCTTTTTTCCTCTGGATAATAGGATTGCTGGATCAAATGGTAGTTCTACTTTTAGCTCTTTGTGGTATCTCCATACTACTTTCCATAGAGGTTGTACTAAATTGCAGTCCCACCAGGAGTGTATGAGTGTTCTTATCTGTCTGCATCCACGCCAACATAAGAAAGTTTTTTTCAGCATTAAGTGGAGAAAAGCAAGATACAGAATTATAAATAGTGTAAACTTACAACTGTGAAGTAATATGCAGAGAAAAATGGAAAGAGATTAAAATAATAAATGTTTATTTCTTGAATGGCGAGATATGGCTTGTATAATTTCTTTTCTTTTACACTTTTTAATACTTAAACATATTCTATAATAAACAGTGGGAAAGTCTACTTTAAAAAGATACTTTTTAAATGGCTCAGAAAATGATACCCAGCGTATAGCGCTTTGACACGCTGAGTACTTTGAACTAAAGGACATTGCAAGGGCCTCAAGAAGCAAAGTCTGTCTCTGACCTTCTCCTGCCCTCCTGTCTTCTGCCCATTTTTCTCCCCCAAGGCAAGGCATAGAAAGTATAGTTCCTCATCTTTAAGGTAGGTCATAGAAACTAGAATCTCTGTCCTTCAATGACAGTCATACAATCTAGAAATACTACTCATCCTTTTGTGCAAGAGCTGGCCATAAAAATTCTCTGATAGGCCGGGCGCAGTGGATCGCTCAAGGTCAGGAGTCTGAAACCAGCCTGAGCAAGAGCGAGACCCCATCTCTACTAAAAATAGAAAGAAATTAATTTGCAAACTAAAAATATATATAGAAAAAATTAGGCGGGAATGGTGGCACATGCCTGTAGTCCCAGCTACTTGGGAGGCTGAGGCAGGAGGATTGCTTGAGCCCAGGAGTTTAAGGTTGCTGTGAGCTAGGCTGACATCATGGCACTCTAGCCCGGGCAACAGAGTGAGACTGTGTCTCAAAAAAAAAAAAAATTCTCTGACCTACCTTGTTAGACAGTAGGTCATAAGACCATCATTCCTGAGGGGGAATGCCCTAGACCCAGGAGGAAGGATTGCTACACAGAAAGGCCATGAAGAATCTGAACAGACAGGACTTGCTGGGTGCCATGGTTTGAATGTCCCCTCCAAAACTCATGTTGAAATTGAATTGCCATTGCAACAGTATTAAGAGATGAAATGTTTAAGAAGGGATGAGGTCGTGAGGACTCTACCCTCAAGAATAGATTAATGTCATTATTGTGGGTGTGGGTTAGTTATCATGAGAGTGGTTTCCTGGTGAATTAGAATAACTTCGGCCCCCTTCCTCTCTCTGTCTTGCACAATTGCTTGCTCTTCTGCCTTTCACCATGAGATGACCTAGCAAAAAGATCCTCACCAGATGTGGCCCTTTGATCTTGGACTTCCTAGCATCCAGAACTATGAGAAATAAATTTCTTTATAAATTACACAATCTGTGATATTCTGTTATAGCAACAGAAAATGTAGTAAGTCTTGGTTTCCTCCCTCAGTCTATTAGATTAGAAAAGTCTTCCATATCATATATAGCTTTTATTAAACAAATTTGTTATCTTATTCCCTTATTAATCTGTCTTTTGTTATAGAAATGTCAGCAGTGAACCTTATGATAGGTGAGGAAAAGTATCTAACTTTTCCACTCCTGAAATGACATGAAAATTAATAAGTTTTTCAATTGTGATAAAATATATATAACATAAAATTTACCATTTTAACCATTTTTTAAGCATGCAGTGATGGGATTAAGTACATTCAATGTGAATGTACTTAATCCCATAACAACCATACATCTCCAGGACTTTTTTCATTTTCCAAAACAGAAACTCTGTACTCATTAAGCAATAATTCTCATTATCTCTCTCAATAACTCTCCTTAGCCCCTGGCAACCATCAGACTACTTTAGATCTCTATAAATTTGACTACTCGAGGAATCTCATATAGTGGAATTTTACAGTCTTTTTGTGACTGGCTTGTGAACTAAGATTTTTGCAAACCATTTTTTTCATGAAAATATAAATACTAGAAATTAAACCAAATAGAAGATAAGGAAATAAAGCAGTAAAAGGTCAAGCAAGCTCCAAAAGTTTGTAAAAATAGCTGAGACATATTATGATTAGATAATACATAGTGATGTAAAATAATTTTAATAACCTTTTGTATGTCAAATATTTTAGTATTTGGGGAATTCAAGGAATTTAAACACTCCACTGAAAGGATATAGCCTCTAGTGAAACGTATGAAGAGAAACATAATTACCTGCTTATCAACATATAATTCTTTTAAAACACCTCTTTCAAACATAAAACTAGACAGAAAAAGTTAAAACCTGCTTATACTAATGAAATGCTCATGCCAAAGTACAGACCTCTCATTTTAATGAGTCTGTTATTCTACTGTATGTACAGTCTAAGCAGTTTTTGAAATGTTCTGATTATACTTAAATTACAATATAAATATAAAATAGCACAATAAGAGACATGTATTTATATTTTTGAAAATTAAAACTATCTATAGTATGCTTTATAGTTACAAATAGCAGCATTAATTTAACTGCTTGAAGTACAAAAAACATGGTATTTTAATACTATCACATTTTCTTCAGGTCTAATAATTCAGATTTTTTTTATAGTATGTACATATGGTCAGTTTTACATAGAAGAAACACATAGACTGATATGGATTTACTTAGCTGTTATAAGTTCTTAGCATTGACCCCAGAGTGCAGCTTTGTAGATTGGCTTAGTATCTATCTACCTACTGAAACTTCTGAATTTAAGTTAGTCAGAAAATTGTGTTAACATTTCAGCATAGATCAGGATTGTTTCAAAATCTTTCAGAGGGATCATATGGAAGAAGACACAAGATGGATAAGTGAAATTTCAGGGACATCAGGTAGAATGACCTTAGTTGTTATGTTTATTGTTCTGAAAATTAGTTTCGATGCAAAAACGGGTCTGACACTGAGCGAAATTGTATCAAAAATGAAACAGTAAAACAGAAAGCTTAAGTCACTGATAGACAGGGATCAACAAAACAGAACTTGCTCCCAGCTACAAAAAGGACTTGTCTCTGTTTTTCATGAACATAAACATATACAATGCTATGGTTCAGTGTTTAGACAGAATGGTGGACTTTGAGTAAATGCTAGTGTGAGGAATGTGTAGATTCTAACAGTTCTGAGAGAAATTACTAAGAGTTGGGAGACTCTGAACTCTGCAGACAGAAAGAACTAAGAGTTGGAGATTTGGAGATTGTACATACCAGTTGTTCTAGATTACATTTTGCATAATAATGAAGCAAATGAAGAGAGAAAAGAAATTTGAATTTTGCTTTTAGAACATAAATATCAGTATCACCGTTTGGCGGAACATTTTATATGTTAACTATTGTTCCAAAAATCTGTGTCTGTCTTTGTGCTTGTGAGTTAATACCATATGGGAGAGGAAAAAGACATGTTTTGGAATACATGAATACCGTAAAGTGAAGACACTGAAGCTCTAGTGATATGACCTCTAGCTTGACCTTTTCCTGTTTTTTTTCTTTCCCTCTTAGACTTTTTTCTTAAAAAAAGACATAGAAGTTCTGTCCTTTGATAGTAAATTAATTTAGTGTGCCTTCTTTAAAAAAGGCAGGGAGAGCAGGATACAGGGTGGCCAGCTCCTCCCTTTAGAATGTGTGGTGGTAAAGTCTAAGGGAAGTGGCCATAAACTTCTAACAAAAAATGTTTAACTATAATGAAAAATTTATTTCTTTCAATTTTTGTTATTAGACAGTTAAGGTCAATTAATTTCCTTTGCATTCCAACTCAGTTATTATTTTGGACTTGTCTTTACTAATGTGCTTAAGCCTGCCATCAGTTCATAAGCTTCCTCCAAAATTGTTTCTTTTTATTAAGCTTTAACCATTTTGAGCCTTGAAAACAAAATATAATAGAACATGTCCCAAGTGATATCAATAATTAAATTTGTGGAAGCTTTCCAGTTCCCTTGGTGTAACAAATTCAAATATAAATTTATTGCTAAGGGCAAAACCAAAGTAATGTCCTGCAGTGACTTGGAAATTTAGTTAACATGATAACTAACAAAACTTTCTAAAAGAATAGACAAATTGCTCCCAACTGCACATAAAGGCATATGACATAAGGTTAGACAAAAGATTCGTGATTTAAGTGTATTTCTTTTGAAATGCAAACAACCTAAAAGAATCTTTACAGCTCTCTTAGGAAAAATCTCCTGGGTGGTATCATTTGTGCTGAGAGGTCTTAGAATAGGCTGGTAGGGTGCTAATGGAAAATCTAACCATCTTGGCATTTGGGGATTTACATGATCAAATCCCTGGAGCACTTACTGAAGATGCTCACATAAATCTCTGCATCATTCCTCAAGATGCATTTTGCTTATTGCTGCTTTTAGCTCCACATTTTACACAGTTTTATTACTTAAGAAGTATTAGATAAGGAAACAGTCTCAATGCTATCTAGAAGAGGACACAACTCTGTTATGAGGATCTCAATATTTCAATTTATGTATTTATTTAAAAATTGTCTTCACCATGATTGCCATAACCATCATCAAATCAATAGTCAAAATTAAACATTCATAGTAAAAAGATGACTCAAGTCTAAGAAAAGTATATATACTTGTGTGCTTGGAATTAAATAAGTCTCTGTTTCTTATTTGAATCCTGATAATCTATTATAGTTTCCTTTAATCTTATAGGTTTTTAATAACATCACTTCATGGAATCCTTATAGACTGCTTAATATCCAGGGATGACTTTTGACTTTTGTGATATCCATATCTATATCATTACAAATTGTGTTGTAGTATGTGTAGTATGCTCTTTTTTAAAAAAAAATAGAAGATTGTGATTTTAGAATAAGGTACATATATTATTTCTATGGAACATAATAGATGAACTATCTACCAACAAGGACCACAACTTTATAGTCAACCCTTGGACGAAAGAACAACTGCTAATACTCAGACAGTTTCACATAAATACAAGCATAGTGGATTAGAACAGATGTGCCAATGCAAGGCTATCAATAAAAACAACACTTCATATCACAGCTTTCAAAGTAATTCTCTTATATAGAATCTAGAACTTGAAGCAATTTTTGTTCTTAGAGGGTAGGAAGAGGTAGGCTTTAGAAGTCACTGGTCCCATTCTGTCATTTTACAGTTGAAGGAAGTAAAGGTGTGTTTATGAGACAAGGAAGGCAAGGTGTGTTTATGAGACAGATGTTATCCAGATTATAGCCTGGCATATAACAGCACTCAATAAACATTTGTTGAGCGAATTGAACATATTAATCATTTCCCCCTGATTTTATTTATTGCAACTACTGCAACTTCTTATGTCTATGAGACCTATGCAGAAATAGGTGCAGGCATTGTGACTAAGATAATATATTGCAGTTTTTTCCCTTTGCTACAAAAACTGCAGTTATGAAAGCAATAGTTTTTTTGAGGGGAGGTTAATGGATTTGTAACTAGAAGAATAAAGTCATACTGCAACTTATCAAACATTCAGATAAAAACCTAAATTACATCAGCAGTGAAAAGTCATGTTGCTCAAACATCAATTCTAATTTAAATGTATTTCTGGAGACTAGGCAAAATATAATTCTATTCCTCAGCTGAAGCAATACTATTTCAAGGAAAATTAATATAGAAGTCTGACAAACAGTAATGTTAATAATCTCCTCATATGTCTTTCTGATGACAATAGTGATGACAACATCATATTACAAAAAGAAATCTCAATCTGAGCCAAGTAGGTAGAAAGAGTCCACCTGAAGCCCCCAATACAGTTAGGTTTCTTTTCAAGCTGATGGCCCAAACACTCACAAAGTGACATCTCCATGGAGCTGACATTTTGTGTGTGAGAGAGGCTGATATTTGGATTGCTAAACTATAGCTTCCAAAGTTCATGCAAAAGCATACGCAGACATTATCAGTTTGGACATTCCAGAAAGCACATACACCACCTAAAGTAAATTGGACAATAAATGTAAAACTAAATTTTGAGTAGTAAATTACTACAAGGCAATTGCTGAGTTGTTTATTTAACTCTTTTAATATTAAATAATACCAACTGTTTGTCATATGCATGTCAGCATGGTACTTCATTGAACTACAGCAGTTAGTAGAGTCCTCTAAGCATTGAGAGCTAGCTTAAGGACCATGGAGGGTCAAATTCAGAACTCTAGTAAGAGAAGGAGTCAAGTACCTGTACTATTCTCAGACATACTTAGCATATTCAGTTAAGTGGGGTAAAATGACTGCTAAGCTGGCTCAAACTAATGATGCCATATCGCATTATTTCGTATAAGATGAAAGTGAAGTGGGTGGAAAGAAGACTACTCCATAAGAGCTACAAAGTGAAATTAGCAGCCCAAAGACTATTAAATCACAAGGCTTTCTCTAGCTTTTGTTTCATTGAAACCATGCTTATGGAACTCTCCTCTGAACTTTCTCACTCTCCTGCTTATTTGTCTTCCTATCTTGTTTTCCTTTTCTTCTGTTTCATTTCCTTAACTCCTCTTTATAACCCACCGTGGCAAATAAACATGAAAATCCCTTCCTTCAGTAATTGTCAATGCTTTTCTCAAGTTAAAAATGTTCTCGGAGGGGCACAGTGTTCACGCCTATAATCCCAGCACTTTGGGAGGCCAAAGTGGGAGGGTCACTTGAGAACAGGAGTTTAAGACAAGCCTGAGCAAAATAGTGAGATCTCTGTCTCTACAAAAAATAGAAAACTTAGCCGCATGTAGTAGCACATGCCTGTAGTCCCAGCTACTGGGGAGCTTGAGGCAGGAAGATTGCTTGAGCCCAGGAGTTTGAGGTTACAGCAAGCTATGTTGACAACACTGCACTCCAGCCTGGGCAACAGAGTGAGACCTTGTCTCAAAAAACAAACTGTTCTGCACATGCACTGCCCCCCAAACACACAATAGCCAGAAAACAATGATTAACATTAAATTAGTCAACACAATATAAGTGGAGATAAAGTGGACTTTGTAGTGAATGAGGTGTCAGTGCTCTCGTTTTTGTACTCTTCTGCTAAAGTAATTTACTTTTTTAGAGCCTCATTTTTTGTCATTCATAAGGAATATTTTTTACTTCATCTATAATCTGTTTTCAGTCTTTCAGAAGTCTTGCAAAACAATCTGGCATCTCTAGTTTACTTTTTTCCTGGTCCTATGCACAGGAGACTTTTCACTTTCCTCTAGTTTTGACTCCATGTCATCATTTGTGAATCTGAATGTTTGTGGAATGTTTTCTTTCTTTTAAAAATCTTCTAATGTCTACCTTCTCTGTACCTTTTTTTTTTTTTATCACTTTTGATAATTCCTTTCTTTTTTCCAACATCTCTTGTTCACACTAAAACTTTGGTGCAACACATGGCACTGAGTACTGAGCACAGTATAATTGATTAGCATATTTATTTTGAATTTGGTTTGAAATGTTGGTGTGGCTTTCATATGTGTTTCTCTCTATAAATATAGCTAGTGATACATTTCAATATTTATTATGGATGTTACTTTAGACTGAAAATAACAGGCTGATAAGGTTAGGTTCCTTCAACTTGACTTAAGAGGCTAGCATCTTTATTTGTGCATATGTTGCATGCACAAATGTACACATGCACACATATATGTTGCATGTGTGTATCTGTCATTACTTGTCATTATTTGTTAATGATTATGGGGATTGGCTGGCTTCTGTCATGTACATATGAAAAAGTTGCCAAGATAGGTCACATGTTGAGTAATTTGGGGAGCTTCTAAGTTTAGAGAGAATTTTCTTTTTTGTTTTTTTAATTGAATGTAGAAGAAAACTGATGGGAAAAATGGAGTATTGATTTGGCTAATTCTTGTCTTTATTTTACAACAGGAAAGCTGTAAAAAGATGAGAATTAAGGCTTCTTACTCTCTAAGACTACATTAAATAAATCAACAGAAGAAAAGACTTAAATCTACTATTTACTGCCATAGATAGTTGTGTAAATCTGGTTCTGTGATAACCTTTACTACATTTTGCAAGAGGCATTCTGTAATACACATCAATAAACCAGGACTGAATATTTTTATTTAACATTTCCACTTAGAGACTATAGTTATTTAGTATTCCTTCTAACATTTTCATGGTATAAACTTATTTTAAAATTTTGATATGATCCTAATTATACAAAGAATTTAAAACGTGCTAAAATGTACAAAATCAAATTTCAATCAGAAACCAAAGGCAATTGCAATAACTATTAACAAAAGACTATGTCTAAATTACTAAAGTTGTCATGGTTAAATTAATATAAATTTTTAAAAGGCTAATTTATGATTAAGGTGTCTATAATTAATTTAAATTGGCCTCCTATCCTTGAGCTGTATAATGATAAGATTATAATAGATATCTTAAAAATACCATTCAGTTCTGAAATTCTAAAATGTATCTTTCAAAGTAAACTGTTTAAATTTTAATTTTTCTTCCATTTTAATTTTCTTTATATTTAGATAGACATGTGTTTATTTGTGTGTATGCACACGTATGATAAACTTTTTATTTAAATAGAATTAGAATGCATGTTACCATTTTCTAAGACTTCTACTAATTTATCATTCATCCACTTGGCTTTTAGCAAGTAAAAAGTTATTTTTTCATTTTGAATTTATCAAAGCACATAATGGTCAATCATTTCTCTCCAGCCTGTATTAACCTATATTGCCACAATGAATTTACATTATTCCATCCAAAAGCATTATTCCTTCTATAAGTCTATAGGATGTGGATATGTATGATAATAAGTAGAGCCAGTAACAAATATTTCCAGCTTTCTGCCACCGATGGAGGTGGGGCTTGTGTCTTGCTTTGGCAATGAAACATAAGAACTTGTATTATTTTTGCCAGTCAGATTTTAAAACCATATTCTGCCTTTCCAGTTGTTTGGAAAATGAGTCTCCAGCAGCCTAGGTCCTAGAATGAAGATGATGTAGAGGAGTTCCCATCTGATTCTCAATATAATAAGAAATAACCTCTGTTACTTGAGATCTGGGAATTGTTTGTGTTTGTAGACTATTCACTCCCAATGGAGTTAATGAGAAATGTTTCTTAGGGGCAAAAAATTTACCTTTCTATGTATAAAATACCTATATACATACAGTTTTTATGTGGTATTGAAATTCCATAGGGAGGTGATTAGGAAGAAAAGGTCTAAAAATGCTACTGTCTTAGACTATTCAGGCTGCTATAAAAAATATCATGAACTGGAGGGATTATAAACAACAGAAATTTATTTTTCACAGTTCTGCAGGGTGGGGAGTCCATGATCAAAGGCACTGGCAGATTCTATATTTGTTGGGGGCTCAATTTCTGGTTCACAAGTGGAGCCCACTCACTGTGTCCTCACATAGTAACTATTTCTCTGAGGTCTCTTTTATAATGGCACTAATCCTAATCATGAGAAGTCTACCCTCAGGATCCAATTTCCTCCCAAAGATCCCATCTTCTAATGCCATCATATTGTTGGTTAGGATTTCAACATGTGAATTTTGGAAGGCGAGGCACATTCAGACCATAGCAGCTCCTTAGGAGAGTGGCAATGAAAATGTGTTGAGAAACACTGCTGTAGATAAAACAAAGCCTATGATGTCATAGGCCAGATATGAGTCTCGACTACAAACTACGGCACTTTCAAAGTTTCATCATCAATCTGAGCTTTCATTGATTACTCAGGGTTATGGGGCTAATGTCAATAATAATACCACCCTCATATGCTTTGTGAGAATTAAATAAGACAATCCATAATAAAGGTGTATGCAATGCTTGCCATATGTAATTATTTTTAAAATGTAGGCATTATTTAATATTATACTCTAATTGTTATAATATTAAGAATAGTTTAATGTCCTGTGAAGAAATATATTACAA
The DNA here is from genome assembly GCA_008086735.1 of Cheirogaleus medius. Classification (NCBI taxonomy): domain Eukaryota; kingdom Metazoa; phylum Chordata; class Mammalia; order Primates; family Cheirogaleidae; genus Cheirogaleus; species Cheirogaleus medius. The sequence continues at coordinate 86,479,649 of VBSM01000272.1, read as the reverse complement.
TATTACAACATAAAGTTTAAATGGAAATTTAAATTTTAGGCAGTGTTAAAAGTAACTGATTATATTTGTCAGGATAGGGTAAGTTCTAAAACAAAGAATACTAAAACTTCAATAATTTAACACATTACAAGATATTTATTGCTAAACTCACAGTTCAAAACATTCAAGAGAGAGTGAGATAGTATGAATTTCATCTGATGGCTCAGTGCTTTCTACAGGATTTGGCCATCCAGTAAATGAGGCAAGAGTCAGAGCACTGAGGAAGATGGTACAGGAGAGATCTTAGAGGACAAATTTAGAAGTGCTTGCATTCCATTAGCCAGAACTCAATCACATGGTCCAATTTAACTGCAAGGGAGGCTGGGAAATTTGTCCAAGCTCTATGTGAAAGAAGGAAAGGATATGATTCTTGATTAACAAACATTGTCTCTGCCATCATGATGGAAATTCATTAGCACCCTCCAATGACCCTAAGTATTGGAAACCAATTAAAAGATACAGTGTATCAAGTTCTTCAAATGAAACTTTCAAATGCCCTGTGAGTAGACACTATTATTATCTTTGTTTTATAGTTAACTTTTGAGATCAGACTATAAGTGGTGGAACCAACATTAGAAGGCAGATCTGCCCTTCAGATCAGATTCTAGAGCTCTAGCTCTCAAGCAGTGTGCTCCATCGTTTCTCTATTTAGTAACCCATTTATTATCCCTTCTCTTTGTAGAGATAATGAAATAGAAATGCTGCCTTAATGTTTTGTTAAAGAGAACCAAAATTTTCCTGATGACAAGGGAATGGTTTACATAAGAATATTGCAAAATCTCCTCTGGATATCTTTAAAATAAAATAGGTTTCCATCTTTTTGATAGTCGAAATGTTATTCAGAATGAAGGCTGGAAAACAGGCTACCAGAATTTCTATAAATGTTCTTCCATCTTTGTGATATAATGTCTTTTAATGTGTGTGTTTGGTGGGGAGTAGAGAAGGGAGAAACAAAATAATAGGTAAGTAACAACCTGGACCTAAGCCAGCCATAGAGATAAACTGGGAAAAAAACAACAACAAAGCAAAAAACCCTCAATGCTCATCACACTATATAATTTTCATTGACTCTGTCTACACCAAGCATACCTAAAAGGATATTTGCCAAAAGGAGAGAGATTTGGTAAAACATTTCTCACACTGATAAAACCATAAATTAATTTAGATGTCAAATATATCTTATATTTGATACAGTATAAATATATTTAAGTTTTATATTTTTGCTAAATATATGTAAATAGTTATTGAAAATTTTAAATAGTATATTAAAACTAAAAACAAGATGAGATGGGGGACATGTACAATTTGTATCCAATTGTCAAAAACTCCATCAGCATTTTTCAATTTTAAGTATTTGGTCCCTTGGACCCTTTAAATTTGTATTAGTATATAATGGAAAAGCTGAAATTTCTCAGAAAAGAAAAATTTATTACTCTATTCCTTGTTTGCTAAGTAAAAGATTGATGAGTAGAAACTGCTTAAGAGGGAAAGACTTTTCATTCAAATTGAAATATTATTATATGAAGTATCTTATATATCATATTTTTCCTTCATTTGAAAGTTTGTCTGTAAACTTGGGCCATGAAGATTTGTTTCATTTGTGCCACTTTACCACTTAAGGAAGAGAATATATATTTATGTCTCTAATTTAGGCAAAATTATATCATTTAGATTCCCTGCTGGTACTGTATATAACAATTAAAAACCTAGTATTCTTTGTAAAAAGGACTTCAGGTACTCCATAGGCAATCAGAGTTTATTTTATCAGGCAGAAATAAAATAATTTGGATATTGGAAGAAAATCAGAACCTACCCCCAAACAGATTAGTTCTTCTGTATGATGGAACCATAGGCAGTTGAATTGGATTACATGTACCATTGGATTAATTCCATGGTATTACTGTAAGCGAGAATAAGCAATTTTTTTTCTAATTTGAAGAATCCGTTATGAAATGTGTCTGAAAGACAATTCAGTAAACAGATAAGTGTAAAACTCTATGGGTATCTATGAAACCTATAGATATCAGGAGTCTTTTTCCAAATCTTCAATAATCCCTTCTTTTGAAGAACAACAAAAATTCTGTTTTGGATTTAAAATAAATTTTCCTATTAGGATTACAGTTATGTGTTGCTAAAATTTAATTATACAAAGCCCAGATTGGAGCAGATGGATTTGGAATAATTTGGCAAAGAATCAAAGGGATTTTCTTGTGTTCATGAAATTGTGGTATAAAAATAGCAAAAAGTATATTATTTTACGTCATTAAACCTAGGTTATGCAGTAAAATAAGAGCTTTATATCTTTTAAAGGAAATGATACAATAAAAAGCAGGAAAAAATCCTTGCACACATACCAAGCCCAGCCTGTCATGGCTAGTGATTGAAATTGCACGTTTAAATAAATTGGCTTTTTTTTTTTTGGTGAGATTGATAATTCTGCTTATTCTGTAAAAACATTAGCCTAACTTAGATGAGAGGTTATCATCTTTGCTATTACCTAAGAGCTACTTTTTAACTCTTAGCAGGAGTTTAGGATTTGTACTTTATTAAGATGGTGGTCACGGGGTGGTGGACAACCTTGTACTGACATTAGGAAGATAAATATAATCTCATCAATGACCTCTGAGGTCCCTTTATGTGATGTAAAACATTCCAAATTTTAAAGTATAGACACTTAGAGAAATTGTGCCTCAATATTATATACTATTTACTGTAATATTATGTTTATTCAAAAGCTATGCTAATTTTGGAAGTATTACTAAACTCTTCAATCAAGGAAGAAAATGATTTTCCAAATTGATTTTAATTCTAAAGAAAGAAAAAAACTTCTTTCTTGAACACAAGTGAGGATATTTGTCAGAAAACACTTATTTTTTATGAAATGTTGCTATATTTCAGTCAACTTAAATACTTCCAGATTTCAATTGGAATATTTTAACAACTCCATGTAACGTACCCAAAATACTATTCATAAATAGCTATATAGATAGACTTATTACATATAGAGAAGTATTAGTGACTACTTCAAAATGAATTGATTCAAATCAGAAACTTAGAACATATTTCAGAAGAATAATATTCATTTTACACCTTGGCTTCCTCAAATCCTTTTTGGAACAAGGTGGAGTGTAATAAAGAAAAAAAATAATGTAGGAACAAGTGAGTCATCCTTCTACAATTAGAATTTTTAATGCTTCACTTATTTTAATTGTCCCGTGTCCTTTTGTAGATAATAACTCATACATTTCATTTAAATGTGATGTTTCTATATAGAGTGGTAAGACAATTTTATATAGAAAATTTCAAACCAAGCAATGGCTTTAAAAAGATTCTTTGATTTTGAAAAAAAAAATCACATATTTCTGTATGATTTAGTACAACAGGCTTTTTTTTAATTGATCAAATTAATTTATTGTAGTGTTATAATATTTCTACAACATGGTAGATGTTTTAAATCAATCCCAGGAAGAAGCACAGCCTGAATTTAAGAACATAAATTTTGTAGTCAGATCTGGATTCAGAGGAAGATTGTGGTGTTCATTAACTTGGGTTGGATACCTAATCTTCATTTTTCTCATCTATGCAACGGGAATAATATCAACCACATAAGGCTCTTATAGGGATTTAACAATATAATGAATTTTTAAAAACTAGCACAATTCCTGACACATCTTAAGTACTCACCACATAGTAGTATACATTAAAATTATTATTATGGATCAAACCTTTGATTTTTCTATATATGCTTCCTTGCAATTATAAAAAGAGCATGTTGTAAACAGTAAAAAAAAAAAAAGGGATTGGGGTTTTTTGATTTATACCACAACCTTGGAGAATCTGGTATAAAAAAGAAATATTTAATATTTTATTTCCTATATTATATAGATTGCCTTTATATGGTTATTTTATAGTTCTCCAGGAATGCCAACTCAGAAATTCAATCACAAGGCCATTTGATTACCTTACCCAAATTAGGGTTAATGATAATCTTTTATACACAGTCATCTTTACATGTATTAAAATATATATTTATCTGGTGGGCACATTTTAATATGTAATAATACCATTTCAAATTTTACATAAAAAAGCCTAGATTTCCACGTACATTTCTCTGTTTAGCTCCTTGTTTAGAGAAGAAAAAACAATTCATGTTTGGAAAGATATTGAAGCCAAATTCCCATTTGATTTTCTATATCTTAGACCCTCTAATTTGGAGGCATGGGGCTTCATTGTTCTAAGCCATTTCTGGCTTTTTGACTTAAAGAAAATCTTTAAAAATATGTTTTTTAGCTAAAGCACTGCTAAAATTGAATTTCCAACTTCTACTAGAAGGTTCAGGTTTTAAAGGCTTTCCTTTAATTAAACAAACATTTAGAGTAAGAAATCCATTTCTAACATACTCATTAAAAGTGTGTTAAATTTAATTGAAATATACACATTTTTCTAGTACAAGATCTTATTAGATCTCTCAGAAGGTGATATCTTCATATCTCTGGAATTTGTCCATATTAAATTTCTGACTGTAAACTTGCTACTTTGATGATTTAGTGTGAGTCCTAAACTATCATGTTGGATGAGACTCTTGTAAAATTTTATTTCCTTAGTCACATTTTATATCAAATGAGATACTGATGATGCATTCTTTTAAAAAATTAGTTATGAACTTGTCTTCAGGAAAAGTGGGAAACATGGCTTTCAAAATTCTTTTGTTACAGACATTATGTCAAAATTTAGGTAGTTTTTGGCAGAAAAGATGGCATACCAGTCAATCACTGGGTTGCTGTGTCATTTTTAGTAGGTATGTAATTATGAATGCAAAGTAATGATGCTTGGGAAAACATGCCAATTAAATATAACCAAACAGATTTCCCTTAAACCTGTGTGTGGTCATTTGTCACACTCTACACAAGGATAACTTACTGTGAGATATGAAGCAATATTTTTCTGCCTTAAAGGACATCAGCAATTGGTGGTAGGTCAATCTCATCCAACCTACCATGTTTCCCCGAAAATAAGACAGTCTTATATTTATTTTTCCTCAAGAAGACACCCTAAGGCTTATTTTCAGGGGATGTGTTATTTTCCCCTCAAAGCCTCAGCTTGTAGCACACACATGATGGCCAGGACCTGACAGGAGGAGCTGACCTTGTTGGTGGGGCTGCCTGCACCTTTCAGGTCACCTCTGGGATAGTAGCTGTCATGATGGGGCAGATGAGAAGGGCTGCTCATCTTCTTTACCGCTGGGGGATGAAATGCATGGGTTGTGCAGATACGCTGTGTAGCCACGCCCATCACTAGGTCTTATTTTCAAGGTAGGGCTTATATTGGGCAAATGCTTAGAAATCCTGGTAGGGCTTATTTTATAGGTAGGTCTTATTTTCAGAGAAACACGGTATCCCTTCTGCTTCCCACAGACACTCTTTCTGCCTGTGAGTTATTTTATAAGTTACTAAAGGAAAGGCGTTTACAGATGCTGAGTCTATCAAGTATAAAATAGAATTATCTTTTGCCTGATAAATAGCCATGAGAAAACTCTTCTAGGTGAAATGTTTTAATATCTTCCTTTCTAAGACCCATCTTAAAATTAAAGATCTTATAAGTCCACAGTTGTCCTTCAGTAAATTCAGGGGATTGGTTACAGGATCCCCATATATACCAAAATCTGTACATAATTCAAGTCCTGCAGTCCACCCTGTAGAACCTGGGTATACTTAAAGTCCACCCTGGGTTTTCATCCAGTTAATTAAAATTGTATTTTCAATCTGCCTTTGGTTGAAAAAAATCCATTTATAAGTGAACCCATGCAGTTCAAATTCATGTTGTTCAAGGGTCAACTGTATATGATTTGTTAATTCCTGCATTATTTTACTAGGAACATTCAATTTCTTCTATAAAGAACATTTAAAAAATTTCCACCATGTAAGGAAATTTGATGGTGATAAAGACTGGGGCATGTGTTAGAGAAATAAACTAGACGTTGTAATCCCAGACTTCAAATCAAGTCTAAATGTTTACAATGAAAGTTTTAAAGAATTATCAATTATTTTCCAGTGCTTCAGGAGATAAAAGGGATGTCAATCCAATGAATTTTGGATTTTTTTTTTTCAGACCACAGTATAATCCAATTCAGATTTCTCAGCCTTTTGGGAGGGGGACAACAAAAAGCTACCATGTGAACTTGTTTATTCTTAATGGTTAAGCCTTTTTAAAAACAGGATGCTAAAACAATACCACATTCTGAATCGTTACTGTGAGAATTCAAGAGATTTAACTTCAGCACACTAATGCACTTTTTTCTTTACAACTAAATACTGTAGATCAAAAGTGTGCCTAAATTACTCTTAATGCTTCACAAGAAGTGGCTTGTTTTATTCTCTTGCAAGACTATTTCATTACCATAATTTCCAAGCATGCTGAGATGTCATAAGAACGCTTCTAATTGCTTGGATGTCGTTGACCATTTTTTAAAACATACAATATCACGCCCATAATAGGCAAGGGAGAACTAAATTAACTGGCAGCCCCAAAATGTATCCTCCAAACAAAAGACTCTTCCTCAAACGACCTCATGTGGAGAGACTCTTTCCTAATATTTTCCAGTAGGGGGAACTAAAGACTCACCATCCAGTATTTAGCTCGGCTGAGGGACCTGCGTGAGTTCCTATAAGCCGCCTTCTAATCAACCGAACAAGCATCAAACAGCTACCAGCGAGCCTGTGATCACACGTGGGCCCAGCCACACGGGCCACACCGGGGCACCGCAGACACCGGCATCCCTTTGATCTAACCTGGCCTTCCTCAATCATCCCTGGTAGTGAATGACATTCACGTGGTAGCGATTGCCTTAATTTTCAGGGTTTTGTCGTCTTTGGGCTGAAATTTGGCTCTTTGGGGCTTCTATTAGCTCAGCTGTGTTTTCAGTTTTCCTGGATCAGAGCCTATGTTTTCTGAATTTCTTTTCAGAGGTGCTAGTCTCTGGAGGGTAAAGACTTCGGGGATCCCTCGCCCCTGAGCTCTTTAATCCCGGTTCCTCATCCTAAGCATCTTCTGCTGAACTCCTTCCATCCCACGATCCCGCATCAAACTCATCTGCGAGGGGTCATAAGCAACTGAGTAACATAAGAGGTGATGCCACCCGTTCCCCTCTCTCCTCCCCCCGGGGACACCGCAGGGGGCCATAGATCTTGGCTAAAACGAGCCAGTGGAGGTTAGAGATTTCTGTGCGCCTCCCTCTTCCCTTTTTTTCTTGTGGGCTTTAACCATGGGAAGCACCCATACACAACCTTTCCGGTCCAAAAGGTGGTGGTTATGTTTCGTACCCTTTCCTTTACTTTCTCCCGCTCAGCTTCTCATTTTGCTAAAAGATGAAGAGTGAGTGTTTGTGTGATTTTAACGGGTAATGAGGCTGCGCCCTGGGTCCTGGAGGATGATCCTTCTCCAGAAAGCGCGTGCAGCTCCGACAGACGGAGGGATGAATAATTAGGAAGGGCTTCCATGAAATCACTCACCGAGAAAATTACCTGCCCTTTAAATGGGACGCGGCGAGGAGCAGGAGGCTAGAGCCCACCTATCCCCTCCCGAGGCGGGAAGGAGGGGGAACCAGGAGGCGCCGAGAAGGGGAAGGAGTTGACCGGTGTCCTCCGCCCTAGGCAGCAGCCCGGGCTCCCAATTTGTTAATTTCCGCCCCCCTAGCACTCTCCGCTCTCCAGGACCCCCCCCCACTCCCCAGCGGGCTGGCGCCCCCTGCTCTGGCGGGTGGCAGAGTCTGGAGGTGGAGGGCTCAGCGCACCCCCTCATCCCCCCGCCCCCCTCCCCGGGGCAGACTCCAAGCAGCTTTCATTC
>VBSM01000272.1:86452265-86471668 GCA_008086735.1 Cheirogaleus medius | reverse complement strand
AAAAATACTCCGGACGTGGAGCTGCTACGGAGAAGGAGACGGGGAAAGCAAACCAGTAGGCAGGCCAATGGTTTTTCGGCAGCGCGCTGGCAAGTTGGTGGAACACTTTCTAGGAATTTGGTCTTTTTCCTCCCCCTTCATCTTCTTGACTTCTGAAGAAAAAACTTGTCTTTGGATTGTAATGGAGCCTAAGGACAGAGGGTTAGACACACTTGAATAATCCCTCCGGCTGGGCTGAATTTGTGGGAATTTAGGAAGCCAGAGTGTGGAAATACAGCAGCCTTTGAAGTGCCCTCTGCTAATTTGGATGGATCTAAATGTGCCCCATTCAAGACCTCGGCCAACCCCTTCTGATCTTGCGATTTGTTCTTCTCGACTTTAATTAGTATCTAGGAAAGTCTAAACTTTGGACCTACCTCTTTTTTTGATACTTATTTTTGTACGTTTGCTCTCTGGGATTGGTTTCTTAAACAATCTGGATCCTTTTTAATATGTCAAAATGAATCTGCTGATGTTTACACAACTACTGTTCTGTGGATTTTTATATGTTCGGATTGACGGTAAGTTAAATATGCTTTTATCTCTTTTGCTCAACCCCCCAATCGTTTATTTCTAAGTAGGATGTGGGTTACAAATAAAATGACATTTTGTCTGTTAGTCCGTTTTGGACAGGCATGGGCTCTTTGGGGGCAAAGGTTTTAAGCCTTTTGTTTCTAAACTGCTGCAAGTTGATCATGTTAGTTAGTGGTCACCTATTGTTATTGTTGTTACAATTTACTTCATTACTTAAGGAGTTGGATAATAAAATGATGGGCTCCTAGTTTTGTTAGAAAAAGAAATATTGAAGTAAATCTCCTGAAAGAACCTAATACTGTTGTGCCTGATCTCTGATGTTTGCTCTTGTGTCTGAACTTTGGCTTAGAAATTCAGGCGAAGAAATATAGTAACAGACACTCCAAGGAAGGTTCAATGGGTTAGAAATTTGAGATGGGGTATCTCAGGGATCAATGTGTATCACCTGTGTGCCAGCAAATGCCCTCCTAGCATGAAATCGGAATGAAGAATTTAGATCATAGGGAGAAAACTGTCAAAAGTAAGACTGGGTGAGGCTCCAGGAAGGACACAGCATCAGCTATGGGCTGGCTGCAGGAGTGGACCGACCACTCCTGCACCAGCTCAGTCTCCAGTGGGCAAACACAATGGGGACCTGAAACAGGTGCTGTAGGTGTCTCCCTTTAGGTTGAGTGAATCTGTAAAGCAGAAAGCGTTCTGCCTCAGATTCTCCTGTCTTTTGTTCAGATTTGGTTTCCTGGGATATTTGCACAGGATGTCAATTTCTTGTGAAACTATTGCAAAATCCTTGTTTGTAGTTTTTTTGAATGAAGAGGGGAAATAATCATTAACATGCTTTTTGGTTAACTGACAAAAGTCAAAAGAATGTTTGGTATCAACCTTCTCAGGGACTTTAATTTTTTATGTCAATGGCAAGGATTGGTATAACAAGAGGACTAGAGCATTTCTTTTTCCTGGAAATGTGGATTGTAGTACTTTAGATTTTTTAATTACTTACTGTACTTGTAAAGAATCTGAGGTGTATTGGTACAAATATCTGAGCCATTATAATGGCTTGTTGCTCCATAAACTTTTCTCCAGCATTTGCATTGTGGACTAATTCATTATTTGAGACACTGCCTATTTTTGCCCATCTCGTGGTAGCTAACTTTGTTCCTGGCAGCTACTGGTGCATGGAACCCAATGTATTGGACTCAAAAAGGAAGCCTTTCTATAAACATGAGGCAATACAGATGAGTTTACCTACTGTCAAGTAGCTGTTTTCAATCATGGACTACATGAGTACTTTTGCCCCCCAGCGATAGTAGGGGAGGGATGCATGTTTGCACCCTGCCTCTCCCTTTCCCCCTTCTAAATAGTAGATGTTTAGTAATTAATTACTGTGAATTACGCTATGGCAATATCTATGATATCTGCAATCATTCACCATGCATTTTCTTCTTCAATACATTTACATTACCATAACAAAAAGGTTTACCTATTTGTCCCAAATGTGTTTGATTATCATGATAAGACGACTTTGGTATAACTTTTGAAACAATATGTTCTCATAAACCATGAATTTACATATCTCAATAACAGAAATGTATGTATAAGGTTTATATTAAACTATAGAATTATCACCAAGTTTTTTTTGTTTGTTTTTTTTTAACCATTGTGACGCTAGGCGGAATACAATTAAATTGCTCAGTGGAAGTGACATAGGAAATCGGAAAAGCTTGGTGTTACAGAATGTAATTAATGTACCAGGGTGTTTGGAGATATATGAAACAAATGCAATTAGCCAGCTTGCTGGAACAGCAGTAGCAAGACATCATTTCTCTCCTCCTTCCTTCCCTGCCTCCCTCCCTCCCTCCCTTCCTCCCTTCCTCCCTCCTTCCTTTCTAACCTCCCTCCCTTCACTCTTCCTCTTTTATCCTCTCTCTCTTCTCTTCTTTCTCTTCCACACCACACCCCCTTCTGCCTTAAAGACACACCTAGAACCTTTGTTCTGATTTATCCTCCTTAGAGGATAAGGAAGCAGTTTGTGTCTGGGCCACAGTTATGCAGCAGAATTCATAGTAATGTAGTGAAAAATGCTGAGATTGAGGAGTTGAGACTGAAAGGCAATGCTAAATTTTCTGTGTGAAACTAGTTTTGCATTTAGCATCTGCTGTGTCAAAGCAAAGGTAACTGTGGACATTCTTAGGAAATTAGTATATAAATCGTATGTTTGACATTGGATTGCCTTTGGATACTTCAGAATGATGACAGCTTCTCCATAGGGATTGTTTAAAATTTGGATTGTGGACAACACTGCCCTCTAGGCTGTTTCAACACTTTGGGACCCAGTGTTCACATATATAATGAGGAGGTTGGTTTGTAGGATCTCTAAGCTTTGTTATTTTTCCAGGATTCTATGGTTTCTGTTTACTCATTATCCTTCTTAGATGTGTGTGCTTATTCTCCATATGAATTTCAGATTTAGAGAAGCTTGTACCATTTCGAAGATATACTGACTATCCTTGTGCTAGACACAGAAATTAATTTTATTCAGTGACAAATGATACATAGATTTGCATTGAAATTTCCTTGGTGGGTTATTTATATGTGCATTTTTATAGTATGTGAAAAATGTTAGAGTTTTGCCTCTTCATGTAAGATATGTGTAATATAATTTATGATTTTGTCCCTGTAGCAATCCACAGAAAATAAATATGAAGCTAGTTGAGAACTACAGGCAAACTTTTCTATTTGGGATGTAAATAAAGATTTTCTCATTTGATACAGATTAACCACATGTAAATTTTTCTCTACCGGTATATAGGAGAATATTTATTAAGTGTGGATGGCCTTTGTTTTCCAGATTTTCTTTATTTTTAAATTTTTTGAATAAGAACATAGTTTTGCAGTTACTTAAGGGGAACTAATATGAACCATCACAAGACTTTTTATTTACATCTATATCCCATATATTGCATCAATCCAATAATGCTACAATACTTGTGAAAAGGTGTTTTTAAAATGAGAATGATTTTCTCATCTTTACTACTTAACTATTCCTAAATGAAAATGGCACACATGATATTTGGGAAGATAATGTGTGTGCATAGTGCAGATGTATAATCTCTTACAGGGGTTTATACATCTTGCTGAAGTGCTTCTTTCAGTAATGGGCTTATTATTGTAGCCATATGTAGTCCATTTCAGAACTTAAATTGCATATAAGTAACCTGAAATTTGTTCTTGTAGCTATGCAGTAATATCACATTTGAATTGGCTTTGTTTGAATAACCTTTGATGCTATGCAACATGTGGACCATAAACCAAAAGGATTTCTTAGAACATTAAACAAGAATATCGTAAAGAAAAAAAAGGTCATGAATATACAAAAAGAACAGTTCTGGCCATTTCTTCCCTGAGCAGCCTGTATAAAATAGCAGCTTTGACAATAAAAGTATTGATATATAAGTACATTATATAAATTTGGATGCATATATAGCAATGAAGGGAGCTTATGTATGTGGGATGTGTGTGTACCAAGTAATATCTGCTTAAGTAGTTCCTGCAGTCTATAGGAGATAAATTTATTCCCATGTACAATTTGATTTTTGAAGAGTATTATGAAAAAAGATCATATTCTTAGGTATTTCTCCTCCTTTTCCTCCTTCTTTCTTCTTCCACTTCTCATTCTCTTTCTTATTGTCTTCTCATCCTTTTTTCTTTTCTTTCCTTTCCTTTCCTTTTTATTCTCCTCTTTTTTGGGGAGGCCTGGTGAAAAGACTTAGAAAACATTTGAGGAGTGAAGAAGATAGGTGCAAGTGTCCTTGCAGATTTAAAAATCTACATTTTAGGGACCTATGTTAATAATATATAAAATTATAATATTTTACTTTTGGACATATTAAATGGGAGTTTTATATTTCTCACTTTTCTTTTACAATACCCATATAACTTTATGCAAATTTGTATTACATAGATCCTTTCTTTTTCCAGTTTAGACAAGCAGAAGTCTCCAGATCTGAATTCAAGCAGACAATGGAAACTTACAGAGTGCCCTTTCGTAGATTTATTTTTAAAGAAAAGTTATGTTTCTTATAATATCTCCAGGTGTAGATCTATCAAACTTAATTAATACATTGACATGAATATTGACTTGCTTCCTATTTAAAAAAAAATTATTTCATATAGAATGAATGAATGATTATAAATAGTCTTTTAAGGAGAAATTTCTATAAACTCTTTCAATGTTTTAGCAGTGTGTTATACCATAATAGAGATGTAATGTAGCATCTAAGAGTATCATACTCACCCAAAATACCAAACACTAACTTGAAACAGTGTTGGGGTAAGCTAGGACTCAATCTTTAGTGTTTTCTCTTCTGTTTGCAGACAATCATTAGAATCATGCATTTAATCTTATGAGTTTTAAATACATGTTTATGCTGGTACTTCTCAAATTTCCCTAATTATTACATGGAGGAATATATGATTCATGAGGACACAGCTTGGATCCTCTAGATACTGTTGTATCTGCAGTGCCTGTAGCCGTGCATGACTTATCTCCCAACTACTTGACATCTTTGTTTTATGTCTAATAAGGATATATCAATCTCAAGCCCAAGATAGAATCTGCTCCTCTTTCTTGTCATTTCCATCTCAGTAAATGTCTTCACTATTCTCATACTTTTTCATGACCTTAAACTAGTAATCATTCTTGACTTGTTCTTATAGCCTATATTCAACTTGTTAGTGAACTCTTGGACATCTATCCTGATTTCAACTATTTTGTGTATGTGTTTGTGATTTTTTTCTCCAACATTTTATGAACATTTTCAAACATTTTCAAAGCAAAGCTGAAAGAATTTTACAGTGAACACTCAGATATCCCCGCCCAGATTCTGCCATTATTTCATTATACTTGATTACCAACTATCTAACCATTTATCCATTCCTCTTTGTATCCATTAATTCATCGTATTTTTTGATGCATTTTCAGATAATTAGATACTAAATGTTTCTTACTAACTTAACTATTGTCATCTTGGTCAAAATCAGGACTATTGCAATAGCCTGGTAAATGAGCATCCTGCTTCTGTTCCTGTTCCTCTTATTCTCATATCTTACCCCATCCCAGTTTTCCACACAGCGGCTAGAGGGACCTGTAAATAAGACACACGTTTTCTAGCAGCTCCTTACTCATGGTTTCCACTCAGAGATCTTCAGAGTGGTTTGCAAGACTCTACAAGTTCAGGACTGTTTCTACCTCTCTGACCTCATCTGCTCACACTGTCTACTTATAGCCCAGATTTAGGACTTTTATTTAGATATAGTGAGTCATGGCCTTTGCATTTGTTCTCTCCTCTATTAGAAATGCTCTGCCACAGATCCTCACATGGGGAAGTCTTTTAATTGATTTAGTAAGTTCCTATTCCAGTATTATCTCTTAAGAAATATGGGCCACCCAGTCTAATATTGCTTCATTTGAAACTCTATTGGACTGCCTTTTTTTACCTGTCTTAAATTTTTTTTTCATAGCACTTATCACCCCCTGGAGAGGGGTGTGTGTGTGTGTGTGTGTACGTGTCTACATATAGTTGTAGTAGTCTAAGAAGTTACACTGCTACAACTTCATGAATAGTGGCAGAAGATATGAGATTCCTGGGTCAGAAATGATACACTTCACTAGTCATGCCACAATAAGCAGCATGACTTCATGTTTGTGTTGATTTACTTAGCCTCTGAAGTCCCTTGGGGACAATGTGGAGAAGCCCAGGTATATGATGTACACATAGTGGGTCCGCCTCACAGCTGAGAAACCCTGAGTGTTGGACCTGGATATTTTATAATAGGTAATAAGGTAACTTGCTTAACTTTTGCCCTGGAGCAAGACATTTTCTTTATTATACTGGACACTAAATAAATCTTCTTTCTGCTCTCAGGAGAGACCATCTATATTTTCTAAGGCTGTTTGCTATATAAATATCCTTGAAAAGAAAGTTTGGATCAAAAGAGCAGTTAGTCTTCTGCTAGCAAGGCATGCAGAAACATGAGAGACCCAGGGAGAATATTTTCCCAACAATAGATGGGTAGGCGTTGGTTTATTTATTGTCTGACTCCTCCACTAAGCTCCCAGTGCAGGAACTTAGCTTTGTCTGTCATGTTTGCCAAAGTACCTCTAGTGCCTAGAGTACTGAATGACATAGTAGATATTCAAATTTTTGTTGAGTAAATGAAAATATGCTTGTAGAGTGCTTTTAGGGTGTTAATTTTCAGGCCCTAGGACAAAACATGAAACATCCACCATTTGAATTAGAATGTGTGTGTGTGTGTTTCTGGAGAGAGAGAGAGAGAGAAAGAGACAGAGTGAGAGAGACAGACAGACAGATAGACAAAGACCGGGACAGAGAGAGAGTTATCAAATATACATATTTTAACTTAAATGACATCCTGATTTCTGGTGATTTAATATTCTGTCTTTCACCTGTTAGGACATATAGAATTTACCATTTGCTTTGGTATGCCTTTTTTCCATCTAACAAAGAATATTCCTCAGAGGCTAAGGTGGGAAGATTACTTGAGCCTAGGAATATGAGTCCCACCTGGGCGATATAGTGAGACCCTGTCCCTAAAAATAAACAAATAAATAAGTAATAAAGTTTAAAAAATATTATTCTCTATAATAGTGATTTTTCACAGGCTCTCTCCCTGGATCCTCATAAAAATATTACTGTGGTTTTAGCACTCTTTTGAGCAGAATGACTATTTTGACAAAGCCCTCCTACAAATGATTCTGGTATGTCTTCATGGTACCATATACACTCTCCCACACTGAGAAACACTGACTTATGTGATGATATCTAATCTAGAAATTGAGACTTTTTTGTATATTTCAGGCAGCTTTCACTTTCTACTTAACCATTCGCAACAAATAAAAATGATTATTCTAGTTTGGAGATAGAATCAAATAGATTAGTTCTAAAATTGGTCCCCAAATATATAGCTCTCTAATAATTGAAAAAGAAGAAGATTAAAAGTAATATCCCCTATCATGGGCATTGTCTTACCCTCTTTGCTGTTGTGATTATCAGGACTACGGAGGGCCTTATTTACCATTACTGACACTAAAGGGAGTATATCTCACTAAAGGGAGTATATCTCAGCAATATACTCAGGGAGATACACTCAGCAATTTGGCAAGTGGGAACTTCTTTATAGACTTACTTTTGGTGTTAAGAAAATAAGTTCAAGAGGTTTAAACTGGAAAATTTATTTTTCAAAACTGAGATACTCAAGGCTGACATACTCTCTAAATTTTGCTATTTATATTTTCTTTTTTTCCCAATAGCTTTATTGAGATGTAATTCATATTCCATAATTCAACACTTTAAAGTGTTAAATTCAGTGATTTTAGTATATTCACAGAGTTGTACAACCATCACAACAATCTAATTTTGGAATGTTTTAATCACCCATAAAAGAAACTCCATGCCCTATTTGCCTACTCCTTCACAAACCATAGGAAACCACAGGTCTACTTTCTATCTCTATAGATGAATTTATTCTGGAAATTTCATATAAATGGGATCATACTATATGTGGTATTTTGTGACTAGCTTATTTCCCTTAGCATAATGTTTTCCGGGGTCATCTGTTGTAGCCTATGTCATTTATCCTTTGGTTTATTAGCTGATGAACATTTAGGTTGTTTTGACTTTTTGACTATTATAATATTGCTGCTTTGAACACTTGTATACTAGTTTTTGTGTGGATATATGTCTTCATTTAACCTGGAGTGGTTAATTGCTAGGTCATATTTTAACTCTATCTTTAACATTTTGAGGAATTGCAAGACTGTTTTCCAAAAGAGCTGTAACGATTTGCATTCCCACTAGCAATATATGAGATAAAAATCTTATTTTAATTCACCTTGCAAAGAAAGTATTGAACAGCCTTTATGAGTTGGATTTCATGTTTTACACTGAAACAATTTTATTTTACAATAATATGACTTATTTTCAATAGTCCTGATTTCGAATCTCTTCAGTGATTGTTGTCTACTAAGTCTTCTTTAGTTGCTTTGTAAAATTTTACAAATACAGTAACTCAGTTGAACTTGTCACTTTTAGCAGAGACCTTAGCATTACTATATATAAATCCTAAAATGATAGCATCTCAGAACTAGGAGAAATATTTGCAATCATGTGACACAACTCTCTTATTGGTTGGATACGTGGAGAACTGAAGCTCAGAGATTTTATATGCCTTGTCACAGATCCATGGCTACTAAGTGATAGAGCGGAAGCTAGAGTCCAGGATACTTTATTTCTATACCATGCTTCTTCTTGTGAGAGGCTATTGCTGGCTTCCTACCCCTGGAACTCCTTAACAAAAGTTCCAGAATCTTGCCACTGAAAGCAACCAGCTGTTTTCTGAACATGTCAGTAAGAGAATTCGGTTAGATATGCTGAAGTTATTCTTTTTATTCAACAGATGCTTATTGACCACCTATTTATAGATAAGACAACGTGCTTGGCTCTGTGAGGAACATTTGACCTGTTAAATTATTCCTGCATTCAAGGAGATCACTACTTAGTAGGGAAGGAAACACAAGGTCAAGTCACTAGAACAAAATAGTAATGCCTGCTAAATGGGAGGAGGTCTGAAGGTATATACAACACAGCCTGAGAATTCAGAGAAGGAATAGGGGATTTCCAGCTAATACAATCTAGGAAGCGCCAATACCAAATGAGTCACTTAACCTGGGCCTTAGAGGAACAGTGTTTTTTGTTTTTTTTTTTTTTTTGAGACAGAATCTCACTTTGTTGTCCAGGCTTGCTTGAGTGCCGTGGCATCAGCCTAGCTCACAGCAACCTCAAACTCCTGGGCTCAAGCAATTCTCCTGCCTCAGCCTCCCGAGTAGCTGGGACTACAGGCATGCACCACCATGCCCAGCTAATTTTATATATTTTTTTAGTTGTCCAATTAATTTCTTTCTATTTTTAGTAGAGACGGGGTCTCGCTCTTGCTCAGGCTGGTTTCGAACTCCTGACCTTGAGCGATCTGCCCGCCTCTGCCTCCCAGAGTGCTAGGATTACAGGCGTGAGCCACCGCACCTGGCCTAACAGTGCGGTTTTGATAGGTAGAAAGATTGGAAATTGCATTCCAGCAAAAGAAGTAACAAGAAATGACATGGAGATGACAAAGGTGTGCTAAGAAAAAGGCAAGAAGTCTAGATTGATTGCAGCATAGTTTGTCTGTAGGAAAGATGATAATTGAAAGATGGTTAGTCAACAAATACTACCGAGTTTAAACAAGTAATTTAAACTTTCTATGCCTCAGTGTCCTTACCTGTAAAATGGATGTGGTAATAATGTCTATCTCATACAGCTGTTATGGAGAATAAATGCATATATATAGGAGTATATTTTATATGTATCCGTGTGTGTGTGTATGTGTGCGTGTGTGTGTGTGTGTGTGTATAATGTATTGCTTTGAACAGTGCCTGGTACTTTATAAGCATTTATGATTGTGTATTTTTATTTCTTGCCTGGTATGAACAAGGAAAATAATTAGCAGAGGACTTTGGCTATCAGACTAATTATGGACTACATTTGGGCACTTCAGGATAATTTTAATACCATTTTTCAAGCATCAGTTTTCAGGTAACTGATTAAGAATTTTTATTGCCTCTTAAGGGAACTCATCTGTGGCCACACCTATGCAACTGTGACAAACATGCTATGACATGTGTGTTTCCATTGCATCATATACTGATTACAGAACAAATGGGATTTGCACGCGAATGGTGTTATGAATGAAAGGAGTAAACAAGAGAGGAATATTACAAACAGTGATTTGTTAACAAATAGAACATGCTTGTATATCCCTGCATTTTGGTACATATTGATTGATTTATATTTTATCCAGAATATTTTTTATCTGGTGCTTTTGATATTAATATAAAATACCATGAAGATAAGTCTTGTGTAAGACAAACTTACTGAGTTCTGAATAAACACTCCTAGTATAGAAAATATTTTTAAAATTAACATTCAATCTCTACTCATTATTTTTTCTAGGTAGTCCACTATCTTTCTTATTTAGTGTAGACATTAATTCTAATAATGTTTTATAATCACCCATTAATTAGATTTGTATAGTGAGTCATTGTGTATATAACAAAGATAGTCTAAATAAAATAGTATCAGTAATATTGTGGAAGGGGCACATCTTTGGTAGCCAGGGGCTTTGGACTCCAGTATTGGCTATCCTAGTAGGTTATTAATTGTATGACCTACCTTACCAAAAAAGGATAAGAATTTGACTGTATAATCTCCAAGATCTCCCTCAACCTTAAATTCTATTATTCTAAGTACTTCTGTTTAAAATTCTACTATTTATTATTATCTTTGGGTACCTTTGAAGAAAATTTAGCCTGAAGAAAAATTATCCAAAACCACTAACCATTCATCTTTGAAAATAATCATGGTCTATTGTCCAGTCTGCATGGAGTATATCTTCGTATTTTGGTGTGGGCTCAATGATGTGGCTGTGGATATTGATGATAGGTGAAATTCATCAGTCTTATGCTTCATATCCACTTTGCTACATTAATGACCAGTGGGTACTTATATATTCTTTATGAATAAATGGAATTAAAAAATGTAATACTAAGGAAACAATAGTCTTAGGTCAATGTAGTTTATGGCCACTGTAACTAGAACCATATGCAACAGAGCAATTTTAGCACATGAGTGGGGGTTAACAGCCACCTTTTAATTTCTTTTGCAAGGATTGATGTGAGATTTCTTTTTCTAGTGTTTGGTCCTAAGCCTTTTTGGAAATGAGCTGGAGAACATGGAACATAATATAACTCAACTATCCCATTACAAGGCTTTTCAAGTTTAAACAGGGAACACCCAGTTGAAACCAGACTGGAATTTAAGGGATTTGTCCAAAACCTCTGCAACACTTATAAGCAATTAAAATGTTCATAGGTATGATCAAAAAAGGGAGAACTTCTGACTTTCAAAAAAAATTAAATCAAGAGTTTTTCTTTATGAGGATAAGTTTATAAATCTTTATAAATCAAGATTAGAGCTAAACTTAAAAGTTTTACAACATATAGTCAAAATCCTAGCAAATGCTGGAATATGTTTAAACTAATTTGTTTAGATATATGTGATAATTATAGAATATAGTTTTGAGGGTTACATTAAATTAAGAGAAATATAGGATGTACCTAACAATAAGCACTTTTGAGTTTTATATCTCTTTTTTAAATAAACTTTAATGTATTGCCAAATAAAACAATGTCATTATTGCAAATTCAGTTCATTGCTGATCCATTACATTAGAGAAGGCATTTCACCTTGCCTTGCTTAAATATAAATATACGTTAGCTTATGTATTATAAAATACCTTTGAGTATCAGCAACAAGAATCCATTACCCACTTGCCAATTGTGTTATCCCTCCTTTCCCTCTCTGTCCTGGATTGGAGGAGAAGCTGAGTAGGAAGAATGCCACCTTTTAAAAAGAAAATACCAGGTACAACATTCCTCAGTGGTTTTTTTTTTGTTTGTTTTTTTTTACCTTTCATGCAAAGAGGACTATGAAGAGTTAAAACATTTAACCAGGTCTCAAAGTAATTTTTTCACTTAATTTCAAGAGTTAAAAAGGAACAATGAAAAAATATTTCAGTGGCGCATGAGCCTTGCACTCACAAATGTTCAAACTGTCATTCAGTTGAGCTTTGTAGCCTCCTTTTCTTCTCAAACATGGGCAATGCTGTTTAATAACTCCACTGGAAAAGAAGTGCTAACAGTGACTGGTGTATTCCTCACTGGCTCTCATGAAAATGTGTAAGTAATTTTGTAGCTAAGTATGTTTTAAAAATGTTGCAGTCCCACCTTTGTGATTTGAAAGCCTGAATAATGTCAGCTTTTAATACAAAATGAAAGAAAAAAAGAATCAGGAAAATATGTTCAACATGTGGGTACAGATTGTGGGCAAATATAGCTTTTATCCTCCCTTCCCTGAATGCAGGGCTATAAGATATGAATAAACTGAGTTGTTTGATGCCTGCCCTCTACTCACGATCCAATAGACCAATTTTATTTTAAGAAGAACTCTTTCCAGGCTATGAATTCTCATGGCACTTTTCTGTTAAACTGTAACACCTATGATGTTCATCAGTTGCATCTTATGAAACTCCAGATTTTTGAGGCTCTCAGTAAATGTGCCTGGTCATGTTGAATTTAAATTTCAAGTTTGTTCAACTTTCTGGAAAGCAGTTTTTATCTTTTGAAACAGCAGCTAAACATGGCATGCAAATAAGATGACCAGGCAATTGCTTGTATTGTCTATCTCCATCAGGATTCAATTCTCAACTTGCTAAATGTGGAGCGCTATAGAAGTTTATAGCTAATCTTTGCCTTCGAAGATGGTCTAGGATGTGCAAGGATTTACCTGGGAGGAGCGATCTCTATGATCTATAAGGAGTGTGTGATAGGGTTTGTTGGAAAAGTGAAAAACTAAGCATTTAAATGAAGTGGATTGGACTAGCATTTGACACTCAACTATATAGCAAGTGGACAAGCTGATATTTAGTTCTATGGATTGTTAACATTCACATAAAACAGAATTATTTAGCATTTACTGAATCCTTTTTGATAATCAATTTGGGATCAAATGCAAAAGAACATGTGTCTGCTTTGTGTGACCCCAAATTCTTCCGTTTTCCCTTTGAGCAGATGACATGCCTTCTTTGCTGACTGATATTGGTTGCTAGGAGAAGTGCACTGGTTTAGTCCCTTCTTATCCAGCAGTAAAACTAAAGAGTGTATTGAGTAAGAGAAAGAGGCAGAACACAGTACAGGCCATGAATCATGACTTGTCTCCAATATGTCCACTTTGCTCCCATTTTTTTCCCTTTAAAAACTTTTGTTTTTACCAATGATCCTTTCTTTCAGCCATTATCTATAATCCTTTTAGAGCCTGAGGGGACGAGAGTTGCTAAAGGGAGGCTGTGCTGCTAAGAGTCCACTCAGAGCAATAATAAAAGCCTTGAGAGTTATTCATGGGGCCACATTAGTGAGAATGCCCTACTCAGTGAATAGCATCAGTCAGCTGCCTTTGAGATTGGGTGATTAATACCTTCTGCTTTTAATGGGGGGAAAAGGCAGACAAGAAAGGTCTTCATACTACTTTGGGTATTTTGCAAATTAGATCGTACACATTGTCAAAGCTTTTGACAAAAATGTTGCTAAATTTTCAATACCTGCAATAGTCTTTTTTTAAAAAAATAGTGTTTCATGAACTGTTAATTGTGGCTAATGTCAAATAAAATTGAAATGGTAAAAATATCCCAAATGAGCACTCAAAAAATTAGTTAAAATGAACACTTAAAAATTTAGTTAGCCATTTGTATTTTGCCAATGTTTTTGATGACATCAAAATAAAAACGTGCTGTTAGTGATCATATTCAAAATGTTGTCTAGGCAGACCTATTTCACAACATCCAAATAGCATTTTTGTTTGTTTGATAAAGGAACTAATTACAATGCCCTTGAGAGTTTAGAGAAGCATCTAATGAGGAAGTGTTAAGGGCGGCAGGTGTTAGTTTCCCATAAGCACTTGGATATAAGGGACAGTCTGTGATTTACAAAGAAGTTATTTATATATATATGCCTGTATGCTTGTATGTATGGGCCAGTTTAGCATAAGGGATTAGAGATGATATCATTATAAGCCCCATTATCTCTCATTATATCTTTTGGTTACATTATATACATGGCACTGTTCAAATAAAATTGTTCAAAGTCTAGGAAACTTGTCAGTCATATGAAGTACATAGATAGAAAAGTGTCTGGTTTTGGTGGTGTGTGGTTACTAGAAAATTCAAGGTGATGCTTTTCTATGCTGTTTTGCAGTAAGATTCCAATGTCAAGCAGACTTAATATTTAGATGGTAAATTAAATCAAGACTTAGCGTTTTCTTTAAATTATTCTAATTCTACAGTCCAATTTACATTTTAAAAATATTTTTTACATAGCAGCCTAGCCTCATCTTCTGTATATACTCACATTCATTCAAAAGCCTTTATTTTAGTCCGAATGTGAGAACAAACAACATTTTAAAGACTCTGAGCGATGCTTCCTCTAACCTGTTTTCACTCCATCGAAGTGAAATATCTTGTTAAGAGGCGGTAATACCCAAGGGCAATCAGAGATAAAAATGTAATGATTTGGTGGGTGATGTCTAGAGATCAGCTTTAAGTGAGGTCTGATTTAACATCTTTATTAGTGACATAAAAGCAAAATGATAAAGAAATTACATATCTCACCAGTGGAAACTCCCCAAAACTTCATCTCTCCACTCTCAAAACCATATAGAATAACTTACAAAAGTTAGGCAGAAAAATTATTAGCAGAGTAAAAACTGCTAGTTGGTGCATAAATGTAAACTAATTCTTCAGGGAAATAATCAGAAATCTAGAAACCTAACTAGGGGGAGAAGCCAGCAAAGCAATAACACTGAAAGGGCCCAGGGGACAAGCATAGGAGTAGGGGCAAGAAGAGAAAGTGATTCAGATTAGGAGTGTTATATTCCAGTTTAAAGGTCACTGGATTATAGTGCCCATTCAGGGTGTATTGCATCACTGACTAGGGAGATTCTCTTTCAGTGAATGTGGCTCAAGTGCAATTGAAATACTTCTTTCATTTTGTCCTTCATTGCCAGAGCATGAGAGAGATTTTGGCAGACTAGAAATGGATGTTAGTACAAAGATAGATTCTTTAGGAAGATGCCAGTCTACTTAAAACTAGAGAAAGATTTTCCATTGAAAGTTCAAATAGTTCTCTTTTTATAGAGAATATAGCATCCTCAAAATCAAGACCCAATTCACAAAGCTTTCCAAGAGAAATGTCCTATCTTCCGTCAATATACAGCAAGGCCCATGTTTATGTCTTAGTCCATTTCATATCTGCTGAATTATGCATAGTAGGGCTTCATTGAGGTTGGATTAATTTAATTTGTTCTTTTTTTTTTCCTTTTATTTCATCATATAATGGGGGTACAAATATTGTTAGGGTTACATACATTGCCCCTACCACCTCTCCCCCACCTTAATTTGTTCTTTATAGACAGTTTTTATGCAGAAACTTACACAGTTTATCCATCTGACCCCAGATAAATCCTAGAGTGATACTTCCTGTGGAAGTCAAGGGTCCACCTTCCAGTAGAAGGAAAGAGTATTACATAGAGTAGGGAAGGCTTGGACAATGGCTCTTCAAACTAAATATGTCTCATTTAACAATTTAGTGGT
The DNA here is from genome assembly GCA_008086735.1 of Cheirogaleus medius. Classification (NCBI taxonomy): domain Eukaryota; kingdom Metazoa; phylum Chordata; class Mammalia; order Primates; family Cheirogaleidae; genus Cheirogaleus; species Cheirogaleus medius. The sequence continues at coordinate 86,455,786 of VBSM01000272.1, read as the reverse complement.
TAATGAGGTTACTAGGCCTGAGGATAAAGGCTGAGAGAAGGTTGTACAAGTGAGATTCTCTGCTCGCTGTGCAATTACATGTTGGCTCTTTTCTTCCCAGTCCTCAGAATTCTCCACATTTTTTGTTCCTTATGTAAGAGATTGATAGATAGAAATAGAATGGAACCAATATCTCAGTAATTTAGAGTAAAAATAAGTTAAGATGGGCAGCGAAAGGTAATGGATGCCAATTCCTAGAGTTTCTAAATAGTTTTATTTGATTAATTTTACATTACTGTCAATGGTGTGGGTCCACATCAATGCCAACATTTGAAAGCAATATGGGCATTTTGCCATAACATCACTGCAGCAGTGATGGAGAGGAGTCTGAACTCTACAAAATCTTATGTGTGTGTGTGGGGGGTGTGTGTGTAAAACTTGGTTAAAGTGTAATGTATCAGTAATGAGGCCAGGCGCAGTGGCTCATGCCTGTTAGTTATCTTAGCACTTTGGGAAGCCAAGGCATGAAGATCACTTGAGGCCAGGTGTTTGAGACAAGCCTGGGCAACATAGGGAGATCCTGTCTCTACAAAACATTTTAAAATTTAGCCAGGCATAGTGATGCATACTTGTAGTCCTAGCTACTCGGGAGGCTGAGATGAGATTACTTAAACCCAGGAGTTCAAGGCTGCAGTGAGCTATGATCATGCCATTGCACTCTAGCCTGGGTGACAGAGTGGAAACTCCCTTTGTAAAAAAAAAAAAAAAATCAGTAATGAAATTAGAGCCCCCCCCAAATGAAGTCTCTACATGCTAATTTTGAAGTTATGGCCCATAATAGGTACGGAAGCACTCATTCTTTTTTAGAAATAACAGCTAAAAAATATGTTCACCTGGAACTCTCCCGGTAGTAGTAGTGCATAATTGCTATGCACTACTTTTCTATATATTTTTAAATTTTATCTTTTATTCAACTTCCACTGCATCTTTCCACCAACATCAAACCCTTTTGCATCTAGTATTCATTATTCTGTAACAAAGAGCATATAAATATTGAAAAGACTGGTCCCGATATTAGGGGTCTCTGCATAAAATTCATTGTACTGGTTTTGTGATTAGGCCAGTAAATTGCATAATGTATTGATGAAGGGGCTTTCATTCTCATAATAGTCTGAACTCAATGGGGACTACTTTGCTGAGGAGGCATATATAAATGAATAGAACTAAACAAAATCTCATGATGAATCTATAATAGAAATATAGATGCTGCAAAAGAAAATATGGTAGACTCATTCTTTTTTCTTTCTGCATTATGAGTCTTTAACATGTTATCCTATTACAGTATTTCTGAGAACCTTCAATATCTATGAAAGAGTTATAAAGACTTTGAGAAAAATATATATTGATATTTGGATGACGCATGTAAGTATAATATATCCGTATATGAATTTACATAAATTGATTGGATTATAACTTGTATGATACAAATATAACTAAACTACATTTTTGTAACCTAAGGAGCTAATCAAAGCCAATGTGGGTTACTTTATTATACCCAATCCTGATTGGTATATTTCTGTAAATTTATATAACTACCAGATCGTTTCTTACTTTTTCCCTTCTAATATTAAAAAGTAGGGTTAAGTTAACCAAAATAATGTTTATAAGGTGAAATCTGTTCTGCAAAATGTTGATTGTGATAAAATCTAACTTTTTACTTAGTTGTGAAATGCGTTAAATTAAAAAGGTAAATAGAGAAGTCGAGCTATCCTTACAAATGACTGCACAATACTAGCAATATGTCTTTTGAGAGAGGATTTAGGACATGTTTTGTAGGTATTTATCTCACACAAAGAAAAAAAATTTCCTTCCGTGGGAAAACATTAGATCATAGGAAGGCCTGAAATATTTGAGTTGCAACTTTGTGAATCCACACTCAGTTTAAACAAGCTCCAACAAGATAAAAACCTCAGAATAAGAAAAAGGGAGGGTGGTGACAAAGATCTACCACTGTGTTTCCCAGCTTTTTTCTTTCTAAAGTAGCTAAGACTTTCTTTGATGAAGTCATCCTTTCTCCATCCATTTGTATAAGAATTTGTCCCCCGACCCCACCTTCTTTTTTATAAGGGAGGCAGAATTTAGCAAGTTTGGTAGAGTTTGTACAGACCTAATTTTGTTTGATGAGATTCACTAGGATTAGACAACAAAAATACAGATAAAAATGATATATATTTGTAAATAAAAGATTCTACTACTTACTAATATCTAAATTCATGCAGTGCTTTTACTCATAAGAAGACACAAGTACTGTGCAACATTTCATTTTGAATTGTAAGAACCTAACAACCTCTAATTTGTTTGAAATTTTGTAGCAATTAAAAAAAATTGAAGACAGGATAATATTGGGAACTCAGCATTTAGAAAAAATAGTGTATTTGTTATAAATTTCATAACTTTAAATATAAAGATAACTCAAAATTCAGACACAAGACAAACAATTTTTTTGGCAATTTGTGTTAAAACTTATAAATCCAATAACATAAAAGTATTTGCTTTTTTCAAATATATTGCCTAATATTTCTAACACAAAACCTAAGATGGTAATTGAATAATCATAATCCAGGCAACATATTTTATAGATTAAAGAGTATACATGTACATGTGTGTAATATATATATATATAAATGTATACATATACATATGTATGCATGGTACATACATATAGTATTATAAAATAACTTAAGTAACCAAGTTCTTCAAAAGCTTTGGCACTTCTATTTTTTTTCTTAGCATTCTTGTGAGTTAGTTACTAACATGCAAGCCATATTTTTTTGGATGCCAGAGGGTATTTCTAAAAATATGTGTTTGGATTTTGATTGAATTTAATGTTATTAAGGGTGTGTGTGTTGTTTCTATCAACAAAAGTTCTTCACAGTCTTTTATTAAGCTTTCTAAAATCACTTGAATAGAGTAAGTGAATAGATAAGTTTCTACTTAGATGTTTTTAGCTTGATAGCCACTATCTTTATTTGGTTGCCTTGAGGCAAAACTACAGAAAGTGAAAGTACAATACTGTCATGTGTAGTTACCTGGAAAGTTCCAACTAAATGTAAGTAATATTCACAACAGCCTCACTATTATAATTTTAAATAAAAGATTATCGTATGCCATCTGGTGTAACCTGTGCACCCCTCCCATAACATCCCTAAGAATGACTCCCTTCAGGGTTAGTTAAGATCTCAAGTAAAATTTTGAGTACTCTCAAAAAAGTAACAAAAAAAATGTCTGTGAAATATGGCACTAAAGTATCGCCATGCTTTTTAAATGCATATTTTTCTACTATTTCCAAGTTTATGACTGTTATTATTAGTTGTTATGGTAGCACATAATCACATTTATGTATTATTTATTAAAATGTATTTACTGAGCTTCTGTGTTGTGCTGGAATACTTGTAATAGTGTAGTGAGCTCTTAGTTTGGTGGGAAAGACAGATGATACATAATCACACTGAATATGTTTGTATTTTTTTTTTTTTTTTTTT
>VBSM01000272.1:86331482-86452165 GCA_008086735.1 Cheirogaleus medius | reverse complement strand
CGGCCTCCCAGAGAGCTAGGATTACAGGCGTGAGCCACCGCGCCCGGCCACTATGTTTGTATTTATAATTGAATTTAAGTATTATAAAAAGAAAAATACAAGGTGGCGTAAAAAGATTTAAAAATCTACAAAAATTTAGTGCAGTAGGCCTGGAAACATCCTTGGGGAAGTAATATTTATGTTGAGGCCTATGGGGTTGGAGATGGCTATGTGAAGAATGGAATCTGGGAAGACCTTCCAGGTTTTAGGAAGGTCCTGGAGGGGACAAAGAACAGAGAACCTGGGACCTTTTAAAACCTGGAATAAAGGGCAAGTGGCTGGGAAAGTTGTGATCAAAGGAAGGTGAAGGAAGGCTGTGCTGTATGATACAGATCATGTAGGTAATGATAAAAGGAAAACTTAAGCACATTTAAATTTTAAAAAGTTTATTTGAGCATTCAGAGTTTCCTGAATTGGGGTAGCACCAGCCTACAAGGGGGTAGCACTCTGCCCAGATAGGCAAGAAGGGAAACTTTGTTAGTATTTGCAGAAGCAAGACTAAGAAAAAAATGTAATTGTTTAGAGTGCAAAGTCCGTAGTAAGAGGTTACTTGGTGGTTTCTGACTGGTATAATTCAATTTCTGTTTTCTTTTCTTTTCTTTTTTTTTTTTTTTTTTTGAGACAGAGTCTCACTCTGTTGCCTGGGCTCAAGTGCTGTGGTATCAGCCTAGCTCACAGCAACCTCAGACTCCTGGGCTCAAGCAATCCTTCTGCCTCAGCCTCCCCAGTAGCTGGGACTACAGGCATGTGCCACCATGCCCGGCTAATTTTTCTATTATTAGTAGAGACAGGGTCTCACTCTTGCTCAGGCTGGTCTCGAACTCCTGACCTCAAGCAATGTTCCCGCCTTGGCCTCCCAGAGTACTAGGATTATAAGCGTGAATGACTACACCCTGCCAATCTCTAGTTTCAATATACTGTTTACCTTGGGCTTTGATTTGTTCATGTGGTAATTGAAATTGCCAGAGACACCATGGCCTCCCAGTTACAATTTTTTAAAGCAATTCATTCCTTTTGGTCAGCCTCTCCTTTATTAGAGATTGACCAGAATTTGGGCATAAGAATCACTCTCTGTCACCATCATGGCTGTGTTTTCTTTGTCTCAGTGTAGAACTCATAAGTCATGACATCAGGCTCATTGAAGAAAGATTCTTTTTGTTGTTCATCTCAGTTCTGTGGATCTCATCACAGTGAGACCATCTGGCATACTGTTGATGGCTGAAAACACACATTTAAGACCCTTGAGAGTTTATACTGCATCAGGGAGATTGTAATGGTGACTATTATGAGAATAATACTAAGACACTGGAGTATGCCAAGGAGCGACTCACCAAAGTCCTCACAAACCAAACCAACTAATATTTCTATGGAAACAAAAGAAAAACAAAGGCCAATGACGAGAACAAACTATAAATTCAGTCTTTGTGTCCAGAGGATAATTACTCAAGAAAAATTTAAAATTTGAACTTGAGGCACATTTGCAATTTGAATGTCTCTGGTTATGACATCAGGAGTTTTGGACTACTCCCTGTGTGGTCCCCACATCAGACAAGAGGGTTGCCCTCTGAAATGACATCAAGTTGTTCATCTCCAGCTTGCAGTGTTTCAGAAACAGAGCAGTTCTTATTCTTAGTGATTCCAAGTGGGAGAAAATTGTATTGGAGGAACCTAGAAGAATTCAGGATCTAGTCCAGTCCACAGGTAAATAAAAAAAATCAAAAACAATGAATAGGGCCACTTTTATTTCATTTACATTTCCCTAATTTACTTGTTCTTAACAATTATACTTGAATTGCTCATGAAAAATTTCATGAGACATTAAACAAAACTAGCCATTGGAGTTTAGGAAATGTCATCCCAATGTATTCCATTATAGTATATTGGTTGGTTTGAGCTGAAGGCACTTGAAAGGTAGAAAATGCAGGGAGGGAGAGGCTTTCTCTGGACTCTCCTTTTGTGCCTAAAGACAGATTCACCGAAGGAACTCAACTGCTGTCAATTGCTCCCTTAAGCCATCATCTTATGTTATTCTATTTTTACTGAGAAAGCAGGCAAGTGTCAAAATACCACACAAGCAAATAAACTAAAAAGTTAATCATAGCTCTTCTTCTTTTTTTTTTTTAAACTTCTGTGACTAACATTCATCAAGCAATTCATGTTCACAGCACATTTTACTCTTTGGTTGGATTTATGGTTGTATGGTCTTAAACATCCAGCAGAGGTAACACGAAACTATTTGACCAGCAACCCAGGAAAAATTGACAATTCTGAAAATATTTCTATTTTTCTTTTACCAAAAATTTAAAAACTAGCTTTATTTACTACCTAAGTCATGGGAACTTAGGGGAAAAATCACATTTGGATCAGTTTCTATATTTCTGAGAGTTTTAGGAATAATTTCTACGAGCATTCATGTATTCACTAAGACAACCTGAATACAAGCCCTTTAAAAGATTTTATAAACTGGTTTAGTAATATCATCTGAAAATATCACATATACATAACTTAATGCATATATATAAAACATTAATGGAAGGACATCCATAAACATATAGGTGGAAGCAGATAAACTTGATTTAAAAGTCATTTATTAGGAGAAGTTCAGAGGTCGTTCTAGGTTGTCGATTGCCACAGAGTTGCTATCTGGAGTTGCTATAATTACAAGGTCATTAATGTAGAAGCCTTTTGCTTCTTATCTCCTTCTGAGGTCTTTTGAAACTGTTCAGCTAATTTATCTAAACATGTACCTTCCCCACTACCATTTGGGATTTTTCTTTCTTTCCTTTTTTTTGGATAAGTAGGCTAATGTCTGTCTTTTTACAAAGAGGACATCTAGAGTTGGCTGGATTGACTGGGATGCCATGAGAAAAATAAACCCTCCATGTCAGCTTTGAAATCAGTAACAGATGCATCTTTCTTTTGTCTACAGAACTGGTTGGTTGACCACTCAACATGAGTGGGGAAATAATTTAGGAATGGTTTTCAGAAGGTTATTTGCATTTTTTCAAGCTTTTCCTGGTCCATATGTGGACAAAAAAATGAGGGCTCATGGCCGTGGATAACATCCTCAGAATGACGCCATTCTGCCTCTTGCATCCATTTTTGAGCTTCCCCAGGTCCTATCAACATGTGTTTTACTAGGTTACTGAGCTCAAGTTGGAACCCATTAACAAATAAGGCAGACAAAGCATTTTCTATGCAAGACAGGAGTACCTTTTATTATTGTTCTGAACTCAACATTTTGGCCAAGTCATAAGGGTATTTAAAACCTAGTTGATTTGAGGACCTAACTTTTATAAACACTTATCTAGTTTTTTCTCTTTTTTCTCCCTTTGAGGTGGAAAGGTAAACAAGTGCAAAAGTTAGCAGATTCAGAGTAGACAGAGGAGGATACAGAGAAAGATAGAACAGTTAAAAGCCGCTTTGTGCCATTCAAAATATGTACCATTGCTTTTGAAGTATTTGGGATCCTTTTTGTTTTGTGCACCATAGATGAGCAATTTTGTTTTGGTTAAAGCTTCCCCATTGTGGCCACCAAAATCCTAAATTATTTTTAGTTGAGATTCACTTATTTCTCTAGAAAACCACAAGCTCTGCGATGGAGTCCTACATTCCCTGGATTTAAATGAATCCACTCTTTTCTGTCTTCTTGGAACCTTTCCTACTGAAGATCTTTAAACCCAATTCAGTTTCTGTCTAACCCAGTCAGACATCTGAAGTCTCCCTACAAGATCCCATTCAGTTTCTGTTATGACTTCTGAATCAAGTTCAGATAAAAAAAATATTTAAGCAAATTCATAGAACTCGACACAAATTGTGGAACTTACGTATCCAAGAGTGCTTACCAGTGATGCTCTCCAAATGTGCAGCAAGAAGCAGTGAACACAAGGGGCTCACCTATGCCTTTTTGTTCATTGCTCCCAGATGTCATGATTGGGTGGTAGCTTTCAGATACCTCTTCTGACACTAGATCTTATTAAAAATTTACTTAAGCACATTTAAATTTTAAAAAGTTTCTTTGGGCATTCAGTGATTGATGAATTACGGTAGCACCAGACCACAATAACTTAGCACTCCACTAAAAGTGGCAAGAGGGGGAAATTTTCAGAAGCAAGACAAACAAAACAAGACAAAACAAAACAATTTTGATAGATTGGAGTGGACATTTCCTAGTTAGTGGTTAGATGGTGGTTTCTGATTGGTGCAGATTTTAATTTCAGTTTGCTGTTTACACTGGGCTTTGGTTTGTTCATGTAGAAATTTAAAGTGTCAAAGCCACTACAGTCTAATGGCCTTCCAATAAGATATTTTTAACCATATGTTTCTGAATTTTATCCCAATGATAATAGAAAGACATTGGAGGATTGTTATACTTCAAGGGGAATTTATAGGCTGGTAGAAGAGGCCTACTCGTACATCTGAATACTGTAGAACGTGACCAGCTATTAGCTTAGAGCTGGCTTCAGGGAACTATCAAAGCATTTTGGGTGGGAATTGAAAACATTCTTGGGGTGAGAAAAGGATCCGGAAATGGACACCTTGGGCTGAGTTCAGAGTAAGATTTGGCCAGGGGATATGCCAAGCCTCCACTCCAGACCAGTTACATAAAATGTCTGGGAGAGGAGGCTATATGTCTGTTTCTAAAAGTTCTCTTGATGTACATCCAGGGTGGATACTGAGAAGATGGTGAGGAATAAAATAGGAAGGGTTGCAGAAGAATTGGAAGTGAGTTGGTAACACTGGAGTAAAGTTGGTGAAGAGGGAATGAGTTTAGAGAGATATTTAGGAGTATGATTAAAAAATTAACAAAAAAACAGTTTCAAATAGGTGCTGCTGATGAAAATTTGACAGGATCTCCTTACCTCATGAACTCCCATAACTCTTTCTTCCTTTCCCCTGGATTGTTAATATAATTTACTTGAATTATCATAATTTATGTACATGCTTTATGAATCACACTTATGTTAAGCTACTTTATGTGAAAAGCTGTTTCCTTCTTACTTGTTATTGCTTGTAGTGGATAGCAAAGCAACTAACACATAAAAATGTGTTCAATAAATATTTGTTGAATTAAGTTAAGGCGGCCCATTTAATTCAGGTCTTCTTTGTCCCTGCTTGTTCTACACTCAGCAAAAACTGTTCTTTCCCCTTGGCTTTGGTGAATTCATTAATAGTGTGTGAAAATTAAAAATTATTCTATTCATCATTTCCTGAATATATACCATTTAAGTATTCTGAATTTTGATTGGGCCATTTCCTATCTATACTTGTGTGTTTAAAAACCATTTCTCATTTAAGAACATTCAAATAAACCTTTTGTATTGTACTTGTCAATTTACTTACCTAGATGAAGGGGCAAGCTCATTTTCTTCATGTTAACTTTAAGGCCTGCAGAAATATGAATATGCTTATATTGCTATTGTTAGGCTTTCTATTATATAATGTTATAAAGGGAAAGTATCTGGGTTCATTTTTTTCATTTGATTATTACTTTTTGTCATAAATAGTGCCTTTATTTTTAAAGTTATCTTAAAAGGATGATGTATTAAATTATATTCAGTTTATTGTTCTCAAAGAAAGGAAACTAAAGTATCAAGATTATTCTATGAGTTTGTAAAACAAAATTCAAGCAAATAAAAAATTAATAGTGAGATATATTTTTATAGAAATTGCCATTTTATATTATAAATATTAAAATAAAATAAATAGTTGAATACTTGTGATATGTAAAATGTAATAAAAACATATTTCATTCCAGAATAAAAAGTATAGAAGTTTGTAACAAGTTTTAAAAATCTGGGGTAGAGAAATACTGGAATCAGAGGCCAATCTATTAATATATGATAATGGTTTGTGCTTTCTCACTCAATATTTTGATATTCTCTTGAGGAAAAAGAGAGAATGAATTATTTTCTATGATAAGATACTTGCAAGAATGATTCCCTATTATTCTCAGGTCCCATTTTTCCATAAGGTTGATGACTACCAGGGGAATATGGAGGTTTTGATAGCGTATAATGCTTAGCTAAAGGCAAAAGTGGGTTCCTTAAAAATGACCAGAACTGTGTGACTCCCCAGATTTGGAAGGGGGTAGTGCTAACACAATATTTTTATTCAGTGATTCTAATGTAAGGAAGGTCCGGTTTAGTCAAGGGCACTAACTAAATCATTGAAACAAAAATTCGAGGGAACTCCATATAAAATAGTAATAATAACAATAATGTTCAGTGATATTACCACAGTCTTTCCCTGAGGAGCTTCAAGCACTTGGCAATTGTCTCATCAATTCTCAGATGCTCCCTGGGAAGGAGTAGAGCAATAAATCACATATCGAAGAGATGTTTTAAGTAGGAGAGTCAGTTGTATTCTTAATAAATATAGGTTGGTGAACAAAGGTTGTGAATCAGTTTTAGTGAAATAAATTTATTCTTTTTCTTTAAAGAAGTGAATGACCAAACAAAAAACTTTGTTCAAAGTTAATTATAAAATATAGTACATTGTTTCCCTTTGTATTTTTATCTAAACCCAATTACCTGTCATTCCAATGACCTATTTTCAAAATTCCATTAAAGTCAGCAAGTAACAAGATTCTTAGCAATATTTAGTCAGATGTCATTTGACTATTGGTGATCAAGATTGAGAGCGCCTTAAATGAGGAGTTTCAAAATCAATGGCCATCATCCATACTATTGATTAAACATTTTGTTACCTTACTAATGGCCCAAATTTAAACATTTCATAGAATTGGTTAATTTTAAGGAGCAGTTAAAATAGTAAAATAATATCATTGTTCACATTATTAATTGGAAAATTAATGAAATATAAAGGTAAATATATGTTTGTCTTTAAAAATAGTGTCATGTGCTATTATTAGATATATAGATGACCTTTCCACCCTGAGGTTAGAGTTCAAATTAAGCCTCAGTCCTAAGTAAATTGAGATGAATGGTTTGGCCTTTGTCCCTGGTGTAAAATAGTCCATATCACAGAATCACCATACATCTGTTTTTACAAAATTGGCATAATTGGCATTCTCCTAGGACTTTGTTGGCATCAAAGCTGAAGCTATTTCTTACTTCTAAGGAAGATTTTTTTCTAGGTCATGGATTTTTTTTTAATATCTATAAAAATGGCCCAGAATATGTCTGTTCACTTGTGACAAGGGTGAATTATGTCTCATCATAATCAATTTGGTAATTGATAATAGCACAGTAACAATCGAATACATTTACTAGGATAGGTGCACCTATGGGAAATGGCAAAATAAACAGATGGAATAATTTTGAAGAGGCCACCCCCTTGATCTTATTAGTAGTTTTATAAGTACCTTCATTCAATTATATTGAGAAGAATCAAGATGTCTTTTAAATTCTGATGAATTAAATGTTATTCACATATCTCAAAAACTTTAAAAAATCTAAATGCATAATTATAATATAATATGCCAAAAGACATTTGGCAGTAACAACTCAGATAATATTAACTGCAGGTGGGAAAAAAATTGGTTTTAAAATCAACTTTTTTCCTGTGTTAATTACACTCTAATTATATAATTTCTTAAAAATTTTATTATCAATTTGAAAAAGTTCCTTAACCAGAAGAACTCCATGTGAAAAATATGTTTGAATATTGTATTGACAGAAATCACACAGCAATGTGGGTATACTCAACTAAAGGACTAAAATTGAGGAAATAAGTTAATGTATACAGGTGGTTATGTTAATGTTAAAGATAAGCTAATTTTAATTATAGGGTTAATCTTGTTTTTTAGGGAAAGTGATTGTTTTTATTTTTCTAAACACTTTTTGGTACTACAAGCAGGCAATCTAAAGAAGTTTTAAGGAATGGTTGTTTAGTGTTGTGTATTAGGAGATTATATTAAAACATATGACAGTTATCCAATTGTCCCTCTATTTTCTCAAAATAAAAAAAAACAAATTTTTGCTATCCTTGCAGTAATTTTTAAAATTAACACCATGTGTGAGTTAGTAATTTTTGAACTCTTCATTTCCTTTTGGTTTAAATATCGTTTTAAGAAAAAATCCTCTTCCTTTCTCCCCTCCTTTCCTGCTGCACACATACACAAACACACACATACACAGAGCAAACAAAAACACAAAGCAGCTTGTATTTGTTAGTAGGCCATAGCCATTTTTCCCAAAGATTTCAAGAATTATCTCTACTTCATTTTTAGTGACTATGTAAGTTATAATATTAGATTAACCAAAGCTGTCATTTAGAGTGGGTGAACACTAGTCTCCTGTCAGTTGACTTGTATACTAAGCACCCAGTTTTGCTTATTCCTAAACTCTATTTTTTTTTTTTGCTACTTGTCTGTGATATTTTATTATTGTAGCATCCCTATTTAACAGAAGTTAAGCCAATGGACAACTGCGAGTACAAAAAAGGAAGCATTTTGTCTGCACATACTAAATTAGAAAGAATTGATATATGTGTTTCTAAAATAAGCTGCTTTTGAGTTGGATCTGAGTAAAAGACTAAAAAGATTGGAGAAAGTGTCATAGGATTTTCTGTGAGAATAACATTAACCAAGATAACATGTGAAAACACCGAGCACCATGCTCAATATAGACTCAGCGCTGAATTGAGTTTTTTCTTTTTTTCATAAGTTCTTTAATGAATGTTGTCTGTTGTCTACTGACATATGTTTAGCTTCAGAGGACACAGACCTTTAAGAAGTAGATGAGAAAACCACGACTGTAGTTAGTATGAAAGTCATCCTGGGAATGAGCCCTACATGTCGTGTTTTCTTTCAAAGTTACTGGGTTATCCCAGTTTGTAAAGAGGGTACACAGAATGCTTCAGAACTTTTTCCTTTCTTATTTTAGTGACGACTGCTTCATGTATTGATTTTAAAAATCATAATTATTAATTTCTTACAGTGTATATCTGTTAAAGTTATAATCATCAACTCTAAATAATTGTGTCTAAATTTTTGCTTTATATGTGTTTCTCTGTGTGTTATCATTCCTTTTCCTGTTTTGGTACATTTTTAGTTCTTAAAATATTTATAAGTATGCATTTGCAAAATATTCCAAAAAAGACACCATTAGCCTTTTGTCATCATTTTTATGAAGTTGTAAATAAAGGGAAGAGTCTGTTTTTTATTTTGGACTGGTACTTCTCTCTCACCACTGGGAATGCACAGGCTTTTTGGTTAATATTTATATCCAGGGTGTGAACCTTAAGTGATCTGAGCAAACATATTTTTTTGTGATGCTAGAAAGCTGTAAGTCTTATGTGTTCCAAAGAATAAAATTAAGACAGCTTTTGCAAAGGTGTTTCCTTCTGTTGTTTCTTTCTCAAGGGAAGTTATAGAAGCCATTTTGTTTTGACTCTTTTAAATGAGAATGAACAAAACACCCTACTGAGAATCATCTTTGTTTAGATGAACATTGTATAGAATAAAGCATAATAATTTTCTTTCCATTCCAAAACCTCCTACCAAACAGTCACTTAACAGGCAAGTTTCATATTCACTCTAAAGGGAAATATATCTTGAAAGTGTAATTCAAGCACATTATTCATTTGGGGGAAAGAATGAATGGCATCAAAACAGCATGAGGGAAGGCAGATTGGAAGTAGAATATGTGAATAAAGATTTTAACGTTTTTGTGAACATTAAATTTAACATAATTCCACAGTATAACGCCCAACCCACCTCGACAGGCTAGTGTATTTCTAGGCTTTGTTAATAGAACATATTATCTGAAATAAAGGTGGGCACACCTCTGGCCTGTGGGCCAAACTCAGCCTGCTGTCTGTGTTTTGCATGACCCACAAACTATAAAAATCTTTTTTTTTAATTTTTAAAAAGTTAAATATAAATCAAGAGTAGAATAATATTCTACTGCTCATAAAAATTAAATCTAATTTTCTTGTCTACTAATAAAGTTTTAGTTGGATACAGTCACGCTCATTTACTTAAGTGCAGTGTCTGGCTACCTCCTTACTACAAAGACAGAGTTGAGCAGGTGTGACAGACACACTGTATGGTTCACAAAGTCTAAAATATTCTTACTCTTTAAGAAAAAGTTTGTTGATTTAAATCGTTAAGGGAGATCCTTGTGCTGTAGTGTGGGCTGTTAGACCACATACAAAACTGATAAATTGCAAGATAGAGTCAGACAAACTGAGATCAAGTGGAAGAGGTCACTTAGAAGAGAGGACTTAGAGGAGGAGGAAGAAGGTTTTTTTATTTGAAACAGAGTCTCCCTCTGTTGCCCAGGCTGGAGTGCAGTGGCATCATCATAGCTCACTGTGACCTCAAACTCCTGGGCTCAAACTATCTTCCTGCCTCAGCCTCCTGAGTAGCTAGGACTCCACGGTGTGCCACCGCATCGGGCTCATTTTTTTGTAGGGGTCTCCCTCTTGCTCATGCTGGTCTTAAACTCCTGAGCTCAAGCAGTTCCCCCACTTTGGCCTCCCAGAGTGCTAGGATTATAGGCATGAGCCAGAGCACCCAGCCTTGAGATAGGTTTTAAAACATGATATGAAAAATAGTTGAAAGAATGAGGATGCTTTGTCAGGCAACGAAGTTGATTGGAATCATGATACTCTTTAAATATCTGCAATTCTGTGGGAGAATAAGACTTGTTATATTTAACACAAAGGGGCAAAAATTAGAGTTAGGAGCAGTAGGTGAAAATTTTACTGAAACATGCTGATTCAATGAAAGACATAGAATATACTAGTAAAATTATACTTTGATGGAATCCTTTTTTTTTTCTTATATGTCAGTGACTTCTAGTACTTCAATAATTCATGCATTGGTTATTAAAATAGTTGATGGGCAAGTCTGGTAGTGACTAGACTGAATAACTTTCTTACTCTCTAATTAATTCAATAAATGTATATTGAGCACTTCCTTTGTGTGAAGCACTCTTTTAGGCATTGGGATTACAGTGGTGAGCACTGCACCACAGACTAAGTTTCTGCTCTTCTTGAACTGACTTGCTAGAGTCCTTGAGAGGGAGAGAGACAATATGTGTGCAAAAAATCAAAGCCTTGGCAGGGCCACACTTCCTTTGAAGGCTGTATGGAAGAATCCTTCTGATGTGGGTTGAATTGTTTCCCTGTGAAAACATTTGTTGAAATCCTAATCCCTAGTACCTCAGAATGTGATAGGGTCCTTAGAGAGATGGTCAAATTAAAATAAGGTCATTAGGGTGGGTCCTAATTCAATATGACCTGTGTCCTTATAAAAAGGGGGAATTTGCTGGGTGTGGTGACTCACGCCTGTAATCCTCTCTGGGATGCCTAGGTGGGAGGATCCCTTGAGTTTAGGAGTTCAAGACCAGCCTGAGCAAGATTGAGACCTTTTCCTACTAAAAAATAGAAAAAATATATCTGGGCATGTGGTGGCACGTGCCTGTAGTCCCAGCTACTCAGGAGGCTGAGGCAGGAGTATACCTTGAGCCCAGGAGTTTAAAGTTGCAATGAACTATTGATGCCACTGCACTCTACCTGGAGTGACAGAGCAAGATTCCGTCTCAAAAAAAAAAAGAGGAAAGTGGAGAGGAATTTGGACACAGAGACAGATACAAGGAGAATCCATGTGAAGATGAGGCAGGGATTGGAATCAGACATTTATAAGCCAAGAAATGCCAAAGATTGCCAGCAAACTACCCGAAGCTGGGAAAAGGCATGGAACAGATTCTCCCTTGCAGCGCATAGAATGAACCAACTCTGTCAACATCTTGGATTTGTGCTTGTAGTCTCCAGAACTGTGAAACAATAAATTTCTGTTGTTTAAGCCATTCAGTTTTTAATACTTTGTTAAGATAACTCTAGGAATGTAATACATTTTCCTTGCATCTCCCAGCTTCTGGTGGCTCAGGTGTTCCTTGGTCTGTGGCAGTGAAACTCCAGTTTCCACCTCTGTCTTCACATGGGCTTCTGCCCTGTGTCTCTGTGTGTCTTTTTCTATCTCATATAAGGAAACTCCCATTGGATTTAGAGCCCACCATAATCCAGTATCCTCTCACCTCTATCCTTACTTTAATTACATCTGTAAAAAGATCTTATTTCCAAATAAGATCATGTCATGGGTTTTTGGGTGGGCATGAATTTTGGTGGGACATTATTCCACCCACTGTAGCTGTTATACCCAGAGAATTGTCAGCAAAGTGGCAGGAGTGATTAAAAAATGAAGGTGAAAAAAGGCAAGGAATGGGATAGATAGGATATTATAGATCCCTGTGAGCAGCCGAATTTTATTCTAAATGTAAAGAAAATTTCTTGGCAGGTTTTAAGTAGAGAAGTAGCACAACTTCATTTATATTTTAGAGAGGTATCCCAGGCGATTGTGTAGAGGATGGGCACTTACGATGGAGTTGAAATCATTAACCTAGCCTTATAAGTTCCTATGTATTCTTGGCTCTGACTACTTACTTTTAAACTTTATTACACTACCATTTCCCTTATTATATACTCTGGTCACACTGATGTTATTTCAGTTTCTAGAACATACCAAGGTCTTTCCTGTTTAAAGACAACCTATTCTGGATATTCTGCCAGGAAGGTTCTTTTCCATTTCTTACCTTGACTAACTTCATTTATCTTTCAGGACTCTGCTTCAGAGTCACTTAACTTACAGAAGACTTTCTTGCCCAATAAGCCAAATTAATTCTTCCTGTTACATCCTCCTTCATCACATTTACCATAATTTATAAACATATATTTATATGCTATGTACAACCAGATAGTAACCACCATGAGTTTCTGTTTTGTTCACCAGTGTATACTCAGTGATGAGCAGGTAGTGAGTGATCAACATATATAATTGTGAATGAATGCATCTTATGTTTAATATGTAGTAGAGATTGTAAACTTTCATCATCCTTCAAGTTTGTGTGCTTTGTGGCTGTGTCCTGCATTCATCTGTGTTTGTTTAAATTGAGGATTGCATTTATATTTATTTTCTATAAATATACCAGAATGGATTTCAATTCTTTTTTCAGAAGAACTGTTAAGGCCATTATCGTTTAGTTCAATGTAGTGATTAGCAGAAGTTGAAAAGGAAATCATTTTAAAAACATGAACAGTCAATGAATCTGCGAAGCCTTTATTATGTTCATAGCATTGCAGCTTTTGAGTGGTTTTGCAGATAGGAATTGAGGAAAATGCTTAATAGATATGAAAACAATTGCCCTTTAAAAATTACAGCAAACAAGTATTTATCCAAAGGGGGTTAATAAATTGCTCCAGGGAAAAGGGTTGTAATTATATTTAATCACTATCATTAAAAATAGTCTTTAACAGGTTGAATGCATTTAACTCAGTGTTCTGAATACCAGGTAAACATCGGCCATTATTTTTCTAATGTCTACTTTGTCATAAAAAAATGAACAGAGTGAGAGGAACACATTTTTATTTGTTAAGAATGTATGCTGTTCCTGAAATCACCTGTAGGGTGAAGTAAATATGAGAGGAGATAGTCTTTATAATTGTTTAAAATTCATTGAAAAGATTGCTTTTCCCTACAGAAGAGGGGAAAGGGTTGTGAGAAGCACATTACAGACAACAAAGATCAATGGGACAATATGATTAATTTGAAGTTAAAGCAAGGAAGGTCTCTCATTTGTCACCCAGTGCCAATTTGCAGTAAACCTTAGCATTTCATCAAAGGGTTTCTGTGAACTACTTTAAAGCAATCAACTTTCCTGTACTGGAACCTAGGGCCTGGCTGAATCCTCCTTGAGAGCACAAAAGTCCCTGTGATTCATCTTCCCTTCTTTTCTGTCAACATGAATATTAAGTGATTTCCTCCCTAGTGCATTATTAAGTTGTCTTATTTAATGTTACTTTCTGGGGACTACACAGCTTGACCCTCACATTGAAGGGGAACAGATAGGATTGTCCTGCGGGCCTGGTGTCATTCTCCATCCCTCAATGTGAAATTATGTAGAGTCAGGAAGCTTTATGACTAGTCGGTAATAATGATCTGAAAACATTCAAAAAGAAAAGGAGTACATGATAAATGAAGTTTGTTAATGAGATCATACATTTTAACTTATTTATAACTAGCTAGTTTGATAACCATGTGGAGTATAAATAGTTTAACACAAATATAAAAGTGTTCCACATTTACATTACAAATTAAAACCCTGTGTGTACAAATGAACACGTTCTCATTAAGCAGGTGACGTTAATATTTCATTTTTATTGTTATCACTGTGAAAATGTATGAATTAGAAATGCAGATTTAAATTTAGATTTAACATAAATATTCAAGTATGTTCTGATTGTTTTCACAAATATCAGTAGGTTATGTAATTGCATTTTGTGTTCTCCACACCTGTGAGGGTTGCCTTTAAAGTGTCACAGTCTCATCCTAACTTACATCCTCTCATCTTTTTTCCTAAAGTTCAGTTTTAATATATGTCCCCTTCCACCTGTGCTATAACTCTAGGACATAAAAGAAGTAGTTAGGAACAGATGATTTTTTTATGTGTCTTGTTTTCCTTGCAAATGCCCACTAATGCAATTAGTTACATTCCTGAGAGGGTCTTTGTATTTATCTATTATATTTTGAATGAATCAAGGCACAGTCTTTTCTAACACATTATGGTGTTTATTAGTTCAGCTGGTTTGCTGACAGATGTTTCCTTTAGGATGGAAGAAGAACTAATACAGCTAGTTGCATTTAAAAAAAAAAAAAAGTTGTGTCCTGGGTGAACTCATGACTTTGTATTTCTTTCTCATTTTTAGAATAACTCTCCCTAGAGAAAACATCATCTTTATTGTTTCGTTCCCCTTCTGTGATGTGTATTAGTCACTGGAATATTACCTAGAAATAAATAAATGATGAATGAATGAATTAATTCAATCCTTTGAAGAAATAATATTACTTCAGCACAGCATAAATGTTCCTAAGGGCAGGGTGAGATGACAGTGTAGCAACCTTTTCTTCCGAAACTTCATGAGCATTTAAAATGCTATATGTTGGATGTTGCCTTGTTTTTCTTTTTCAAGTCTTGACAGGATAGACTTAAAAATGTCACACTTCGCAGTTTCACTCTTTTCAGGTAAAAGTTTTTGTTATGTTTCTGTCGTATCACTTAAAACTTTATAGCTGGAAAGTTGAATACATTAAAACCTAGCTTTTAGAAAATAAGCCCTAAATCAAAGGGGAGAAGTCACTTTGCTTCTGGTCAGTAAACTATATATACACATATACATAAAATGCATCTCTTTATATAGTAGCATTATAATTTATAAGTTGGCATTCAATATTAGCATTATAGAATGACTTACCAGGCTTATTAGGAGTTATATATTTCCAGCTAATTTAACTTGACAATATTTTTTCTTGATGTGCCTGTATCTAAAGGTATAGTATGTAGAATGCTACATAGAAATAGGAAAGCTTCAAATGAAAATATTGATGAATTTCAGTAATAAGGAAATTGGGAACATCAGTAAGATTTTAAAGTTGAAAGTCATTTTTTCCCTCTCTCACAGAGGCTGGGCACTATCTGTTGAGATTATTTGGGATTCCTGTCCTTGCATATATCAACGACTTGGAGATGGGTAAAGACTAAGTGCCTTAAGATAGTCACTGTGGCACAGTTGGGTCTTCCTTCAGTCAGTAACCTCCTGATGAGAATAACTAACAGAAAAAGTAACTTTCCTGTTTTTTTGTGTTAATATATACAGCAAAATATGGTCTATATATTTCTTTAGAAGGAATGCTTTAATTATGTACTATTTTTTCTTAGAGCATTCTACTGGGGCTTAAAATTACCGTTCTTTGCTGAGGTCATGAAATGTTAAAAAAAAGAAAAAGAAAGAAACAAAGAAAATGTTAATAGATTGAAAACAGTTTGAAAAGCTCAGGCACATTTTGTTATCTTGCAGGTTTTCTTTTATATATGTATCTATCCTTTTTTAATTTTTAGTTATTATGGGAACATAACAGTTATATATATTTATAGGGTACATGTCATGCTTTAATACAGGCATACAGTGTCCAATTATCTTTCAATTATTTTTTTACTTTATCATAAAATTAAAAATATAAAATCTATATTTTCTCCTTCATTGATGGTAATTCTCATTTCACTGTGTTGTGGTTTCTGCTTTGTTTTAGGAAGATTCTTTAATTTTTTTAGAGATTTAATTAGACTTGTTCTTAATATAGTAGCTAATTTAAATGTTTGAAACATTTTTGGAGGAAAGGAGATATTTTAGCATACATGATACTAAAATATCTAACAGCAATGTATATTTTTCTTTTTCTGTATTTAAGTTTGCTTTTTTAAATAATAAAGATTTTTCAATGTTAAGAAAATAAGTTAAACTAGAGAAAAAATAGATTTTCTTCTCATGTCAAGCTGTCCCTCACTAACCACCTATAAATTATTTCAAAATGAAACTATATGAAATCTTTAGAAATGATTGCCTTAAAAATTAAATAAAACTGTTTAAATAAAGATTAATTATAATTTCTAATATAAAAGTTGTAGCACTTTTCATAAGAAGTAACTCACAATAATAAATCCATATGAAGCATTAATAATTTTCCTTAATTAAAGCTATGGGATTAGATTGTAGAGTTTTGAGTTTTGCAAGTGTTTCTTCAAAAAAGAAGCCAAAATTCTGGGCTTTCAGTTTTGACTTAAAGATTTCAGCAAATTGATACTGATCAGTGCAAATTTTGTAGAGACTATTTAAAGCTGGAGAAGCTGAAGTTTTTAAGGAAGGGATTAGATAAGGAGAACCTTCAAAAATGATACTACAACAGTTCACTTCAACAAATTGGTACTCCCTCCTGATAAACATGTTGTCTCCTGAGCTAAATCTTTGGCAAACAACACAGCGATGACACAGCATATGTGAAATATATATTCTTGCCTTTTGAAAAACAGAGCACAGAATTTTTTATTATGTTTTGAAAACCTTTGAATACTGTGGATAATGACAATTTCCTGTGAATTTATGCAAGCTATTTAAATTCTTGAATTCCTCATCTGTAAATCAGGGATCATTACACAAAGGTTTTACTGAGAATGAAATAAAATAATCTTGGTCAAGCATCAAGTGCCTAAAAATTCCACAAAGTTTAACTCTATTGATCATTTTTATTGATGTTATTGAATATTAATATTATTGAAAGTGAGTTAAACATGTACATATACCAGAGTATTGTACTAGGAGCCAGAAATACTAATAAGTTAAATCTTGCAGAAGAAATAAGATCCTTATAAATAACTAAAATTCTAGCACAATTAATAAACAACTTCTTGCAATATTGTACATAAGTTACTAGCCAGCCTTGTCAATTCTGGCTTCAGTTACATTGGTTGATCGCTGGGATGGGGTTTGGTGCTGAGGCATAAAAGTTTTAGAAGGGAAATAATGAGTTGGGACTGTGGTAATATGGAGGCTGAGACCTTGGTTTGTTATCAAATGGACCTTCCAGTCTTTCTTTCTTGTCTAGATTTTCAAGGGTTTTGTTCTTCAGAGTATCATCTGGTCTTCTTGATTTTTCACATGGATACACAGATATATTCTTATCCATCAAGGGCCACTCTTTGCTGTATCAGAAGTGTAGCATATAAAGGGTAGTCTTTGAGTATATTGGTGGCTGAGCTGCTCATAGAATTATTTCTGAATGTTCTAGAACCTCTGCCAGTTTCTATCTCTGCTGTCTTCTTGAGGCCCGGATTATGAAAGTGGACTTTTAACCAATGCTTTTAAAATTCTAAGTCAGTTTCATGAGCCTCCTAGGCATTCAAGGAGGCACATGACATGTTTGCTTCAGATATTTTACTGCCTAGAGAGGAAAAAGGGTTTAATCAAAGTGCCAGGGCACAAGACTCTGAACTCCATGAGATTGAGATGGCCTCCTCCTCACACACTGTCTGGCACATAGTACACAAGAAGTTTATTTGAGTAAATAATAACATTATTGATACAATCGAGGTCACTGTTTTCAGATGAAAGCCAATTAAAAGCAGATAATTGTATTTTCTTCCCACTCACATTGATAGACCTCACTGCAGCACCTGAAATGATTATACTCTTATATTTCAGTTTGCCTTTATTATTGAAAAGAAAAATGTCATTGAGAAAATAGGCAGTGCTCTTTAGCTATGGAACTGTTTATAAACATCCAGACAGATTTGAAAACTTACAAGACAAAGACAACTTTCTTAGCTTTTATCCTTTAGCTCAGTGATCCCAACCTTTTTGGCACCAGGGACAAGTTTTACAGAAGACAATTTTTCCATGATGGGGTGGGGGGGAATGGTTTGGGGATGATTCACGCACATTACATTTATTGTGCAGTCAAACCTTTCTGCTAATGACAATCTGTATTTGCAGCTGCTCCCCAGTGCTAGCATCACCACCTCAGATCATCAGGCATTAGATTCTCATAAAGAGCACACACAGCCTAGATCCCTCCCATGCATAGTTTACAGTAGGGTTTGTGCTTCTGTGAGAATCTAATGCTCTTGCTGATCTGTCAGGAGCTGGAGCTTTTGTGGAGTGGCTGTAAATACAGATGAAGCTTCACTAACTGCCTGCCACTCACCTCCTGCTGTGCATCCGGGTTCCTAACAGGCCACAGCCTGTGGGGTGTGTGTGGGGGGGAGGAGGTTAGGGACCACAGCTTTAGCTGACACTTATATTTCCTTGGAACACTTTGCCCAGGCACTCCTCTAAGCATACTATGTGTCTTATCATAACAATGGATAAGAAGAGATATCATCCTCACCATTTTATACCAAGGTACCAAGAGAGTTAGTAATTTGCCCACAGTTACCAACTCCTCAGGCTGGATCTCAAATTTAAGTTCAGAGTTCATGTTCTTCAATGGCCTAGCTATACTGTCTTATACTGATAATGGCAATTTAGAATTCAAAAACTGTGGTTTACAAATACGATCTCATTTCATCCTGAACACAGTACGTAGAAGCAAATAGAATGTTCAATCCACATCGCAGATGAACAACTAAGGCTCAGAAAGGGGAATGTGAGACAGAACTGGACCCACAGTAGTTTGTTTTATTCACTGAGCAGTGTGTGTCACTGGCTGTCTCAGGGCAGAAGTAGAGATGGATTGGTTTCTTATATTGCTCCCCAGTTCTCCAGGGCCCTCTGATATCTCAAACTGGATTTCTCCAGTTATTATAGACACCCAGTGACCCCGCCACCTGCAGGTGTTGTCTTTTATATCTTACTCTAGTCAGAATTGTAGAAGTAGCTTCTACATTCAATTGTTCAAATCAACTGTAAATACTTTATATTATGCTTCATGAAGGAATTTTGACATTTTCTGTTTCAAAATGTTCATGAGACTGACTTATTATGCATTATTCACTCCAAGATCAGCTATGTTCTAGATTTAACATATATCTTGGATTATCTTTCAGCTTTTTTCCAATAGCAAAAGTCTTCCTGAGGCCAGATCCTCCTGGGGTCCACCACTGAATACTTTAATGTTCCTATTTGATGGTACCATGAAATTTGAAAAACAAAACAAAAAAATGAAAAATTTTTTAGTATTATTATCAAGACATACTATGTAAGACGTATGGTTAAAAATTAATGAAACAAACCTCCTATAACTCATGTGAAATATAGTTTACTATAGTGTTTGCCTTTATGTGTCCTGGGTAGTTTACTTATTTATTTATTTTTGCTAATTACCATGTCCGTACAATGATGTTTATTCCACAGGTAGTGCTGTCCAGGCTGCCCAGAGGGGAATGTTTAATCTGTGACCTTAATTATGGACCACAGTGGAACTTCCATGGGAGTGAATGTCAATGCTAGCCAGGGGCTGTATTCTTTATGTCACATATGCTTCAGTGAATAAATTAGTGCATAGTTCTGAAATTCAGAAGTCGATGTTAAGAATATATCGGTGGACCAAATTTGGATCTCCATATGACCGTGTGGTTATTAGACAAACTCCTTTAATCCCACAGAGTACAGAGGGTAGTTTTTTAGGCTATACAGAATAAAATGATAATCTCACTCCATGTTTGTTAACCTACACAAAAGACAGATTGAATTATAAAGCTCACTTGACAAATGAGCACATTTTGCTCTCTTCCTGTAGTTTTCTTCTCTTGGCTTTTGTGTCCCCTGTTTCTTCCCAAGCAGTGTTATGCAAATGAAGCAATTAATGGTAGATAAAATGGTCTTCCTACCTCCCTGTGTTTGTAACTAGAAGGGCAACACCGTAAGTCACGTACCTATTCAGTGGATTCTATAGGCCACTGCGAGGGTCTGATTAGCTTGACTGTGGAAGACAATCGCAGAGGCATCTGCTTGGTTAATTTTGAGAGAAAATTTACCAGATGGAGGCTGAAGATTTAAGTGATTAGAAGGTAGTAGATTGGAATACAAATTGGATTAAAAGAAATTAGATTGATATAAATCGAATTGAGTCACAACAGTTTGTGTTGTTCGTATCAAGGGCCAGTGGATTATGGGAGAAGCAGATGCTCCAATGAGATAGGAATTAATGTGGCTTTGACAGTCCATCTGCGAAGGTCTGAATATCGAGTACATCCCTAATCTCTCTCTCCATTTATCAATGCCATAATGTTAATTAGTACTTCATTCATTAAGTTACTTACAGGAGAAAAAAATCTCACCCCTATCCCCTCTCTGCTCAAGAATTTGTTATTCTGCCAAGAATTGGAAAGGTCTCTTCAACCGAGCTAGCTACAGTTGACTGTAAGGGGTAGACCTGTGTCTTTTCCCTCATGCATTCACCTGCCTTTGGCAGGAGTGCAGTAAGCTTGAAAATATTTGCTCATGTATTTCTCTTCATAAATATATAGTTATGTGGAGACTTATGTTTATGCCTAGGCATGGTTCCACTAAACAAGAGTAGATATATTAATCTGATAATATAATTACATGTATTATATGTTATGGTTTTTATAAGATATTCACTGGGGTCGAATGTTTTGTTTGATAGATTAAAATATTTGACATTAATATTGAGTGGCATATTCCTCCTTGAGGAGAAAAATGAGAAAAAAATTATTCCCATGATTCTGTAAATGTGTCGCGTGTGTGTGTGTGTGTGTGTATGTTTGATGTCTAGGCACTAGTTTATTAGTTTATGGAAAACTATAAGTTACCAACACTATCATATATTTTGGCATATACTGTTTGGCCCTGATTATTAAAGGAAAACATTAAATGAAATTAAAAGAAACACATAATCTTAAATACTTGTGCTTACATTGAGAATATGATCTTTTATAATCCAAAGAGTATTGACAAGGGAGACTCCTTATTACACCGTTGACCATAGCAGTGAAATTCAGCATAAGGCGGTTCTGTCTTGGATCCCATCCAAGGGAACTAAGCCAGTGGAGATCCAAAGGTGATCTCACCTCTAAGGCAGCTTGAGGGTGTAGACTCTAAGGACAGCCATGCAGAAATGCCCCTGTGTATAATAACCAGGCAAATACAACTTCTGGAGACTAAAGTGATGAGATGGGCAAAAATGGAACATCGAATCCTGTGATGCAAGAAGCATATCATTAAAGGTTGTGCCAAGTCGTTCAGAAATAATTGTGGTACTGGCAAATGCGGGCTGCCTGCCAGTGTGCAGGCTAGAAGAATTTCTAATTTTGTTATGTGAAGGAAGGCAGTGGCTTGTACAAAAGTGTGTTAAGTGTTGTAAAATTCTTGGTTTATCAAAGAAAATTCTGTGAGCAATGAGCTCTTCAGGCAATGTGCTTAATGTAAGAGTAATATATAGATATAAATACAGACATAGACACACATGGTCACTCCTTACCCAGGCTGAGCTGGGGCTTCTCTTGCATCTTCCCCAGACTCCAATACTTGGGTGGTTTTCATTATCACTCTTAATATTGGCTAAAGAATCTGATATTTTAAAAATCCCCATATCTTCTACTTCAGAAATAACCTGCCCTCCAGGAACCAGGACTGAACTGGAGGTCTGTCTGAATCCAGAAGCCATGCACACTATTTGCTTAGGCCCTTTATTTAAATATACTACATGGCCCATTTTTCCAGTTGTATACTCATTAATCTCAGTTGATCATAATTAAAAAAATGTATTAAGCTAAAATTCCAGCAAAATTTCCAAAGGGAAAAGGAAAACAAAAAAAGCTAAAATGTAAGCCTGCAATGTGTAAAGTATAAAGAATTACTCATTGTAGTAAAGAAAAATCACTAAAATTTATTTTTTGCTATATTGTGAGAGTGATTAAATGCTACCTAAAAATAATTTAGTATTCAGGAGTCAGTCCCTTGTTCCTGTTTTAACACTTTGGTTTTCAACCTAATTTTCAGTTGTCTAATTGGTGGCAGTTGTCTTCATTAGGGACCATCAGTACATCAAGGTGGTGCTTATTGAGCCTGGCTAAATCAGACATTGTGCTCTTATTCATGCCTTTGTTTCCGTGACTGATCATTGGGTGTTTAATACCTTTTTTAGCCCCAGTGAGGCTAATTAAAGAAATCAGTTTGTTGTAAACTAATGACAACAGAGATACAACCCCCTCATTTCCCGATTGTTGACGGACTTTAGACTGTTGACATATTTGCTGTGAGATATTCTTTAGCATTTTTGTGAATTTGAGTTCAAATTATACATACTAGACAAATATATACAGAGGCCAGTAAATGTGTATTAACTACATTGATGCCACTATACTCTTTAATTTTTTTTTTTTTTTTTTTACTAATGATCTCACAGGGAATGTTCAGAGATTAAATTAAGGCCTCTATTTAATAGTTGATATTTTAAAATTTTATTTAAAAGTACTCATAAATCAAATGAGAAAAGTTAGCCAGAGTATATCAATGCCTACATCATCATTTCATGATTTGTATATGAGGCATATAGCCCATGGACCCAATTTCTATATGAGTAGTTTAGATAAATATATCGGGCACAAGCTATGTGAATGAAATGGAAGGTTCTGCATCTCATTCTTTTCCCTCTGCAGTCGATGTATTTTTCTAAATTTGCAGTGAACTTGGAAAGTGAGAAACGTAGCCAAGTTTTAATATAGTAAGTGATGTTCTGGCATCTTTGACTATAAACCAGTGTCACAAAGACTTCATGGCAGCTTGAATAAATGCTGTCCAAATAAATGCCTACCCCAGGCATGGTGGCTCAGAGTTCTGTGCTTAATCATAAGACTCATGAGGCAATTTGCTTAATCCTGCCTGCTTAAGCTGGACTTAGAGAAGTCCAATTTGTGATTCAGCTGGCTGAATAAATGAATTACTACTGACCAAGGGAATAAGAAGAATTTAGAACACTCCATGAAAGTTTGAGAAGATTTACCTGGCCAACCTCTTTCTTTGTTTATTTAAAGAAAAGCTACACCTAGCTGTTCTAAAATCCTTATGTATTTTTCTAGAAATGGAGTGTGAGGAAAAGGAAAGAACAGACTTGGAAGGGAGGAACTACAAAGCTGTTGGAATGGTGACAGCGTGGAAGTGAGTTTAGGAGAGAGATGGCAACTGTGAAACAAAGAGATAGGCACAAACCTGGAGAAAAAAGGAAGAATCCACAGAAATGTATGAAAAATGGATATTAAAGTGAAAATGAAATACATTGAATAGCTAAATGTTACAACTGGAATTTTGAGCATTAGAGAACTCAAGAAAGATGGAGATGATGTCAGGAAGGACAGAGGAAGATGGAGTGTAGGAACAGAGAGGTGAGGGATCCACTTTGAGATACATAGACTTTCAGGTGATGAATGAGCATTCAAGTGGGCACCTGAACAAAGCCTAGAGCTTTCCTTAGCTGGAGATACTAAACTGGAGATTTGCCTATTGTTGTCATAGAGATAATACCTGACAGTGAGAGGGAATGAGTTCTCCATGGAAAGCACTGAAGAGAATAAGGTCTAAGTTACACACACCTTGGGAGACATTAACTATTGAGTCAGAAATTATTAGACTCAATTTAAGCTTTTAGTTCAATAGTTTACATAAAACTCAAAGATTATTTTGTTTTATCATTTATGATGAAAATTTGTAGTAAAAGTAACCAGTTACAATGTTCTTTTTTAAAAATGTGAACAGCACTTTGTATATCTCTAAAAAACCAAAACTTAGTAATTCTTGCTTCTTTGAAAGCAGGCTACCCACAGGGAATATTAGGAAAACATCATTATACTCTTTTAAAATTTGTACACTTTTCATTTTCTTTCAGATTTTCAGTTGCTGCTTATTTATAAAATCCAAATTATCAGAGTTTGATGCATTGACTACTTGACAGTAAAAGCAACTTCCTACGTTTTAAAAATACCACCCTATTCTAAATTATCATTATTGTTGTCTTTCACAAACGCTATAACTCTATCCATTTTCATTCCCCTGCCTGTCAGCATTTTCTTTCCTTTTCATAATCCAGAATAATTCTATGCGTTCCAATCCTTTTGCTTTGTGATAAGAAAGCATTGCATTTCAAGAGTGGATAGGTAGAGGTTAATATCATGTCCACATGGTAATAACCTGGGAAAACCTGATGATGATCAGTTTCATTTGATCCCTCATCTGATAAGGCTTCAAAGTAAATGGATTGAGTGGAAAATAACATTTTCCTAACTTTTCTAGAAACTGCAGATTTTTTTTTGAGAGACTCAAGGAACTGAGTCTCATATATTTTAGTGAAACATAATTCAAACAGAAAAAAAAAAAACATTTTAAAACATTTATAGCACTCCCATTTGCTGCTTTTCTCCATTCAGGAAAAAAAAAAGCTCTTATTTTTCTCTATGCACACAGAATCTTTTAAGTGAAAAGTACACTCAGTATTTCTGTTGCAGCAGTGATGTTATCTAGTGGTCATTTTGCTCTGAAACAGAAGACATCTCTTGAAAAGAAATTTAAGTTTCATTGAATCACTCACTTTTAAAAGGCATCAACAGATAGTCATAAATAGACAAAAATGAAGAGAAAGTAGATTCTCAAATGAAAAGTATCCTGATAATTAAGGTAACCTATATTCCTTATTTACTAAGGTAACTACAATTCGCAGTCTAAATGTAACCATTTGCATAGTCTTACTATAGATGCCATATAAAAATCATTATGATTTACATAATAAAACTAGAGAAAATGTTTTTTTGAAAGAGATTAAATTTATATTTATTTATTATTTTAGTGGAATGCATAAAGTGAGGGGAAAATTCAAACTGAAAAATTTTCTACAGGATTCTAAACATTTGAAAACAGATTTTTATTCTAAGCTTAAGAGCTATTTGTAGCTGATTAGACATGGCCTCTCTTCAACCTATTACATATCACAAGTCTTGTCTAAAATGTTTTAATTATACTCCTGCATGAAGTAAAAGTGAATTTAGATGTATATCCTGCAATTACTCCCCAGAAATGGGATGCTGATATCTCCGTTCAGTTTGGTCAACTTTGAGTGTGGTAGCCAAAGACAAAGTGATAAGTCCAAGTTGTATTCAGCTACCTTTATAAACCTCCTTTACTCCCAATATACAAGTTTCAGAAAAGAATTCCAGCAAGCTATTGTACAATGTAAAAATAATAATAAAAATTTGGCCATTCCCACATTCAAGAGAAAATCTTTCTTTTTATCTTTGGGATCAGTATACTGTTCTTTGACTTGGGCCTTTTACTGCAAGATGTTTAGCCTTAATTTGAGGATACATAATCTCATATAGGTGCAGTTTAGAGATTTCAAGGAAAAATATGTTGCTTTCAAAAGGAGGAAATGGTTTTGTCTTGACCACCCCTTGAAACTACTTATAAGAGTTAATTTCAGACAATGTTCTGGTAATATTGCTGTTTCTGTCGTGTCATTTACCTTAAGTCATGTTGTTATTGTGTCCTCAATAAACTTAGTTTGATATACCTAAATCCTTTCTAAACATATAATGGAAAAGTACTCAAAAGTAGATGTTTCTTATGTATTAATCATGCAGTGATTTCAAGATTTTCATAATGAAAAATTATCAGTGTTGGTATAACCTATTTCAAAAAAATAGTTTAGAGTAATACAAAGAGTTGTTAAGCATCAATATTTGCTTAAATCCCACGGAATATGATTTACAAATCATTTCTTCAGCACACCTAACAGTAATGTCTGGTGTTAAAATTATACACATACAATTTACCATGAACCACAATAAAAACTTTCTTTAGCTATTATAAAGATTTTTTTTGGCTTCTTTTTCTAAAAAAAAATCGACACATAATATTTTACATATTTGTGGGATGTACGTGATATTTTATTACATGCATAGACTGTATAATGATCAAGTCACATTATTTGAGGTGTCCATCACTTTGAGTATTTATCATTTTTCCATTGGGAACAATTCAAGTCCTCTCTTCTAGCTACTTTGAAATATACAATACATTGTTGTTAACTATTGTCACTTTGCTATGGAAAACTAGAACTTAAACCTTCTATTTAACTTCATGTTTGTACCCATTGACCAATCTCTCTTCATCCCCCTTACCCACACTTCTCGGCCTCTCATATCTATCATTCTACTTTCTACCTTCATGAGATCAAATTTTTTAGCTCTCACATATGAGTGAGAACATACAATATTTGTTTTTCTGTACCTGACTTATTTCACTTAACATAACATCTTCTAGTTCCATCCATGTTGCTGCAAATGACATTTCATTCTTTTTTATGGTCCAATCACATTCCATTGTGTATATATAACACATTTTCTTTGTCTATTCATCTGTTGATAGCCACTTAGGTTGATTCCAAGTCTTTGCTGTTGTGAATAGTGCTGTGATAAACACGCAAGTGCAGATTTCCCTTTTATATACTGATTTCTTTTCGTTTGGATAGATACCCAGTAGTGAGATTGCTGGATTGTATGGTAGCTCTATTTTTAGTTTTTTGAAAAATATCATACTGTTTTCTATAGTATTTGTACTAACATAGAGATTTTTGATTAAATTCTAACTACTTATAGTTCCATTGAGAGAATAACAAAAGTTATATGTTTATTTGTGCACATATATAACGTATTGATTGAGCACGTAATATTTTCATCTGTAGAGTTTAATACAGTATATGGCAAAGCTGACTTAGATACAGAGCTCTGAAAAACATAGACCCTTCAGGGAAATGCAGGTAAGGTATGTCATTCAGAAGGAACTTCACTTTGGTAGGTGGGGACAGGTAGTAGCAGAAAATCAGAGTCGAGAGATAGGCTGAAGGTGTATTCTGATGACCTACTATTATATAAAAAAGACCATATCTGGTAGAATAGTGGTTCCTTGTCTTTACAGGGTCATGGACTCCTTTTTGTATAGAGGTTATGCTAATAAAATATTATACATTATAATAATGCCAGTAATAGTAGCAAGCATTTACTGAGTACTTACTGTGTACTCAGCACGTGGAAAAATTTAATTCAACTTTCCCAGTAATGTTATTGGGTTGATACTGCTGCATTTTATAGATAAGGAAACCAAGATATGAAGGGGATAAAAAACTTGTTTGGGTTCACATTTCTTTCTAGCATTTGAATTACAGCGATTTCACATGATAGGCCTACAGATGGAGAATCTATGTTAACTGCCACAGAGGTCATTATTTATTAAAAAGGCACCTGTACACATACACACAAAAATTCGCATTCAGTTTCTGAGGTGTCATTCCACAATAGCCTCCATTCCACAAAAGCCAATCCATGGTTTAAAAAAATCATGTTTAGAAAGATACCCAGTTAATTAAGGAAACTTATTTATCAATGCAGTAAGGTTAGAGCAACTCCTTTAGTAGTTGAATGTTGATTGAAAGTTAACAAGCCTAAAATCTGTCATTGTGTATATCACTTAGGCATGATGCAACCAATGCATTTGGCTCATGACAGTTATAAATTTTTTCATAATGATTCAGCCATTATTCTTTTAAGAAAATATCCATATTGTAATATTATTTTCAATTCTATCTTTTAAAAATCTTTAGTATATTATATTGTAAAAGATGTTTGTCTGCAATTTTAACTAGGATTGTTGAATCTCAATTTAAACTTAAAATATGTCAGGTTTGAGGAAAATATGTCAAGATGTATAGGAAAACTTTTAAAAGCTAAATAGTTAACAAAGCTTAGTACACATGTATAAAATGTCATTGCTGGGGGGAATGGCATTTTCTAAACATTGACCCTGGATCCTTTGGTATCTACAGATGCTAAGATTAATGCTACTGCTACCCAATTTTCAGAATATATTCTTTAGGAAACAGAATAGAAGGCTAAAATTTTATCACTCCATTCAGTGTTTATTTGAACAGAATGTCATTTTCTGGCAACCTGTTCATAGTTTCCAAATAAATATGGATGATTTTCAGAAAATTAAATATTATTAAACAATTTAATGAGTTTGGAGATTATTTCATTACATCACCTTTTGTAAAGCCAAATGTAATTTTAAATCACATCAAAATATTCTAAGTATGATAATAAGAAGCTAAATTTCAAGATATCTTCTTAGAATAGGGATTGTTTTTGTCATTGTAAGACAAATCTGCATAACCCATGAAAACCTCTCATTGGGTGGCAAATCACTCTTTAAAAAAATGCTTTCAACCATGTAAGATGTAGCAAATTGATTTGCAATAGCATTGGATGAATGTCCAGAGTAATATATCAGGTCCTTACGGATCTGCTAGAAAATGAATTTGTAAAGTAGGATATTAATTTGTTATTTCTCAGGAGGAAAAGCACCCCTAGCAATTTTCTGGAAACCTTTCAGGTTAGTGGTTTCAAAATTTCTCTTCAGTATTACCTAGATATTCCCTTGGGTACACCTTTGTATCCATTGCCTTCATCTACTGATTCTAATGTACACAAACCAGTCCTGTGTCCCCCTGATTCTGATGCTCTGATTGTCACTGGTGCCTACTTGTTCAGGCAAAGTCAATGGCCCTGTGCCTTGGATGTGGGCAGCCAGAAAACGTAATAGTATTTTTAAAGTTATTAAAATTTCCTGCTGAAGGCAATGAATAACATGGAGTAGTAGAGAAATATAAGAGGGAAAAAGTATTCCAGTTTTAACATTTTCAGCAATTTCTGTTCACAGTAGATAAGTAAAGATCTGAAAAGATCTGAAATACAATTGTGAAATTCAGAAAAAAAGTTTTATGAGTCTATATTTGTTACCTTCTCCTGAAAGAGCAACCCATTCACACTGAATAAGGAAGAAAATTTTGAAGATCTTTGATAAAGGTTGTATTAATATTTTATATAATGAATGAAATATTTACTTTTCAAATAACTATCCATTTATTGCAAGTTGGTCTTAGTTTAAAATGATTTATAGAACCATGTATTTCTTACCAATATAAATACATTTCTTAGAAATTTAAGAATAAATTCCAAGTGTTATATAAGCTATTTTTAAAGTCTTTTAAATAATTGTTAACTTTTGGAGGGTTTTCTAAGAATACATGTAGATGCTCATTGCTTTTGATAGTGGACATAAGACCTGCAAGAGCCAACCTTTCTAATCTATACATTTGTTAAGAGTATGAACATTAATCTAAAGTGTGTATCTTTAAAAATTTGCTTTGTGTTCACAAATTTAAATTGCTATGCATTACCCTCTCTTTTAGATATGTCTACTAAGATATCATTGCTGTGACAGCCATAAAGAGTATGATCAGATCAATGAGTTTGTAGCAATTTACTCTTCCAGTTGCCTGAATTTTGGGATGACGGAATAGTACCGTAGAAAAGTTTAGATAATTGCTTTAAGGTCATAAAACTAACCATACAAACAAAAAGCAACTGAAATCTGGTACATGGAACTTTCAATTTAAAACTTCCAAAGTAAGGGTAAGAGAGAGGGGCATAGAGAAGAAAAAATCATCTTGAATATAGAGTTTGGACTGACAGTTAAGATAACTACGACCTTCTAGTCTCAGTTTTGGGGAAAGAAACTTCAGTTCTTTGGTACTCCATTTTTTTCTCCTCATCTGTCAAATAGAGATTTGGGATAAGATGACTTGGATAGCTCAATCTCCTGCCCGTTGGATGTGGGAAGCTGGGTTGTAGGGACACTGCAGGTCTCTGTATTATACAACTGGAAACTTTCAGAGTCAAGGCTGTCTTTTGAGTTGGGTAAGAAAGCTCTTATATCCTTGTCAGCTCCCTTTCACACAATAAGCCCTTTAGTTTTAGGATATTGAAAAAGCCACTTTGAAATTGTGTAAAAAATAAGTAGTATTTCTAAGTCTCCATTTTGATGATGTTTCTAATTTAAACTTATTTTTATTAACATAACACTGCTGTGCCTCCAGAAGAAATGGAAATCTTATAAATTTATTTAGGCCAACAGCAAATTAGAAAATCTCCTGAAAGAGTTTCAGTAAGGCTGGAAAGGATAAAAAAGGCTTTGTGTTTTCCATATATGGACCTTACCACCACATCCTACCACATCATAGGACCTCTGGAGGGGAAAAAATAAAACAAAAAGTTATCTCATAGCCCTTTTCCATTCTCTTCTCCCTCATAAGGGAAGTACACTGGAATTTAATCATCATGAAGAATAAAGGGATGGAAAAGTTGTAAGAATAGACCTGGTGGAATGATGGAGTGATAGAGTGAGTCATTAATTCCATTTCATTGCAAATTTCATTTCATTGCAAGCTCACTAAGCAATGTGGACAGCATTTGCAGTGGCACTGAGATACGTTTTTTTCAGTGGAGAAAATTTTGAATAAGATTTCTTTTGACAAACAATAATTCAGTAACAACCCTCCTTTGAAATCTTGTGTAAAGCTATCAGGCTAGTCTAGCTAAAATGTTTCAAGTATTAAAACATTAATGCAAGAATAACCCTTATAAAAGAGAATCGTTTGTTAATGTGATTAGAGTTGAATGGGCTAAATTTTGGGAATAATATTTGCAGTGGCTTACAGAAGAGAAAAATAGATATACTGAATGCCTACTACCTATCCTGGTGATGTATATATATTATTTCTTTAAATCTTCTAACCCAATTCTTGAGACATTGATGTTCTACTTAACACCTGGTACAAATAAAGCATAAATATTAGCTGGCTAATAACCTATGTCCTTTATTTCTACCACACTGCCTACTTCTTATTGTGATGTGTCAAACAGCCTTCCCCTTTTTAAATAGTGCTACTATACGTTCCCAATCTGGAGGTGTCTGTGACCACATCCAAAATTGGAATAATTGTAGAGATTCTTCCGGGATTAATTTTATTCAGATAATTTTTGGGGAAATATTTTATTAAAAGAAGCATAGTTATTATGAAGTAAGACATATTGTTACATATATTTCTAAGAAAGAAAGAAAAAACCAGAGGCTGCATAAAAATTTTGCTGGAGGACGTATATTTCATACTCTACCCCTAATTTGCCAAAAATTTCTTCTGCTGGCAAAAATATTCAGAAAAGGTTAAATTGCATTGCTTAACTTGTAGAGGGACCAATTGTTGACAGGGCTATCCAGTTTGTGGATGAAAAACAAAGTATAGTTCAAGGAAATACTGTAATCCAACTGAATAATAAAGCAGGAGCATTTTACTTTGGGACACATGAAATGAAATCAACAAGTGTTATTCTAGGGTCTTTATTCTCCTTTATTATATTATATACTTGAAATCATTTCCTGAAAACAAAAGCTCTGTGGCACTTACTGCAAATGAGTCATCATTGACTGAATAAAATTATTTATATTCATGAATTATAATTTATACTTCACCTTCAAAAAATTTGAAGAGCTAATAAACCACTCAACTTTTGAAAAATTAAATATTTTACCAAAAAAATAATTACAAAGTCATTGTTGGAGAGTCTATGAGGAGCAGAAATAATCCATTATGTAAATTTGGGTGCTTAGAACACTATTCAAAGATGCCTGCATCTAGCTGTCTAATTTGCTGTTGTTATGGAATGCTTACATCTAGCTAGGTCTAAGTACATGATCTTCTCCTGGTAAGCCTGCTAAAAATGCAGCTTCTTAAACCCTTTCACAGGTAATTTCTGATGCATCTGATGGAGACCAAGAATCTGCATTTTAAAAATTATCCCAGTGCTTGCTTTGGTAGTGGATATACTAAAATCGGCACAATATGGAAGAGATTAGCATGGTGCTGGGCAAGGATGGCAGGAAAATTTGTGAAGTATTAAAAAAAATCCCAGATGATTCTGATGTAGGTAATCTGAGAATCACACTTTGAAAAAAAAAGATGATGTTTTCTGGTCTAATTATGACTAGCAGAATTCGCATGATTCATTTCATTGAAACCTACTTTAGAAGAAGGTTTTGGAATTAGCCTAGTTGCAATATGCAATCTCTACTTGCTCCTCTAACAATTTTTTTAATTTTATTTTTTTAATTTTTTATACTTTTATTTTGACATAATTTTACATTGATAGAAAAATTGCAAAGATAGTATAGAGAGCTCCTATTTAGCCATACAATGGAATACTACCCAGCAGTGACAGTGAATGAACTAGCATTATATGTATTAGTATTAATACAAATAAATCTCAGAAACATAATGTTAAGCAAAGTTACAGAAGGATACAGATAATATGACTTGATTTATATGAACATATAAATTCATGGAAATCCCTCTAATCATTTTTTAAGAAGCTTGCCACATTTTGGATTAGGTATTGAGTTCTAATTCTGTCTCTACTAAACATTCCATTATGGACAAGCCCATGTGACTGTTTCACAGCTAACTTTCTTAGACTGTAAAAATAAACATTTGGATGTTCACCTATATGACCTTCTGACAAATTTCCATTTATTTCTTTTATAATTGCTAAGGAGAGTTGAATATCATTTCTTAAGTTAAACCTTGACTAATTGCCCAATAAATAATTGAGATACAAAAAGATACTAGACATGGTATCATTCACAAGTAAAGTTAGAATTATAGATAGTTATTCTGATGCATTGTTAGTCTCTTTCAAATAGGGTTCCTGACCATTTCGCATTGTATGGGCAATATTAACATTGCTGTCAAAGTAATTTTTTTCTTCTGAAATATGAAAAAGAGGGTTTTGTGTTCTTATGTAAAATAAATTTTAAAATGAACTAAGTAATGGAAAGTGATAATCAGGTACTCTGGAGCTGGGTTGGTAAACTTTTTCTATAAAGGACCAGATAGTAAATATTTCCAGCTTCACACACCTTTTTTCCCTCCTCCTCTTCCTCACCCTCCTCCTTTTCTTCTTCCTTCTCTTCCCTCCCCTCTTCTTATTCTTCTTTTAATAACACTTTAAAAATATAAAAACATTCTTAGCTCACATTTACATAAAAGCTTGTTAGAGCAGTGCTTCACAAACTTTACTATGCATACACATCCCTTGGGAGGATCTTGTTAGAGTGTAGATTTGGATTTTGTAGGTCTGGAATTGGGCTCAGGATGCTATAAGTCTAACATCTATTTTATATCTATATTTTATATCTAACATATATCATTATATGTAATATAAGATGTCCATGTTACTCATTGAGGTACCACACTTTCTTTTTTTTTCTTTTTAAAAATTGGGCACTTTTAAAAAAATCATTTTTAATTATGGGTACATAATAGTTGTTTATATTTATGGTGTACATGTGGTGTTTTGTTACAGGCATATAGTGTGTAATAATCAAATTAGGGCAATTGGGGTATCCATCACCCCAAGTGTTTATCACTTCTTTATGTTACTTATTGAGGGACCACACTTTCATTATCAAAACTCTTAGGGTTAAACTTTCATGACATATCATGTGATGAACAGCCCCATCTACTGTTCAGTTCTCTGTCCCCAATAAGTCTTGCTGACAACTTGGTTTTTTGACCAAATAATACAATTGTTTTCGCCAATAATAGAATTGGCGAAATTATTTAGTGTAATTTAGTGGTACTTCATAATTTTAAACTATGCAAACTACTGATTAGCCACTCATATTTTCAGACTTCTTTGAAAATTTGAAGAAAACTACACCAGCCTCCACTACCACTACTCACCCCCACCATACACAATAACACCCAGTTTTACACACAATTTCAAAGAATTCATGGATTACATAAGACTTATCCATTGACTCCATCTTAAGGACTACTGCTATAGTTGTGTAATATCTGAATTTAAGGGAGATCATAATTTAATTAATTTAATAACATCTTAAAATTTAGATTATAACTGTATTTTTATGTATCTTTCTTTCTATTTCTCTAATCTATCTATCTCTGTATCTTTCCAATCTATCTATCCATCTGGGTGGTGAGAACTTTTTATTTTATGCTCTAATCAGCCATTGTAGGCCTGATGATTACATTTAAAATCTTATATATAAATGCAGAAAATGACTCAACTGTGGTTAGTAGGGTACACAAATTGTTACATACCCTGTATCAAACTTGTTCATGGTACCCTTTTACTCATTACTTTTAAAAAACTGCTTGAGATACAATTGATAATTCATATACCACAAAATTCACCCATTTAAAGTGTACAATATGGTGGTTTTTTATTATATTCACATAGTTGTACAAAATCACCATAATCAATTTTACATTGTTTTTGTCACCTTCTAAAGAATAATATTTCATTGTGTAGATATGCCACATTTGATTTACCTGTTTATCTTGGACATTTATTTATCCAATCATCATCATCCATTTAGTTGATGGACATGTGGGTTGTTTCTGTTTTGACTATGGTGAATAATACTGCTATGAACATTTACACTCAAATTTTTGTGGGAATATATGATTTCACTTTGGGGGAGTATATGTACCTAGGAGTAGATTTACTGGTTTGTATGATAACTTCATTTTTGACATTTTGAGGAACATTCAGATTGTTTTCCAAAGTAACTGTACCATTTTACATTCCCACCAACAATATGTGAGGCTTTTACTTTTTTCACATCCCTGAGACTTATAATTTTACATTTTTTTGATGGTGGCCGTCCCAGTGGGTATGACATATATCTCCTTGTTTTGATTTGCATTTTCTTAACAGCTAATGATGCTGAGCATCTTTTCATCTGCATACTGGTTATTTGTCTAACTTCTAACTTCCTGGCCAAATTAGTCTAACTTCTTATCCTTTGCCCATTTTAAAATTTGTTTATTTATATTTTTATTGAGTTATAAGAGTTCTTTATATATTATTCTAGATTAAGTCCTTTATCAGATATTTCATTTGCAATTTTTTTTCTGATTCTGTGGATTGTCTTTTACTTTTTGATGTTTTCTTCCAAGCACAAACATTTTAAAATTTTATGAGGTCCAGTTTACTTATTTCCTCTTTCATCCCTTGTACTTTTCATGTCATATTCAAGAAGGTTTTGCCTAACTCAATGTCATAAAAATTTGCTTCTCTCATTTTTTTCTAATTGCTTTATAGATGTACTTCTTACTTTTAGGTTGTGGGTGTTCTTTTGAAGTTTTTATAACTGTGGGAGTAAAGTTAGTGGAAGCATATGCTGATGCTACAGCACTAACACCTGTATGTAACATAGTTTATATATGTTATAATGATAAATGAGTAAGATTCTCTGAGTGCTCACTGGACATGCTGAATTCTGAAGCATATTACTAAATAGTTTTGATATTCCTCTCTTTTATGAGTCTGTTATTTTATATTTCATTCAATAAGTATTAGTGTATTTCTTGTCCTAGTCATGCTTTATCCAGGTCCATTGCCTAATAAGGTAGGGAACTATTTGATATAGTAAGTACCAACTTTGTAGCATGGCCAATTGACTTTCTTACTTTTAACAATAGAACAATTTTTACAGTAGAGAGAATATAGATCACTGCCTGTGGGAGATTAGAGAAGAACAAGGAGAATATCTAAATAAGATGTCTGTAGCATACCATATGCCTGTCATATGAAAAGTGACATAAAATCCTCGATGCATTTTAGGATCAGAGTCTGTGGCTATGTATCTAGACATTTTACATTTGAGAATATGTTACTGATTTGCAAACTATTAATATGATTAGCCCCTCATAGTTAAATACTTTGGGAACTTTTTCGATTATGGCTTTTAAAAGTAATTGTTACTTCTATATTCTATAAATTCTTCATTTACTTTAGGGATCCAGTACTCATGATACATAATATTTATTATTGTGATGTGTACTGCAATTACCTGTCCATATACTTTGGTTCTCGTTAGATCTTTTTTAAAATTCTGAACTGTATTGCATAAATTACTCCTTTGCTTTAGGTACCTAACACAATGTATTTGTTATTTTCTGGATCTGATGTGATAAA
Source organism: Cheirogaleus medius (assembly GCA_008086735.1). Classification (NCBI taxonomy): domain Eukaryota; kingdom Metazoa; phylum Chordata; class Mammalia; order Primates; family Cheirogaleidae; genus Cheirogaleus; species Cheirogaleus medius. The sequence continues at coordinate 86,415,863 of VBSM01000272.1, read as the reverse complement.
AAATGGTAGTCAGCAACCTTTAAAAGTTAATACTCTTCAAAAAAGAAAAAGTTCATTCATGACGAAATTAAATTCCGTTTATTAAGTTAAAATATGCATTTTCAATTAATATTAAAAGTGAGCCAGAATAACATAAAGGAATAAATATTGCTTCTTTTTATTGAGCAGAAATATGCTAATATCAGGTGATTAGTTGGAAAATTATAAGAGCAAACTCTTAAGAAGCTCTTATGTAGATCATTATGGCTGCAAACATGGTCATTCTTCTCAGCATCTCCTTTTCATTTATTTGCAGCAGGGAGTGGGACATTGCTGACACCTTAAAAATTAAAAATATTCCAAACAACCCATTATGCAAAATTTGATCTTAAAACACCAACAGGTCATGATCTTCCTATTTCTTATACCCATTATTGCCAACTTCCATTGCACTAACAAGGAAGTCATTGGCACCTGTCTCTCTTCCTTACTATTGTATGTGATGATACACCAAATTCTGTCAAACAGTTATTTTGTGATTTGCCATATATTTTCCTCCTTCTTTTTTACCTGAGCCACCATTTCCCGAGGTCAGATTATTTATATTTTTCTCTGGTAATATTTAAATAACTCTTGACTGTCCTTTTGCCTCCATTGCTATCCATCATTTACATTGCAGACTGAAAGAATCTTTCTAAAACACAGAAAGTCTTGTCTCTGTGCCCTCAAAATGTGTGATCCATGTAGATCACACTCCTTAGCATGATATTTAAAGCTCTTTCATCTCAATCTCCAAGACTACTGGATACCTTTTCCTGCTACGTCAGCTTCCTCCCTGATTATGAAATGTACCATGCACGTATTCTCATTTTTTCTGTCTTTTTGCTCATGGTATTCCTTCAGTCTGATTGCCTTTCTCCCTTAATTGTCATATTTCCATTCTTTATAGCTCAATTTAAGTGCTCCCTTTTCTGGAGCTCTCCTTATTATGTTCAAGTTAGAGTAAACATTCTTTTTTGCTTTCTGCCTATAATGCATTTCTTATATAACTTTATGCAACATTTATTTCATTTTAGCATAGTAATTTATACTTGAGTTCCTCAGTCAGACACACCTCGGTTCAAATCCTGCCTCTATTGCTTACTGCATCTACATTTTTGGGCACTTGATATTATTTCCTAAGCCTCTTCCTCATCTGTTAAATTGTGAAATATTTGTACATAACTTACGGGTCTCTTTTTGTGTTAAAGTCTAGCGACATAATACCAGCATAGTAAATAATATCTGTGTGTGTATTCTAGGCTCTTTCCCACTTGTCTTTCTTCCCAGGTAGATAGTAAGCACTTTGAAGAAAGAATATTAATTTTATTCATCTTAGTACCCATACCAGCATGTTGGTCCCAAAAGAAAATCTCTTGTTCTCTTTTACTTTTGCTCATCGTGATTCATAGAACATGTTGAACCTAAATCATTAAAATTAACATATTAATTTAGTGCTATGTTGCCTCATTCCACAAAGGAGTTCGGATGGCTTAGGAGATGCATAAAGAACAAAAGAGTGAAATATAAATTAAATAATGATATTAAGTTATTCATTTGAATAATTGAGAGCTTAATGTCGCCATTATGAACCTAAGTGAAATAGAAGGTGTAAAAAAGAAAATAGTAAAGCTTATGAACCTTCCGTCATGTTTTGTAGGATCTCGTCTTCGCCAAGAAGACTTTCCCCCTCGGATTGTGGAGCACCCTTCCGATGTCATCGTCTCTAAGGGAGAGCCCACCACTCTGAACTGCAAGGCGGAGGGCCGGCCGACACCCACCATTGAGTGGTACAAGGATGGGGAGCGAGTGGAGACTGACAAGGACGATCCCCGTTCCCACAGGATGCTTCTGCCCAGCGGATCCTTATTCTTCTTGCGCATTGTGCATGGACGCAGAAGTAAACCTGATGAAGGAAGCTATGTTTGTGTTGCAAGGAACTATCTTGGTGAAGCAGTGAGTCGAAATGCATCTCTGGAAGTGGCATGTAAGTGAACGTAATGAACATGCTCATTTACTTTTATTTGTTTTAGTAGACTTTGATTTATTTCCGTAGATGCTAAAGACCTAAAGAATAAAAAAACCAACACACTCTGAATAATTTTACTTTGCCTTCTTCTTAGAACTCTGATCAAAATAATACCAAGTCAGGGTGTTGCAGTAAATTTGCTTATATTAAATTATTGTGATGATTATGTTCTTATATTATATGAAAGCAAGGTGTCAATCATGCTGTTCATATTTAAAATTTGAATTAATGAGAAATATAATCAATTATTAAAGTTGGCTATGTTAAAATGAAAAGTTTATATGTAACATGGAATCAAATACAAGGCATAAATTCAATATTTTCCCACTTCTGTTATATATTTGTATATAACTACTTTATATATATACATAAACATATATATTTACTTCTACATCTAACTTTTATCAGGCAACTTTAAAACATTCTATTGTTCTCTAGCTTATATTAGCTGGTTTACTTCTAAGCTGAATTCAGGAATTATTGCCCTATGTATGGAGGGGTGAATACCAACAATATGTGATAAAGGTCATCAGAGAAGAAATATGCTTTCTGTGGGAACCGAATGTTCTTATATAGGAGGGTTTCTCATTTCTACTTATTCTTGGTAATCAGCAATAGCTAATGACTTGCCCTGCCTTTAGCACTTTTACATATTTATTTATTCATTGCATAGCCCAAATAGCAGTGGTAAATCAAGATATCAATGTTTTTCATGTATTTGAATATTGACTCCATAAATTCATGGATCATTTTCCAGAACAAATTAAAAAGTGTGATATATTTCTTTTCTGATTTATATGTGAAGATTTGGGGTTGTAATTCCAACAATACCATAAGATTTTGAATTAACTTGTCTATTCTGAGGAAAGACTTTATCTATAATTAATTGTGAATAAGATGGCAACAATTATTGCCTAAAGATGTTTGTACTTTTCAACTTTCTGGTTGTAATGTAGGTATTCAAAGATAAGAGAGTTGAGACATTTTAAGATGCTTGAGTCTTATTTATATATCTGGGAGACAAGTGCTATTAATAAATAATAGCTCATCAGCACATGTCTTTCTTTTGGTAAACAAAATAATACTATTTCTTTCTTTTTCTTTTTTTTTTTCTTTTTCTTTATTTTTATTTGAACGACAGAGTCTTGCTCTGTTGCCCAGGCTGGAGTGATGTGGCTTGATCATAGCTTACTCTAACCTCTAACTCCTGGGCTCAAGTGATCCTCCTGCCTCACTCGGCCTCCTGAGTAGCTGGGATGACAGGTGCACATTACCATGCCCAGCTATTTAAAAAAAAATTTTTTTTTTTTTGTAGAGACAGGGTCTGGCTGTGTTGCCCAAGCTAGTCTCTAACACCTGGCCTCAAGCACTCTTCCTGCCTTGGCCTCCCAAAATGCTGGTATGATAGGCATGAGCTACTACGCCTGGCCCAAATTATTTCTTAGGCAGCCATCCCAGTGAAAGCTTTGTTTTCTAATGTCCTGTCTTCTGATTTATAGTTTCTTCGGAGAAACCTAGAACCCACTGATGCTTGAAATGTATAACCCTAATAGGAAAAGACTAGAAGAATCTTAAGACATACTTTTTGTTTGAGAAATACCTTGAGAGATGAGCATTAGAACTTTAACTAGCAATGCCATCTTCCTCTGGATACCAAGTAATTATATTTTTATAAAATGATACCTTAAAAAGCATTTAAATGCAGTTTAGTGAGATTTGAAATATATACACAAAACTTTACAAATGCTAATATTCCTAAAGGTTCCATTTTTATTTTGAAATATATTACTTCTGGAGCTTTTCAAACGTATCAAAATATTACAATGACAAATTTGATTGATTTTTTTCTCCCCCATCAGATCCTTTTATGGTAAATATGACAGGCATTATTCTCCCATTTTGTAGATAAAGGAAATGAATCCCAGAATGCTTAAATAACCAAGATTCAGACAATAAGTTAATGGGGAATCCTAGGCCAAATCCTGAATCTTCTAATTTTTAGTGTTAGGAAATTATGCTATATTTGAAGAAACACTCTAAATGAAATCTCATCTATTTTACATAAGTGAAGATTAAGAATATTTATTTTTTCACAATTTTTTCTTGTTTCTACTCTGCAGCAAATAACTAGTTTAAATCCTTAACAAAATTTTACTTCTCAAAATTAAAGTTTATCTAAATTGGACAGCAATTATATTGTTGGGCAGTTATAAACTTATTATTTTTTTCTGAGCCTTAGCTTTGTTAAAATTACTCTCAGAACATCTTTTATTTTTATTTCATCTAAAAGGATTACTTTCTTTCCTAATTGCATCATTAATAATGAATCAAACCATTTTAGGAGGAAAATTTTAAACCAAGATTTTTTTCATGTAATGTGACAGTAACTTTTTTTTCATTTTGAAATAAATGAGCTTTAAGAAATGCTTGAATTACTTATGACCTAGAGAGGAAAACAAGAAAGCTTCCAAATTGGATTTAGCTAGTGAATAAAATTCTTTCTTCTAATGCCATGTCAACAGTTCATGTCATTTGAGGCATCACAAGATCAAATAATATTCATTTATATGTTGCTTTCCATTAGCTCATCAGTCGTCTTCTCTCTTTCCTTATGTATTTCATAAAAGATATTAATGTGGAATTTTGGGTCAAAGCATCATGATTTTTCAATATCTACTGGTAATTGAGGTGTATTTTTTAAAATGATAGAGGAAAAGCTGTAGATTATATAAATGTTTGACCTTCATATTTTACAACATTCAATATGCATGCTTAGTCATAGTACATCCAATTCTCCATCTTTTAACAGAAAGTGGATATTTACTGAAAAGGGTGGTAAGGTATAGTAATGAAGAAGACATATTTCAATCTATTCTTAAAGAGCTCACACTCTAGTTGGGATGACAAATCCATAAATAAGTAATTGTTGTAACAAATTAAATAGACAATAAAGCCTATTATAGAAATACGTGACAGATACTATGGGAACTCTGAAGGAAAATACTTAATTCTTCCTAGATAGATGAGTTTGAGAAAAGATTCTAAAAAGATACCTTATTTGAGCTCTGATTTGAAGGTCAGGTGATAATGTCCCAGGTGGAAAGTGAACTGAAAGATCATTCTGGTAAAAAAAAAAAAGTGGAAGCCTGAAAGGACACTGTGTATTTGAAGAACTGCAGGTAGCTCAATATGAGGTTGCAGATACAATAAGTTGGACAGATAGTCATGCGCTGCATCAAAATCTAAACTTTTTTATTATGAGAAAGAGGAGTCTTTGAAAGAGAATTGAAGATTGTGTTTAAAGGGATGATGATTGAAGTCAGAGAAGAGTTAAGTAGCTGTCAGATAATTCAGAAAAGAGTTGATGTTTGAGTATAAACTGAAAATAGCAGTGAAGATTGAAAGGAGGAAATGGTTTGAAACATATTTAGGAATTATAAATCATATCACTTTATGGTCAGTTTGGAGGTATAGAGGGTAATTACCAGATCTTTTTTTTTTTTTTTTTTTTTTTTTTTTTTTTGGTTGATTGGGTATAGAGTGCTACCATCCATAGGGAGGGGGAGATATAGAAGTAACTTCAGTGAGAATAGGAGAGCGTGGTAAGCTTCAGCTGTATTGTCTGACATACCAATGAGATATCAAGCTTTATATCTCATGTTCCATTAAACAAAAAGTTTCTGGAATTGAGAGTAGAAGTCTTTCCCAGTTAGAAGTTGAAGCCAGTGAGTAGATAGAAGTAGAAGTGATTGCCCAGGCAGGCTGTATCCAAGTAGCAGTTAATAGGGTTTAGATCACTCCCATTTCTTGGAATAGCAATATTTACTGATGGGCAAGGGAAGAAGTACCTGTGCAGGAGGCTTAGGTTCAGGAGAGTTATCAGAGTGACAGAATATAGGCAATGAAGTGACCAGAAAAGCCAATAAATACATTAATGAAAAAAGTGATAGAAACAATGCATATGCCACATGGTGGTCAAATAGTACCAGTGGTCTCTACCAATGAGGATAGAGTACAGCAGCTAAAGAGTGAGTTGCTGATGAAGTGGGACTGGCAACTGCTGCCCATTCTTTTGAGCATGTAGCTCTGAATGGGCTATAGGGAACTAGAGCAAGGTACCTCGGCCTCTGCACTACTGGCATTTGGGACTGGATAATTTTTTATTGTGGGAGGCTTGTGCTCTGCATTGTAGGATGTTGAGAAGCACCTCTGCCTTTTGCCCACAAGATGCCAGTGGGACTCCCCCCAACCCTGTTGTGACAACCAAAAATGTCTCCAGACACTGCAACATGTCCCCTAGGGGACAGAGTCAGTTGAGAACCACTGATCTAGGTGTGTCTAAGTAAGTAGTCAAGAGTGTATTGCGAAGTAGCAAACAAACATGTTACAATTTTTATTGCGAAACGATTATTGATAAAAGAAAAGGAAAATTTTTGACCATTTTGGTTTTCATTTTCATTTAAAAAATCTTAGATTCTGCTATAATATGAAATGTGAAATTTTATTGATTACCACCTGTTTTGACTGACTGTATAGAAGTCAGCCAGTTTTTTAGCATTTCATATTTATTCTCTTTTTTGTTTTCCTTTAATACATGCTTCATCTTTATGTAATGGAATAATACAGTGGAAGAAAATAACTATAATCAATACAAGGGATATTTGAATTACTTACCTCATATTTGCTTTTATTTATTTTTTCTTACTTTGGAATAAAAATAGACATCTAGAATGTGCTTTTTGAATCACTTGGACTTGAGAAAAGTCTTAGGCAAAAAAGTGATTTTTAAATAGTTTGAAAACATAATTGCAGAATACATAAGCAAGGGACCTGGCACATAAGAAGTTAATATGTAATTTTCCAGTGGGACCACTGAGAGAGCCATGGTGTAGCTAGTGCAGGTAGGATTTCGGTTCTGAACACTAGAGCTCCTTGTGTATGGAGTAGAAGGAGCACAGAGACTGTGGCTGCCTGTGATGCAGGCTGAGTCAGTGGCAGCCTCTAGAGATAGCAGCTGTAGCCCCAGGTGGTAAATATATGACAGCAGCTTGATCTATCGACCAGGGTAAGAGGGGGTTCTGGCCTAAATGAAAATTCATGAAAAATTGATGAAGTCCCCAGATTATTTTTTCCGTTTTCTTTTCTCAGCACTGTGCCAGTGAAGAGAGGCGAGATTAAATGAGGTGTTGAACACTTTAGTGGCAAGGAGGTTGTGGTTCAAAGGTTAGGGTCACATAGAAACTGATCTTTTTTTTTTTTTCTTTCCTTACTTCTAAAGCAAAATACAAGAACTTTTCAGATTAGCTGTGATTTACCTTTGCTTTGATAAATAAAATGGCTAAATGTTCAAAAGTTGGCTTTTGATGTAGCTACAAAACTGAGAACAGGTGTCATTCATCATTCAATTGGGGAACTAGAAATAGATTGAATCCCATAATTGCAGGATAGTTCCTTCCTTCCTTCCTTCCTTCCTTCCTTCCTTCCTTCCTTCCTTCCTTCTTTCCTTCCTTCCTTCTTTCTTTTCTTTCTTTCTCTTTATGTATCAAGACTCAGGGTACAAGAAAGTCATTTAGAGAAAGAAAAGGTCTTTTGCATTATTTATAGGTCACAGATTGCTAGAATAGCAAAGCTATGGAGCACTCTACAAACGTAATGATCCTGTTTGTTTTAAATCCAAAACTAAATTGATGATTTCTCTGTACGAGGAAGAAAGGTTATAGAATAGACTGACTAGTGTGAGAGGGCACAGGTGTCATTAAAAATGAACACAAGGCAAATAGTTTCCTTGATATCATCAAGTCAATAACTATGTAAATTATTTTGTTTTGGCTGTAAATTAATCTTATCCAGGCAAGATTCCTTTATACTTCATAAAGACAAAAGATAAATTAAATTGCAAAAAGGCTAAGCTCTGGAGAGCTTTTTTTAAAAAGTTGCTCAATTGAGATATAATTCATATACCATATCATTTACAATTCATTGTTTTTTAATATATTCACAGGGTTGTGCAACCAACACCACAATCCAATTTAGATCATTTTCATCACTCCAAAAAGAAACCCTATACCCATTAGCAGTAAATTCCTGTTCTTCCTGAATCTTCCCACCCCAGCTCTAAGTAAATACTAATCAACTTTCTGTAGCTATGCATTTGCCTATACTGGACATGTCATATAAGGAATCATACAGTGTATGATTTTCTTGTGACTAGCTTCTTTCCCTTACTATTAATGTTTTCAAGTATCATCTTTGTTGTAGCATGTATAAATACCTCATTCCTTTTTTGCTGAATAATATTCCATGGTATCAATATAAAACATGTTATTTATTCATTCATCAGTTGATAGACATTTAGATAGTTTCTACTTTCTATCTATTTTGAGTAATATTGCTATAAACAACTTTGTACATATGTGTGTTTTTGAGTGTACATATGGTTTGTATTCTCTTGAGTGTATGCCTAAGAGTAGAATTGCTGAGTCCTAAGATAACTCTGTTCAACTTTTTGAGGAATTTACATGTAATTTTTAAATGTAGATTAAATGGTATTTATTAGTGCCTTTGAGTTAACTGTATCCAATTCTCCTCTCTTATTAAAATGCATAGTCATGAAATACTTCTAATATTTGATAAGTATTATTGAATGGCTATTACATTAGACTTCCTGGGTCATATGTCTATAACTTAAGATTCAATTAATTAAAAATATTTAAAAAATTACTATATGTAAACATTGAACAGCCATGAAGTAAATCCTTGAGTAACATCTAGAGTGTTTTAACTTTGGCCCAAATTAAGTTGAATAATCCTGCTGTTGAAGACTTCATTTCATTTACTGCCTTATTTTTCATTTGTCCTGAAACAAGGCAAGTTTTTGTCTCTCAGAAGCTGACATCTTTCCTGAAAATAACTGACATTACTTTTCCTATTCCCAGGTTACTTTTCCATCCAAATATCTTAAGGTTTTTTCCTTTACTTGGAAAATTCAGAATAAGAAATAATAAGTGATTATAACAGAAATTGGTTAAGTAAATTCAGGAGTGGGAAAACAGAGACCTGCTTGAGCACCACTTCATGTCTTTCTTAAAATAAATAAACATACACACAACCATATCCTGTAAATGCATAAGAGCCAATGGGTTGAACTGAAACTGATATTGACAGATTTTGACCAAATAAAATGGGAGCGGCTGTTTTTTTCATAATTTTACTAATATCAGGGGAGATTTCAGGTATTTTTGGTGGTGATGGTAGGGGACGAGAGGATATAACAACAACTGAAAAATACTCATAGCTCAAGGTACTTCTCATAACAATGTGAAAGTGTTATTTGGGCTGTTTTGTGAGTGTGTCTTCTAATTTTGTGATACTTTATCAGATGCTTTCAAGTACAGTTCTCTCCTCTCCTTTGATCTTCACAAATGAAGGTGTGAAATTGCCTGGCGAAACACCTGGCGAACATGTTTGAACTTATGATCTATTTAAATATGTATAATGCTGTATGTTGATATCATATTTCTTCTGTTTATTGAATTAACTGTATTCAAACTCTATCTCAACACGTCTACAGTTGCCATTCACTGACAATTAGCCTGAATTAACTCTGACTCCAGGGAAAACACATAAATCAAGTGAAATCTTGATGTCCTCTAGTTTTAAAAAGTTTATTCCCATAAACAGTATAATTCTGAGTATAATCCTGAGCTCTGCAATCATATAAATTATATCCATAGAATGATAGGGAAAATATTTGTAGTGATACTAAGGGGTAAAAAGACACAACATGTTGAGGTCTGCTCTGGTTTCAACCCCAGAAGTCTTTTTTAGGTAAATGTAAGAAAATATTCTGGGTTTTGAAGAGTTGTCCTACCATAAATTTTTAATCTATTATATTTCAACTTGTGTGTAAAAGCCAGTTGATTTTACTGAAAAGGTATATAGGTGGACAGTATATTTAAGAAATGTAATTTTGTGCAGCAACTACTCATATGCTTCTCTCCCAAGATTTGTGTTTCAGCAGAATGACAGGTCTCCAATTTTCCTTCTTTAGATTGATTTCTTTTCTGGTAATTATAATACACATGCAGATGTAAAAACAGTAGGTGAAGTTTTGTTTAACTCTAAAAAGTTTTCCTGTAGAAGTTGGTAATAGTCTGTGGCTTAACTACTAGAGAATGAGGTTCCATCATCGTATTCATATATTCTCTCACTATATACCATTAAAATTAGTGTGTCCTTTTGGGAGATTTTCAAAAGCAAAAACATTCCCAACCACCCATTTCTTAATTAAAAATATTTATACATTGTTGTCAAGTAGGAAATATTCTTACATTTTTTGTCAATGTTTTCCAAGAAATACTCTATGAAAGCAATATTGGGTCCCAGCTTAGAGAGGCTTCTGGAAATTCTCTGAGGTTTCTAATACTTTCCTCCTGGGGCTACTCAGACATCAATCAAATAGTTCAGTGCTTCTGACTGTCTCAGATTGTTCAGGCTACTATAACAAAATACTATAAACTGGCTGACTTATAAACAATAGAAATTTATTTTTCACAGTTCTGGAGGCTGGCAGTCTGAGATCAGAGGGCCAGCATGATTGGGTTTTGGTGAGGCCCTGCTTCCTGATTCATAGATGGTACCTTCTCACTGTGTCCCCATATGATGGAAGGACACTAACCTCATTCAGATGGACTCTGTCTCATGACCTAATCATCTCCCAAAGGCCTCACTTCCTAATACCATCCTTCACCTCGGGATTTAAGATTTCAACATATGAATTTGGGGCAAACACAAATGTTCAGACCATAACTGTGGCCCGTGGAAAGGATTCAAGCAAGTATTGTAGGAGAGGCAGGTGATTGGAAGGCACGACAGACAGATATATAGGGCCAGAGCCTGGTAAATCCCAACTGGTTATTTTGAGCGTTTCTTGTGTTTTGCTTTTTTTTTTGCAGAAAGTCCACCACCTAAAATAGCCCTGGCCACTTATTCCCTGGTAAGACTAAGCCTGCCATAGGGCTATTGAGTAGTGTCACAAGTAGGACCTGGAAATTGAACTTCAATTAACATCCAAGTAGAGAAGGGGCTCTCTGTTATACAGTAAGCCCTACACATACATGGGTTCTGAACTGCCATTCAACCAACTAGAGATCAAAAAATATTTTTAAAAAATTAAAAATAATACAATACAAAACAATACATACCATACAGTATAACAGTGATTTGCATAGCATTTATATTGCATTAGGTACTATAAGTAATCTAAAAATGGTTTAAAGTATACTGGAAGATGTATGTAGTTTATATGCAAATACTATGCCATTTTATAAAAAGGACTTGGACATCTGAGAATTTTGGTATTTGTGGGAGTTTGGGGACCATTCCCCCACCCCACCCCAGACACCGAGAAAGGAATGTACTTCTTTCTGAGAATTGGACTATTTTTCAGTTACATAACTACTTTTTAGTATTTATTAAAGGCAATCATTACAGTTTCTCTGCGATTACCTAAGCCTGTACTGAGATTTTGGAAAAAAGTTTCTCTCTCTCACTCTATCTTTTTCTCTCTCTCTATTTATACACACATATACATATAAAAACATAATGTAACTATAACATTTCTTTTCATAATATATGGCATATTTGATATAAACTATTCCATATAAATTCACCTGCCTCCTTTTCCTTCTTCTTGCTTTTTCTGCTTATTCATATTGAATGAGGACATTCAATGTTTTTCCCTAAATCAATTTAAGAGTCTTTATTGAGTTTCCTGATCATAAGGAGTAAAAAGAGATTTAAGAGGCCCATGCCCTTGATGGTGTTTATGTTACATGTAAATGACTAAGGTGGCATATTTTGTGTTATGGTTTTTGTCACAATTAAAAAATGACCACAAAAACAAAATGAAAAAGGCATGGCTCATGGCATCAAAAACTGTTCAATGGGATGGAATAGAGTGTGGTAGCTGAGACTGAGCAAGGAGGGGCTGCCATGCTGTGGGAATGCAGAGGAAGGGGAGGCGGATTCTGATGAGAGAACTGTGGAACAAGTGAAATGATTTCTCTAAGCAAAAAATGAGTAATAATAATCACTGGTGCTTGCCAAAGGCCAGGCTTTTTTTCCCTGTGTTTTAGCATCTCAAAACAACTCTAATATTTGGGTACTATTATTTTCTATCTATTACACTTGAAGTACAAAAAGTTCAATTGCCAATTTTTAAAGAGAAGGAAGAGCTGGGATTTGAACCCTGGCAGCCTGGCTCTCAAGCCTGTTTTCTCAACCACTATGCTAAACATCCTCATTGATTTACTTGAACAAACAAACAAAATCATTTGACACTTAGAAGAATCATTAACATTTGTTTTAGATACTTTACCCAGAAACAATTTTTGATTATATATATACAATGATTATACTGGTCTAGATGAAGTCAAAAGCATTGTTTTGGTGTTACAATTCTGTGATTCATGGAATATTAAAGGAAAGAAACAACAGAAAGTAATCTTTTATATTTTTTTATTTAGTTATATATTGACATTTGAGAGCTCATTAGTTTATTCAAGTAATTTGATTTTCTTTGTATAGTTCCTAGTTGTCAAATATCAGCATCAGTAAAATCCATCACTTTCAGTTCTTATTGACATGTATGCAGGCCAAAGCAGCTTGGAGATTAAGAATCCAATTTATAAGACAAGTCATCTATCATTTAATATCTAAAGATAACTTGACTAAGTTTTATAGAAAAAGGGTTATTATAATAGCAATGATACCTTACAATACTTTCTAGAGGTTTATGAGTCATTAATATAGTTATATGCATTATTTTATTGCTATATGTATCTCTAGATATTTGCTGACTTGAATAGTTTCTAACTTCAATACATAGTATCATTAACATTAGTCAAGGAAGTTTTCAAGTTACTATATATTTTTTTAATTTAAAAATGAAGCAAAAGGGGAAGGATAGCCTTTTCAACAAATGATGCCGGAGCAATGAATATTCATAGGCAAAATAAAAAATGAACCTTGACTTAAACCTTACACTTTATAAAAACTTAACTCATAATCGATCATAAGCTTAAATATAAACATAAAACTATAAAATTTTTAGATGATAACATAGGAGAAAATCTTTGTTATCTAGGATTTGGTGAAGAATTCTTAGATGTGATACCAAAAACACAAACCAAAATGACAAAATTAATAAACTTAATTTCATTAAAATTATAAACTTTTATTCTCTGAAAGATCCAATTTAGAGGAAAAAAAAGATGAGTTGCATACTTGGAGAACATATTTGCAAGCCACATATATGACAAAAGACTCATGTCTAGAATGTATTAATATAAAGATAACTCAAAACTCAACATTAAATAACACACAATCCAATTGGAAAATAGACATGAGGCATGAAGGGACATTTTACCAAAAAGGATATATGAATTGTAAATAAGCACATTAAAAGATGTTCAACATCACTAGTCTTAGGAAAATGCAAATTAAGATAACAATGAGAAATCACTGCATACTGTCTTAAACAGCCAAAATAACATTACTAAATACTGATAAGGATGTAGAGAAACTAGATCTTTCATTCATTGCTGATAAGAATGTAAACTGGTGTAGCCGCTCTGTAAAATAGTTTGACAGTTTCTTAAAGCACTAAATGTACACTTACCATATAATATCATTCCTTGACACTTATCTCAGAGAAATGATAATTTATATCTATACACAAAAACTTATACACAATCTTAATAGCAATGTTATTTGTAGTAGCAGAAAGCCAAAACAAGTAAAATGTCCCTCAATAGGTGAAGGAGTAAACAAACAATGCTCTAACCATACTATGGAATACTACTCAGCAATAACAAGGAATCAATTATTGATATGTTCAATGAATTAGATGGATCTCACAGGCATTAGGCTAAGTAAAAAAAAGGGAATTTAAAAGACATCTCAACAGGTCACATACTATATGATTCCATTTATATAACATTCTCAAAATGACAAAATTTTAGTGATGGAAAATAAATTAGTGGTTGCCAAGAATTAGGAACAAGGTGGGAGAGAGGAGTAGTTGTGGCTATGAAAGGATAGCAAGAGGGAGGTCTTTATGGTGATTAAATAATTCTGTATCTGGATTGCGATGGTGGTTATACAAATATACACTTGTGATAAAATGACATAGAACTACATACGTGCATTGCACCAGTGTAAAATTCCTGGCTTTGATATTGTACTGTAATTGTGTAAGATGTAACTATTGGGCAGCAACTGAATAAAAGGTAGATATCTCTGTACTATCTCTGTACTATTCTACTTCCTGTGAATCTATAATTATTTCAAAATAAAAAAGTAAAAAAATTAGTTGTCAAACTACCTTAAGTAGACATTAACGATATAAATAAAAATGACTTATTAGGAACTGAATAGTACATTTGAAAACTTTTGAATATGTAACAGTTTTTCTTAAACATTGATGAACTCATATTTTTATAAATGTCTATGATCTCTTTAAATTCACTTATTCAGATTCACAAATTCACTGCTTTAAATTCATACATTCAACTTGTGATATGTTCTACATACAGTTCTATGAATTTATCTTAATGTTTTTTATTTTTGCTCCATCATAGTTTTTTGAGTTCAATGATAGATTTTGTTATTTTATTATTTTTGAGGGGAAGAGGAAGTTAAGGTAAGAAGGGAGTGGTTGTTCTTGGGAGTTAAGCAAGAGTGTTCAGTACATGACTTAACAAATAGAGTGCATTATATAGCAGCCAAGAAGTATCTTACTTTAAACTCCATTAATAGTTCAGATTAATAAGTGCAATTCAGCTTGATTCTTTTCTGCTAAAACTATGCATGGATTGTTGTTAATTGTTCTGAGTTTCAGTTTAAATTCACTTTTATAACTTAAATGTCGTTAAAAAAGAAAGATAAAAAATGTAAAACTATATTACAAGCAGGACAAACTGAAGAAACTGGGATTATTGATCCAGGAGCAGTAAAGACATCAATGGATACCATAGTTCTTGCTCAGCACATCAAGAACTGTCACGCCAAAGAGAGAATAATTTTGTTCCATTTGATCTGAGAGGAAAGAAAAAGACTAGTGGATAGAAATTGCAGATTTTGCCTCATCATGCTGTACTATGATTGTAGTAGATGTGCATTCTCCTGGGATCTTAAGGAATTATAGGCAAACCAAAGCCAATATAATGTTGTGATCAGAAATAAACCTAAAAACTTACATACAACTACATGTTTTAATATAGCTTTGCCTGATGTTTTCCTGCAAAAGAAAACTGAATCTCCAGGATAATGAAACAAAATAACAAGACTTAGTACTGGGGCCCATTGAGTTACAAAATAATTCTCATCACTTTCCTATTCACAAGGAATTCCATAAAGTAGAAATAATTTTCTTAAATTGAGTATTATCATGCCACATGAAAAGTCCTTGGAAAAATCCCATTTGTACATATATCTTACACATCTTATTTCAAAATCCACTGAGATTATAAGCAATTAAATTAATTGCATTTTGTAGGCCAACCCCTCATTTATAACATATAATTCCCTAGGACCCACATGTCCAGATTCAAGAGCAGCTTTATAGAATGGTTGATTTACTTTTATTTTCTTCCTTAGTCTGTTTTGAATATTCTTAAAAGAAGGAGGGAAATGCTGTGTTTAATATTCATATAGGATTTTCTTTTAAAAGCAGCTTCTCTCAAAAGCCTATTGTTAAACAGGACTACCCATAAAGGGGTCAACTTGTGAAATCCTTCCTAAGTACTTATTTGGTTCTTTGGGATTGATGGGTAAGCTGATGGAGTCTAATCACCAAATGTGTATGTCATTAATAGAGATGTAAGAATCTCAATTTGCTTTGTCTTTTCCTTTTTTGACACATCATAAGGAAAAGCTTTACTAATGAAGTACCCAATGGTAATAACCCATTATACGCTAGAATCTCTCTTTATATCAGATGACATGCAAATGAACTGTTCTATTTCTGTGGAGAAAGAGAGACAAGGACTGGTCTAGTTAATCATCCTTGAGGGCTGCCATAGTTGTCTTCTGGGAAATATTAGCATTATTCATTCTTATTTAAGGGTCCTTACCCCATGCATAAGAAAATCTCTCATTCATTCTATTTGGGTTTGTTGTTAATTACAGGGGCATTAATAAAAGCTTTCTCATAAGAAATGAATATAGGATTAAATCAGAAAAAAAATAAAGTAAGCTTTGGGTGAACCAGGTCATCATGAAACTGTGCATATGGGAGCTGGCAGGTTGGAGGAAGTTTGGGGATCATTAGTCCCTTTTTTGTTCAGAGATGGAAACTGAGGCCCAGAAAAGTGAAATGACTTCATGGAAGCCCCAGCTGATGAGAAGCAGACATGAAATGACAAATGAGGTAGCCCATTTCATCAGGCAGCAATGTAAGGAAAAGATGATTCTGGGAATTTAAAAGACCAGATTCTGGACCTTTTCTACTATTAACTAGTTCTGTGACTTTTGTCAAACCTTTTAACTTCTCTGAGCCTGTTTCCTTAAATTTAAGGTGAGGTGACTAGACTAAGTCATTTGTCCTCCAGAAAAGAGGAAATCTAAGTGATCTTGTATATAGGGTTAGTGTGCAATTATTAGACTAAGGTCATTGGAAAAAAGATTATTTCTAACAT
Source organism: Cheirogaleus medius (assembly GCA_008086735.1). Classification (NCBI taxonomy): domain Eukaryota; kingdom Metazoa; phylum Chordata; class Mammalia; order Primates; family Cheirogaleidae; genus Cheirogaleus; species Cheirogaleus medius. The sequence continues at coordinate 86,399,117 of VBSM01000272.1, read as the reverse complement.
ACCACCTAGATTTTTGCTACCAGAACTTGAGAAGCACAAACCTTGGATATCCCGTATATTTAGCAGGAATCTTTTTAACTGAACTTTCCCCTTGTCCATGAAGACTTTTTCTTATCCCAGATAATATATCCTTTTATTTTTATAGCATTTCCTCATGTGAATTATAGATGATAACAAATAATTGATAATATTACAGATAAATGAGGCATTTCGTTAATCTGCTATACATTTTGAGGAATTAATTGATAATGTATCCATATTTTCACAGTGCTTGTTCACCTGTGACCATGTAATTAAGTCATTTTTCTTTTTCAATTAGCCATTCAGGTCTAAGGCAAATGATTTTTTGAAAGATTATGTACACCCTGGACCAGAAGTCCTGATCTCTTGAAGTTTAAAGTGTACAAGTATAAATTCCTAGTATATAAGCTGAATTCTGTTTTGTTTCTCTAAAAAAAGAAAGGTAAAATTAAAAAAGCAAAGAAGTTAATTTTTTGACTTATATGTTTGACTTATACTTCATGTATAAAATGTTTTTATCAAGTAAAATACATTCTGTCTATTTATCAATATATTTTCACCAAAATAGCATAATTTTGTAAACAGCAGGCATATATTAGACCAACGTCACATTTATACTGTCTTTGGATCCATATTATCTGAACTACTGTAAGGAACTTTCCACCACGAGTGTTTTTATTTATTTATTTAGAATTTTCTTTATTTTGTGTTTGATTTTTGTTATTTTACTAATCGTTTGTAATATCTTCCTATTTTACGAATGTTGGAAACTATAGAAAAGTTAAAAAACACTACTAGAAATAAACATTTATTTTGCTGTGCTTTAATTTCATTTTTGTCAACAGTATGGCTTTAATAGATAATCTGTGAAATGGATTCAATATTTATTGCTCAATACTTCAATAAAATAAAAGTTAAAAATACTACACATGTAAATAAATAACTCTCTAATATAGTCAAATTGGATAACCTCTAACATGATTTTTTAAAAATAATTTTCAAAGAACATTTAGAAAGCTCAAATAATTAGCTCACACATGTAATCAGAAAATAGGAATACTCTAAATTACAAACTTGTTTAATAAGTTCTTCTAAATTTGAGCACTGTGACATCTTGAAAATTTTCATGTAATGATCTTAGTGACAAATATGCTATAACATCTTTGTTAAATAAGTTCAATAATTTTTCTGCTGCCAAAAATCATCCTTCAACTTCCTAATGTTGTGATATCTTTGAGAATACTAGCCCTTGTTCGATCTTTATAAACCAGCTAATACATACAATAGGCCTCAAATTTTACAAAGTGAAAATCAGCAGAGTAATTGTTAATTCATGGACTAACTAGATTTTAATGGCCCCTTTTAAAATGTTTATCTGTTATTTTCCTTGAGAGTTTAGAGATAGTGTATTCTGAATTTCTTAAAACTATTTCAATAAATAGATGTATGTGAAACTAGAAAGCAAATTTAGAATAGTTTTGTTTTTATATGTGATGTCAGTTCTAAGAAAAAATTGGTTTATTTCTTCCAACTAGTCATCCTCTACCTACACCAGAGTCCTCAGTCAGAGTGACCTCGGAGTGGCTGGTGTCTTGAGTGATGTAGTTAATGAGATCTAGTGACACCATGACCCTGACCCTTTTGTGGCCCTGGCTCCTCTCATCCATCTTCTTAACCCCACAGGCTGTGAGTTAGTGTGTAGAATCAGGATTAAACAAGTGTGAATAAACAAGTTCAAGAGTTTTGTGTCATGGCTGCCGGCACATGGCAATGGCAAAGTAAGACATAGAGAACTTAATACCGAGAATGCTCTTTGTGCAGCTCCATGAATCCTGTTGGTGAAGTCGCTAGTGTTTGTGGTCAGTGCAGTGCATCTAATCTCCTCAGTTTGCTCCATTCCTGGACAGTGATGGTAGTTGGCCCTTGTAATCACATAGCTGTTGGCACTTTCAATGAAAGGATGGCTGATCTATTACCCAATGTCACATGTTACTAAAGCTTTTATCTCATTAACTATGATTAATGTTTGTGTGGCATGGGCTTGTCATGTAACTGTTCATATTCAGCAATTGTGAATCCCTTAGCTTACTTGATGAGTGAAAGGTTTTTCTCTTTCCAGAGGAGAACTTTATCTTTGGGACTGGGTGGCCTTATTTGCAAACCACCATTGCCTTGCCACATGTCCTGATAAATGTGTGATGCAGATCTTCCTTGGCTCCTTCCCCATTATTGGCCTCAGTGTGTTTACCTGTCCTTGAACTTGAGCATAGAGAAAAAATACAAGAAATGCAGACGAACTTTAAGGAAGCATTTGTCTGTAATTTCTTAGCTTAAAAGTTGCTTTCCTAATATGATTTCCAGTTAAGTCTATTTTACCAAAGTTAGATGGAAAGGGATAGAGATAAAAGATGCAGGTATGTTCCTGCCTTTGGCTATGGTTCTTGCTTTATTGGCTCTACATTTGACAAGTTCTTCCCCTTAGCCCAGGGCACCATTTGATAAGTTGACCAGTCAGTGATTAAACATATTTATTTAGTTCAATGGGTCAGAGCTATTGCGACAGATAGAAAATTACTGATGGATTATCAATTTCAGCACCTCTGACATCTGGCCTCAGTGTAGTCCATCATCTGAGGACTCATAACAGATTTGCTTAGACAATAACATGCTCAGCTACCTGTGTGATCACACAGCTGAATATTGGACATATGTTCTTCAGATTTAATAAGACAAAAGTTGCAGAAGTTAGAAGAGTTCTGCACCTAAACACTTGAAAACCTAAAAGCACCCAATGGTTTATATTGTTCAAGGCTGGGATGAGAATTGATTTGACCTTTAATTATGCTTTGCTGAGTTTGGTGATGTTTTTATAATTTCTTTAACGAGTACATTTTGGATTTGATGAAATAGTTACTTGAAAATACTTTGGAAACAATATTATATGGAAAAAGATTACTTGTATCCAAATACTCTTGAAATTTTTTTTAATGAGTTAAAATAATGGTCTTAAATTTTTGGTTTACTGAAGTGATAAAATTGCAAAATTAAAACCCCAACTCAAATGCCTACTATTTTAATTATTTTAAATAATAAACAAGATTTCAAATAGGATTTGTAAAACCTTTTTTTTACTATTATTAGTGTTGAGTGGTTCTTTTATCCTAAGTTGAGTTCTAATAATAAAGAATAAGAGCCTTATAGGAAATGCTAATCTAAGATGGAAATATATTCTACTCCTCTGTCCATATGACTAAAATTTATTCTAATATAATCTTCTTAAGAATAGTCTTGTGATTACCTTTTCAAAAAAATATGATTCAGTTTAGTCTAAGTTCATATTTTTAAAAAGTGGTCATATTTGTTGAGAAATAGTAGATTGTGGCAGATAATATATTTTAACTTTTATATTGGTTTTATTCTCATTTGTAAATCTTTCATGTGATTATCTCTGTATCTTTATATTGCTTGTGCCTAATGGCCTACATTATGATGAGCTTACATTTAATATTTATGTGTGCTGTCATAAAAATATTTGTGAAGCCAAAAATGATTCTTAATCTTCAAAGGGCATATTTTAACAGATTCTCTTGAATCACTAAACCCATAAGAACTTAGATATACTACCTTTGTTCACAAAATAAAGATTGAGCTCTTTGACATTACAGTTTATATTTATTCACCAAATTTATATCAGTACTATATACCATAAAATTAACAGACCCTTTAGAATGTCCACTTTTTTACAATGTGATATAACTTAGCAATATTACAGGTTATCGTGGATCATTATTTATTGTCAATGACTTCCTGATTTGTCTTAAAATTAAAAGAAATTTCTTCTATAATTCTTTGGAAACCTTCAGTAGTTGACAATTGTGTTTAATTAACCCATCTCTCCTTAGGCACCTGTGAATTGTCTTGGAAAATTTTTTGAATGAATTTTAGTCACAGGATCCTCTTTGAAATCTACATATATGGGTCAGAAAAACTGTTATGGATATTCAGATAAGAAACAATTAAAAAAGAAGAAGTCATTTTAGGATATGAGTTTGATTTGGAAAATTCTTTTGAGCCGTCGTAGGGAAACCGTTGTAACATTTTCGCTTAAAGACCAACCCCTCTAATTATCAGAACATTACAAATCCCTTTACTTTAAATTCTTAAATGCAATGCCTAGCACTTAATGCTTCTTCAGATGTGTCACACTGCACTTTTAAAAATTGGAAATGCTCACTATGTGTATTATATTTTTATTAACAATTAAATGCTCACATTTTCTTTTTCCTTTTTCCTTTATACCATTTACTTCTCTCTGAAAGGAGGTGTATTTTTTTTGTTCATTTGCAATTTCTGTCAATAATAAACTGTATATGACTTACCATTAGAAGGCCAACAGATATTTCCATATAAAACAAATAAGTAACAATGGAAAAGTGATATACAGCCATGCATTGCTTAATGATGGGGATATGCTTTGTGAAATGCATCATTAGGCAATTTTGTCATTGTGTGTGAGCATCATGACCTTACACAAACCTAGATGTTATTGCTTGCTACACACCTAAGCTATATGGTACAACCTATTGCTCCTAGGCCACAAACTTGTACAGAATGTTACTCTACAGAATACTGTAGGCAACTGTAACACAATAATAACTACTTGTATATCTAAACATGTCTAAATGTAGAAAAGGTACAGTAAAAATGCAGTATTATAATCTTATGGGATCATGGTCTTATACATCCTCTGTCATTGACCAAAACATTGTTATGTGGCATATCATTATATATTATTTTGGAATAAAGATTACATGGATCAATTCATTAGTATGAAAATGTGATGTTCCATCAAAATGAATCAACTTGGATGAAAATATTTACTGATATGATGTGATAAATGTCAAACTTTTTTTAGATAAAGAAGCATGGTATATAAAATAGCCAAATGCTTTCACATGGAAAGAGATCTTCTCATGTGTTACCTCACAAGGAAACTGAGAAATTAAGCAAAGTAATGAATATGAAAGTACTTTATAAACTATAAAGAGCTCTAACAATATAAAGAATTTCAATGCAGTGTGAGTTTTTTGGGACAGACATAGAAAGTGAGAGAAAACACAGCAATCCATTTTTAGAGGCTTCTGTGCTGGCACTCTAAGAATTATGGTTTTACAGACTACATAGTGGTATATAATGATTTTTCATGTAAGGACATTAATGTCGGCCAATTTCATGTGCTGAAATGTAATGTAGGGAGATATTAAGAAGCACAGTCTAAAAATGCTGCCTGTCGTCTACATTGTCTTTGAAAGTATTTGAATTAGTCATTTTGAATGAATTTTATAATTGGCTATTTTTTTATAAATCTATTAAGAATCAATGATTGTTTCTACTTCTCATATATTATTAGATTAGTGTTTTGAATCATCAACAACCTTGATTTCTGAATTTAAATTCCATTTTTTTATAATTATAGTGACATGTTGGTAAAATAATAATTATTTTACCTTGTAATATGCATTGGCATTTATTCAGATGTGTCCAGCATGTACATTTTTTCCATGCTCAGGATACTTTGCGAATATATGGAAAAGAACTAAGTCAATGATATTGATACAGCAATCTAATAACTTTACTTTGGTGACCTATAAGGATTTAAGCATTGGAAGAATCTGGCAAATTATGAAGCTTCTAGAATTTGTGCTGAAGGGATTCGAATGAAATCACATTATGTTCCTGCTCTGGATTGATTCATATTATAATTACCTCTTAAAAAACTGATGATATGTTAATATTGAATTGATAGTAAAATTTTAAATGTAGAGTAGCTATACAAAATACAGAAGGAAATAATTTGCCTTTATTCTGTGAATTTAAGCTTAGCCTGGCATAGTTATGATAATTCTAACAATTACAAAGATAGAATTCAGTGTCATAGCCAGAATTGTGATGATAGGAATTGGCTTTGAAGAAAAATCAACTTTGCCACCTAAGTATTAATATATTGCCTTCTCTGTATTCAGAATATCATATTTAGCTAAGTTTAATGCAGATTTTTTTTTTTAAAAAAAACCCAATACTCCCAAAATACTAAGAAAAAGCAATTGAGTAATTTTCATATTGAGTTGAACAGGCAATTTAAGCATGCATTAGCATTTTGAAACTGATTTTACCTATAGCCTGATTTTACCTATACTCCTGACACTTAGGAAGCCCAAGGAATTTCTCATTAATCAGTGTTGGGCAAGTTAGTGGGGGAAACAATGCTGATCTTTGGTATTATTATGCTGATTTGAGTATATGCTTAGATTTTGATATTCTTTTTGAATTCTCTTGAAATTCTTTGATATTCTGTCAACATAATAATTTGCCTAATATCCATTTCACTGTCCATCCATGCAAGTCATTCAGTGGTTGAAACTGAATGAGGGATGGAACAATCTGATTTAAATATTTTCCATTTAGCTCAGTGAAGCCAGGTTTCTTTGGTTTGTTTTGTTTAAGCTACCATCCTCTGTTGAAAATCTTTCTTAAAACTATTATTTTATGTTATATATTAGTTGGTGTTGCTTGGACGATTAAAGACTAAGCAGGTAATAATTCTAAACATTAGTTTTCATTATATTAGAGAATCTTGAATATCCTATGGCATTCCACAGTATAAAATTCAGCATTTCTTCCACATATGTTGAACACTAATTATGTTCTGGAAACTTTTCATATACTATTTCATCTTTCCTACAAGCCACTGATATTTAGGATATTAGTTTTTTTCTTTACGAGAAAATTAAATGGCAGGATGGATTAAAAAACATGCCCAAATCCAAACAGTTAGCCAGAGGGGGTTTTTAAATTCTCATGTGTCAGTTCAATGATGTGGATTTATTTCCACTTAAAACAATATCTAGAGTGTTTGATCTAAGGAAGTATTCTTAGCAATGATCTCTTCGTGAATATAAAGTGCAACAAGCAATTCTGACTATGGGAGAGTTCAGGATCTTGATTTATTGAGGTATAACTCTCTTGTTCTACATATATAAAGTAGATAACTATTTATAAACACTGAAGGGTTTATATGTGTTTAGATGTGTAAAAAGAGAAGAAGAGGGCATTACGTTTAATCTCCTCCTCAACTATACAATTGTGGACTATTTACTTTGAAATCAAACAAAACCACAAAAGATAGATTTATTTATTTATTTCAAATTTCAGACTAGTGTCCCTTTGCCACTTTAGTCTGCAGATATAAATTTTGTGGTCATCCATCTAGATTGCAGATGAGTAAGCATTGCCTGGGCAAAGAGTTGAGGTTATAATATAGTTCTCACTGCCCCTTTATTTTTCTGTGGATTAAAATAGTTAATATGTAAATTCTTCATTCGTTTTCATATTCAAAGATTATGTAGAAATCCACAAAGTTAGCTAATAGGAAATCAGATTATTACTACACTAATAGTAAATTCATAGAGAATGGCCACTCAAAAAGCTGAAGTCCAGTCAAATATCTTTTTTATGGCAACGACAGCATAAAAAAATGAACCTATGATGCCTTACCCAAGACTTCCTTCTCAGATCTATTCCACATGTGTTGTTGTGCTAATATTGCGAGCACTGAAGTATTAAAACAGTTTTGTCTTGTGTTCTTTCATTCTGACAGGCCAATGACATAATGTCGACAAGCCATGTCTGATAGATTCAAAATTAAAAGTGAATAACCTGCCTTTTTTTCCTAGCTCACACCAAATGGATTTTGAGTCAGTGTGCTATTTCTCTGCTTCCAATATACAGACTTCCACAGAGAGTCTGGGAACAGCTTTTGAGAGGCTTTTTTTCAGGCTGCAAAGGATTGCTTGGTCAAAACCATATTATTTTGTTATTAAAAGAGAAGAATAGAGAGAAATCAGCAATAAAAACAGAGACAAATTCAGGATCTAAACTCTGAAAAGCAGTTTGCCAATAAGGATATTAACCTTGTATATATCATTTAATATTTTCACAATAAAGTTAACCAGTTGATTTCCATAAATGTGCATAGGGCAGCAGCTTTGAGAAAAGTAAAGGTAGAAATTTTAAAGTGTTCTGTGAATTGATTTTTAGTTCTGCACCATGTTATACAATCCCATTAAGGAAGATGATAAGCTATGTACAGGACCAAGACTTTAAATACCTTCCAGGCAAGTTTTCTCTTCTGAAACTTTTTCATTAAATCAAAAGTTTGCTTCTCTGGCTGCGTAATTCAAGATGTTTTATCAGTCTATTGCTTTTATAAAGACATGTGAAAAGAACTTCAAGGATTGAGAAAGTAATTAAGGTTGATTATTAGAACACTGTTCAAGTATTTTATTCATTTATTTAATCAATGAAATATTTTATATAGCTTATTATGAATTTAGCCTCTTTTAGTGTACATTAAGGTGTGGTTCTGTTTTTTGACTGCTTGTGTACTAATTTGAAAGATTAGACATATACTTATGAAACTGTCAACAATTCCAGGCAGTGGGCAAGAGAATGACAAACATAAGTAATGCTATAGGACAGTAACCTTCATATATATGTACATACACACACGTATAAAATACACATATGTAAAACATGTGAAAGACTGCTTTTCTGAAATAAAATCTGATGGGAAACCCAGAGTCCAGATTGGATAAAGGAAGAGATCATTCCTTCCTTTTTGGAAACTTCAGGATTCAAATGGTTAAAAATCATTTTTTGTAGGATCAGGGAGGCCTGAGCTGAGTGAGGGCTATGGGTTAAAGAAGGTGATAAAAACTTCCTTGTTTGGGAAATGTTTTTTGAACAGAACAAAATGTTAAAAATCGGAAGAGAGGAACATGGGGCATATAAGAAGGGGAAAACATGATGAAGGCAGAAACTTTTAGCCAGAAAGGAGCAGTATTTTTGAAGAATTGTGAGAAGACCAGCCTGGCAGGAAAAGAGTTTGTATTACTGATTTACAAGGAATGTAGGTGGGGGGTGGGGGCAGGTTAACAGGAGCTGCAATGCTAGGCAGAGATTTTTCAAGGAGTATTCAGGGGGCAATATGAATATGTTTAGGAGTTTTTGAAAATAGACATGATGCAATATGATATAACATTTATATGTTATATAAATGTGGAGTTGTGGCAGTGGTTTACTGTGCAAAATAAAATCAAGGTAGGAGAAGAAACTGGAGGTGTCTATTGTATTTCTGCATTCACTTTTGGTAAAAGGAATATTGACTTTGGAAATAGTATACAGTGACCTTAATTTTGGTCATGTATATGCCCAACCAAGTATATGCCCCAGCATACATCTCGTTTAAGCAACCATTTTAGTTCCAATTAAAAGTAGCAAATGACTTATCCATTATAATTTCTGACAGTTTCCTAGGACTTACCTTCTCTCCTTCCCTCCCTTCGCCTTTTCTCTCTTCTTACTTTCTTTTTCTCTCTTCTTGCTTTCTATCTTTAATTCTCCCTTTCTCTCTTCGTTTCTTTCTCTTTCCTTCCTTTTATACTTTCTTTCTATGTCTCTTACTGACATACAGTATACTGATTTTTTAATTATTATAAATATTAAACCCATATGCTATGATTACATCCTCACAATTACAGAAGCATCAGGGTTGAAAAGGAGGAGGGTCTAAGCAATTTCTGATATTTAATTTAAATAATGACAGGTCTCTGCTTTTGCTCATTTTCCATGGAAGTTTTTAGATACAACCTTTATTTGCTACGAAACCTGGAACTATAATAAAATTTAGGCCAGATATCTACGCTTAGTGGAAAAACCATATTAACTTATACAGCTGTGGTCTGCCTGCACAATGTCAACCATGGTCACATGAGTATTTCAGAATTTCAACCTCTAAGAGTGCTGTGTAGGTAGATCCAGATGATTATGTTGAAGTAATAGATTTGCCTTTGAAGTGTAAATCACTACAACTTTCCTTTCCCGGCATTTGTATCATGTATTGGTGCTAGTTTTGTTAATTACTTGGCATATCATACATACATGGTACTATTTTCACAAAATATGTTAATATGAATTTTGCCAAATTTGGGGCACTAGGTCTCTATCACTTGCTTCACTGATAACAATGAAAAGATTGAGCAGGAAAAGAAAATAAACAGTGACCAAGTGGCACATTGATACTTATTTCATTGTGCTTGATCAAAGGTGTGATCTGAATGAATCAAAAAATTATCATTATGAGAAAATATAAAAATAAATATTTTGGATATAGAAAAAGTTTGCCTCACTAAATTTTTTTAATATATGTATTTAACCATTATTTACTGTATAATAATTTTTAAGAAGTTTTCCTGAAGTATAAATTCATTAACAGCTGACTTTACAGAGTGCAATTGTTAGTAATTCACATCATAGAATAAAACGTACAGAATTTTCATAAAAATATGTCTACGTTTACTTCAATTCTACTTCTGAAGTACTATGAGTTGTTTCAGTTACATAATTAAAGAAAAACATGTTTGCAGAGTCTGCAGCCTACAAATTCAAAACAAGTTATTATTATTTATTCAGCTCCCAGTGATTGCACACATTTGACCCTAAATGACAAAATAAATGAAAGCTCTTTTTCAAAGTAATACAATCAGTTCAAAAAATATTGTGCTAATAAAGTTATACATTCTAATTGAAAGATTGATGGCAATCCATTTAGTTGTTACTAGGTTATTTGTGACAGACAGATGCAGAGTAACCTCATTACCGTCAGAATTGTGATGACTTGTAGCTGAAGAGAAGAATAAAGCTTTAAACCATTGTCACAGTCCATTTCCAAAATGTATTCAGAAGAAGATTTAAAAGAAAATATATGATCATTAAATATAAGTTTGAATTGGTTACCTAGGAGTGTTATTATAGAAGCAATGAAGTAATCATCTGTTTGATCCCTAATTGGCCTACTTAAAATTCACAAATCAGATTTATAGATTCCAATTTATGTAAGAGAAATACAGTAGCAAATGCTGTATTAAAAAGATTATCCCTTGTGGTTTGGTATTTTTAGTTCATATTTTTAGTTGTTTCTTTCTTGGTCATTAAATCTATATCAGCTTATTTTAGACATTTCTGTCCACAATCACCAGTTCATGATAAATTATTCAGCACTTTTCATTTGTATGTTCTCTAGTAGTTTAAAGTCAGGCTTTCAGCACAAGTACTCAAGGGAATTCTACCAACATTTGAAGTTATGTAATTGAGAAAAGAAGGAATATGGATGGATATAATTATTTTTTTCTTTTGAAGGATGTTGAAATCTTTGTGGAATATATCTTGTGTATATTTGATTTGCAAATTTATTTTTGTGATTAATAATGTAGAAATATTAGCCAACGGAAAGGTCTGTCTTCTCACAGTCTTTCTACTGTAATATTTGCATTTATCTGTAAAATTTTTTTCCAGTTAAAGTATCCTCAAAGACATCCTCTTTGTTTCAAGTGCCATAATCCAGTTCTATGTCTTGCACATAAAAGCCATTTCATTTCATCACTTCTCATTTGTGGTGCAATCTCATGTACAATTGTCCTGGCTTATTTCCCATCTCAGCATTTACATTTTCTCTTATTCTTCTTCATTCTGAACTTTTTCTTGTGTTCCTTATAATCATCACCGTATCTTTCATTATAGCTTATCTTTCATCATGAATTTTAAAATTCTCTTATATTGTCAGAGATACTATTTACAAGATGACTGTTACAAGCAACTTAAGGCTGGCCCCACTTCTTTTCAAAGAGAACATATAATATTTTCATTGTGTGAATAAAGTAAATATCCGTTGGATATCTCTTACCTGCTAGTAAATTTAACATGGTGTTCTTTCAAAGACAGTGTCTTCACATAAAGTTGACATTTTGTCTTTTCTAATAAGGAAGTTTAGGACCCTGCTCCTTTGTAGGTTGTGTTATCGGTTAAGGCTAAAGTTTGACTTACCTAAGCAAATGAATTAAAAATATATATAATAGTAGAATCAATCCCAAACAGAACACCAGTTAGTCAAGAGGTTGTGTGTTGAGGTGAGAGGCCAAAGGGCAAAGGGGGAACACAGAACTTTGCTTTCAATCCTAGTTATAGACCATTTACTGTAGATTACTTACTAGCTATGTGACCTCAGGCAAATGATTTAGCATGTGAGTCTTAGTTTTTTCACCTAGAAAGTTGGATGATGATGCTAACCTTATAAGGTTGTTGTGATATATATACATGTATTTTATAATTATACATGATTGATTCATTTATGATTCATTAAGATTAGAAATGTTTCAAAAATTATACATCCTTAACATTCATTTAAGCAACTGATTATAGAATGCTTACCGCTTGCCAGATTCAGTCCCAGGTGTTAGGGATATATATCGGTGAATAAGCCAGAAAAAAAGCTGTGGCCTCTTGGAGCTTATATTCTCAGTGCTTACATATCCAGTGCAGAAACTTGAAAACTATAAGAATGTAAATTCAGTAGTCCTTCCTTATCGCTTTCTGGGTTTCAATTATCCGTGGTCAACTGTGATCAGAAAATATTCAATGGAAAATTCCAGAAATAAACAATTTATAAACTTAAAAGTCTGCACTATTCTAGGTAGTGTGATGAAAGTGCATGCCAACCCTCTCTATCCTGCTTTGTCTCTCCCAGGATGTGAATCGTTCCTTTGTCTGCCATGCTGTAGATGCTACGTGCCATTTACTAGCTATCTAGGTGATCAGATTGAAAAAAATAGTGTATACCATACAGTACAGGCTTCCGTACTATGTGAGGTTTTGGACATCTACTAGGGGTCTTGAAATGTATTCCCGAAAAATAAAGGGAGACTACTGTATACAAAAATAAAACTACTCAAAATTTCACTGTTAACAATTTGTAGATGACTAACTTTTTTCATGTTTGTCTGTGTGCATGTGTTTTGTGGTATTTTTTGATTGCCATTATAGCCTGTCTTTTTTTTTGCTTATTTGTACATGTTTCATAAATATTTTCTCATATTCTTTTTCACTGTGGTGTTTAATGGTTTATGCATATTTCATTTCATGTTGTATATTAATTTTCTTAATTCTTCCTCTTTGAGTGTTTAGATTGTTTACAGTTTTTCAGGATTATATGCAAGTATATGAACTATGAAGAATATACTATGATGCTAATCCTTGTGCACATCCCTGATTATTTCCTCCAAATAAATTCATGTTAATACATGTGGCATTACTGAGTGAATGAGTAGATAGATAGATTTTAGGAGTTTCGAAAGTTCTTCAGAAGGGTGGTTTCAATTTAAACTTACATCAACTAAATCTAAAACTCCAACCTTACTCATATCTTTTCTTTGAACATTTACCTTTGCTAATATATGTGAAAACATCTCATAACAATTTTACTTTTTATTTTTAGCCTCTAAGTGAGGCTAAAACTTGTTATGTGAGTATTGGTGTAATTTTTCTCCTTTTGTGAATTTCCTATTTACGTTGTTTAAATATGTTTCCTTTTGGAGTGCTCTTTTTTGAAAATTTTACAACTATCTTTATTCTGTTCATTCTTTCTTTTTAAAAATATATATTGTCTTTTATTTCTCCAGCTTTATTAAAGTCTAATTGTCAAGTAAAAATTATATTTGTTTCTGGTGGACAATGTAAGGTTTTGATATATGTATAAATTGCACAATGATTAAATTATGCTAATTAACATATGCATCACCTTCCAATTTCTCAAACTTCTATGATGAGAACATTTAAGATTGTAGCAAGATTCAGGTGTACATTACATTATTATTAATTATAGTCATCATACTGTATGGAATGCTCTTTTTATTGATATGCACCTACATACTTGTTCTACATGAAATACATCATCCTGTTTTCATACATCTATGTTTGTGCATAAAGGTTTGTCATTTTTATTTAGGAAAATTATACAAGTAATTTCCATGATGCCCTAGTGATTACTTAAGAATTAATACAAATATGATTTCCCACCATCCATTTACTAAATATTCTTTTATACTGAAAATGTTAATATGAACATTGCTTATGTGCAAATTTTTGTAGGTAATTATAGAAGTAACATTTTGTGTCTTTTGTGTTTTCTTATTAGAGTGCTAGAATCTCTCATCACTTTCCACTTTGAAATATATTATTGGAGAAGTTTGGAACACTGCTAGCTAAAAGAGAAGAATTGCACTAATGGAACTGAGATGTATAGATCCAATGTATTCTTTGTATAGGTATCATTTCTATCTTTCCAATTGCATTGGCTTGATGGAACCCTAGACCTACACTGAATCTTTGGTTGAAAGATACCCCTCTCCTGACACGCACACAAACCTTTTCCTCTGTCTTATTTTTCATAGTTTAGAGCAGGTGACCAAAAGGTCTAAAGCATAGGCAGATTCTGTTTGCCCTCACAGTGTTTTGTTATTTTTGTTGTATTCTAATGGCATATAATGCTTTTAGGTGAGTCTTGATCTCTCCAGACCTCCATATGCCAAGCAGACAAGATTTATCCACACCTATCTTTCTTTCTCATATAGATTACTTGGCTGGATCCAGTTGGCATGTAAATTTAAGATAGCTCCATTAGTGGTTAAAGACTGCTGAACAAAAACATCAATAGTCAAAAGAGATTTAAAGTTTTGTGCTTTAAGGAATATTAAAACTACTAATAACAGAAGCAGAAATATATGCATATAACTTTCAGGATAAATAAATATGAAAAGTAAGTTGTTAATAAGCTCCAAGCTCCATGAAGGCAGGAACTACATATTTCTTCAATTTTTAAAAATCTACAACATGTATCAATGTGTCTAGCACAGCTGTAAATGCTCAATAAAATATGTTGAATGAATATAGTATAATTTTTCCATGCTCTTCTTATAATTTGCATGTGAGACTAGGGAATTTAGGAAAGATTCTTTCTTTATCAGATTTGACAATTTAGCAAAAGAAGTATTGAATTAATTGGAAAAAATTGAATACCACTTTCTAGTATTTATTTATATATTTTTGTATGTGGCTGTGTTTTTAAAAAGAATAGTATTCTAAAATCTGGTTATTAAAGATAGAGAAATACTTTATTACATTATTAAGTAAATTTATTTGAAATCAGTCATTTAAAATGTTTTTAAATTAGATTAATTTGAATGCATATTTTCTTTAGACTAGGACGTAATATATTTCCATGGCTTACTCTCAAAATTATGAGAATTAAAATAAGTTTATTATAATCTTTACCTACAAAATATCTATGATTTATTATAGGGTTGTGATTTTTATTCAACACCCTTGAATTGAATGATAGTGTTTAATAATAATGTAATAGTGTATGTCAGAAGATTTATTGTAATTTTAATTTCTCTGAGCCAGGAGATAGAGTACTTGAATGCACTGTGGTGATTATTGACTGATAAGCAATGAAATGATCCTTCGTAGAGCTCAGTGGTAAATGTTTCTCCAACTCCCTCTGATTAATATGTTTTTTTTGGTGTAATGTGTCAATTTTATCAGATTCAAATTTATCATCAAACTAGCTACAGTAGTCTCAGCTTGTAGAAAGGGCTATTTTAACTGAACTATCATATTCACACACACACATACAAAATGTTTATACCACAAGGAAAGTCCTTATGAAAAAGTCACTCTTGATTACTGTTTGATCAGCCAAAAATGTCTTTATAACATTAGATGAAATAAATAAACTGTGTATCTATAGAATTTGAAACTTTTAAATATTGCTAATATACTATTATAATAGATGTTTCCATTCAGTCACTAAATCCCTTTTGACCACTGACTTATTAAGTACAGGAGTCTTTATTCTCTAGAGTATGAATATGTCTTCCACAATTGGATGCACTGGAAAAATGAAGATTACTAATAGAAATGAGAATTCTAAAGAGTGAAGATAATTCGTATAAACCATACTTGATATGTGTATAATATAATTGAGTTTAATTCAACAAATATCTTTTGAACATCTTCTGCATGTTAGTCAGTATGTTAAGTTAAGGGATTATAGAAATGAATACATGTTAAGAGACAGATGAGTGGGTAGGAGACGTTTTTAATTCTTTCTAGAATGTTCCATATGAAATAACCAAAAATGAGAGCATCTAAATAACTTTTAACTTCCTACTTTTTCTAATCTTGCAATACATCTCGCTGCTTATTTAGTTACATGGTAAAATGCATAATTGGGATATTGTGTGGCCATTACACTTTATAAGTACAATTTCAAAGTTTTCTGTGTTGTTAAGAGCAAACAGCCATTGAAAAGAGAATTGAAAGGTGAATAAAGACTATGGTGTAAAAAATTTTCATTTTGTGTCTGGTAAATTTTTGAAGGGATGGTGATGAGGCCACTGGAGAGAGAGAGAATTGAGCATCTATGTGTGATCTTCAAGGAAACGAAAGATTGTGGAACTCAGACTGTCTTATTTCTAGGAATTGCATCATTCCTTTGTTAAAATCAGTGTAATAACAATAAAATTTCACTAATGGGAAAGTCAGATAACTCTTTCGAGAACTTTGAAATCATCAAAAGAAATCTTGGGATTATATTTATCAAATATTTGAAATCTATTTATAAAACACAAATATATGAATATGAAAGGAATCATGTGTATCTAATGAGTTGTGTGTTTTGCAAAAGACAAATAAAAAGCAGTTTAGTGCTCTATTCTACTAAAACACATTCTGTCCTGGAATTCCTTTAGTTTTTATGTTTTTTCCTAATGAAAATTCACCCAGTATTTCTGCTTGGTATTTTAAAATATCATTACTAAAAAAAATTGGACATATTTGGTAGTGCACAAGGGCAATTTCTAAACTACAACTACAGGTGTTTACAGAGGGTGGCAATTTGTATTAACCTGTCGTATTTGGCTGTCATGTGTGTTGGAAGAGATATAATTTTCTTATTTCTTTATTCTATTCAGAGGGAAATAAATCTGATGGTTCTCAAATATTTGCAAAATTCCAAGCAAAACTATTCAGAAAAAGAGAAGTGAAAATTACTGAACTTCATTCTTTCTACTAAAAATTGTATCACAGAAACATGAAGGCAAGGGTAGGTGGTTCTTGTGAGAAAATGCTTAAAAGTCATTTCCACAGATACTTTTGCACTTTTTGTGCATCATTTAGGGCCTTTTAAAAACCTAGAGAGTTAAAAAAAATAGCATACATTTGACTTTATATTTCTCTACTATTGATTTTGACCAAAGATTAAAAGCATATACTTGACTTTTAACCTGCTGATATATTCCTCTCAGATAGCATAACGAAGTACCTTGCTTTCCAGGTATCTGGAACTATGGTATCAAAAACAGGAAGTAGAAACTGAAGGACAAAGGTTAACTTATGACAAGGGTTCTTTCAAGAAGTGTCCAGTGTTGGTACAGGCATATGCTATGTCTACGCCCTTTCAGTTATAAACCAACAGCTCTGCAGTGAGAATATTGTGAATGTTCACATCTCTACTTGTCAACACTTCTGAAAGCCTTTCAGCACCCTATTCCTCAGACTCTTCTTGATCAAAGCATGACCTGCTTACTAACGCTTTCATAAGATAATAATTTAATAACAAACCCCCAGCCGGAAGACAAAGGAAAAGATTGTGTAGGAGGCCACTGCTAATTTCCCTCCCAACGTAATCAAATCAGTACAGCTACCCAGCCAGGACTCATCACCCTTAATAAGTCACTCTACTCGATTAAGAGAAATTGATTTTCCTCTGCTGTGGATCATAGTGATTATGATAAATATGGTATCTGCCGTTCACTGTGGTCTCCCCCCTTCACTGCCATTTGTTTGCAGGACGGCAGGTAAACGAGCTAGAGAGGTGACGCTGTGTCATTAACTGCAGTTGGTATCAGCGTTTTGACAGCTGTGGAATTGAGTGGTTCCATAGATCAGCTTGGAAGCCTGTCCAAAGAGCCTTGCACAGCAATTACACCACCTAACAACACTACCAGCAGCCTTCAGTATGCAAAACTCCTGAGTTATGATTTTTAATTGGAAATATGGAAATAAAACAGAATTGGTATGAACAATTGGAGATTGAACTCTAGTTTTATGATATAAAGTGTGATGTGGGAGCCAAACAACTCCTACAGGTTCTAATTTGATCCTAAAGTTATTTGAAATCTGTGATGGGTATGTCTTATTTTGACCTCTGCAATGAAACCTAGATTTCCAGAGAAAGCAATGTCTTAATACAGTAATGTTAGATGTATAATAGAAACTTTCAGCCCCTCTACTTTTCTGCCCTTTCTTCTCACTCACATGAAGAATCCTAAACTGATGGGTTTTCTTTTGAATTATTCTCCATTGTTTTACATCATTCAATAGCTCTTGATACTCTATTTAAACATCGATTTTTAAAAAAGGAAAGGAAAATATTCTGTCAGAGCAGAATTATTATAATTGCTAAAAGTTTTCATATAAACTTGCTATGTAGCATGTTGAATGTTTGTTGCTATAGTGAAAAATGCCTAAAGTTCTTGGCTTGTTCTTTGAAAGAGATTTTATATAACAATATAACAGTGCACAGAGACAGTAGCAATAATAAAAAATGTACTTTTCACTATTTCCTCCTTTTTAAATATTTGTGTTTGGGACTTTATGTACACTGTTAGCATCCAGGAGATATCTACTGTTTCTGTGTTCTATACAGAATGTGGTATTACAGAGTGATGAATTATAGAAAGATATGGAATGTTATTCTTAATAAAGGAGTCTGTAAAATAATTATAGGTGACACTGTAAACAGACTTCATAATTCTTTTCATAAAATGTTAATAATATATTTCTTTCTTTTAAAATTTTTTCTTGGCCTGAGTCAGACTTAATATTTTTTTGTAAATTACCTTCATCATTAAACACTAATGTATTAATACTGTATTTTATTGTAGTGCACATTAAATTTTTGTCCCATTTGAGAATATATTATAGTTGTATTAGGAAAATTAATCTTTTAACTTTATATCTTGATATCTTTCCTTTTTATGAATTAGAAAAGGCAAGAAAATATGCACTTTTCTAATTTTAAAGATAAACTGGAGAGTTTCACTTTATTCTTACTACTATTATTGAAGAGTCTACTGTTCTTTAACGTAACTTCAGTGTTCTTAGCTTTTCTCAAGAAAGGAAAGCCATCACAGTGTGATTTAATGATATCGCGTATATAACATCTTAGCAAATTTATTTTTTCTTTTATTTGAATTTAACGTTTTGTCACTTGGGAAATAACAAACAAAATGATGATAAAAAGTTGTTAAAACTTTGGCTCTGCTCCCACTGATTTTGAGGGAAATTCTCCTCCTGTTATCCAGAGGTTTCTAATTGTACAGTTCAGTGAATCCAATCAAGTCTGTGCCTGAAAGAAACTCTCCAAATGGCTGCTGTCCACAAGAGTTGACTGTCCAGTAGGAAATGTGGGGGAGAGGATGTATTTTCTTAGTTCTATCTGCCGAAGCTGGAAATGTAATGAATTGAAATATAGCCAAAAATGTCCATAATCATCTCTCTCTTAGAGCCGAACCATCCCTATGTTTATAGTTCTGTCACTTGACAGAGAAGGTTGCTAGTGCAGCCCTTCCAAGCAAAAGCAGTTAAATTTAACAAAAAATTCTTTTAGCAATATTTCAGACACCACTGATAACTCAGAACACAAAGATAGCTCTGACACTCCTTTAAATGTGACTGACCGTCAAGAACTTTGCTTCCAGCCATCCAGTGAATTTCCTTTGCAATTCATCCTTTCTTAGCTTTCATAATAACAGTAAATTATTTGAAGGTACAATCCAATTCTGCAGAACAAAACTATAAGCAGTCTAGTTTCTCACTAGTTTTCATTTGCTTTTCACTTTTTTTTTTTTGCACTGAGACTCCTGATAATCTATTGAACAACCACAATCTATATTCATTGTGTTTATATTTTATAAAAATATAATTATTTACTCATAACTTCAATGACAGTACAATATATAGATTCTACTGCATATTCTTAATTTATCAAACTACTTAAATCTAGTTTATGGAGTTTCTTCTCAATAATAGTTTGCCATGGAACTTTCCAAGATGATGAGGGAATCATGAATGGAAAAGTTCTTTTCAAATAAAAAATGCAAGTGTCACAGAATCTCCTGTGTATCCAGTTTAGAATATTGAAAAATATATATTCATATATATTCATATTAGAGAGACAACATGGGCTATGATTAGCAGGAAAGAGAGACACTAATCATGAAGAAATAGATAAAATAACTAACGTATGCCAAAAAGCTTTTAAATAAAGTATGTAGAGTTAGTTTTTAAAACTTTTTTCGTGCTTAATACTTGTTTAAAGTTCTGTTTCAGTCCTAAGTCAACAGTGTAACTAATAACAGAGATGAAAAGACTTAGAATGATTGTCTCTGTGTTCTGTTTTATGCCATAATTTACAGTGACCAGAAGCAAATAAGCAGAATGTGGAATAAACAGAACAATTACAGAGTTTATGGGGGGATTAGGCCAATTGCAGGCTTCCACACTTAGGGAGGAGAAAACAGACTCATGAATATAAGATTGGAAGTGTCTAGCTGTGAAAAAGGAAAAAAAAAAGTCTGGCTCTGTGTTGTAAAGCATAAAGATTTTTATGCTAGACCATGAATTAGCAACTGAGCTGTGTTTAAAAATATTTGCGATATGAGAATTTATTATAAAATTATATTTTATTAAAGTGAAAATAGGGTTAGTCTGAGCAGTTCTAATCACTGAATCTATAGGAAAATTTGAGAATTGATTAGACAAAAAGAGCAATGGAGAAAAATGCGAAAAGTTTACATTTAATATGTTATTGAGAGTTAATCTGATTATCCTTGAGGCAATGGAGTAGAAACAAGCTGCCTCCCACTTCCCTGATTGAAAAAATACATCGCAAAATTTTAGTTTCATACAAATGATTTCCTGATGATGAAATCTAGTATTAGGAACATTTTCTGAATGTTTTAATAAAATTAAAAATCTGTGTATTTTTTCCATGAATATACTCCATTCCTATTTAAAAATTATTAAATTTTAAATTTAGTAATGGAGTGTACTTGAAGTGGTGCATCAAACCAATAATTTACCTAGAGTATATTAATACTAAGAAGCCTTGCAGCCACACATACCAACATTTTAAGAGCCTACTAATGAAAACATGATTTACTGCCTAAAGTTTTTGAATCCTGCATTGCTTGACTGATTTGGAAGTGTGATATGTAATGAAATCAGTCCAATAAATTAACAGTTGCTATCTATACAGAGCAACACACCTCACAGCAGAACAATTTTCAGAGCATGTTGATATCGTTACCATTTCACAATTTCCAGTAAAGGGCTGTGTTCGTGTTGTCTCTGTCTTCTGCACTCAGGCTTTAAAAAGATCTTTCGTCCTGTCCCCACTTTCTCTGAAGTTGGACAGCAGCCGCAGTAGCAGCAGCTGCCTCTCTCGTCACTTTTCTTCCCCTTGTTTTGGTAATTATGAGCAAAGGTCAGTCATTTTCCCATCATGGCAAATCCTGACAACCCTGCATGTCAGAGCCTAAGTTATTGATGACATGCTTGTCAACATCAAAAAACAGGGAATATATCTTTGCTTCCTCGTGACCAGCTGAAAATCAAAACCCAACTGAAAACCAGAGGTGGGAGGGAATGAGTTAAGGGTGGCTGTTTCCCCTGACTTTGTCAACTGCATATATATAGTTCTAGGGAGATTTTTGTAATTTTAAACTCCACGAATGGACAATTACATTCCACTTGTTAAACATGAACTATCAGCATCCTGACTGCATACAAATGCTTCTGTTAACAGTATGAACTTGTGGTGCCTTAGATGGAGAGACTTTAGTTTTACTGCAGTGTTTTTCTTTTCTTAAAACTAGCTCAGTTTTTTTAGATGAAGATGAAATGTTTTATAGTTGAGAGAGAGACAAATAGTGCTGTTTTTAAATGGTAACTATGTTCTGGGTGAACTGAAAGCCTGGCCAGGACCATTACAGGGATAAAGTCACTCAATACAGTTCACTAAACACTGGAGAGTAAGGAGAGAGATATTTTATTTATATTGTGAAATTTGGTATTAAATTTGCACTGTTCAGATTATGTCAGTTATTGATTTACATTTAATCATACAATACCCCCCAGTACCTCTAGAATTAGCATTCATAGAAATATGCATTATTGAGTATGCTGGTAACTGGACCCTGAAAGCATAGACCCAGCAAATCACAAAACTGTCTGCAATAGAGAGGTTGTGCTCCAGTAGTCTTTGTGTATTCAAATTCCTGACCCTTTACCAACATTTTAACCACGCGTACTTTTACTAGTCCTGGGGAATATGATGGGAATATGATGGGAATATGATGTGTGAGGTTAAAATTTAGCCCATGGAGCCAATTTGGTACCTATTCGTGGTGTGTCTTCCTTTATATAATCAAACATTTTTTGAAAATTCATTGAGTAATTTTATTACAAATACTTTAAGGGCTTTCTGTTTGTGGGAAACCTTTAGTAACTCTTCTTTTTCTTCTTAGAATGATAATAAATCCTTCCATACAGTAAATCATTACCTACTTGCTTCTAACTTGTTTAAATCAAAATTCTTATTTACTACATTTCTATGAGTGTCAGCTAGTGAGTTACATACAGGTATATTGTGATAAATTGATAGTGTGACATTCATTCTCAGGATGAAAGGAAACATTACTTTCCAAGACAGTTATGACCCAAGATGATAATTTAGGATTAAAAAGAAAGTGTGTGAAGTATTTCTTGAAATGAACAAATCTAACATGACCTTACAGCAAGTAATATTTATCCCAGTTTCTTAAGAATTAAAGTCTGCACAGAAATGTAATGAGTTGTGGGTATATCATTCTGTATTCTAGCCAAGTAGTCCTTGCTCTTTCCTTGATATACTGAGATGGAATATTTAAAGCCCTTGTAATAAGCTTATGGTAGATGTACTTGTTTTATAATCAGTCATTATATGTCTTCAGAGAGAATGATACTGTGTTGACGACACTCTTGAAGACCATTGCTTTGCTTGTCTTCTGTTCTTGTCCATCGTCCTGTTGCCTACATTCCAGTGTTCACCTTCTATGATACCCACAAGAACAGAGTCAAAGGCTGGCAAATGCACAGGTGTTTTGTCACTTTTTTTTAAACGCACCCCCCCCCGTTATTCATTATGGTAATGGCACTTTGTGATGTGCAATTTCTGGATTTATGACCCATTCTTGATAAGCATGAAACCGGACTGCGTGTGCATCTTTGATAAGGTTCTAATTGGATAGCAGTGACCTTTCTGGATGTAATTCAGAGAGGAAGATTAAAAAGCAGCCCAGGAAGTGACAGGTTTGGGACAATAACGTATGAATTTGGCTGTGCTGGCAGGCAAGAGATGTAAGCCGTGATAAATTAGAGACAGACCAAATACGCTCTCTGAATGATTTTTCATTTCTGCTACATCCTTGGGTAAAAATCTATTGTGTGAATTGTGCTAATACTACCATATTCCCCTACCCATGTGTTAGACTACTTGCTTACTGATTGCAGAAGCTGGTAAATTATTTAGTTGATGTAGTTTCAGAGTAAGTGAAGAATATCGCATATTGAATTAAAAGTACGGGCTCCAGTTAGTATACTTCTGTAGTCATACAAATTTTAGTGAGTGAAAGAGAGTTACTAAAACTCATTAAAAAAAACCCTCACTCTCTCTGTTTCTATTTCTTTACCTTACTTCCCTTTCTAATATTTGTATCAAAAGCTTGCTAGAAATATTCATGTGTATATTCACACCCAGATTCTGAGAACACCTTTGTCCAATCTTAGACATTTAAAGGTGGATTCTAAAAGACTGTCAACTTAACAAGGAAGTACATACTATAAGTAATATTCTCCTATATTTGATAAAGTTCTAAAGTCTTAATGAACCTTCCACTTTGAAAATATAGGGAATACGCTCGTATAAACAAGTATATTTAATTGTATATTGAAACGATTAAGAACAAATACACTCACATGCAGGCACATACACTCCTTCAGAGAATAACAAATAATTGTTTTCCTCCGAAGTAATACTTCTCCTGAGGAGTGCTAATATGTAATAACTTAGTCTTAAAGGATATTGCTATGATAAAGGCTAAAAACCAGTTTTGTCAGATGCTTTTGTAACATTTGCCTTCTTGACTATTGGAGCCTGTTGCTTATACACATGGAGTACAAAATAATTTGTCTGAGCAGCAGACAAGTCAATACGTGGGTGTCCCTACAAGGATTAATTCAGGAAGGAGTTCTGTCCCCACTCACAAGTGCATTCAGGTTGCACAGGATCTGTTAATTCTACATTTGACGTTAAATGGAGCCCTCTGGAGCTTGCCACAGGGGAAGGAGAAGGCAATTACCTTTTCTGAGGGCCTGAGGTAGGTCAGACACCATGTTAGGTGCCTAGGCATGTAGAATTGTGTTCCAGCCCCACCATTTCTCAGGGAAGTGTTGTTATTATTATCGTTTTCACAGGTGAGCAGAGAAGTGTTTTCCCAACACTCACTCAGGGCAAGGTCTGGCCCCCAGCAGTCACTGTGTAAATGGAAAACAAAATGGATAAAGCCAGGAGAAATGAAGTAACACAACTAAGATTGCACTAATTGAAACCTGGCAAAACCGGATTTAAATCTTGACTCAGTGTCTTAACACAAGCGAGCAAGCCAACAAACAAAAGCAAACTTTCAGCTGTATTGCCTGATGACAGTTTTGCAATTTACCTACTAGACACCATTTTTTAAAATAATAGCTTTATTGAGATGTAATTCATATACCATACAATTCATCCATATAAAGTGCCAGATGTCACTTTATATTTATATATTATACCTATTATAAAATCAGTATAACACATTGCCTATTCTCTCAGCTGTGTTTAATACTTATAGACTGAAGATATGTTTATTTTTAACCTAAATATAGAAAATAAGGAGTCAAGAGTATTTTCCCACGTGAATTCAATAATGCATAATTCTGCTAAATTTTTTGGATACCTAAATATTCTTTCAGAATTTTTTCTGACATTCATTTTTCCTACTCATTTTTTGTTTTCATATTTACTATTCTGGTTCTCTCCTGTGACAGACATTTGGACTATTCCAGAAGCACTAAACTGGATTTCTTTTTACTCCATTCCACCCTGTAAACTTACTGACAATTTAGTCATCCTAAGAAATTTACTTTTTCCATGACACTTTGCTATATTTAAAGTATGTTATCTGTCAGGATAAGATAAAAAGAAAGCCCAACCTTCAATGACTGACTGTCAATGCCCTACAAAATCTGATCTCACTGCATTGATGCGACCTTCTCTTTCATAATTCCTATTGGGAAATACCTTCTCTACACAGAAAATCCTCTCAATTTCTCCCTTACGTTAATGTTTATTTCTGAATCTGTGGCTTTTCTAATTTGTTTAACCAGTTTAACCTCCTTGCCCTTTCCCTCATAAATGTGACCCAAGAAGAAAATTAAACACTATTTCCTTTATCAAGTCGTGTTCCACCACACATTCTCCTCACATTGACCCTCACCTCCCTTGAAATCCTATTGAACTTACAATTGGTCCCACATATTTAACCTCTGATAATCAGTGGTCCTATATTTTTTCCTCATGAGTACTTAATATGTGGACATCGTGATTCTCTAAAAATTTTAAATTTCTTGAGAATATATTTATATATGATTTCTCCCCTGGCAACTTTCTACCCTCTTCCCAGAATGTTCTGCTTAAATCAGTACATATTTATTCATCTAGACTATATATAAATATGCATGTGCCTATATACATAACCTTGTTTGAAAAGGCAAAATGATTTATAATAATGTATTTAAACTTCATAAACTTCAAATGAAATATTAAGTCAAATACGATAACTCATATTTGAGAGGGCTGTACAGATGAACAAATATGACAAGATAATGGCACTGAGGTTCTAATACAAGGTTGATCACTCCATTTTAGGAAGTATATCAAGCTAACTGGGGAAAGGAAGTAGAAGTAAGTAGAATTTTCATCAATTTCAAGATACATGCTTTTGTGATAAACTTAGATGTAATTTGGTTCTCAAGCAGGCCTTAAGTATCAGAGATAGTTGTAAGCCTTGGGAAATAATTATTTATTAATGCTTTGCTCAGTGGAGCACGATGATAAAAATGGACGGTAGCTACTTCTCTCATCACTTGTTTTATCTTATTTTAATCTATCTAAATGTGAAAATATGGATCAGAAGTTGTCAGTGGCCCTGGTCCATTTATTTTTAAATATTAATATTGCATATAATAAAGGCACTTAGAGTCAAACGGAAAATGAATAGAGAAAATTCATTGACTTTTTAAGTTTAGAGTCCAGGGTCTCCACAATAGATACCTGAAGAGTGACCGATGTACCTTAACTGGATGTCCATGGGCTACATGGATAATGAGGAGATGGCATTTCTCCAGGAGCTATGGAGGTCAAACAAGGAAATGCTAAGTAAAAGTGATTCATGAGCTCTTACAAAGTACTAAATGCTAAAATAAAAGAAGACAAAGACCAATTTCAGAGAAACATGCTTGAAAATTGAATGTTTTGGCTCTAACAATCATGGTTAATGAAAAAAAAATGTATGTTTACGTTTTCAAGGATATGACTGTGATTTTTTTGTAGCTAATTTTCTGAATGAACTCCTGTGTTTTAGGCCATATATTTCTGTGTTTGTTTGTTTGTTTAAATATGGCATAGAAATAAGCTCTAAGTAGCTTTCTAAAGCTCATAGAGACATTATTTTTAAGTGTTAATAAAATATTGTTTTCACTTTTAGGTGTTTCAAAATATTCCCACATACTCTAAAAATTAGGCAAACTACAGAGGCATGATGGAACTAATAAGGTAGCACTTTCCTTGGTTTAAGTATGTCATTTTTATTCCCCCACCATGCATCTACCAAATGAGATAATCAGTACAGAAATTTGAAATAAATATGTCATAAACACGTCAGTTTGCATGTTGATAGAAAAGATGAGTTCTTTTCTATCACAGTAAACAACATGCTAAAATTTGTATTTTCTAATTAATACTCCCTCATTGTTAAAAATAATTTAAAAATCTAATAGTGTGCTTACCCATTTTCTTGTGTGTACAGTGTGACATTTTTGCTGTTTGTTCATTGAAGGTCTTGAGGAAGAAAGGGCCATGGCTTGAGACTCTTGAGTTTCTGAGAATCTTGAGTTTCTGAGGTAATATTGTCATGCACTTACCTACTGAAGGTGGTGATTAGAAAGCACGGTTACTGCTGGTGCTCAAGTCATCTAAAAATTTTATTCCTGCTACTTAGTATAGCATAGAGAACATTAGGTCTTCTACAAGCTACAAACTCCTAGCCTACTGTTGTCAGAGAGCCAGAAAAATCAAAAAACCACCTACTGACCCTCCCTATTGTCTGGGCTTGTTGTCTTCTATCAGTAGTCTGCCGCACTCAGTGAGATACACATGTACCTCCTGCCTGCTCAGGGTTTGGCAACCCCATGCTCCCTGCACCTGTTTGCTTATACATGAGCTGTGCATGTTTGAATTTAAATAGATGCAGAGGGGTGGAGCAAGGGGGGAAGGGAGATGCTTCTGTCTGTAGCAGTTCATTACTGCATGCAGAAGAGCCAAACTCAGCTCGTAGGGAAGCAGGGAAGCATGATCACACAGTATTGGGTGATAAAAGATGATTTTTCTCTGTGGGAATCATTAATTGAACTCCTCCCATGTTCAACCTTTTAAGAGTTGAATGGAGGAAGGGTTCAGTTAAAACAAGATTAATAATCATTTTGATTATCATTTCTATCAATAAGTGATACCTTCAATTACATAGAGAATTATGAAAATGGTGATGAATTGTTACTTGGGGTCGCCTCTAAAGTTAGTTTTCCCTAAAATATGCAAATGATTTCATTGCAAAAAGTAATTCGTCTAATAGTCAAAGAAACAACATGAAATTCAAGCATGTATACAGGTGAAAGAGAGTCAATATTTAAAAAATATGTATTATCTTGACTCATATTAGAGTATATACAATATGTTTATGTTAGAGACTTTTTTCACCTAACAAGAAATAATACTATTGTCGTTCTTTTTCAACTTGTTTACTAAACTAAGTTTTAGTACTAAATTATTTACTAGCTTTGGTATCCTGCATCTGGTATTCTATGCTTTGAATCAGAAGACCCTAAACTGGATGCTGTCTTTGTTATTTATTGGTTCTGTGACCTTGGGTGAGTTATTTAATCTGCCTGAGGCTCAATATCTTTATCCATAAAAAGAGAGTACTGGTGCCCACTTGAAAGGACTCCAAAGGGTGTAATTTTAATGATATAAAAATCGGGTTTTTTTTCAAACTGTAATATGTTATATAAACATGAGGCACTATTACTGTTAAGACTTATATCCTATAAGATTAGCCATGGTCTCCATAAGATAAATACTGAAAGTTTCATTACTAAATAAACTTTCTTTATAAGGAGAAGTACTTTGAAAAACAAATTTTATTTAGTGTTATCACCATAATACTAAAAGTTTTATAGAAATATTTCCTGTGTAAAGCACATTTCATGTTAAAATGTTTTCCTGACATACTTTCCTATCATACATACTTTACAAAATAATTCTAGAACATCAACATGGCATTATAATATAATATTACCATTTAATATCACACTTCCCTTTAATTTCATCATGCTAGGAATTCGTGCAAAAGTTTCACCAACTGATAGATCTACGGGTCCCCCCCCCCCCCCCCCCCCCCCCCCCCCCCCGGCTTTGGGTTTTCAACACTTAGCCTAACAAAAGAAGGATGAAAGAACTTGTGGAGAAATCTGACTTTTATAAACACACAATCCATCCCTCCCCACATTCATCCCTAAAAGTTATAGAAGATCTGTTGAATTTGGGGGATACCTTGAAGAACTTCAAGCTGTCACCCTTTCACTACCCCATGCAGTTTGAGCAAAAGAGCAGCCTTGAACTTTGCACACAGAGTTCCAGGGCCTGGGCAGAAGGCAGTGCATCTGCAGGTCCTTGCATGACTAATTTCCTGTCAGCAAGTGATTTTATTATCATTTAAATAAGAATTTATAATAATAGCAGTAAACTTGCCAGATGGCTGAATTAGTAAATTTTAAAGGATATAGGTTTAAAACACTTTTGTGCTCACTCCTTTAAGGCTTTCTCCTATTCCCCATGCCATTGCCATCAACTATTTTAGTTACCATTTTTGATTTAGCTGTTTTTATCGTTCCTGTCGATGAAAATGATTATAATAAAACAATACTGCTGTGCCTGTTTTAGCAGAGGACATATTGTGTTTCACTGCTAATTATTTACATTGGCAATGGGGGAAACCCAATTATCACTAGGCATTTCCCCATTTCTTTTGATAATTTCTGCAGGAAAAAATTTGTTTCTATCCTTATTCACCCAACATTTATCAGGAAAGGAAAACTACCTCCTGAGCTTTTTAGTTCTTACTTCTCACACAAAGTTAAAATAATATATAAAAAGAACTATTGTGTATTCATTTCTAATGTTCTCTTTCCTTAATCAACACATTTTTAATCAGCCATAAATGAGGAGGATCTGAAGCATGGGAGAGATTACGAAGATTGCAGCTTTCACCTTTTTTTCTGGAGTGTGCAGGCACAAAAATGATTCATATCAGATGAGATCTTACAGATATTAAATACCATTATGTCAAGCAAATGCCACTAAATATGAAACAAAATATTGACTCTATTTCATAATATAGTTGTGGTTAACAAAATAAATCTAATAGAGAATTTTAAATTGCCAATTTAGCTTAATTAAAAGGTACAATTTGCTCAATCCTGATTAAGTAACAGTAAAAGAATGTACTGAACCCTCCCCCTCTGAGATTTTTAACAGAATGTTTGAGAAAGTTTAATGTTGGATTTATAGTTACACAGCAGTGATTCTGATGATTCCTTTTAACTTAAGGTATTAAGATCAGTAATAACTAAAGTTCATTAACTGAAAGCTTGGAAACAAAGTGAATTTTAATAGTATCTTGAACATATATATATGTAGACTAGGAACTGGCTTAGAGAACTAGTATTCATGCATGCCCTTACTAAACTTTCTTAGGTAAGCCATGCTTAGAAAACTCAACTCAGTTACGTGTGTGTAAGACAACACATTTGTCAAGAGTTTGGTACTTGCCAAGGGGTGTGTATATTCCCATAGGTCAGTAGTGGCTTATAGGAGATTTAGATGCTTCTCTTGGCACTAGGTAGCTTCAAACATCTCTGTCATCCAACTCACAGCTTGAACTTCCTCACCTACCAATATCTGTGTTGGCTGCCTGAAAAGCAAACTGTTGAACAACAGCTTTAAGAAGAGTAGATCATTGACTTGGTTCCATTCATTCTTGTGCCAGATATGATCTCTATGAAATAATTTGGTGATTAGGCCTTATTCCTATTTTGCTTTTTTTCTCCACTTTTGTGATTTTGCTGCCAATTAGTGCTGTGATTCTCATCTCCTTGTTCTCTAAATTCTGCATATTTACTTCTGAATTGTGTACTGTTTAGGCATGGTTCCAGCTAATTTGTGAAATATCAGGAAAATTGGTGAAAAAAGTAAAGCAAAAGAAAATGCTTCCTCAGGAAAATGTCACAATTGGATGATTATTTTATCTTTTCCTGATTTTTTTTTGCCTTTGCAGTGTATATATAATTATATCATTGATTGTTTCAGATTAATATGAAACAAAAATTAAATGTGTAGGAAAACTCGAAATGGGGAACTCTAATGTTCTTTTAAAATGAAGAATTTAACTAAACCACTCAGAACTCCCCTGCTGGGCTCAGGCAAGCTGAAATTAATTCAAGAAGGCAGATAAAATTTTTAACCAGGCCGAGTGGAGATGACGGATGTGACAGCTCTCAGTTAAAATGTCTTTTAGTGGCAAATGCATGCCTATTAGTCAAGAGATGTGACATAACTGTCCCGGGTAAGAGAAAATGAACCAATGACCATTTGCATTGAGAACAAAAGAAAAATTCTTTATAGGTAAATGTAGGGAAAGACAAGTAACTTGAGGTTCAACATTTATTCATTCATGTTTGAGAATATTTTTGGTAATTTTTTACCTTTAAAAAAACCCTCTGAAAGTTAGGAAGAACATTTTTTTTCTCAAGCAGTACTTCCTTTTCTTTCTTCTCTACATATCATAAAAGAAATAATGGTTAAATGCAATGTCTATGACCAGGAAAGCCAAGGAACCCTTTTTTTAAAATCCCTGCAAAGAACAACAGAAGAATGTCTGTAGGTAGTCATACTTCAAAAGCTAGGCTAAAAAAAACCCTTATAAATTGAAAACTCAGATTTGGCTATATGAATAAAATCTTGGAATGAGAAGCTTTTTTTTTTTAAATAAGAACCCTGGCTCTCTACTTTCCCACTTCCCAGGAATAAGCTAGTTTCGTTGTTTATTATAAAACAATGCGAACAAAACAAAAATGGATATGATTCTATGGCAGAATGTTATAGGGAAGGGAAATTATTTGGAAACTATGGTTGGCAGGATTTGACCATGTGAAAGTCAAGTTTAATTAACCTTAGGAACAGATGCTTTCAAGACATAGAAGTTACCAGTTAGAGCTACAAGTATAATTACTTTTATAGTATAGAGTTTATTTTTCCAATTAAAATCAAATTGCATTATCCTAATTTTGTTATTAGATGTGACTTTCTGCCTTAAAAGGGACACTCAAGTATGAACGAAGAACTTGTTCTCTTTTGATCAAAAGGAAAGAATGGACAGAGACATGTTTTAGTCTCACGACTAAAATAAAATTTCTAGTTTAGAAGTTAGTTATTCCCTTTAATAATCTATTATCCTCAAAAAAGTATATAAGAACATAAAAATGTATTACAACATTTTATGGACCAAAATAGAATTGTATATACAAATATTCAATGATGCTGAATAGATTAAGAAAATACCACAGAAATAAAATAATCATTTATCTCAGTCTTTAGGGATAAAAAGGAATTCCCCATCTAAACGAGATGAATTTTATTCCAGGTGAGGTATATGGAGAAATAAGGTTTTGTTTTATGTCTCTGGCCTTTCTTTGTCTCTCTCTTTTGAAGGATTATCAAAGTTTTGCTCATTTACTTTGCCCAAATGAATGCTTTTTGAGTCTTCTCTTTCTGATCTGTAGCATAATTTTATGTGGATAGCTATCTGTCAACATACACTGTTTTGACAGACTACAACTTTGATTTGCTGTTCAAGTTTTGACTAAATTTGTGATGTCACTTAAATATTTTTCTTTTATACTTATTAATTGATACAAGTGCCCAACACATTTTTAAATCAGAGGGAAAGATTGATTTAAGTTAGTTTCCATGCCCAGTTCAGTATAGTACAATGGTATTTTCTTCTATGTCTTGCATTAACTATTGCACATATAGTAGTAACACTCAAGGGGTGTCAGACAGGTGAGAGGGAGGAGGAGACGATGGGTGTATTCACACCTAATGGGTGCGGTGTGCACCATCTGGGGGATGGACACACTTGAAGCTCTGACTCAGGTGGGGCAAAGGCAATATATGTAACCTAAACATTTGTTATTTGTACAAGCACTTTTTAATGCTGACATTAAAAAAAAGGCAAATATGTCTACTCAGATTTTTTTTATTTTTTCTTGAGTCATATTCAGTGGATTTTTTCTTTCTAAAAAATATGTTCCCTGAGTGGAACATATTTCTATGAATGAAATGTGGCCATTAAGTGAATTGAGAAAGTCGAACACTTTTTTTTTATGATTCTTCTATGTATTTTGCAGCAAAGATCATTCCCTGCAGTTACCATTGTGACAGTCCTAGAACCAAAATGATCCTTGAGAAGTATGTAATTTCTGACATATAATTCATCTTTATACATTTTTAAGCAGTAGAGAATAGAGCAAGATCTTTTCTTTGGCCACAGTTGACTTCTTAGTCCCACATAATATGTACAATACATTAAATAATGAGGGAAAGCCAGATATGAAAAAGACAGTCTCAGTAGTAAAATAATAAATGTAAGTAGTGCCCAACCAAAAAAAAAAAAAAAAAAGACATATAACAACACTCAAAAAGGTCAGATCTGCATTTTCATGGTATAGATCACATCTAAGTTAAATCTATATACTCTATCTTAGAAGAAATTTGATATGATTCAATCCAACCTTCCACATAACATGATTCTTTCCAATTTCCATCTTACAAAGAAATGATATCCCTTCACTTTTCTTGAATACTTATAACAAGCTAATCACTTCTAGTAATTTGTTCTATTATTAGACAAATCCAATATTTATTTTAATCAGAAAACTGCCTCCTAATGTGTACACATTTGATTTTTGTTCTGTCAATATGAGTAATATGGAACAAGTTTACTTCCTCTTCTACTTGACGGCCTTTCAGATATCAGAAATTACCAAAGCATTTTCTTCTTAGTAGATTGGTAACAGAACTTTTATAAAGAGATCAAAGTACAAAAATGTAACAAGATAATTTACACTAAAAATAATTTCCTAATGCATTTTCACTTGAAACAGTAAACATCTCCTATCAATTTCTAAACATGGTTTTTTTCTTTTTTGACCTTGTTTTAGTATGAAGTTAAAAAAATAAGAAACAATAAATATGTACAGAGAAAAAGCAGATCATGTGGTATACCTAGGAAAATGTATCCTCTAAGTATTTGTTTTAAGATAGCTTATTTTGAGATAGTGAGGAAAATTACTGGGCATTTGGTCAGCGCTTAACAAACTTTGGATGACTGCAGAGTAGAAGGCAGAATAATGGCCCTTAGACATGGCAATTCCTAATCCCTTGTACCTATGAATATGTAAGGGGGAATTAAATTTGCAGATAGAATTAAAGTTGCTAATCATCTGACTTTAAGATGGATGATCTTAAATTATCCAGGTGGGCTCAATGTAATCAGAAGGTCCTTAAAATTGAAAGAGAAACACAGAAAAGGCAGTTAGAGTTATCTGACAGAAGGACTTGATTTGTCGTTGCTGGTTTTGAAGATGGAAGGGGGGCACCAACCAGGGAATAAAAGTAGCTTTTAGAACTAGACAATCCAAGTGAACAGATCCTTTGATAGAACCTCCAGAAATTCTGCTAACACCATGAGTTTAGCCCAGTGAGACCTATGCAGACTTTTGTAAATTTTTTAAAATTTCAAAATATTACCGGGGTACAGATGTTTTTGTTACACGGATACATTATACAATGAATCCATTGTGTAATACTGATGCCAGGGCTTTCAGTGTGCCTAACACCAGGACAATGTTCATTGTACCAGATGGATAAGTTTTTGTCTTTCACCCTTTCCTATTATTCCCCCTTCCCCTCCTTCTTAGTTTCCAAAGTCCTTTACATCTCTTTGTGCCTGTGAGTACCCACTGTTTAGCTCACACTCATTAGTGAGAACATGTGGTGTTCATTTTTCCATTCCTGATATCCTTCACTTAGAATAATGGTCTTCAGTTCTATCCAGGTTACTGTGAAAGGCATTATCATTCCTTTTTATAACTGAGTAGTACTCTATGGTATATATATATAAAACACATTTTCATTATCTACTTGTGAATCGATGGACATTTAGATTTGATTCTGTATCTTGGCAATTGTGAATTGTGATGCAACAAACATTCAAGTGCAGCTATATTTTGATAAAATGATTTCTTTTCCTTTGGATACCTGTCCAGTAGTGGGATTGGTGGATCAAATGGTAGATCTGCTGTTACTTCTTTGATGAACCTCTATTCTCTTTTCCATAGAGATTGTACTAGTTTGCAGTCCCACCAACAGTATATAAGCATTCCTTTCTCTCTGCATTTACTCCAGCATCTATCGTTTTTTGACTTTTTAATAACGGCCATTCCAACAGGGGTTAGGTGGTATCTTGTGGTTTTAATTTGCATTTACTGATGATTTGTGATATTTAGCATTTTATTCATATGTTTTTTGGCCATTTGTCTATCTTATCTTGAAAAAATTCTGTTCATGTCTTTTGCCCACTTTTTGATGTTGTTTGTTTCTTCTTGATTTGTTTGAGTTCTTTGTAGATATTGGATACTAGTCCTTTGTTGGGTATAGAGTTTGCAAATATATTCTCCCATTCTGTAGGTTTCCTGTTTATTCTGCTGATTATTTCTTTTGCTGTGCAGATGCTTTTTAATTTAATTAAGTCCCACTTATTTATGCTTTTTCCCTATTCTGTTCTATTGGGATATGTCTCTACTTTTATAGCAGTGCCATGCTGTTTTGGTTATTATAGCTATATTGTATAATTTGAAGTCAGGTATGTGATGCTTCTAGGTTTGTTCTTTTGATTAAAATTGCTTTGGCTATTCAGACTCTTCTGGTTCCAAATGAAGATTAGGATTTTTTTCTAGATTTGTGAAATAAGATCTTGATATTTAGATGGGAATTGCATTGAATCTATAAATCATTTTGGGCACTATGAAGATTTTAACAATGTTGACTCTACCAATCCATGAACATGGGATATTTTTCCATTTGTTTGTGTCACCCACAGGTTCTTTCATAAGTGTTTTTTTTTTTTTTTTTTTTAAACACAGAGTCTCACTCTGCTGCCTGGGCAAGAGCTAGGTGTCAGCTTAGCTCACAGCAACCTCAAACTCCTGGGCTAAAGTGATCCTCCTTCCTCAGCCTCCCAAGTATCTGGGACTACAGGTGCATGGCACCATGCATGGCTAATTTTTTCTATTTGTAGTAGAGACGGAGTCTTGCTCTTGCTCAGTCTGATTTTGAACTCCTGACCCCAAGCAATCCTCCTACCTCAGCCTCCCAGAGTTCTAGGATTACAGGCTCATCAGTGTTTTGAAGTTCTCCTAGTAGAGATATTTCACCTCCTTGGTTAAGTATATTTCTAAGTATTTAAATTATACTATTGTAAATTCTATTGTGTTTTTCATTTGGCTCTCAGCTGGCCTGTTATTAACACATAGAAATGCTACTGATATGCGTACATTGATTTTGTAACCTGAAACTTTGCTGAATGTATGTACCAATTCTAGGAGTCTTTCAGTGGAGTCTTTAGGGGCTTTTGATACAAGATCATATCATCAGCAAATAGGGGTAGTTTGACCTCCTTTTCCCCAATTTGGATGCTCTTTATCTTTTGTCAAGGTGATATCGGCTTCATAGAATGAGTTAGGGAGGATTCCCTCCTTGATTTTATGAAATAATTTCTGTAGAACAGGTGCCAGGTATTCACTGTAGGTTTGAGAGAATTTGGCTGTGAATCCTTCTGGTTGGGAGATTTTTCTTTGTTAGGAGATTTTTTCACTACTGTGTCAATCTTACTGCTAATTATTGATCTGTTCAGCACTTCCATTTCTTCCCAATTCAAGCTTGGACCATTCCAGGAATTTATCCATTTCCTCTAGGTTTTCTGTTTTGTGTATCTAGAAGTTTTTGTAGTATTCATGGATTATATTTTGTATTTCTGTGGTATCAGTTGTAATGTCTCCTGTTTCATTTCTGATTGAGGTAATTTGAGCCCTTTATTTTCTATTTCTGGTTAATCTGACTAGCAGTCTATCAATTTTGTTAATCTTTTCAAAGAACCGATTTTTTTTCATTGATCCTTTGTATTGCTTTTTTGGTTTCCATTTCATTTCTTTCTGATATGAGCTTTGTTATTTCTTTTCTTTCTGCTGGCTTTGAGTTTGCTTTGTTCTTCTTTTTCTAGTTCCTTGAGATGTGACATTAGGTTGTGAATTCATGATCTTTATTTTTCATGTAAGCATTTAAGGCTATGCATTATTCCTTAGCACTGGTTTTTCTGTATCCTATAGATTTTGAAAGCTTGTGTGTCCTTTGTTGTTCAGTTTGAAGAATCTTTAAATGGGAATCTGACCAAATTAAAAAGCTTCTGCACAGCCAAAGAAACTGTCAGGAGAGCAAACAGACAACCTACAGAATGGGAGAAAATTTTTGCAAGCTACACATCTGATAAAGGGCTGAAAACTAGAATCTATCTAGAACTCAGGAAAATCAGCAAGAAAAAATCAAATGACCCTATCAAAAAGTGGACAAAGGACATGAACAGAAACTTTTCAAAAGAAGACAGAATAATGGCCAACAAACAAAATGCTCAACATCTCTAATCATCAGGGAAATGCAAATCAAAACCACAATAAGATATCACTTATCTCCAATGAGAATGGCCTTTATCAAAAAGTCCCAAAACAATAAATGTTGATGTGGATGCAGAGAGATAGGAACACTCGTACTCTGCTGGTGGGACTGCAAACTAGTGCAATATCTGTGGAAAGCATTATGGAGATACCTTAAAGTGATACAAGTAGATCTACCATGTGATCTAGCAATCCCATTACTGCGCATCTACCCAAAAGAACAAAAGTCACTCTATGAAAAAGATACCTGCACTTGAATGTTTATAGCAGCACAGTTCACAGTTGCAAAGCTGTGGAAACAACCCAGGTGCCCATCAATACATGAGTGGATTAACAAATTATGGTATATGTATACCATGATGTACTAGTCAGCTATAAGAAACAATGGTGATTTAGCACCTCTTGTATTTTCCTGGATAGAGCTTGAACCCATTCTACTAAGTGAAGTATCCCAAAAATGGAAAAACAAGCACCACATATACTCACCAGCAAGTGGTTTCACTGATCAACACCTAAATGGACATATAGGAATAACATTTATCGGGCATCGGGTAGATGGGAGGGGGGAGGAGGGGATGGGTATATACATACATAATGAGTGCAATGCACATCATCTGGGGGATGGACATGCTTGAAGCTCTGACTCCAGGGGGGAAAGGGGGACGAGGCAACACACATAACCTAAACATTTATAACCACATAATATGCTGAAATAATAATAATAATAATAATAAAAGAATCTTTTGATTTTCATCTTAATTTCATTATTGACCCAAGGATTGTTCAGAAGCAGGTTGTTTATTAATAATTTCCATGACTTTTTGTGGATTTGAGAATTTTTCATGGAATTGGTTTCTAATTTTATTCCACTGTGATCTGGGAAGACACCTGATATGAGTTAAATTTTTCTGAATTTGCTGAGACTTGTTATGTGGCCTAAGATATGATCAATCTTGGAAAATGTTCTACATGTTGAAAAGAAAATTGTATATTCTGTAGTTTTTAGGTAGAGTGTTCTGTAAATGTCTGTTGGGTCCATTTGTTTTAGATTCCATGTAAGTCTGGTATATTTTTTGTTGTTGTTGATTTTCTGCTTCTATGATCTGTCCAGTTTTGTCAGTGAGATGTTGAAGTCTCCAGTGATATTTATTTCTTTACTTAGGTCTAGTAGAATTTGTTTTATGAATCTGGAAGCTCCTGTGTTAGGTGTATATACATTTGGGGTTGTTATGTCTTCTTGTTGAGTGGCTTCCTTTATAATGACTATCTTTGTCTTTTTTTACCATTATTGGTTTAAAGTCAATTTTATCTGAGATGAGAATGGCTACACCTGCTTGCTTTAGGTTTCCATTTGTGTGGAATATATTTTCCCATCACTTTGCCTCAAGTTTGTGTGAGTTCTTGTGAGTTAGATGCGTTTCTTGGAGATAGAATATACTTGAGTTATGATTTTTCATTCTTTCAGCCAATCGGTATCTTTTAAGTGAGAAGTTAAAACTGTTCATGTTCACTGTTAGTATTGATATGTGGGGTAGTGCTCTATTCATCATGTTTGATGATACCTTCTTTTGTTGTTTTCTCTCTGTTGCTACTGTTTTACAAGAGCTGTGAGCTTTAACTTTCAGGTGTTTTTATCTGGTGGGTGTCTATTGTTCTGTTCCATGCATAGTGCACTTTTGAGCATTTCCAGCAGGGCAAGTTTAGTCATGACAAATTCCCATAATGTTTGCTTCTTTGGAAAAGTCTTTATTTTTCCATCATTTATGAAACTTTGTTTTGCAGGAAACAAAATTCTTGGCTGGTAGTTCTGTTCAAGAAGACTAAAAATAAGACCCCAATCCCTTCTGACTTGTAAGGTATCTGTTGACAAGTCTACTGTTAGCTTGATGGGTTTTCTTTTGTAGGTTAGTTGTTACTTTCACATTGCAGTTTGTATTATAGAATTTTCTTCTTCATTTTTACTTTGGCCAGGTGATGACTATATGTCTTGGCAATGTCTCATTTGCTATGAATCCTCCTGGTATTTGATGACCATCTTTTATCTGGATGTCTGAATCTCTGGTGATACCAGGGGAAATTATCCTCAATAATTTCCCTGAATAGGTTTTTCATGCTTTTTGCTTTTTCTTCTCTCTCAGGGAAACCTGTAATTATTATGTTGGCTCACTTTACATAGTCCATAGTTCTCTGAGTGGTTGTTCATTCATTCTTCTTTTTTTTTAAATTTTTATATTTTTATTTCAGCATATTATGGGGGTACAAATATATATTGCCCATGCCCCTCCTCCCCCCTTGAGGCAGAGCTTGAAGCATGACCATCCCTCAAACATTGCACATCTCACTCATTATGTTTGTATATACCCATCTCCTCCTCTGCCCTCTCAGCCGCCCGACCCATATAGGAATGTTATTCCTATATGTCCACTTAGGTGTTGATCCATTAATACCAATTTGCTGGTGAGTACATGTGGTGCTTGTTTTTCCATTCTTGAGATACTTCACTTAGTAGAATGGATTCCAGCTGTATCCAGGAAAATACAAGAGGTGCATTCCTTCTTCTTTATTCTTTTATCTGCATCTTTGACTGATTATGTTAGTTCTTAAACCTTGTCTTCAAGCTCTGAAAGTCTTTCTTCTGCTTGGTCTAACCTGTTGTTGAAGCTTTCTGCTGTATTTTGAAATTCCTCAAATGACTTTTCTTCTGTTATATCTTTTCTTATGTTGTCTGTCTCTTTAGCAACTTCTTCATGTTTTTATTCATGTCCTGAAATATTTTTTGGCTTCTTTGTGTTGGTTTTTAACTTTCTCTTCAATCCCATTCATCTTATTTGCCATACATATTCTAAATTCCATTTCTAACATTTAACCAGTTTCCTCTTGGTTGAGGTCCATTGCTATAGATCTATTGTAATCCTTTGGTGGTATCAAAGTAGCTTGTTTTTTCATGTAGCCAGATTTCTTCTAATGTAGCTGGTTTCTTCTAATCTGAAACCTTTTGTCTTGGCTCAGGGCAGATAGGTTTACAGGGTACCTGTTCTCCTTTGCTCTCCTACTTAGTGAGAAGATGAGGTCCCTAGATGGTACATTTGTCTCCTATTCTGGAAGATTGATCTAGCAAGAGAGGGGCAGATGCACTGAGCACCTGTAATGTTACTGTTGTGCATTGTCCTGTTCCCCTGTGGTTGTCACAGTCCAAGCCGGTGCTGGGGGATCTTCATACAGAGTGGTGAGTTGGTCCCCAGACCACTGTTGGAAGCTCAGGTGGGCAGCTGGGTGAGTCCT
This sequence comes from Cheirogaleus medius, assembly GCA_008086735.1. Classification (NCBI taxonomy): domain Eukaryota; kingdom Metazoa; phylum Chordata; class Mammalia; order Primates; family Cheirogaleidae; genus Cheirogaleus; species Cheirogaleus medius. Next base: position 86,358,542 of record VBSM01000272.1, on the reverse strand, counting down.
TCTCCCTAGAGTCAGGCATTGTGGGAGATTGCTCTGCCCAGGTTTCCCTGTCACAGGGGCAGTTGTTGCTTGGTGAGGCTATTTAGGTGGTGGTTCCGGATATCAGGGCTGTGGTTGTAATTCCACCCATGTCCAAGTGCAATGGTGGCACATGGTGGAGTGTGGCTCATGCCTAGCAGGTCCATGACAGATCACTGGACTGCAGGCATGGGTCAGGTCCACTGGGTGGCATGTGGTGATGTGGAGACCGGGCTGCTTGACAGCTTGGTCTCTCCTTTGGCAGGTCCCACTGAACGTGTTACCCTGGGACTTCTTGAGTGGCATTGGTGCCTGCCTGTTTGAAATCCTTAGTGTATTGGTGGGGGTGTGCTTGCTTCCTTAGTCATGGAGCATGGAGGAGTATCTGCTCTCTCTGCTCCCTCTCTGTACTGATAGGCGTGATGTGGACTCAGTTGCAGCTAAGCTGATTCCTGTGTAGACCAGGCCCTCCAGACCTGAGAGTTCACAATGGCATCAGTTGCAACAACCCTGGAATGAAAGCAAGCGCGTCCCTCCTGTGTCCATTCTCCAGTGCAATGTTACTACACAGTCTCAAAACAGCTCCCTGATCAGTATAAAGGCCTGTGTTTGTGGTGGGGCACCCTCACAGCTTGGACCATAGTATTTGCAGGTAGCATGGAGCCTCGGGTTTCTCTCTGATCCTTCCCCATGTGTGGATCCCTGTCAGGTACCTTCTGGTCTTGGCAAGTGGATCATCCTGTCTCCCTCTTCCCTCTGAGTGTCTCTTGTCAGTTCTCTGATGATTTACAACATTCTCTGCAAGAGGTCTATCTGAAGATAGGCATCTACTTGCAACTTTCAATCATCTCCTTGAGAGCTGTGTGTGGGAGCTGCTATTAGTCCTCCATCTTGGCATCTCCCTTCCAGATTTCTATAATACTTAATTTGTGTTGTTTAAGCTGATAAATTTTGGCAATTTGTTACAATGACAATAGAAAACTAACACACATATTAGTTATTTCATTGAAAATTAACCCAACTACTCTGATCTGAATTCAGGTCTAATTATTCTACTAAAACAGTTTTGTTGAAAGTCACCAGTTACTACCCTGTTGTGGAACCCTGCACATTTTTCAATCTTTATTGGATCTTTCTGAAGCATTTGACATCATTGACTGTTTCCCATTTCTGTCCTTAAAACACTTACTATCTTCACTTTCCAAGATCTAGCACTTCCTTGCTTTCTTTCTACCTTCCTAACTTTCCTTTCTTTGTTTCTTTTACAGTTCATTACAGTCCACTTAAAATCTTAGAGCCCTCTTCTCTTCTTGCTTAGAAGCACTCATCCGCATTCACTGTTTTTATTGCCATTATTTTTAGCGAGCTTGCAAATTTCCGTCTTCCTCTGGACCTGTCTTCCGAGCTCTCCCCATACCACCCATCACCTACTTGAATCTCCTTTTCTTTGTCTCAGAGGTTCTTCAGCTCAACATGAACATTTAACTTTCCATCCATACAGCACCCTTCTCCTATTTTCATATCCATGGCATTACTATGACCTACTAATGTTACTTTTTAAGCTATTTCTCCAATCAATCCTCTTTATTCTCACTCCACTTATATCACCTAGTCTAGCTATTATCACCTGGACTGGTACATGTCCCACCTAAATCCATTCTGGACTGTGTCCATTCCATTTTCCATATTTTAGCTATAGTAATTTTACAGTACTAATCTCACTATGTTACACCTGCTTCTAACACTATTGAATTGTTTCTTTTGCCTTTAAGATTAAGGTAGACCTCCTACAAGTGTCATGCACTACTCCAGTTTGCTAAAATACTTCAGTAGTTCTAGTAAAAAGTGAAGCACCCCCTCCCCAAGATCGTTTTAATACAATTTTAGTCTCACTTTTTTTTTCCCTTTACACCATAAATATTTGGAATCATGAACTTGAAAACATAGAAAATAAACAATATGGAAGAAAGATCTCCTAGTTTTTTTTCCTAGCTTTCTCTTTCAGTTTTGTCATAAATTGTGTGTCCTTCTGGACTGGTTGTAGGTAAGCTCCAGTTGAAAATGAATCAAGGAAGGGCTGATATCGGCTAGAAAATGTCTTGGAAATTTGTTCAGATTTGATTTATTTGAGACCATGTTAAATAATGTAACATTGTATCATTATGTACAGAAAGCATTTTTCATTTTCCACACACAATTGAAATTAATGCCCATTTAATTGAACCCCAAATATCAGCTGTTTCTGAATTTATAGACTGATTGAGTTGTTAATGTACTGATACACCTATGTCATTGGAAAACCATTATTAGTTAAATCAATTGTCATACATACTGGTTATTTGAAATTCGGTGGAAAGAACATTTTCCTATCTATTGCATGTTGCTGTGAAAAATTATAACACATTTTCCTTAAAATATTTCAGTAGTGTTTGTGAAATAAATTTTTAACATTGTTAAGCTCATGTAATATTGCAAGCATTTTATTTTAGTAAATGATTAAATAGCATTTCATTTAATCTTAAATTTTTGCTAGTGTTTAGCATTCCTTTTTTATATATTCATTAGAACTCAGAAGGATTAAGCTAACTCATAAGCAAAAAGCCTAGAATGTGAATAGCATTCTTATGTCTCTAATGTTTGTACTCTTTCTTTCATATCAATTGTTCTCAGAGTGTGGTCTCCACACCAGCAACACCAATATCACTTGAGAGCTTGTTAGAAACACAAATTCTCAGACCCCACCCCCATCCCAGACCTACTTAACCAGAATCTCTGACATGGAGCTAGTAATAGGTATTGCAATAAGCCTTCCAAATGATTCTGATGTGCACTAAATATTGAAAACCATATTGTTATGCCATTTATTATATGTTAGATGTGACATGCACCTAACATCTTTCTTATTGTTCTTCTTTGACTCACTAAATTTTGGCTACTACAGCACAATCAGCAAATAATTCAATGTTTTATTCCAACTTACTAACCAGGTGATTCCATACTTAACAATTAGCATTACCAAGTATATTTAAGATAGCACACAATTAAAAGGTTAAAATGTCTAAAAATTAATTGAATCTTCTCGTGGCAAACTACATCTAACTTCAATGACATTTGCTAAAAGTTTTATTTTATTTCATTATGGCAACTTAATGACTCTCTAATTCCAATATTGAATTTCCAAAGAGAGAACCATATAACAAGTTCATACTTGAAGAATTATTTTGCTTTCTGTGTGGGAGTGGAAAAGTTCTTTATACATCTTCTCTACTTCCATTGAAAAGGATAAGGTAACCCTGAAGGCTGTTGGAGTCCATGGGGTGTTGTTAGCAATTAGTATTATGTAAAGAATGTGTGTATTACCTATTTTTTGCATGTGAGCATAAATTAATTCGAAAATTCTTTTTTCATTTCATTGTATGTTGAAGGGAGCTATTGCTTATCGAGAAATTCAATCTGTGTGTTTTTAAAACTAAATCTAAATGAGCTTTAGGTACACAGTTTATTTCTATATTAGACATTACTTATATTTGATTCTGGAGGGCAAACATTGCTACTTAGATGTTAAACTTTAGCACATACAAATTTACTGAAATTCTCACAGGAGTTATGAAAGGTAAGAAATAATAGTATACAGTGAAAATATAGCCTTGATTGCCCCTGCTTTTAGCCTAGTCATCATAATTCAGTTGTTTGATTTAAAAACCAGGAGGGGAAACATAAAAATTACAACTCAAAATTCTCATATGCAATTAATCTCATTCAAATTGCCTAGCCCCATACCGTCCTCATATAGTCACTAAAAGTATATCCTAGCACTGTTCTCATACAGCCTGAGCCTGGGGTGAAAAATGTTAACAATGAAAACTTGGAAGTTTATTTTAGTTGGCAGTGTACAATGCATCAAAATTGGACAAAAGGCAGGACTCAGTAAGGCCCCTGTGCCAACATTGGGTAGAACACGCTGATAACCAAAAGTCACTAGTAGAACCTGTCTCAGTGCACATATTGGTCAATACAGGCTTCAAGGGAACAGCCCCTGCTATGTATGTTTGAAGACTATTAGTTGCCCTTAAATAGCTATGATTTAGAGAACTATCTATTCAGTCACTAATATAGCTTCAGTGTGTGAAAAACTGCCCACCATATGAGCTAAGTTCATATATGTAATTGGAGATACTGCAGGAGACAGTTGAATTCTTTGGAGAAAAAGTGGTTTATAAATTGAATACATTAATAATGAATATCATTACTAGTTTCCTCATGACATAAAGAATAAGGCCAAGGGGTAAATGCATCTCTAGCTTTTGCAACTCAAGATATGTTTTTTATATCTTAGATAATAAATACTTGAAGTAGGTATTAGCTTATAACTAAAAGTATGTGCTAAGAGACTCCCCCAGAAGAGTTTGTCTTCTGACATGCTGAATTGCCCCAGGGTTGGTGGCAGCTTAATAAAATATATGAGTGTTCAGTGTGAGGCTGTTAAGTTATTTATTCCACTTCTGATACTGCATGCATGAACTGCCACTGTTTGATAAATCACTGAAGAGAATGGAAACTGACAAACAACTCTTCCTTTAGCGGCTGGTCACACTGACAGCATCAATAGAAAAACACATCATGGGTTCTAAAATGCCACATTTTCACCATTTACCCTGAATAAGACATGAAGCTCTTTAAAGAAAGCAGTAGTACGTTATCATTAAGAGCCAGCTGACAGAGAGGCGAGTGTGCTTTGAACTCTCTCAAGTCATCATTCTTAATTTCTTCTCTTCTTAGATGGAAGGCCCACCCACACGGGCTCTGAGCAAGGCAGGGACTATTGCACCTTTTAAAATCTTGTTGATAGATTGGTTTCATCAACACCCATCCTGGCTCCTGCCCATCGGGAGAGGCTCCTGTTCTCATTAGGGTCCTGTAATGTCTGCAGCTAACATTGTTCTCATGCAAATAGAATGACACAGAAGATCAGTGCCATGAAAATTCAATTTCCCTCGACCATCATTACCCTTTTTCTTTTAGTTATTCCCACTTCAATCTGCAGGAGGTAATGTGTGCAATCTGCTGGTACTGTGCAAGATGATTACTACATTTTAGTAATGAATTTCCCAGCTATTGCACCAGGGGGTGTTTTAGCGGGATCCCTGGTTTACCTAATGTAGCCTTGGCAGCAATCCTTACCCAGCTCTTCCACAGTGGATTTCCACTAAAGCCAATGCCTGGTTAGTAGACCTTGTACCCAATAGTTTTCATTCTTAAGTCACCAATGACACTTGTGAAAATAGCACAGGTGATTTCTTTAGTGTTGCTTGGAATAAAAGAAGATATATGTCTACCTGTCCAAATCAAAAGATGAAAACTCCATCAAAAGAGGTGTAGTAATTTTTCTCTGTAGTATTTGACCAAACATGGGTAATTTAACAAGAATGTAAAATTCAGGGTAGCTCATATAAATAAATAAAAATTATAGAAGTGTATGAGTAAAATAAATAAAGTTTTGGAACTATGGAGAAGTCCTACTTGGGCTTAGCTGAAAACTAAGATAATTGACAGGGTACAAACATTTCAAATTCCTGTACTTAATACTATCCTTATGCATTTCTTCAACAATAGGGTTAAATATGTAAACATTTTATTGTCAACGATTTATCAAGTTTTAGAGGTTCTTTTTTTCTTCTGAAATTGCCCCCAACCTCTTCATTAGTCTTGAAGTTAGCTATAAGAAATAATGAGGGGGAGGAGGGAGAGAATATAAAGAAAGAATGTAAATTTATCGGACAGGACAGATTGTATGTGTGCCCGTGTTCACTGCAAACACAGAACATGGACTATACTTTCTCTGATGATTGTTATCCCAATAGAAATTATGAAGGACAACCATACAAGTCATAATTTTCAATGTCATTTATGGAAAACTTATTTATTTCCTCAATAAGTAGAGATGATCTTTCCCAATGAATAAGAAAAGTGCTTTACATATGGTTGCATTTTATGTACAAAGGTGACTAAAAGCATTAGGACTTTTAAACACTTATTTGAATGAAAAGTTAATTATATTTTATAAAGCTTATCTTGGAAAATAATTTTTTATTACAAATGGTGTAGAGTAAATGTATGCAATTATGTTCATATTTTCTTGAGACATTTTCATTGGATTGACTCATTGGATGTATTAGACATTTTTTAATTACTGAAATTTACCAAATTAATAATGTATCCCTGTAAGTTGCAGCTGTTGTTATAATGAAAAAAGAAATCAAGTTATTTCTTTACCTGAATCATTTCATGTTATAAACTGACACGTAATATAATATAGTTCAGTAATTATAATGAAACCATTTAGAGTCTAAACTTTAGGTTATCTATGGGACACACCATACAGTTTAGCTGTGAACAGTTGCCAATGAGGTACAGAAAATGATATTTGAACTACAGTTTTGTACTGCTACTTCGTGTCAGATACTGCGCATATAATTACTGCATTCTTGGCATGTAAATATATAGAAGTTACAGTTTATATTGACCTTGAGAAATACTGATACCGTAATTTTAAACTAAAAGTAGGACTTGAGTGTGAAATTTTATGTTATTTCGAACTCTTTGCATTGAGTTTTGTCTCCTGTAGAATAATTTATTACTATGATAATTTTCCCAATTTCCAATGGAATCAGAATATGTAAAATGTTATTAAAGCATCCTTTATGACTGAATGGTTAACTGGTTACACAGATAGGTAAAAGAAGAAATATTCCACTGGATTGAAAGAAGCTGCTAATTACAACGCCCCCTCCCTGTAAGCTTCATGGCCTGTACTTTTCAGAAAGATAGAACCAATGAAGCATGACCGCCTAGGGCATCTTGGTCCCAGAGGGTTTTAGTTGTTTGTTTAGGTGTTGAGAAAAACACATTATGACTGTAATAATAATTATGTATTTAGAATTGAATTTTTGTATCTGTAATGCAAAGTTCCATCTTGCATAAAAAGCAATCTCAGCACTATTTTTATGATGCTTCATTTGCATATGAAGCAATATGGGACTGCTCCAACATAGGCTTCATTTGACTATGGTGCCACCCTTGTTAATTTAGTGTAGTATTAAATATTTCCAGTGGTGACAACTCTTCAAGCAATGGTTGGACTCTTCATTAAGGACAAATGTGTGTTCACACTCTTTTGTTGATATTAAAATTAAGGCTAAAGCATTTAAATTATTTTCAGTAGTATGTCACTTTCATATACTTTTGCATAACATGAAGAAAGTAAAGTAGTTGAACTTTATTTAGATAGTCATTTTGTAGCAATTTGTTTTTATTTTCTGAAATATAGCCCAAAGATATTCTATTTTTGCCTTCTTTTAAGAAATCAGATTTAGAAATACACAATTCAATTTGAAAATCAGTAAGTTAGCTTCCAGTCACTCTCAGGTATTTAACGTTTTCTTTTTTTTCTTCTCTTAGCTTATCTTCTGGCAAGCAGCAATCAGGCAATTTCCCTTATTCTGTTCTTCCATCTTCCTCTTTCTTCTTTCTAATCTATTTCTCTATTGTCTTGGTTCTTTGCTAAAACATGTCATTTCCTTTCTGGACAAGAATATTCCCATTCTCAAATTAGTAACTTCATCCAAATTATATATGAAGTCATAGTGTGACAATAATTCAGGGACAACATTTCTCTAGTGCAAATTTAGCTATACCAATAATGTGTTAAAAACATAATCTTTTTCTAAAGAAGATATAGATATAATTCATCTCTTCACGAATCCAATCTGTAAAATTTTTAGAGTTAATTTACCATATTTTAAGTTGGGACATTTGAAAACCTTCTTAAGTCATAGCTTCCCAGTATTATATAAATAGGACATGTGGCAGAAAAATATGCTCTGTGAAACATGATAGCTAAAAAGAAAAAAAATAAGACAGACTAAGAATAAATATTATGTCCATACCAGTAATAACAACATGGTATATACTTGTATTATATTTTTATTTTCACCTTTTATATTTTGAAATTCTTGGGTGCTTTAAATATATAATTCTGATTGGAAGATAGATATTAAAGTAATACTTGGCTTAACAAGTATTGACCTTACACATTTAGATGTCCTCCAGACAAAGAATGAATAAAAAGTATTGTGCTAAGAAAACAGCTACCATTGTTTCTATATTTAATTAAAATAACTTTCCAGCTGATAAACAACTGTTTCCACATGCAAGGTCCAAGAAATACCATTTTATGAATGCCAAGTTCAGTGTCTTAATGAATTCCTGAAACTTTGCTAATGGAAACAGTATACACCTGCCTCTGTGTCACTCTCTCCTTGATTAAAAGTGATATGACAAAGGACATTGAAAACAACCTTCCTTCTATGTGAATTAAATAACTTATCTTTTATAAATGGCATGTATTTCCTTTTTCTTCTAATAAGGCTACAAAGAGTTTAAAACATTAAGATTTTGATATTATGATATTAAATTATCATAATTTAAATTATGATAAATAATGTAGTGTGAAACGACAGGGCATTATGAAAAAAAAAATAACAGAAGTACCCAAAAAAGATGCCAGCAATTATAGTTGACCTCTGTGATTAAAGAGTTTTAAAATATACAGCACTGTGAAATGAATGGCCTAGAACAGGAAGTATGTCATGGCATTATTGGAATCTCTGTAAGTTGACAGTTGAATTGGGGGGTGGGGATGGGGGGTGGAGATTGGCAGTAGAGTAGGGAGACTCTCAAAATCCTGTAGGGTAATATTTAGGAGTATTACTTTCCAGGCTTTAGTAAAAATGGTGTTACAAATTTTGCATCTTTTGAATACTATGCAATGTTTTTATATTTCCTGATATCAAAGATGTCTACCAGTTTTTAAAATGTATGTAACTATTATTTCTTGCCCTGTAAACATGTTGCAGGAATAAAGAACTCATAAATGGATTTTACAAATGTTATAATATTTTACATTACATAAATCGTTTACCAATTTCTAACCATTTGTGTAAGACAGAGGCCTAGCTGATTCTGATAGTAGTCCTGTTAATCATTCAACTGTTAACTTACAGAGATTCCAATAATGTCATGACATACTTCCTGTTCTAGGCCATTCATCTCACAGTGCTGTATATTTTAAAACTCTTTAATCACAGAGGTCAACTATAATTGCTGGCATCTTTTTTGGGTACTTCTGTTATTTTTTTTCATAATGCCCTGTCGTTTCACACTAAAATATTTATCATAATTTAAAATTTTATCTGTAGATTCATTTGTTTAATGTCTGTTTTCTCAACCCAACTGACAGCTCTATTTTGTTCACCACCTTACACCTAATACTTAGACATTTTCTGGAATGCATGGTTCAAGAAAAGTATGTTGGATGCACGTGATTTATAATCATTTAACTGTATATCTTACTGTTACTCTTTAAAAAAATTATCTATATTCTAAATTTATTTTTGGCATAGCCAAAAATGATGTCTCTGGAAGGATGGATGGATAGCTAGACAGATATGCACATAGATAACATAAGTATGTTCATATGCACGCAGAGTTGTGTTCTAAAGTTGATGATCTGTTGATGCATTCATGAGTTGTCCACATTTTCTGACATCTATATTTTTGTAAATTTTAATTGAAATATATATACAGAAAAGTTACAAAAATCATAAATCTCCAGCTTGATGAATTTTAATCTCCAAATTATTAAATAGACCAGGAAAAGCACCAGAGAAGCCCTTTCATGCCCCATCCTGATCCTTTCCCCATAAGAGAACCTGTCTAATCTTGACTCCATAGAGTGAGTGAGTCTACTTTTATCTTCACCTTTTTACTTTGAAAAATTTCAACATAGAGAAAAGTTCAAAAAATAGTGTAAGTAGTAGCAAGCATTACCCTTTACCAAAATGCAATATTTGTTATGTTGAAGTCTATTGCTTTCTCTCTCTATATATATATCCTTTGAGTGTTATTTGCACACGGTGACACTTGACCCATAAGTGCTCTATCATGTATCTCCTAAGAACCAACATTATTTTACATAATGACAATAAAATTTTCACACTCAGTAAATTTAATATTGATACATTATTTAATTAAAAATCCATATATAAATATCTGCAATTGTTCCAATTATATCAATTGTATCTGTTATAATTTTTTTGATACAAGATACCATTCAGGATCATGCATTGCCTTTGGTTATTCAGTCTCTCAATATTTATTTCTTTCTCTCTGTCTCTTTCTTTGCCTCTCTGTCACTGGAAAATACACTCTCTCTTTTCACTCTCTCTATTGTATTCCTTACAACCTACTTGGGAACTTTTCTTTTTTTTGGGAACTTTTCTTTTCTTTTTTCCTTCATTTCCAAGCAAAAGAGAGGCTACTGGAGTGGCAGTTAAAACTATATATGTATTGTTTTGTGATATATTTCATTTCATAAATGTATAAATAGTTTTCTATACTCTTCCAAAACATTTAATTTTCTGTGTGATGTCTAGGCTTTAAGAAGTTATGGTAGCATTAGAAAAAAACTTAAAAACACATTTTGTCTTGTGGAGTATATTAGCATTGTTAAAATAGTGAATACATAATTTTTTTTAATATGCTGAATTAGCCCTCAGATCTTCTCACTTAATAATTTAGTCAAATTTTTATGGAAGTTCTCCTGCCATTTCCATCAGTTATTAGACAATGAGACCTTCCTTTTAATTGTCTACCAAGAGTGGTGACATGATGTTTCTCTGCAGCATTAACTTCATTGTTCCCTGTAAAACTAATGTGGCAAAAATCTGAGCTTATAAATGAGAGACCTGTCTTCATCTTGATCAGAGAAATGAAATTTGTAATTCAAATGATAAAAATGAATGAACATAATGTGTATCTTAAAAACACATTTATTATGCCAATTTGGTTCTCTTAAGGTTGATTCCAAACATCCCTGCTAAGGCATTGATTGTGTACATTTAGCAAAGCTGAGAGTGTGGTGAACTCCCCAATGGCTTGGCATTCTATCACTGCACACAACAATAAAACCTTCCAAGCACTTTCCTTAGTTTACCTCTGATGGCTCCCAAACACATGACAAACTCAACTTCAGAATGGTTGTATAACCAGTCTGGTTCTTAACCTTGATGTTAGCATTGGTCTTATGAAATCTTGTTATATATAAAAAAAAAAAATCATAGCTAGACACAGTTAAAAGGAATGTCACTCTGTCATCCCAATTTTTATGGAGTTTTCTGACCTCCGTAGGGAGTATCTGTCCACTCAATTATATTTGTCAAATTATTGCCTTAAAAACTAGCAGGAAAAATAGGAACGATCAAGTCTGATTTGAAATCTTGGTCTTCCTTTTCTTATTTCTTTAACTCTAGAGACCCAGACAATGGAGCTAGCTGTATTCCTCACACTCTCATAGTTATATATCTCATTATATCATAATTAATTTTTGCTTGCTTTTCCTCTTATTAGAATGTTATATAGTAATAGCAAATACCATTCCAGCTTTAATTTTTTTTTTTTTGCCCCAGCTCCTAATAAGTTCATGTCCTATAGTAGAGAAATTAAAACAAACAAAAAGTCCGCTTACTCAGAGAATGTTTTAATGATTGAATGAACAAATTGGTCCACGTTCGCCCTCATGGAGGGTTCCCTCTGCCTTCTACCACATGTGTATCCCTTCATGTCATCCTGAAGAATTCCAGAGTCTACTTCTGGGAAGGACCGAATGTGTTGCTGGGCTGGGCAAACTTGGCAATTTTACCCTTTTTCATCTATGGGAATGTTTTGTCCCAGGTTAAGGTAACTGTTTCTGTGCAAAGGTTATATTTGTCTTTAAGTACAAACAGGAAATGGGGAGCAACAGTGATTTTTCTTTCCAATGTTCAAAGAGAAGAATTGAATGAACACAGAATAAGGATGTTTTTCCCTCCATTTATATAATTATCTGATTGTTTCTACACATATGCAAATGGAAACATTCAGATTCTAGCTTCTAAAGATCTGTGAATAAATAAAATACATGTCTGTGTTCTTGTTTTCTGAGTGAGTTCATGAACAAGTCATTAGGCTGTCATAGTAAAGTGGTTATTTAACATTATGTTTAGTTTAAAAACTACACTTGGATCTTTTTCAATGTTCATAATCAGATATTAGATACCTGTGAGTAAAATAGCCCTCCACATCAGTTTTTGTCTTCAAATTTGTCAAGTTTCAATAAACTTTTATCACTGTCTACCAGGCAAAGACTCTAAAATAAAATGAGATCATCAGTCTCCTGACTGGACAAGTTGTTTGTAAATCACCCTTACGAGGTTAACAGATTTGTACCTAAACTCCCCTAAAGAGTGTTTCTATTATTGTTAATAAAAATATCATATGCTAAATGTGATGCAAGTAATTTCCTGAATATTGTTTCTGAAAATTACTTTCTTACCTATAAATCAAGCCTACTTACCTGTACTATTTTGGCGAAAACTTTTCTCTGTAACTATGATTGAGCAGTTAAACTAGAAACCTGCTTTAGATAAGACTACCTTGATGTTCGCCTTTTTTCTCCTTTTTTACTTTACTGATCTTTTTTTTCATTCTAAAGATACAGGTCACTCTAAGAAGGTAGTTCATGAGTTAAAAGTGTTCCAAAAGGTTGGGGATTACAATCGAAAGAGACACACTTCCCCACAAAGGGGGCAGGAGTTCGACATGAGCCTTCCCACTATGGTTCTCCTGGGGTCTCTGGGGGGTGGGATGGGATCTGACAGTGATGGGCTTCCCTTGACTGCTTCCTTTCTTTGTACCTAACTCTGGTCCATAAATAGAGCAGCACATCATGCTCCGAGACTGACACTAGGGAAGCTTCATAAATCAGCAAGTGAGTGTTCCGGCATGATCCTTTGGCCACTGCCTTCCCTCCAGAGCTGACACCTGTCACCTTTTAAAGAGTGTACATTCTCTGTCACTGTAGCTGAATCCTGTTTTTTTTTTTTTAATCCATTCTCATATTCTGTCTGGGTGGTATTATGTGGGTGGCTGGCCATATGTTATTAAATTATATTAAATAATAATTACCAGTATAGACTAAGTAGGTTTTAATTTATGCCTAAAATATTGGAGTTTCCAGATAGTCATTGGGTATATAGCTAAGAATATAATACAAAATGCATTTATTTTTTAAAAGAACATAAGCACATTAAATGAACATAAGCCTTTGTATAAAAATAGACCACATATATATATTGTGATAAAATGTTGCATTTAGTGGGCTTATGTTGTAAATAATACTTTAGAACATTTAAAATGATGAGAATTCTTAAGAATCTTTAAGAATCTGATTGTTAAGGAAAGTGCTTTGAATATCATTTTAGACTGTAAGCTCAGTTAAGTCAGTAAGCATTATGATTTGTTAGCATTAAAATATATATATTTTCTCTGTGGTATAGCTATCACTTAATTGGAAAATCATATATGAATCAATCCCACTGTTATCTGGTTTTATTTTGTCCTAATTATGATTGCTATTTAAATGGCATTATAGAATTCCCTGGATTTTAGAGAGGAGGTAAAATGATTTATAAAAATTTAGCCAGTCACTAATGTACATAAGCAGAAGTTTACCTCTCTTCAATATTTGCCTATTAAATGCATTTAACATAAAATAATCAACACGCGTTAAAAATTTCTTACTCTCCCTAATGAATGTTTAAGATTTTATTTTGAATTCTACTGAAGCAAGTGACGACCACAAGGTGTTTGTAACTGGGGGGGTATTAAGTGCAAAATACAAGCAGAAGGTGCTTAAAAGGGACAGAAAAAGTCAGTTTCCTATTGATTGGACTGTGGTGGGATAAATGTGTGGCTTCTGCCCTTAATGGAAGCTGATTGTTCAGGGATGTGCCGGTGAGACTGGTCGATTCTTGAGCTATTGTTTACTGGGAAGGACAATATCAATTTTCCAGCGGGATGATTGGTGGGATGTCAAGGCTGTCACCCTTTTCTCCTCATCACTGACAGACAGCCCAGTGACAATTACCAGTGATGGGACATTGCCTGCATTGGCATATACACTAGAGGATATAACTGGCAAACAAAAAGAGAGGAAAGCACTCCTGTAAAAAAGATATAATCAGCAGTTGTCAGGACTGGTTACATATATGATGTCTGAATAACAGGCCTACAGCACATTACTTTTACCACTGAGGTAGCATGCAGCCTGCTTCATCTTGCTTAGGAAATTAATCTATCTTAGAGTACTGGTGGGGTATACCATTAATTGTTGGCATCATTTCTACTTGAGAGTTAATATCAGAACAAAAATATTTTCTTTTACTATTTTTTCCCTAATTAAAATAAACTTTGGAGAATTCAAGTGGGCTTAAAAGTAGATATGTTTATGCTTTATAGACATGATTACATTTGTATGTTTCCTCATGAGTTAAGTTTTATGATATTTCCTGCTGGGCTCCTGTTATTGGCAAAAGTCCACATACACAACTAATGAGTTGTGTTGCATAGGTATGAGAACGGGAGACTAAATTCCATAATTTGGCCAGAAGAGTATCATCTAAATGGAGTATGTTCTGTGCAGGGTGGATAGTACATGTGCATATCTGCCAGATTTTCCATAAAAGTTTTTCTGTCAGTCTCATGTTTTCCATTTCTTTGTGTTCCATTGTTTAATAATTTCAAACAAGTTTTTTTTTTATTTTTAAAAAGATCAGTATTTCCAAAGCCTACCTTAAGACATAGAGAAACTAATATCTAAATTAGTCAGAGCACCTGGAGCATCAGAATTGTCAGGTAGCTATATTTGTTTCTCAGCAAGAGGCTATTCTTTTTGTTAATTCATAAATGCAACTTATGTAACTTAATTCATTATATTTGGCTTATTCACTTCTTACAGTACTATCTTCCACTGGAAATTTCTGTGTGGAAAAATTCACAATGAGTATAGTTTTATGTAGTCAAACTTACATATTTTTGCTTTGTAGGAATTATACACCCCTCACATTCAGATTTTATCCTTAACATCACAATGAAAGTATCTGTGAATTCTCAGAAAAAAATCTTTTTTCAGCATCTCTACAAAATATATTGCATACTAATACCCTCTAAGCTTATACTCAATTGCCTAATGAGGATTGCTTTCCACAGAAGTGGTCACTGTAGAGATGGAAATCTGAATATATGGTGGTTGGTTATCTACCATCTGTGTGGCATGCATGATTTACATCAGATGTATTTCTTTTTTGTGAGAAGTGTTTTCTTAAATACCACGTATGTGATTTTAAAAGGAATATATATATGTTACAAAATATGTCGAACATTAGAAAGTGTAAATAATGTTATAAAATTACACATTTCTCTACTATTTAGAGGAGAGCATTGTTAGTATTTTCATATTTGTCCATTTTTGGATCTTATTTAAAAATATTTTAAGTGTTTATATGTGTGTATGCTCTTTTAAGTGTTTTCAGTGATGCTCTTATCAGGTGGATAAATATTTATACAAATCTATGATTTTGGTGGTGTCCTTTTATGTTAAATAAGTAAGTTTCAATACTGCCAAATGATTACATACGGAGGTTGTTTCTGGTTGGGCTTGTAAGCTGCCATACAAAAGTTATCATTAATTTCCTTCCATAAACCATGGGCTAATTGATTTTCCATTGCACTCATTAAAAATAGATACTTAGCTTTTCAGAAGATTGTCTCAGAAACCCAAAGCAGGGCCCAGGTCCTCTGGGATGCCATCAACTGACCATTCCATCAGGCCTAGAATAGTGGCCCTCCTACTTGTCAGAACTGAAGTATTTATCCCATTTCCCAGCAGATAAACATTTGCAAGGCAAATAATAAATTAGCCATTAATCAGAAGAATGTTTGCATTCGATGAACTCTGAATGGAGTGGAGATGTCAGGTAGATAGACAAGGTAAATCAACAAGGCAGAATCAATCATGAGGAAGAGCCACCTATGATTTAGAAAGCATTGGCTCTAACATTTAAGGACTTTGGAAGGTAAGAATATTTTGTAAAGGGAAGAAAGCTATTTAGATAAAGATGTGGGTAGATTTTAAAAATAGACAGCATATGAACAATTTTTACACATTTAAGGCTTCAGCTTACTAATACATCATTTGAAAGTTTGATTTGAATAAAGAGGTCGTCAAATATTTATTTTTAAAGACTTACGTACTCAAATAATTTTTTTCAATCCCAGGAGAACTCTTGTATTTCATGATAAGTTCCCACATCATTATTCTTTTTTTTTCAAATTAACAATTTGGCAAGTAATTGTTTTAAAAACAAGAAGCTATCTTGTTATTTTAGTGTTCTTTTTTCCTAATTGTGTTTGTCCTTTCATATGTATGATGTAACAACTTTCAGATCTGTTGTCTGAGAGGCCCATGTGTTGAGCTTTGCTTGGCCACTTAATAATCATGTGATCCTGGGTAAGTTACTTAACCTTTTTAACCCTCAATTTCCTCATTTTAAAATAGGTCCTGGCACTGTTAATTTTTTTTTACATAAAACACATGTATGTTATATAAGTTTATTCTAAAGCATTATTCATACTTAAAATTTTTAAAAATATCATTATTGTTACATATCTTGATCCATGCCTAATCAGTTAGCAATGCATATCTTGTTTCTGAAGATATTATGTCTAAGGGGATTAAAAGGCTCAGTGGTTATAAAAAGCAATATTATCTCCTCTAATTCTCTTGAGGTTAGAAACTACAACCTTTGTTTTCTCAGAATTGACCATCAGGGAAATTGCTCTTGACTCCAAACACCTACCATCTGGCATCTTCTATCTTCTCATTGTGATGTGCAATGCCTTAGCCATCCTAAAAGTTAAATTTGTGGTATATCCTCAACTCTCCACATATGTATTATTCATTTATTTATTGAAAAGTACAAAAAAAGAATGGAAGTAAACAGAATAACCATAGTTCTCAACATTGCTTTCTTGACTCTTCATTTGCCACTCACTCACTTTCTTCCTGTAAGTATACTTCTATCTCCCAGTTAGTTTTTCTACACTAGGTATCTTATAAAGTAATGACACCTTTTAACCAAGAAATTAACTGGATCATGGGTGTCCCATCCCCGTTGCTTCACTTGACTAAGAAAATCCTTCTAATCAAGAATTTTAAATGGATACTTGCAATGTTCATTAGCATTGCCTCAAGCATATAGAACAATTAAAATGTTTTGAAATTTCAGAATATATAAATTATTCTCACAAAAGGAAAGATTTATTTATACAATCGTAAAGAAATTAACCCCTATTAATAGGCTTAAAATGAAAACCATTCAAGTCAACACATTTCAGCTGTCGTTAATGTTACTTGTTCATTTTATTTTTCTTTTTTAAAAACATCTGTAGTTAATACCCACTACCCCCATACCATTTTTGTCTTTCACTCTTAGCAGACAACTTTAACCTGAATTTCATGAAGAAATATAAAATTATCATATGTGAAGTAATCATTATTTACCTCAAGATTTCTCCAAATCTTCATTTGTCATTTTTTTTGTTTCTGTTCTGATATACATGTCTAAGACAAATAAACATAACAGCTTATGTTTATGTTTTTCATTTACTCCCAGTCTATACCTATCAAATATCTACTCTTTCAGTCTCATTCTTTATTAATTATTCCTCAAAATGGAAGCATACTCAGCTCCTCTCCCATCCTAAACACTGGACAATATAGATAAATAGAAAAATTCTACAGGGTTTCATAAAGAGAAAGAATTAACATTTAGTTTTGAAATTCAAAAAGGGCTTCTTAAAAGCAGTAGCATTTGAGGATACCTTAAATACTATTATTTTAAGGTCTGTCATAACATAAATAGTACTTACTGTCATCATAAAGTTTTTTTGAAAAACAATACCCACATTTAATAGCTAAGGCTACAATGAGGCAAATGATCTTTTTAACAGTTTGAATTTGCAACTCATATATTTCACAGCAACCCTGTCAGGTAAATTCCATTACTGTTCTTATTCTACAGATGTGGAAACTGAGTCACAGAGAGATTTAAGTAACTTGCCTGAGGTTATATATCTAGTAGTACTTGTTAGAGCCAGAGTTTGTACCTAGTTGACTCTAGAGTCTGTGTCTGGCCACTATATTTACTGCTTCCCCACATAATGCTTGCACATATTATTAACTATAAAGCTCTTAGCTCTATGAGCCTTACAAATCCATTTTCGGAGTTAGTTATCTTTTGTCTATAGAGCATCCAAAGAGAAATAGCATGAGATAGACCAGAAATTTAGACTGGAACTATATTGTAGAAGTTCTTGAATTCTAGACTGAAGAATTCTGACTCAATTTAATCAGAGCACAATGAGGAGTTATCAAAAAGTTTAGAACAGGAAGTGATGATGTTGGAGCTACGCATTAGTGACTGTAGGATAGTCTGAAGCAGGAAATGCTGATTAAATGAATGATCATTTAGAAGCTATTGCAACAGGCTTTGTGAGAAAGTGTAAAGCCTAAATCAGGAAGGTGACTGGGAAGGAGATACATTTGTGAGAATGGTTCCGGTAGGATTTATAGGATTGGGCAAGCTGGAATAGGAGACAAACCTATAAATAACATACAATTTAATATTAGGTGAACAGTAAAGACAACATAAAAGAGATAAGTGGGTAGAAAATGCTCTTGAGGTGGGGGCGCTGTGCAAGGTAGGATGATGGAGACAGCAATGGAAAAGAGCAATCTGTTGCATACTCTTTCTTTCTTTTTTTTTAAAGCCATTATTTTTATTTTTATTAACACTTTCAATACAGTTTTAAAAATGCATTATGATCCAAAATTTTCAGACCCTGAAGTGTAATTTCAAGCATATATTATTGAACATCATGGGGTTCTCTTAGTATCTGAGAGGAGGATAATGACTTCATAATGACCCCTCTAGTTCACAAAGTGATTACATTTGTTTTATTTCAGAATATTATCGGGGTGCAAACATTTTGGTTACAGATAATGCCTTTATCTCACCCAAGCCAGGGCTACAAGCTTGCCCATCCCCCATACAGTGTGCTCCACATCCACTAGTTGTGAGTTTACCGACCCCCACCACATCCCTCCCACCTGACTGGCACCAAGTGAATATTACTACCCTGTGGGCACTTTAGTGTTGATCAGTTAGTACCAATTTTATGGTGAGTACATGTGGTGCTTGTTTTTCCACTCTTGTGATACCTCACTTTGAAGGATGGGCTCAAGATCTATCCAGGATAATACAAGAGGTGCTAAATCACCATGGTTTTTGGTAGTTGAGTAGTATTCCATGGTATACATATACCACATCTTATTAATCCACTCATGTATTGATGGGCACTTGGGTTGTTTCCACATCTTTGCAATTGTGAATTGTGCTGCCATAAACATTTGAGTGCAGATGTCTTTATTATAGAATGTCTTTTTTTTCCTTTGGATAGATGCCTAGTAGTGGGATTGCTGGATCAAATGGTAATTCTATTTTTAGCTCTTTGAGAGATCTCCAAATTACTTTCCACAAGGGTTGTACTAATTTGCAGTCCCACCAGCAGTGTAAGAGTGTTCCAATCTCTCTGCATCCACACCAGCATTTGTTGTTTGGGGACTTTTTGATAAAGGCCATTCTCACTAGGGTTAGATGATAACTCATTTTAGTTTTTATTTGCATTTCCCTGATGATTGGAGATGTTGGATATCATTCTGTCTTCCTTTGAAAAGTTTCTGTTTGTGTCCTTTGCACATTTATTGATGGGGCTGTTTGATTTTTTCTTGTTAAATTTCTTAAGTTCTATATAGATTCTTGTTATCATCCATTTATTGGATGTGTAGAAGGCAAATATTTTGTCCCATTCTGTATGTTGTCTATTTTCTCTAATAATATTTTCCTTGGCTGTGCAGAAGCTTTTTAATTTAATCAGGTCCCATTTATTTATTTTTGTTGCTGCTGTGATTGCTTTGGGGGTCTTCCTCATAAATTCTTTGCCTAGGCTGATGTCCCTAAGAGTTTTCCCAACATTTTCTTCTAGAATTCTTAAGGTTTCGCACCTCAGGTTTAAGTTTGTTATCCACTGTGAGTTGATTTTTGTGAGAGGTGAGAGGTGGGGATCCAGTTTCAATCTCCTACATGTGGAACACACAACCTTTCTAGGCTTAATCAGGAAGAAATAGAATTCCTGGATAGACCAATATCAAGCACATTAATTGAAGCAGTGATTAAAAATCTTCCAACAAAAAAAGGTCCCCAATCAGGTGGGTTCACATTTGAATTTTACCAAACCTACAAAGAAGAACTCACACCTATACTGCAGAAATTATTCCACAACATTGAGAAAGATGGTATCCTCCTCAACTCATTCGATGAAACTAGTATGACCTTGAGACCAAAGCCAGGAAAGGACACAACAAAAAAAGAAAACTATAGACCAATATCCCTCATGAATATCGATGCAAAAATCCTCAACAAAATCTTAGCAAATTGAATCCAACAGCACATCAAAGAAATAATTCACCATGACCAGGTGGGCTTTATCTCAGAGATGCAAGGTTGGTTCATCATATGCAAATCTATAAATGCAATTCACCACATAAATAAAAGCAATAAAAAAGACCACATGATTCTCTCAATAGATGCAGAAAAAGCATTTGACAAAATCTAGCACATTTTTATGATAAAAACTCTTAACAAAATAGGCCTAGATGGGACATATCTTAAAATTATTAAGGCCATATACAATAAACCCACAGCCAATATCATACTGATATTGAAAGCATTCCCACTTAGAACTGGAACCAAACAAGGTTGCCCACTATCTCCACTTCTATGTGTACTCTTTCAGTAAGATATAATTCATATTTATCTTTCCCTTCCATTGATCATTTTGTCTTGTAGAGCTGTAGTTGCCAATGCACATCTAAGGACACAATGATAGAATACCTCAAAGGTCTGCCATTAGAACTATATATTGACGCCTAGATGGTTGATTTTGATTCTTAGAGGGGAAAAGTGCTCTTTCACTGTTTGGCCTCAACTCATGCTCAACAGCATTGATTCAAAATCTCTAACAAACCCACTCACCATAAAGTATATATTCACAAATATATTTCAGTGCTTCAGGTTAAGGAAAGAAAAGACATTATTCTCTACTAAACAGTTGAAGATGTAATCTCAAGAGAACCAGCAAAAAGAAAATTTTAAAAATCTAAGGCACTAATAATAACACTTCAGATAACTGTCATTTTAGTTCTTTGAAATGATTTTATACCTTCATCAATGTGTATCTAATTATATATTTCCATGTAGATGTTTTTAAAAACCCAATTTACATAGGATGTGTTTGGCTCACGATGTATTTAAATATTTTCTTAAAGACCCTTCCCAGGACATAGTTATTCTTTTTCTTCTATTTATTGATTTTCAGAAATACCTTGAAAATAAGAAGCCCAGTCATAGTGAGAGCAAGCCAATTTTTTTTCAAAGCATCTAGTTTGAATTTTAGTTGGAACAGAAATAGTTATGTTCTTCTCTCTATTCCTACTGTTATTTAGACATCACTCTGATTCAAGGCAGCTGAACAATGATATGAATGCAGATAATTTGGGTATCAGCTCATAATGGTTCCAGCATAGTGTATTGTTATGTAGTTAATATATCTGAGGTACATACTAGCATATCTTAACATGTGGCTACTTAATATATGTATTCATTTTATTTCTAAATTAGTTCTTCTTATTATTGCTAACTATAAAATATTGCTTAGAAACGCTGAAAATGAAAGGATCTTTTTTTTAAAGCTGTCTTTTACATATTTAAAATCCAAAGAGCTTCAATGTTTAGTAACTGCCTTTAGGTATAGTTGTCAGTGTCCTTTGCACCCTCAACAACAGGCTTCAAAAGTCCTGGTCACTTGCTAATAACTCTTCACTTTTCAGGAGATTGAATTACTATAGGCTAGTTTTCTTAATAAATCTGCAAAGAAACAGTTAAATTAAGTAGAAGACTCATGTATATGTCTTTTTCCAATAATTTTTTCATCATTTCTGTGCAAATACATTTTATTCTTTCACTTAACTTATGAATATGTGCTAATACACATGTATTTAACAAGATTTGTATTTTGAAAAATAATTACTGTGGTAGATAAGAAAAAGTGTAAATATTTTACACAAAGATATTAGCGCCAGGGAAATATCTACTCAAATGTAGGAAGCAAGAAAAAAAAGTCACACATTAAATTTGTGCATCATCTAGTTTTAAAAAATGCATTAAAAAGAATGGGTTGACATTCTTCCTTGACAATCCATATTTGTTTTGTTTTTTTAACCTGTACATAACATATAATATTAAATCTGCTTAAAAATGTTAGTTGCTTTTCGCCAAAACTCAAATGAGCAAACATAACAAACAAAACATAAAAAAGATTGCTGTTATTAAGGAATTAAATGCAGATGCAAGAAGAGATTTTAAACAACTGCTAGAGTTGGGTTAAATTGTCTCTTAAAAGTTGCAGTCCTGGGTGTACTCTGTTAAGGAGACAGTTTCATGAACAGGAGCCCATTTGTAATTAGATAAGGGAAACCAACAGCAGCAGTTGAGTTAGTGGCTCCCATGGAATGACAGGTATTGACTGAACTCTGGGCTGTGTTTGAGATGGTGAGGGAGTCGATAAAAGCATCAGGGCTTGTTTGGAGTAACACTGCCAGCAATGCTTTAATTTGCCGCCTGGAAAAGAGCCACAGACATTCTCCCCCCATGTTTAGTGTTGATGAGATCTAACACTTACATTTAATCTTCTGTTTACCACTAAAAACAGTTGTAAGTGGTATATAGCACCACAAAGAGGAAATAGAACAGGGAAGCATATTTTGTATGAACTCCATGCTAGAGCCCAAGTCTGGAAAAAATAAACCTCATCTGAATCATCAAACCAAGTGTGGATAGAAAAGTTGAACAAATAAAAAAAATCAATTTAGAACAAATCTGATAACTGATTTTGAAGAAGAGATAAAGAGGAAATGTTTCTAAAGTCTCTTTAGGAATCCTTTATATGTTCTATATATTGTCTCACTTTAATGAAAAAAATGAATTTAAATGGAAATGCTATGAAGTTCATAGACACATTAGGCATATATTGTCTCTATAACATTTAAAGATCGCATTTCATACTTGTTTAAAAGCAAAGCTGTTCTTATCAAATACATCCCAGATATTTTTTTTAACTTGTTACATTAAAAAAATGTGTAAATTCTGTATCAAATAATAATGTATACTTTTATGTGTGGTATATGTTTTGGCCCATTATATCTACTCATAAAAATCCACAAAAGCACCTACATTTTAATACTGACCATGAGAGCACTCAAGTGAAATGCTTATTGGAAAACAAATTATTTCTGGTCCATATTCTACTGAGCTATATTTACCTTGCTGTCAAAATTTAACAGATAGCATTATAAAATGTGCACATACTTATTACTACAAATTCACATAATCCCCTAAATGTGACCTTCAATGTCTAATTAAATAAGGGTAGCATTTAAAAATATTAGATTATTTAAATCTCACGTGGTTTCCAGTGTTTAATCTTTCCTACCTGTTGTGACAGAGAAAATGCCAAAGCCATTGCAATGCCTCTTAGTTGTGCCAGGAAATTGCAGCATCTTATAGTTTTGTAGTGAATCCACACTAAACTCCTATTAGGCTCAATTAGATGTCCGAGTGAGATTATCTGACATGTTGTGGAGATAATGACTATACCAAGGATGAGATACAGCCCAGGCTTCCAGGGGAAGCTCATTGAGGAGGCTCTGTCCTTATTTCCATATATTTCCAAAACTGTATGTCTGTCTGGGAAATGCATTCACCAGTGACAGAGAATGAGGGTCTGAGTTTATTAAGGTAAGACTTACTGTGTCACATTAACATTTTATTTCAGTATATAATTTTAAGCATGAGAAGTGAAACAATATTGAGAGATAAATATAATATTTAGCTAATACTGTCTTACAGGTGCCTAGGATCCCTAAGATGTGCAAAGTTTTTGCAGAAATTAGCAAAAAAGGATTATTATAACGTAAGATAAGAAATTTAGGTCAAAAATGCATTATCGAATACTGTAAATAAAAGGAAGAATAATGCTCAAATATGGTGGCTTTTTCTGTCATTCAGAACGTATTAATAATGTTTGATGTCAATATTTAGTATATCTAAGTTGTCAAATATTTAATTATACTGAAAATATTTTAAAATGCAAAGTAACATATAAATTTGTTAACATGGTTTTGTGTCGAGCCCAATAGAGTTGATTAAATCAGGCTTTACTTAAGTAGGGGCAACTATTAACATCTCTCTTATTGGTATGTGATTGATTTTAGTTAGGATAACCTTGAGTACTTCATGTTGTACAAAAATCAGTGTAGTGTTAGCTATATGTAAACTCTGTTATGAAAGTTGTTAGTCACTTTTTGATTTTTTGTAGATGATTACTTCATGCATATGGGTTTATTTTGTTCCTTTGACAAGACTTAATTTACATTTGGCAGCTTTTGTAACCAGAATGATTGAGATTAAAATACTGTCTATCAGGAAATTTCCAACAGTTGGACCAAATATGTGGGCAATTCATATCACTATATTATATAGTACTAGGAATTTATATTTATGGTGGCGGGAAAAGCAAAATAATTTAGAATTCATTCATTCATGTAAACAAATGATTGTAATATGGTAGAGTACAGTGTGATCAGCACAGTAATAGAGGTATGTACAAGCTTGAACAGTTATTCTGAAGGAGGGAGTGATTAATTCGATCTGAGATGGGATACGGGTGGAATTGAATTCAAGCCCATTCTTTTGAATAATACATGAAAGAGCACCAGTCCATCTTCCTAAATTGAGTAGTTTAGCCAAAGAGAGCTGCCAACCTATCGATCAGCTGATGAGAAGACAGAACTTAGACCTAGCAGGCCTAAATGAATAGTGAGCTGACACGGGCAGGGCTCAGTGCCATTTGTCGCTATATTGCTGAAACTACAATGAGATGGCACTCAGAGCAGCCTCTCCATAGAGTTGAGTGGTCCCACGGCTGAAGAAACTTTTTAAAAAAGGTGTTAGTAGAGAATATCCAGAGATGCAGGTAACTAGGTGATAAATGACATTAGCCAAGACTTCCTGAACGCAAGAACTTTTCATAAAATACAAGTCACCAAATTTGTCTTTGAATGAAAATGTTACTTAAGCGTTTCTGAATGTTCTGTATCTTAGGGGTCAAATGAATAAGCAAAATGAAACTTTAAAAAAAATAAACTTTACTTGATCTTGTTCCCTACCACAAATCATTATAATCTACTCAGTCAGATTCCAGACTGTCTCTGCAACCTCACACTCTGTATTACATCAATACCAGATCCTATTTTATTTTTACTAACACTTTAAGATTTTTCAAAAATAAAACAAAGGCAAACAAACAAAAAACTATGTTTGTTCTAACCTCCAAAGCTGGAATGTTCTTCCCTTTATCTGATACTCTATAAACTTAAATTCCAGGATACCTAGAAGTCCTTTTGCAGTGTTGCCATAGGGCTTACTTCCTCAACTGGAATCATGCCTTCATAGTTTATGATACTTGTGGGCCCAGTTGTCTTCTCACAAAATTGATATGTTAAAGTCCTAACTTCCTGTACCTCAGAATGTAACTGTATTTGGAGATAAGGTCTTGAAAGAGGTAATTAAGCTAAAATGAGGTTATTAGGGTGGGCCTTAGACTAAATATGACCAGTGCCTTCCTAAGAAAAAGAGATTGTGACACAAATACACACAGAGGAAGAACATGTGAAGACACAGGGAGAAGATGGTCATCAAGGAAAGAGGCCTTAAAAGGAATCAACCGTGCTGACACCTTGATCTTAAACTTCCAGCCTCCAGAATTGTGAGACAATGAATTTCTGTTGTCAGCTACCCAGAATGTGGTATTTTGTTATGGCAGCCCTAGAAATAGTGATGAAAGATGTTGTTTTTGTATTTTGTCAGTTCAAATGCATTGATATTTTGTGCCAACTGGAGTTTCTTGGTCACCTCTTAAACATGACAGAGATCACTGTTCACAGAGTAAATACTCAATAAATCACTGTTAAATTGATTAATTTATTTTCTTATTTTCAAGTGATATGCCACAATTCATAAAAGTTGCCTCTGCTCTCATTGTTGATTTGTACTATGCTGTTTATCTCATTTGCACAGTGTCAATTTTTCTGCTATCTTTAACCACCATATATTTCACATTAAGTTGCATCTGAGGCTTAGTATCTATTCCCTTCTGGCCTTGGACATCGTTAGATCCCATTAAACAAAAACTGAACCTCTAGGATAAAAATATTTATAGATATGCTCACTGAATGATGAGGAGCATGTTTATAAGATTGTTGTAATGAATGAAGGCTCTGGAGATTTCCTTACTGCTGGACAACATAACCTGAATCTCCAGAGCTGGTTTTCACTAATTACAAAGTGTATGCGTTTTCTCCTTATAAATCTTGCATCACCTTTATTTTTAAATTCTGAGATTCATGAAATATTGGATATTTTGATCAGCAATGCATAAATAGGAATACAGACAATTACCAAAAATATTAAAACAACTATGCATGAGGCACTGTGGAAGATAGAAAGATGAGTTAGATGCAGATTTTGTCATTAATAACCTTACATTCTAATAAAGGAAATATTATGTGGAGATAAAGAACTATGATAGAGTGAAAAAAATAAATGATCTAGAAGTGGTGCAGAGAGAAAGCTAAGAGTTCTAATGATTACTTTCTGCTGTGGGAACCAAAATGGAAAGTTAGCAATTGATGGTAGCATGCCTAAAAAAGGGTGTGCACATCATGGACATGGAAAAAAGAGGGTATTTCAAGCTGGTGGGACAATGCAAGTGAAAGGACAAGTAAAAAAAATATGTATGTTCCATTTGTCTGAATTGAAATAAAATATTGAGGCCGGGCGCAGTGGCTGACGCCTGTAGCCCTAGCACTCT